>OZ012668.1:55833746-57033746 GCA_963942505.1 Lordithon lunulatus | reverse complement strand
CCTAATAAGCTAGAAACATAGTTTTCTATTTTGAATTATACTTATAGAGCAAAATAAATATTTACTCTAGAAATCTCTACATATTTGAGAAACCCATAAAAATGCTCTTCAAACTGACAGAAAAGGAAAAGATTCAGATTCTAAATCAACGCATGAAAAGCTTAACCAGCTGTATTTTTCAAATGGACGACGATATATATACACACACATAAATTCATCCTGCTGCTACCCCTTTGAAAGACCACCAGCGAACCAATAAACCGAGCAGCAATTGTAAACGTCAATAAAAATTTCAAACCGTATGCAAAAAAATCCTTCCAAAGCAAACAGTTTTGTACAAATAATAACCATTTAGCAACAACATCCCTTTCCCTCAACGAAACGACTATCAATAAATCGCCACCGAGTAAAGGATTACACAACGTATTGGAATTTAAAAAACTAAAGCTAAACTCGCCCTACTTTGTTGATTTTTAGTTTTAATTTGTATTAAATACGCGCCAAGCAAATGGTATGAATAAATACGCAAAAGTCGGGATATGAAAGGCATTTTGTTTCCAGCTGATGTAAAAGCGCATAATTGGATGTAGGATTCGCGAATGTACATAAAACTTGCGGGGGATGGCTGCTGCTCTCTCAAAGGGGCAGCAGGATGTATATATACGTGTGTTTACGTGCGTCCATTTAAAATGCAGCTAGTGTAAGCTTTGAAACATTAATCTTGCATCGACGTGCAGCGGGAAAATACTACGAAATATGAAAAGGAGAAGGTTATGATGAAAGCGGTAAGTGCAGGGTTATTTGTGATACATTTTCTTTAATGTAATATAAAAGATATATCATGAATGCATTTATAACTAAAGGAAAAATCTGATGTGGCCAATGCACACGGTTTTATCATACGTCTAATAATAATTAAAATAGAATATTGTTTTAAGAAATATAATAATTTTTTTAAAGAAATAAAAATCTTAATTTAAAAAAACCTGTGATAATAGTATAGTTAGTGCACAGTTGAATGAAATAGTGATTAGTAATAGGTTGGTCATGAGACACGAACCCAGCCCACCATGATTTTCTCTTCTTCAATGAATACGGACGTCTCAGTTTATTTAAATAACTCTGAAAGATGTGTAATTCCATGTGGTAATAGTTGAGTATGAGGGTGTTAACCAAACTACACCCAATCGCTTTCTCAAATGACTTGCAATCTACTCTACATTATTGTTCAGTAAGCGACACGTGGTGGCACCTTAGCAAAGAATGTGAGGGTGTGAAAGCAGAGTGGATTGGAGATTGCAGAAAGCTGAATGAATGGTTAAGAGAGGATGGGAAAGGCGTGACGTGGGAGAGGAGTGGCGAGGGCAGAGGAAGTGTAGGGGTATTTAAATATGATGTTAATTTGTATTTTTTGCGGATTGTTTCTTTTATTTCTAACTGTATTTTTTTTAATACGGCACAACTATTAATTATATATCTCTATACAAGCTCACATTACATTATTGGATTATGACTATAATTCTGTACTTTTGCCTCATTTCGTACGTATTATCCAAATTATAGGAGGATATTCAGATTGGATACGTGCAAATGAAAGGTATGGGATTGCTGAAAAAATCTACTGATCATAAGCATTCTATTAAATTTGTAATAGCAAGAAATTTGGTAGTGTAATATAAACACTATCGTGGAAAATAATTATTTAGAAGAACAATATATATATATATATATATATATATATATATATATATATATATATATATATATATATATATATGTCGGAGCGGGAGACGGGTGAGACGGGTTAAATACGATACAATGTATGGTTGAGCGCTTACCAGATAGGTGTCGCATGGTAAGAATGGAATACACCCTAAAAGAAGGGACAGAACGACGGAGTCTGCCTGAGGGTGTAGAACATTGTGCTCAGTAAGAAAAATGGATTCACCAATTACGCGTAGTGTAACGCCCATCGGCTATCCGACATATATATTGCAGAAAATCACTGCTACGGGTAGCAATGAAAAATATTTGATCTTATATTTGATTTTATTATAGTGAATGATTCAGACTACATTAACAAACCCAGCAGCAACGAACGCGTTTTCAAAAATATATATATATATATTGTGACAACAGCCCGATTTATTATCATCATCCGAATCTATTTTATATTTTTTGTTGGTTGCATTCACTAATTGCTTTCGGCTGCACGCAAATACGTCCGCAGATTTTTCGGGCTCGGCAATTAATCGCCACCAAACCGTTTCGTATCAATCAAACCGAAATTATTTGGGCGCAACGGATCGGGGGGCCGCGGCGAAATAAACTCAATTAATTTATCAATTCGCGTTTTAGGGGCGGATTACTGTCGGGCGGGGCGACTGCATGAGCGAGTCGTTTTTTTTTTGTGTGCGCTTTTCCGCCATCATTTTTATATATTTGCCGATGTCTGCATGCCATGAAAAATTATTATGAAAACGCTACTGTTAAATACAGCGCATTGGAGCGGAGCTTTGATTTATATTGGAGTTTATTTTTTGTGCACTTTCCGACTGGCGATTATTTAAATAGAGGATCGGCAAACATTTAATTGATTGATGGATTTGATGCTGTTTTATAAACATTAAGCCGATCATAGTGAGATATAAGCTGTTTTTGTTTATCACAATTTGCTGCTACGGACGTATTGTCTCTTGTTCTATTTGTTGCGGCCGATGTGCACAATTCTATCTCATCCCTTACAGCGGTTGTAAGGGACGAGGTAGAATTGTGCGCAATGAGCGCAATACTTGGAGCGATACAGCACGCCACGGGGCGGTTAAACGAAAGCACCTATAATGTTTGTTTATAGACATTAAACAAAGAAATCTCACTTATTTTAATACATTCGAATGCAAAATATTAGCGTATTTATTTACTGATGAATAGCTGATAACAAACAATAATAAATTTATTTAAAAAAATTAACATAAACACGAGAAGAAATTATTAGTTTAATTATATAGAGATTAGAGTATATAGTTTGTATCGAAAATAATATAACATAAAATAATCTAAATGTGCGATTAATACAAAAATCCATCAATTTAAGTATTTTTAGATTTATTATGGTTGCAGGATCTTTTCGATCAAATGAACAACAGTTACAGGAGGATATTCAGATTGGATACATCCAAATGGAAGATGTGGGATTGCTAAAAAAATCTACTGATCTTAAACATTCTATTAAAATTGTAATAGCAAAAAATGTGGTGATATAAACACTATCGTGGAAAATTATTATTTGGAAGAAAAAAACATATATTGGAGAAACCAGTGATTTTTTCCAATATATGTTTTTTTCATCCAAATAATTATTTACCACTATAGTGTTTATATCACACTACCAAATTTCTTGCTATTACAATTTTAATAGAATGCTTATGATTTTTTTTCTAGCTTCTAGCTTATCTAGCTTCTAAATTTTAGATTTTATAGCTTAAAGCATTACTAACTTGTTTCTAGATTCAAAATTTTCAAGCTTCCAGATTTGTTTTCTCTCTAGTTTAGCGTTTCTAGCTTCTAGCTATCATGGCGTCCAATTTTTATACCCACTAGTATTTCTAGCTTATACCTGGGCTAGCTTCGAAATTTTAGCGCTTCTAGCTTCTATTTTTTTATAGCATGTATAGCTAAAAATTTAAAAAAAATATATGAAAGAAACGTTAACATTTACGTTTCTTTCATACATTCTTTGCTAATTTTTAGCATTTCTAGCTTCCTGCTTTGCTAGCTTCTAGCTTTTCTATCTTAAAAAAATTCTAACATCCAGTTTTTCTAGCTTCTGTCATATCTAGCTTCTAAATGTTAGATATGATAGCTTCAAGCGTGACTAACTTGCTTCTAGATTCAAAATTTTCAAGCTTCCAGATTTTTTTTGTCGCTAGTTAGCGTTTCTAGCTTCTAGCTATCATGGCGTCCAATTTTTATACCCACTAGTATTTCTAGCTTCTACCTGGGCTAGCTTCGACATATTAGCGTTTCTAGCTTCTATTTTTTATAGCATGTATAGCTAAAAATTAGCAAAAAATATATGAAAGAAACGTTAAAATTTACGTATATTTCATATATTCTTTGCTAACTTTTAGCATTTCTAGCTTCCTGCTTTCCTGCTTCTAGCTTTTCTATCTTAAACAAATTCTAACATCCAGTTTTTCTAGCTTCTGTCGTATCTAGCTTCTAAATGTTAGATATGATAGCTTCAAGCGTTACTAACTTGCTTATAGATTCAAGATTTTAAGCTTCCAGATTTTCTAGTCTCTTAGTCTCTAGTTTTTTAGCTTCTAGCCTATCTACTTTCAAATTTTAGTGTTTCCAGCTTTTATTTTTTCTAGTTTATATAGCTGTTAAATTCTAACGTTTCTTTCATCAATATTTTGCTAGCTTCTAGCATGTCTAGCTTCCTGCTTTGCTAGCTTCCAGCTTCCATAATTTTTCTAGCTTCCAAATTATTTAACATCCGGTTTTTCTAGCTTCTAACTTATCTAGTTTCTAAATTTTAGAGATTTTATAGCTTCAAGCATTACTCACTTGCTTCTAGCTTCTAGCTTCAAGCTTCAAGCTTTTCATAACTTCTAGTTTTTCTAGCTTCTAGCTGGTCTAGCTTCGAAATTTTAGCGTTTCTAGCTTCTATTTTTCTAGCTTCTATTACTTTTAAATTTTAACGTTTTTTTATTTTTTTTATTTTTTTTTATTTTTTGCTAGCTTTTAGCATTTTAAGCTTCCTGTTATGCTAGCTTCTAGCTTCCAAATTTTATAACATCCAGTTTTTCTAGGTTCTACCTTATCTAGCTTCTAAATTTTAGGTTTTATAGCTTCAAGCCTTACTAACTTGCTCCGAACTTCAAGCTTTTCAAGCTTCCAGATTTTCTAGCTTTTAGCTTATGTTGTTGTTTCAAATTTATAGCTTATAGCTTGCTTGGCATCCAGACTTTATAGCCTTTAATTTTTCTAGCTTCTGCTAGTCAGGCTTTGAAATGTTAGCGTTTCTAGCTACTATTTTTTTCAGGCTTCTATAGCTTTTAACGTTTCTTTCATCAATAATTTGCTAAATTCTAGCATTTCTAGCTTCCTGGTTTGCTATCATCTAGTTCCCCTGGCTTTTCTAGCTTCCAAATTTTCTAACATCCAGTCTTTCTAGCTTCTAGCTTATCTAGCTTCTAAATTTTAGATATTATAGCTTCAATCGTTACTAACTTCCTGTTCTGTAACGCTTGAAATTATAAAATCTAAAGTTTAGAAGCTAGAAGCTAGAAATACTAGAAAATTTGATTTGGAATTTAGATAAGCTAGGGACACAGCTTATCTAAATTCCAAATCAAAATCTAGTATTTCTAGCTTCTCGCTTCTAAATTTTAGATTTTATAGTTTCAAGCGTTACTAACTTGCTCCCAGTTTCCAGCATTTCTAGCTTCCAAACTTTCCAGTTTTTACTAGCTTCTAGCTTATCTAGCTTCTAAATTTTAGATGTTGTAGCTTCAATCGTTACTAACTTCCTGCTTTATAGCATCTAGTATCCCTAGCTTATCTAAATTCCAAATCAAATTTTCTAACATTTAGTTTTTCAAGCTTCTAGCTTATCTAGCTTCTAGCTTATCTAGCTTCGAAATTTTAGATGTTATAGCTTCTAGCGTTACTAACTTGCTTTTAACTTCGGGCTTTTCAGGATACCAGATTTTCCATTCTCTAGTTCTTCTAGTTTCTATCTTATATAGTTTCAAATTTTTAGCGTTTCTAGCTTCTAGCTTTCCTGGCATCCAGCTTTTATAATTTTTCTAGCTTCCGCTAGTCTAACTTCGAAATGTTAGCGTTTATAGCTACTATTTTTTCTAGCTTCTATAGCTTTTAAATTTTAACGCGTCTGCATCTATTTTTTGCTAGCTTCTAGCATTTCTAGCTTCCTGTATTGCTAGCTTCTAGCTTCCATATTTTCTAAAATCAAGTTCTTCTAGCTTCTAGCTTATCTATTTTATCCAGCTTACAAATTTTAGGTTTTATAGCTTCAAGCATTACTATCTTGTCTAGTGTCTAACTTTTCTGCTTCTAGTTTTACTAGCTGCTAATTTGTATAGCTTTCCTAGCATCTAGCTTTCCTAGCTTGTAGGTTTTCTAGCGGCTAGCTTTTCTAATTTCCAGATTTTCTAGCCGCTAGTATTTCTAGCTCTTAACTTATCTAGCTTCAATATTTTAGCTTTTATAGTTTTATAGCTGATAGAACTTTTAAATTTTAATGTTTCTTTCATCATCTTTGCTAGCTTCTGGCATTTCCAGCTTCCTGCTTTGCTAGATTGTAGCTTATCTAGCTTTTCTAGATTCCAAACTTTCTATAATCTAGTTTTTCTAGCTTCTAGCTTATCTAGCTTTTATAGATTTTCTAGCTGAAAGCATTTTCATCTTGTCTAGTTTTTAATATTTTTAGCTTCTAGATTTTCTAGCTGCTAACCTTTATAGATTCTTGCTTTTCTAGCTTCAAACTTTTCTAGCTTGTAGGTTTTCTAGACTTTGGTTTTTAAATTTAGGTTTTCAAGCTTCTAGCTTCAAGTTTTCAACCTTCTAAATTTGAAAGCCTCTAGATAGCTTCTAGATAGCTTCTAGAGTTTATCTAGTTAAATTTTTTTTAGCTTTTCCAGCTTCTAACTTGTTTAGCTTCCCAATTTAGGCGTTTCTAGCTTCCGCTAGTCTAACTTCGAAATGTTAGCGTTTGTAGCTACTATTTTTTCTAGCTTCTATAGCTGTTAAATTTTACCGTCCCTTTCATCTATCTCTACTAGCTTCTAGTGTTTCTTGCTTCCCGCTCTGCTAGATGCCATCTTCCCTAGCTTTTCTAGATTTCAACTTTTTAATATCTAGTTTTTCTAGCTTCTAGCTTGTCAGCTTCTAACTTTTAGATTTTCTAGCTTCAAGAATTTCAAACTTGTCTAGTTTCTAACATTTCTAGCTTCTAACTTGTCTAGATGCTATTTTTTCTGGCTTCTTGCTTTTCTAGCGTCTAAATTTTCTAACGTGTGGTTTTACTAGTTTCCAGGTTTTCTATCCTCTAGAGGATAGAAAACCTTGAAACTAGTAAAATCAACGTTAGAAAATTTGGACGCTAGAAAAGCAAGAAGCCAGAACTAGAGGATAGAAAACCTGGAAACTAGTAAAACAACATGTTAGAAAATTTGTACGCAAGAAAAGCAAGAAGCCAGAAAAAAATAGCATCTAGACAAGCCCTAGAAGCTATTCTAGGGCTTATCTAGTTGCAAATTTTTATCGTTTCCAGCTTCTAGTTTTTCTAGCTTCTAGTTTGTTTAGCTACAAAATATTGACTTTTCTAGATTCTATTTATTCTAGCTCCTATAGCATAGCTTTTAAATTTTAACGTTCATTTCATCTATCAATTCTAGCTTCTAGCAATTATAGCTTCTTACTTTAGCTTTTAGCTTTCCTAGCTTTTCTAGCTTGAAAATGTTCTAAGATCTAGTGTTTCTAGGTTCTACCTTATGCAGCTCCTAACTTTTAGATTTTGTAGCTTCAAGATAACTTGTCTAGTTTCTAACTTTTCCAGCTTCTAGTTTTCTAATTGCTAACATTTCCAGCTTTTTGCTTTTTTAGCATCCATATTTTCTAGCCTCTTGATTTCAAACTTCTAGCTTATCTAGCTTCAACATATTAGCGTTTCTAGTTCTATCGCTTATAAATTTTAACGTTTCTTACATCTATATTTGCTAGCTTATGGCTTCTTTCTTTGCTACTTTCTAGCTTTCCTAACTTTTCTAGCTTTCAAATTTTCTAACATCAAGTTTTTCTAGCTTCCAGCTTCTAAATATGAGATTATATAGCTTCAATCATTTCAAATTTGTCTATTTTTAACAGTTTTAGGTTTTAGCTTTTCTAGTTACTCACCTTTCTAACTTCTCCCTTTTGTAGCATCTAGCTTTTCTAGCTTACAGATTCTCTAGCCTCTAGCTTTTTTGCTTTCCGCTTATTTAGCTTCGAAATTTTAGTTTTTCTAGCTTTTATCTTTTCTGGGGTTTTGTTTTTGTATAGTTTCTAGCTTATACAGCTATTAAATTTTAGTTTTTCTTGCTTTTAGCTTTTTAGTTTTTCTAGCTTCTAGCTTTTCTAATTTCTGGCTTATACAGCTATTAAATTTTAGCGTTTCTTGCGTTTATCATTCCTGCTAGTTGTTGTGCAAAGGTGGAGAATCCACCCGATGACACCAAAACGAGGTGTAACGCTAACTCCGTTCGCTGACGCCAATGTTGAGGTACAAAGGTGAGTAGCTCTAACTAGAAAGGTGAGTAGCTCTAACTAGAAAGGTGAGTAGCTCTAACTAGAAAGGTGAGTAGCTCTAACTAGAAAGGTGAGTAGCTCTAACTAGAAAGGTGAGTAGCTCTAACATGTCTAGCTCTTCCAGCTTCTAGCTCTTCCAGCTTCTAGTACTATCGAAATAAGCTTGATATATGTTGTGAATTACAATTAAAACACAATAAAACACTTGCCACGTAGTCACTAATTACCTTGTCGCCTGGCCCGTGAAATGTTCGTATACACACGCGCCCGGTTTTAAATTAATTAAAATCCGCAAAACCGAGGCAGCGTCACCGAACCAATTACCAAGTCCCCCGTCCCCCACATTGGCGGGTAATTGAAAAAAAGCGGTCGCCGCCACCATTATCTAAACAGATAACGGCCGGCGGGCGGGCGGTGCGGCGTTAGTTTATCAGCTCTAGTGCCCGAAAGGTAAATCACGGCCGGCAAAAAAAAACACGGACCCCATTACAACAATACCGGGGGCGGATAAAGGGGCGCATGAATTATTAAACGCGGCGGCGGAAAGTAGCTTCGAATTTTCGTTTAATGATATCGGAAGGCGAATCGGAGTTTATAAAGTTATCGGGATGATTAATCGATTTGCTTTGTGAATGTGTGTATAAGGAAGGTTGAAAAGTTGTTGGGGCCCATATATAGAGGAGGCAGAGAATTGTATTTTATAGCTTCACTATTTTCACGACAACTTTTTTGAAACGTTTAAGTTTGAAAATTAATATTATTAAATTAATTATATTTAAATGAGCATGAATGTATTATCATAATAATCCTAAAATTAATAATTAAAAAAAGTGCAATTTATTTTGGCTACAAAAATTTATATAATCTAGAACTAAACAAAATATTGCACAGCATGCAGACCAATGACATATATGAAGTAGAACTTAAAACTCTAAAAAATATGAGAATATTATACCCTTAACTATTTGAAATTTTAGATGAAAGATGACTGATAACTTAGATTAAGTTAGATTACAGATTCAAATGACTGATAAATCTGTAAGTCGCCTATATAAATAAGTTTTTCATATTCAACACTATAAATATATCATTTTTATCTTATGTTTGCCACTGGACCATTAGCCAACCCACCACGGGAAGTTAAATAAATATTATTTATGTGTAAGTTTGTATTTGCTTCATTCTTAGTGTGTCGTCGGCTAGTGGGGGCGGCTATCCCAGTGTTTACGTACCTGGAACACAGCAGTTCCAGTGTAAATACCACTGACGAGGGTGGGTTTATGTGATTTAAAGGCCCCAACGACTCACAAGGGGCTTGTAAAAATAAGAAAGACCGTTTGATTTCACAATGTTATCGATTTATAAATTTATATCCAAAATAATACTCTTTACCAACAATAAGCCAATAAAAATTACGCTGATAACTCAATATTCTCATTTTAAGGGACAGGCTATAAAAAAGTACTCACGTGTTTTATTTAATTTTCTTACTGATTTTTATTTATAACATATGAGTGTATCAGATGCCAGAAGAAAATTTGAAAATTTTGATTTTGAATATTTTTGTTTGGGCTACCAATTCCACCGTATTTTATTCTTATATATTTTTTGTATCCCACCACGCGGATTTGGAGGATGATAAGTCCCACACCGCGTTCAAGAAAACCCGGGCTCTACTAACTAGGGTCCGTTTTGACGTTTTTTCTAGTAAAAAGGAACTTACAGATGTATTATATTAATATAAAGGTAATAGATTATTTGTAGAATTTTATAATAACTGGATTACAGATTTGCTGGAATTAAATCGATGTAGATAGCAAGCGTTTGTTAAACCAATATAAATTTCAATATCGGATTAAATTCTGCTATTATCATATTCATCTGAACATCGTATAACACGAACCTCTTGTTGCGGTGTTCCTATTACAATAGGTTACTTTTACCGACTGCCCAAGGGCCGGAGTTAACCCATGCAGGGGTTATTATAAATTCACATATTTGTAATGTAATACCCCGCAGCTATAGCGTCCACATGCCTCATTGTTTAAGCCTGTTACTTGCGATATAATAGATGGGAGGAATTAGGTACGGAGTACGATCATTACGGCCATTACATCATTATAGGGGGATGAATATTCAATTTCATACGTGGAAATCCAATAACAACGAATGGAAATGCCACAATTATATAAATCAGCAGATATATGCTATCAATTTACAGTATATTGCATTTGCAATACACTGTAAAATGATATTAATATAATTATAAAAATACTTTCAAAATTGAATATTTTGTCAAAAGGGTCAAAACTAAATATAACTGCAAATATATTTTTATTTATATAATCTGCGTTAAATTGAAATGTTAAAACTCTGTAATTTTGTAATATTGGAAAATTAAATCCACATCATAAGCCTAAACAGTAATCGGATATTGACGCTCGCATGTCCATATTTTACGTCGGATCTATTTAAATTTATCGAGGAAATCGGAATGTCGATATTAACGGATGGCATTGTTTTGCACTCGCATTGTTGTGCTGAGGGGGCAGGAGGTTGTGCGTTTAATACGCGAGCAAATACGCGAAATTTAAATCATCGCATTAATATCAATTAGCCGCCTGACAACATTATTACATTAAACAGCTGCTCCAAAAATGGCACGCGGATTGAATCGACTCGACAATTAATATGCTTTGCAGGAAATACTGACGTGACAGCCAAATTAATTAATACTGGATGATTGAGGCGTATATCAAGATATATTTATACTTGTTTTCTTTATTATTGAACCATAATATTTGCATATATAAGGCACCTTACACGGTCAATAATACTGTCAATCCTAGTACTGTCAGTATTTGCTTGAATCCTCCTTCAATATTTATCAAGTAAACAATTATCCCGATAAACACCATTCATTCTATCATTACTATACCTTACACGATAAGTAATACTGTCAATATTTTAGAATAATTAAACTTATTATCGTACAGTAATACTGTCATTATTCTAAAATATTGACAGTATTATTGACGTGTAAGGTCTCTTTATAGGTCATTTCATGTCAAATCGACCAATAGTTGGAATGTATCCCTTTAAATTTGGACGAAATTTGGTCAAAACTTTTCTTTGATCATAAAACAAAGATTTACAAACGAAAAAATTTTGATTTTTTTTTCAAAATATTATTAACATGTTGAAAATCTTTAAAACAGTTACTAATCGAAATCCTGAAAAATACCGTGGCATATTTTTCAGGATTTCATTTAGTAACTGTTTTAAAGATTATCTCGCACAATAAAAATATTCTTATGATTTGTTGATTTTGAATAAACTTTGTATGATTATATTTTCTGTTTTGTATGATGTTTTCCTGCCTGAGACTATTCATATTTACACTGATATACTGCGAATTTCATCGAGCTACACAAATATGGTAAGTAGATAAACTACGAGATAACTCGTAGTTGGCTGTCAACGTGTTAATATTATTCAAGACTCAAAATTTTACCATTTTTCTAACTTTTCAACTTTATTTTTTTTAATATCTCGAAAACTATTATAAATACAGAAATGGTATTTAGTTTGTTTTAAAGGGGATACTTGGGGCTATTAAAAAAAATATATTTTGGAACAAAACATGAAAAATTAACAAGTTTTAGAATTTAGATTTTTTTTAAATTGTCAAAATGGTATGGCGCCACAAAATTTTGGGCTCAATTTTTTTATTACAATACCTTTAAATAATCTTAAGAGATCTTGAAAATTTCAAACAGGTGATTGTTTTTGGTTTCAAAATTATGAATTTTTGAATTTTGGCAAAGTTGTGAGAGTCCAGCATAGTTAAGAAAACATGTCATTTTGAATAAAGCTCGTTTTAGACAAGACATTTTCTTAGCTCAAAAGTTGTTCAAGAAATGAATTCATTTATCCTCCTCCCATACAATTTGTCCTTGACAAATAGAACGAGTTATATTTTTTCATTCGATCTACCATCCAATTCAATATTTCAAATAATTTTCTGTATGATACGAGACAATTTACATTGTCTCGCATCTTGAGTAACTTTTGAGTCAAGAAATTGTCTTGTCTAAAACGACCTTAGGATAACACTCTTCTTGGTATAAACAAATAAAACAATATAAAACGTCTGTATCCATTGAAAAAACGATGCGAGCAAAGGTGGGGTGGGCGGGTGTCCCCTATGTGGGGTGGGCGGGTGTCCCCTATCAACCTTACTATACCCGTCCACTATTTCAAACGACTTGAACTATGCATTACATTATTTTTCACATATATTTTTTTAATTAGTCTTAAATTAATTAATGACATTAATTTAATGATAGAAAATAATAAATAATAGTGTAGTGCATAGGTCAAGTCGTTTGAAATAGTGGCCGGGCATAGTTTGGTTGGTGAGGAACGCCCGCCCACCCCACCTTTGCTCGCATAGTTTTTTCAATGGATACAGACGTTTTATATTGTTTAAACTATTCCAAGAAGAGTGTTATCCTATGGAAAAGCTATGCGAGCAAAGGTGGGGTGGGCGGGCGGCCCCCACCAACCAAACTATGCCCGTCCACTATATCAAACGACTTGAACTATGCACTACACTATTATCTGTTATTTTCTATGATTAAATTAATGTCATTAATTAATTTAAGGACTAATTAAAAAAATATATGTGAAAAATAATGTAATGCATAGTTCAAGTCGTTTGGAATAGTGGACGGGCATAGTTTGGTTGGTGGGGACCGCCCGCCCACCCCACCTTTGCTCGCATAGTTTTTCCATAGGATAACACTCTTCTTGGAATAGTTTAAACAATATAAAACGTCTGTATCCATTGAAAAAACTATGCGAGCAAAGGTGGGGTGGGCGGGCGGCCCCCACCAACCAAACTATGCCCGTTCACTATATCAAACGACTTGAACTATGCACTACACTATTATCTGTTATTTTCTATGATTAAATTAATGTCATTAATTAATTTAAGGACTAATTAAAAAAATATATGTGAAAAATAATGTAATGCATAGTTCAAGTCGTTTGGAATAGTGGACGGGCATAGTTTGGTTGGTGAGGACCGCCCGCCCACCCCACCTTTGCTCGCATAGTTTTTTCAATGGATACAGACGTTTTATATTGTTTAAACTATTCCAAGAAGAGTGTTATCCTATGGAAAAACTATGCGAGCAAAGGTGGGGTGGGCGGGCGGCCCCCACCAACCAAACTATACCCGTCCACTATTCCAAATGACTTGAACTATGCATTACATTATTTTTCACATATATTTTTTTAATTAGTCTTAAATTAATTAATGACATTGATTTAATCATAGAAAATAACAAATAATAGTGTAGTGCATAGTTCAAGTCGTTTGAAATGGTGGCCGGGCATAGTTTGGTTGGTGGGGACCGCCCGCCCGCCCCACCTTTGCTTGCATAGTTTTTCCATAGCATAACACTCTTCTTGGAATAGTTTAAACAATATAAAACATCTGTATCCATTAAAAAAACTACGCGAACAAAGGTGGGGTGGGCGGGCGGCTCCCACCAACCAAACTATGCCCGTCTACTATTTCAAACGACTTAAACTATGCATTACATTATTTTTCACATATATTTTTTTAATTAGTCTTAAATTAATAAATGACATTAATTTAATCATAGAAAATAACAGATAATATTGTAGTGCATAGTTCAAGTCGTTTGAAATAGTGGACGGGCATAGTTTGGTTGGTGGGGACCGCCCGCCCACCTCACCTCTGCTCGCATAGTTTTTTCAATGGATACAGACGTTTTATATTGTTTAAACTATTCCAAGAAGAGTGTTATCCTATGGAAAAACTATGCGAGCAAAGGTGGGGTGGGCGGGCGGCCCCCACCAACCAAACTATGCCTGTCCACTATTCCAAACGACTTGAACTATGCATTACATTATTTTTCACATATATTTTTTTAATTAGTCTTAAATTAATAAATGACATTAATTTAATCATAGAAAATAACAGATAATAGTGTAGTGCATAGTTCAAGTCGTTTGATATAGTGAACGGGCATAGTTTGGTTGGTGGGGGACGCCCGCCCACCCCACCTTTGCTCGCATAGCTTTTCCATAGGATAACACTCTTCTTGGAATAGTTTAAACAATATAAACATCTGTATCCATTGAAAAAACTCCGCGAGCAAAGGTGGGGTGGGCGGACTCTATACAATAAATCACGTAATAAGAATATAACAGGCACAATATTAAAGGTTCACCACACCACAATATTGTACGAGGCTGATAACTGATTTCGATATACAAAAGCAAACTCTATTTTTCATAATTATGTACAAAACAAATTAAAGTTCCCAACATAAATAACATTATTGTGTTATACAAGACAAATACTAACCATCAAGGTTACAGCACGTTGGAATAGATTTGTATATAAATACTTGATGTTGTTTTGGTTATTTTACATCAGTTTATGGAACACATTAGTCATGAATGTGTTATTCCTGTTCACTCTACTAATACAATTGATATCAGCTTTAGCTGATAGCAACACCAAGTCAGCGAACTGTCAGGAAATGTGCATAGAAAAATATGTTCTAAATAAAAATGAAAGTTAATTAAATTTCCAATAAAATTGTTTGTTTATATATTTATCGAACTTACGGCGACCGAAAGGGGCAATAAAGCCCTGGTTTTCTAGGAGAGCGATCGCTTAAAAACGGCCGCTTTTGATGTAATTTGTACGTCACAAAAATAATTCTACGTGTATATAAACGAATATGGTTTTCCATAAGGAGTGATTCCTCAACGTACTGCAAAACGCAATGAATTTCGATGAAAAATTGTAAGTTCTTCAATTACATATACTTAAAACGACTTTTGTGATGTGTGAATGACGTCAAAAGCGGCCGCTTTAAAGCGACCGCTCTCCTAGGAAACCAGGGCTTAATAATCCCGGCTTGTGCTAGTTCGGAATTTTCTGATATTTTTGTCTGTACAAGCAGGCCTAAGCATGTGTGGATAAACGTACTGCAATAGCATAGTTATAATGAGTTTTATTAATGTTATTATTTCACTTGTTGCTTTGCTAGTAAACAAAATAATTTTATTATGGCCAGCAGAAATTATTCAAAAGCATTCACAACCGATTATATTAAATTCCACATGTTTGTGGAAGGTAAGTTTTTAAAAAATATAAATTTGTATTTATTGTTGAGTTGACTCTTAAAAAGTACAAATAAACTGAATAAAAAGTCTGTCGTGTGTAGGCAAATCAGGGTTTAGGCAAGTCTGCGTGTATTTGGCTTGCACAGGCAAGTCTGAGCAAAAACCGGGGGGGCTTTATATAAATCATCTATAGTCAAGTCTGCGTGTGTTGGTCTGCACAGGCAAGTCTGAGCAAAAACCGGGGGGGGGGGGGCTTTATATAAATCATTTATAGAATAATCTTGTATAGTACGCAAACGCACTTATTTATTAAAATACCTTAGAACCTCGACTCAAATTATCTACCGAATTATTAATACAGTATTCCCAAAATGTTACATATATAACAAATTTCATACATCGCTTTATGGCCCGCTCCCCGAAGGATTATTAAAGTCACCTCCTGCATGTTTAATGAGCGCACCATTATAGTTTTCGAGGAGGCAAAAAATGGCGGCATTAGTTTAACGGCCCTGCCCGTAAAATATGAAATTTTAATGTCCCATAAAGCGGATATTGATGCGCCGGACTAAAAACCATCCGGCGTTTGTTTATGGATCGCACGTAAAACGCCGTAATCAGCCACGCAAATTAAGATAAGCCTTAATTGCACAAACCACCACCTCCACCACCCCGCCATGAAGCATACGAACTACGCATTAAACAGAGGGTAATTTATAAAATATATATATGCATAAAAATTATTATATATGAAAATATTATATTCTACTCGGATTGCAGCTTGCTTTAATTATGCTACTCAACAGACATGTTGATATTTGTGATTTTTTAATAGTTTCTACGTAATTTTTTGATGCATAATCTAAAATAGTTTAAGGTGCAACAACAACAGATAATAATAATAATCAGCTTTATTTACCCAATAGAATTATACTCCAATTGCAGGGCAATTATAGATAATACATTCACAACCTTTAATTTAGATGTAATATACTAGCTATTAATTCATCATGTATATTTCTCACTCACTCACTATGTATCTTTGTGATTATGGTTACTACTGCTAGTGACTAGTAGTGACACATGCTCATACAATATTATAGCGTGACATCAACATTTGTCACTACTAGTCACTAGTAGTAACCAAACGGACAGGGCCATTTACTTATATGTATAATGGAGTGTTTGTTGGAGTTGTTTCTAAAAAATATTGCACTATTAGTTTAATTCTAATTGTACCCCAAGTCATCATAATATCTGAAAGAAAAAGATAAACTATATTTCTTTCCAAAAAAGTCTGAACTGTTTTGTGTCATCATACTTTTAGTCATTTTTTTATCATAAAAAGCTGTGGACCTTTTTGGTCCATCATCAATCGCATTTGTATGATGTAGTGATGATAACATTATCACTGCTTTACGCCTTGCTTGTTATTGCTAACATCCCAAGTTATCATAATAACTGAAAGAAAAAGATAAACTATATTTCTTTCCAAAAAAGTTTGAAGTGTTTTGTGTCATCATACTTTTAGTCATTTTTTTATCATAGATAAGCTGTGGACCTTTTTGGTCCATCATCAATCGCATTTGTATGATGTAGTGATGATAACATTATCACTGCTTTACGCCTTTTTAACACGTACGTTAAAATGGTTACGTCTATTGAAGATAAGGTAGGACGATCCTTATGAGGCTATTATTCAGGTAGTATATCGCATTTGGTTATCGTAGAGTTCGTGTATGTTATATTGACTATTCAGTTCAATCATAAGTTCCATCGAAGAAAACCAATGTTTTTCCGTAATGTTACGTCCTGTATTTATAATTGTTGGAATTGTTTCTAAACGAAATATGCTGGCGCTTATGGTATGGTGGGTCAAATATGACCCACAACAACGTACAACCCGGAAACAATACGCAACTCTCTATTCTCGTACGTTGCATCTAAAACTTTCTTAGAAGTTAGGAGAATTCCTTAATGGTATGCAGCTGCACAAAAAGAAAGTAGGGATAGTAATGGAAACAAAGTGGTTCGGGTCAGATTTGAACCTACCATACCAAATGAGTGTTAATCAGTGTTTTTAATCATATTTCTTTGTATTTAAGCCCAATAATCATTCCGACTATTATAAAAGCGAAGTAAATATAAAACATTTATGAATGCTATGTACTAAAATCTCAAAGGGATAATATAATAAAACTATTTTCTGATTTAACAAAATATTCGTATAGAAACCCTGACGTTTTACCCTCTGAAAACATAGCATTTTTTTATTCAATTACATCGTGTAACACCCCCCGGACGCCGGAAGCAACCGCCGCAACATAAACACACACACACACACACACACAAAAACCAGCAAACCCCCCAGCCGGAATCATCCATCAAAATCCGTCCGGGTGATGCGAAGCACGGCCGCGCATATAAAATCCTTGTAAATTCAACAAAGCGAAAGATAGAAAACAAGGAAGTAAGACGGAGGCTGCTGGCGTTGTCAGTGATGTAAACGGACGGGTTGATCCCGGGACTGCTGGGCGGTTGGTCAGCGGGGGTGGGCGGCTCGTCCCGATATCGAGTATCGATCCAGGCCGCGGCCACCGCCACTGCCGCGCGCGGGCCCTGATTACACGAAGAGACTCACAAGCAGGGGCCCCCCGATAAGCCCCGTCCGTCACTTCGGCCTTAATGATTTGGAGAGAATAAAACGGCTCAATAAAAAGGGAAGATGACGGCGGCGGCGGGGGGATATCGTAAAACCGTATGTTGCCGAGAATGTGGGGATTCAGAAATACAGTTGTTCGGGGGAACGGAATTCGTTTCAATTTTGCTAGTGCAATCTTCGATGGAAAAGTTTTTTTTCTTACAAATGCTTAATTCATTTAAAATCCAAGAGAATAATTATGTTTATCCGGATAATTTGTAATCCAATCATCAATACTTCAGAGCACAACATACAGTATATGTATATATAAATATTTAGTGCACTAGTCGATGGGTCGAAGACGCTACTGACCAAAAAAACTGATAATATGCAATCATCATGTAAGGTTGATAAATATTGATTTGAGGATTGCAGCAAATACTGACAATTACAGAAACGACAGTACTAATGACCGTGTAAGATACCTTAAGACATACTTATTTAATAATAAAAAAATTAATTAAAAAAAGACCTTTATTTGGCATATCAGCCCAACCCTTCCCTTTTACACACATTCCAGCCGATAAAAAAACAGTACTTTCACAGAAAGAAATCAAAAAAGACTCCAATATCCTTTCCCACGTCAGGCTCCTACAGATTTTCACGCCTTTCCCATCCTCTCCTAACCATTCGTTCAGCTTTCTGCACTCTCCAACCCACTCTTCTTTCACTCCCTCACATTCTTTGCTAAGGTGCCAGCACGTGTCACCCCCCTTCCTACACAGCGCACACGCGGTGTACCCCAGCCCCATCCACACTTTTCTTCCTCGCTCTTCTGAACCACACCTCGCTTTTGCCATGCATATTTCGTCCTCTCTGCTGATTTAATAAAATAAACGTATTAAACCCAGCTCAGTGGCCGAGTGGTTAGAGGCGTCTGTTGAGGTCATTAGGGTTTCGTTGTGACTTAATGACCGAATGGCTTATCTGCCCAGACAATCAGGCGTCGCTTACGTACACACAACACGTCGTCCGTCCCGTACTGAGCATTGGGGAGCCTGAGTTCGATCCCCAGCGGAGAACGAATTTTCGCGAATCATCTTTAACAGTTTTTCAGAGGTTTTCTGTGAAGTTAAGGTAAATACCGGGTGATTAAACTCCTCTGAGCTTCTCCCTTGACCGGCAGAAAAGCCTCACGGGTGATACCCCTATACAGATAGTTTTTTTTAAACGTCTTCAAATTTTAGGAAATAGAAATGCATTTATTTTTAATATTCAAGTGGTGACCCACTTTTTGTGCCAGTTAGAGTAGTATATACAAGTGTTTGTTAAGTATATTTAGTTGTATTTTTGTGCATGCTTTATATCAGATCACAATTAATTTATTTCGCAAGTGAACCGCATCGAGGACAATTTGCGACCTGCAAATTTCGTGATTAGCACAATTCGCCACCCCTGGCTCCCCGTCGCACGCCATTGTCGTCGGGGTGGTAAGTTATGCAGGCGCTGAAAAGTTTTAATCTCCGAATTGTCCCAGCGCAACCGTTCGCATCGATCGCTTCCGTTTTGAAAGCGGACCTGCGGCGCGCAACAAAACCCCGAAACGTTGCCGTTAAGCAACTTCGACAACTTGACTAATTGCCGCCCTAATGAATAATACCCTCCCTTGCTGGAGGTGGGGTGGCTTGAATGCCCAGAGCGGGGATTAATTAAAAATTAAGTGTTTGGTTTTGCTATCAAGGATTAAAAAAGTGAGCTGCAAAGTAATATAGCGAAGTTGGTTCTTGCTCTATAAGTTATTTTCAACATTAAAAAAGGTTTGGGTAATCTTGATAACCGAATGAAGATGAAGCCCGATTGCTAAAGGCAGTACGAGATGGTAAAACGTACACAGACCTCTCGGAAGATCGCCAATGAGATGAAAGGATAGCTGCATATCGATATACACAGAACAGCGGAATCAGGAATGAAATATCGTCACCACAAGCCGAGCGACTTTCAATAAGAAGAAGTAGAACATTTATGTATCTTCAAATGAAGCATTACTGTTTTACTTTGGAGAAACAATAACGTCTTGATGTGGAAAATATCAAGATATAACTGTAGTAAAAAATTTTTTTGCTTAAGAAATCGTAATCAATACAATTATTTATAATTGATGATGCAACAATTTTAGGTGAATTTTTCCCCTGTTTTTCTATTAATATATTTTTCTAATATATATATTTTTCCCCTGTTTTTCTATTAATGTATATTTATACATTAATAGAAAAAGAGGGGAAAAACTCACCTAAAATTGTTGCATCATCAATTATAAATAATTGTATTGATTACGATTTCTTAAGCAAAAAAATGTTTTACTAAAGTTATATCTTGATATTTTCCACATCAAGACGTTATTGTTTCTCCAAAGTAAAACAGTAATGCTTCATTATATATCTTTAAATAAAGAGCATTACTGTTTTACTTTGGAGAAATAATAACGTCTTGATGTGGACAAAAATCAAGATATAACTTTAGGAAAATAATTTTTTGCTTAAGAAATCATAATCAATCCAATGATTTGTAATTGATGATGCAACAATTTTGGGTGATTTGTTCCCCTGTTTTTCTACTAAAGTATATTTAAAGAAAACATGTATGAACTAATTTTATTATTTAAACACAAACGTATAAATAATTTTGCTAAAAACATACATCTGTTCATGCATATAAATTGTAATTTAAAAAAAACTCAACCATAAAAATTTAATTAATTTCCACGCAAACTTTTACAGTGCATTATTTTTATATCCCCATAAATTTATTACCCTAAAATTTTATATATATATATATAGCAAACTAGATAGAACGAAAGTATGACAAAAAAAAAACAACGATGCAATGCAATTTTCGTCCGTATTTCACAACGGGGGCGGCGGGCGCTTCCTTAATTACCGCAACAATTTTTCCGTACATGCACGCATAACTCATCCGGTTTTTTCTTCCACGCGAAATTTACGGCGTCCCTTTTGCCAGGCCCGCACGCGGAACACCGGTCCGACCCTAATTCAAAAACAATTTAATTAACCGAACGCGCTCGCGGCGATAAATCAAACCACAAGCGGAACCGTCCCGCTACACCGTTTTTTTTTTGCACCCCGAGTATGCTTTCCCTTCGTAAAATTTACGATCTTTTTATGTGAGGCCGACCTCTTGCACGTCATTAACCAACTGTATAAAGAAGCGGAGGATGGGCCAGTCGAAAAAATACTTCACATTAATTTCACATATCGTCTGCTACTAAAAAAATAAGTATTACAAGTTCAAGGAAACAATTACATATTCATATATATATATATATATATATATATATATATATATATATATATATATATATATATATATATCTATATATATATATATATATATATATATATATATATATATATATATATACCAAATGACAGAGTGCGAATGTAAATTTAGTTTTAATTTATTAAATTGCTTTTAGAAATATTGATTTTATGAATTATTATTATTATAAAGATAATAAAATTAATAGCAATAATAATTTAATAGTGAATTATTATCGTGCGGGCATTCTGAATGACGAATCACCAGATATTTTCTTTAAATCTTTGATTAACACTAAAAAATCGAGTCCTATGGGAGAGTGAAATTTTTTAGTGTTAACTAATCAATTATTATAATGATCATAATCATAAACTTTATTACATGCATTTATTTATAAACACCATTTCTATCAGTCGACAATTCTCAGCTTGTTACTGTTGGACATTGTGGCAAAATATAACAAACCACCCCCCACCGAATTTTATAACGATTGCTGTGTAAAAATCGCAACGCCATTAACTAAGAACTTCCGGGCCCGGCAATTAACTCAACCGGGACGATCAATCATCAAGAAACGTGTGTTCCGAGTTTCCACCGGAAAACTGGATTCGTTGTTTCCTCTCTCACTCCCTTGCAACAGAGCTGACAGTAACAAATCGCTGCCCGTCTAACACCCTATCGCGATTTTATTCCTCATAT
The DNA here is from genome assembly GCA_963942505.1 of Lordithon lunulatus. Classification (NCBI taxonomy): domain Eukaryota; kingdom Metazoa; phylum Arthropoda; class Insecta; order Coleoptera; family Staphylinidae; genus Lordithon; species Lordithon lunulatus. The sequence continues at coordinate 57,011,581 of OZ012668.1, read as the reverse complement.
TTATCTCGACGACCGGTAATGGATACAGGGGGGTGAGGCGACGGTGGCGGCGGGGGTGGTCGTATCAATTATTGCCACCCGTTATTCAATTACTCCGCAACAAAAGAGGAAAACACAGCCGGAAAATTGCTAGCCATTGATTGAACAATAGCCGAGGTCGGCCGGAATTGGAGTGAAAAGGGCTACTTTTCTTTCAGCGCTGGAAGTCCTGGGAATGCCGGTTTCTTTGCGAGCGGGGGCGGTAATAATTTCAAACAGCACATGTGTTATTTAAATAGAACCCTTACGGAGCTCATTTTTTTACTTAATGCAAATTTTAACATTAAGTAAACGATTGAGCCTAAGAAGAGCCTCTCTATATACACAATCTATATACACAATATATATATATATATATATATATATATATATATATATATATATATATATATATATATATATATATATATATATATATATATATATATAATATTTGGTGTTGTGGTGTTTTAAGTGAAATAACTCGATTTGTAGCAACACTAAATCCTCAAAATTGATACAGAATGTTTCAAATATTTCAGAAAATTTAAGATAAAGTTAACTATTAAAAATTTTTGTATCTGCGGCTTAAAAATTATGCGTTTGGCAAGATTTCCATATTCCAATAACTAAGTTTTGTTGCCCGATTATTATACTATTAGATAAAATAAGACCAATCATTCCGATAATTCTGGTCGCCGCGCGAACTCACGCGACTGCCGAAATTATCGGATATTGTCTTTCTCAAAGTTCATTGTCACTAAACGGAGTTTAAAACAAAAAAGATTTTTTCTATAATTGTTGGTAAAATAAAATAAGAAAAAAAAACAAATCTAAGTTAATTTTATTAGCTGTTATTGAATAATATTTGCAATAAAACAAAATATAATTTTTAATAAAGTTCCGCCCACGATTTCTTTATAACTTTCATATTTGTTTACAATTTAACAACAACTATGAGACATATTTTCCTATATTTTTAAGGGCCTTCCTTTTTTAAAATTTATTTTAAACATAAACATAAGTAAAGGACATGGTAAAATATCTGTTAAATCGACTAGAACCAAAATAATGAGTTTCAATTTTTTGTAATAATTACCACTAATAATAGTAATTAAATCTAGAAGATATAATAGCAAAAACTATAAGAATATAATTATATATAATTTGAAAAATACTTTAAAATATCTTCATTATTTCTAAAGATATATTGCAGAGAAGTTGAAAGTAACTTGCTTATGCTAATATCATCCTTCAAATCTAGTTACAGTATTGAAATTAAATCTGGAAGATATTAATAGCAGAAACCATACGATATTCAAATTTGAAACATTCTTCAAAATGTATTCATTATTTCTAAAGATATATTGTAGAGAAGTTGAAAATAACTTGCTTTCGCTAATATCATCCTTTAAATCTAGTTACAGTATTGAAATGAAATTAATTTAGGAAGATATTAATAGCAGAAACTATAAGATATTCAAATTTGCAAAATAATTCAAAATGTCTTCATTATTTCCAAAGATATATTGCAGAGAAGCTGAAAATAACTTGCTCTTGCTAATATCATCCATTAAATCTAGTTGCAATATTGAAATTAAATTAATTCTGTAATATATTAATAGCAGAAACTATAAGATATTCAAATTTGCAAATACTTCAAAATATCTTCATTATTTCTAAAGATATATTGCAGAGAAGTTGAAAATAAATTGCTGTCGTTAATATCATCAATTAAATCTAGTTGCAGTATTGAAATTAAATTAAATTTTAAGGATGTTAATAGCGGACATTATAGGATATTCTAATTTGAAAAATGCTTCAAAATATCTTGATTATTTCTAAAGATATATTGCAGAGAAGTTGAAAAATAACTTGCTTATGCTAATATCATCCATTAAATCTAGTTACAGTATCGAAATGAAATTAATTCTGGAAGATATTAATAGCAGAAACAATAAGATATTCAAATTTGAAAAATACTTCAAAATGCCTTCATTATATCTAAAGATATATTGCATAGAAGTTGAAAATAACTTGCTTTCGCTAATATCATCCTTTAAATCTATTTTCAGTATTGAAATGAAATTAAATCTGGAAGATATTAATAGCAGAAAGTAAAAGATATTCAAATTTGAAATATACTTCAAAATGTCTTCATTATTTCTAAAGATATATTGCAGAGAAGTTGAAAATAACTTGTTTTCGATAATATCATTCTTTAAATCTAGTTACAGTAGTGAAATGAAATTAATTCTGGAAGATATTAATAGTAGAAACGATAAAATATTCAAATTTGAAAAATACTTCAAAATGCCTTCATTATATCTAAAGATATATTGCATAGAAGTTGAAAATAACTTGCTTTCGCTAATATTATCCTTTAAATTTAGTTACAGTATTGAAATGAAATTAAATCTGGAAGATATTAATAGCAGAAAGTATAAGATATTCAAATTTGAAATATAATTAAAAATGTCTTCATTATTTCTAAAGATATATTGCAGAGAATTTGAACATAACTTGCTCTCGCTAGTATCATCCATTAAATCTAGTTACAGCATTGAAATTAAATTAAATCTGGAAGATATTAATAGCAGAAACTATAAGATATTCAAATTTGAAAAATACTTCAAAATATCTTCATTATTTCTAAAGATATATTGCAGAGAAGTTGAAAATAACTTGCTTGTTAATATCATCAACTAAATCTAGTTGTAGTATTGAAATTAAATTAAATTTTAAGGATGTTAATAGCAAAAATTATAGGATATTCTAATTTGAAAAATGCCTCAAAATATCTTGATTATTTCATAGAAAGATATATTGCAGAGAAGTTGAAAATAACTTGCTTACGCTAATACCATCCAATAAATCTAGTTACAGTATTGAAATGAAATTAAATCTTGAAGATATTAATAGCAGAAAGTATAAGATATTAAAATTTGAAATATACTTCAAAATCTCTTCATTATTTCTAAAGATATATTGCAGAGAAGTTTAAAATAATTTGATCTCGCTAATATCATTCATTACATCTAGTTTCAGTATTGAAATTAAATTAAATCTGGAAGATATTAATAGCAGAAACAATAAGATATTCAAATTTGAAAAATCCTCAAAATATCTTGATTACTTTTAGAGATATATTGCAGAGAAGTTGAAAATAACTTGCTAACGCTAATGTCATCAATTAAATCTAGTTGCAGTATTGAAATGAAATTAAATCTAGAAGATATTAATAGCAGACACTATAAGATATTCATATTTGAAAAATACTTTAAAATATCTTCATTATTTCTAAAGATATATTGCAGAGAAGTTGAAAATAACTTGCTCTCGCTATTACCATTAAATAAATCTAGTTACAGTATTGAAATGAAATTAAATATTGAAGATATTAATAGCAGAAAGTATAAGATATTAAAATTTGAAATATACTTCAAAATCTCTTCATTATTTCTAAAGATATATTGCAGAGAAGTTTAAAATAAATTGCTCTCGCTAATATCATACATTAAATCTAGTTCCAGTATTGAAATTAAATTAAATCTGGAAGATATTAATAGCAGAAACTATAAGATATTCCAATTTGAAAAATCCTCAAAATATCTTGATTACTTTTAGAGATATATTGCAGAGAAGTTGAAAATAACTTCCTAACGCTAATGTCATCAATTAAATCTAGTTGCAGTATTGAAATGAAATTAAATCTAGAAGATAATAATAGCAGACACTATAAGATATTCAAATTTAAAAAATACTTTAAAATATCTTCATTATTTATAAAGATATATTGCAGAGAAGTTGAAAATAACTTGCTCTCGTTAATATCATCCATTAAATCAAGTTACAGTATTGAAATGAAATTAAATCTGGAGGATATTCATTGCAGAATCTATATTATATTCAAATTTCAAAAATACTTCGCAATATCTTCATTATTTCTGAAGATATATTGCAGAGAAGTTGAAAATAACTTGCTCTCGCTAATACCATTAAATAAATCTAGTTACAATAATGAAATGAAATTAAATCTGGAGGAAATTAATAGCAGAAACTATAAGAAATTCAAATTTGAAAAATACTTCACAATGTCTTCATTATTTGTAAAAATATTTTGCAGAGGAGTTGAATATAACTTGCTCTCGCTGATATCATCCAATATACCTAGTTACAGTATTGAAATTAAATTAAATCTAGAAGATATTAAAAGAAAATATTGTAAGATAGTCAAATATGAAAAATATTTCAAAATATCTTCATTATTTCTAAAGATATATTGCAGAGAATTTGAAAGTAACTTGCTCTCGATAATATCATCAATTAACTTTAGTTGGTAGTATTAAAATGAAATTAAATCTGGAGGAAATTAATAGCAGAAACTATAAGAAATTCAAATTTGAAAAATACTTCAAAATGTCTTCATTATTTCTAAAGATATTTTGCAGAGAAGTTGAATATTACTTGCTCTCGCTGATATCATCCAATAGACCTAGTTACAGTATTAAAATTAAATTAAATCTAGAAAATATTATAAGATAGTCAAATATGAAAAATATTTTAAAATATCTTCATTATTTTAAAAGATATTTTGCAAAGAATTTGAAAATAACTTGCTGTCGATAATATCATCAATTAAATCTAGTTAAAGTATTGAAACGAAATTAAATCTGGAGGATATTAATAGCATAAACTATAAGATATTAAACTTTGAAAAATACTTCAAAATGTCTTCATTATTTCTAAACATATTTTGCAGAGAAGTTGAAAATAACTTGCTTTCGCAAATATCTTCAATTCAATCTAGTTGCAGTATAGAAATTAAATTAAATCTGGAAGATATTAATAGCAGAAACTATAAGATGTTCAAATTTTAAAAATCCTCAAAATATCTTGATTATTCCTAAAGATATATTGCAGAGAAGTTAAAACTAACTTGGTTACGCTAATATCATTAATTGAATCTAGTAGATTCTGTAGATATATTGCAGGGAAGTTGAACATAACTTCTAGTTACAGTATTGAAATTAAATTAAATCTAGAAGATATTAAAAGCAGAAACTTTACAAGATAGTCAAATATGAGAAATAAATTTGATGTAAAAAAAGTTGAATTTTACAAAATATTTGAAGAAATCTGTGGTAAAAATGGTACAATTATTAAATTTAAAAGTTTTAAGGGTACATTTATAATATTTTAAAGTAACTATGATTATAGCTTGATTATTACTCTTTAATACAAGCTTAGTTTGATCCCAAATAAAGTTGTATTTTATGATATATTCGCCGAAAACAGGTACACATTTTGAAATTGCTATTTTATGTGGTACGAACTTGTATTAGGTCACATTTTTGAAATTTAATCTATAACTAATATTGTATATTTATATATTTATTTATTTATATTTTGCTTGAATATTAAGTTTTCCAGTAGTCAAACTAAATATTGTATTTGACTCCATTACTTATTCATCTGCACCTCAAATCAAATAATAACCCTAATAAAATTTGGCTTTGAACATTGTATGTATAGCTGCAGGAAAATACGTGTTGCATAACGGCCACCGAATACTAAAACCGCATTATTGCCGTTGAAATCACTTCCGCTACGTTTTATAAACCCTGCCAAATAACTCCCGATCGCGCACGTGTGTATGTGTGTGTGTGGGACCGGCCGGCGGAAATTTTCCCGGGCCGCACGTACTCCGTGCGCAATCTGTTATTTTCCAGTAAACCGCAATTCCGTATATAAGTTTTATTTTTCCGTGGGGGCGATACCGAGGAAATTGCACGACCGCGCGCACACCGCAATTAACCGCCACATTTCTCGACCTTATCACTGAACGCACGACTGGAGTTTGTTATCAAAAACGGGTACTTTAACGCCCAACTAATGAACTGTAAATGCTAGTATTTTACACAAGGCGAGAATGAATGTTTATTCATTGCGTGCAATACGAGTGCAAACGAATCATTGAACATATTTAGTATATTTTACAGCAAGAAAAAGAAAAAACGCGTTTAGTTCAGTATGAAATAGTATTTTTACGTCTTGTATTGTTATAATACAACTAACACAGTAGGAGGAAAATTAAACACCATCTTGATATGTAGATTGCTAAGAGGTGGGTTCACACTTATATATGTCTTGTATTGTGTTTTCTTCTATAATTAAAAAGTTAAATGAAGCCATTGTATTGTTTTTTCTTTCCTAATTAAAAGATTTAAAATAAATAAATCCGAAACTGATATTATATATAACAATTAACCAGCTCAGTGGCCGAGTGGTTAGAGGCGTCATCCGTCTCGCACTGAGCATTGGGGAGCCAGAGTTCAATCCCCAGAGGGGAGAGAATTTTCGCGAATCACCTTTCACAGTTTCCTGTGAAGTTAAGGTAAATACCAGGTGATTAAACTCATCTGAGCTTCTCCCTTGACCGGCGGAAAAGCCTCACGGCTGATAGCCCTATAAAGATAGAAGTTTTTTTTATATAACAATTAAAAAATATATATATATATATATCTGGTAAAAGGAGAAGCTCAAAGAAGTGTAATCACCCGATATTTAATGTTGCAGATTAATCTATGTACACGTAAATGCAAACGAACTAATTATCCCATTATGTATTTATGTATGTATAAGTGCACGTGAGTTCTTTGCTGTATATTTTTTTATCCTAAACGGTTATACTTATCTGTTGTTATGTGTTTATCTTTTAATCATTTATCATATTAATGTACTAGTTTAATTTATATATATATTTTAATTATTTGGATTGCCATTTGTAATGACATGTGTAAAACTTTTAGTTATTAACACGAATAAATTGAATTGAATTGATATAATATAAAAAACCTGTTTTTTAAGCGATCGGTATATTATATCGGGTGATTAATATAAAGGGAGAAGCTCAGAGGCGTAAACTCCTCTGAGCTTCTCCTTTTACTAGATAGATGTTTTTTTAAATTGTTATTTATCAGTTTCGGATTTCTTTATTTAAATCTTTTAATTAGGAAAGAAAAAAACAATACAATACAGGACTAACAATAACAAACCAATCAGTGTATCGCTTTAAAATTGCAAAACACAAAAGTGCTGTCAGGTACAATATAAAATTAAATCCAATTAATTAATTAGGCGGGCAGGGCGGAGTTGTTTGCGCCGGTTATTTTTAATCCCATCCCAGCCTCTACCCCCAGGCCGACGGAACGCGCTTCTAATTAAAGGGAAAATTCGACTTATAACTTCACGACGGGGATTAATTGGGCTTCGCTTTATTTCGCCTCTCCCTGCTAGACTACGAGCCCTCAATTAATCCGTCCATCGCGGCGTAGTTTTCAAGGCAAAAGCGATTATCATTTTCGAAACTATTTATATAGAGGGTGATCTATTAGCTCGGCGACAAACGTTATCAGCTTTCACCTGTTAGAGGTGAAAGTTGATGTGATTACTCGTACTATGATCAATCACGTACTGTACATGTTCTAAAAATTATTGGTCATATAATATAATCACCACCTTTTTTTTTTGTTGACAATATTTCAATGTATGATATATAATGTACTATTGTATATGTATTGTATGCATCTGAAATAAATTTCTATTCTATTCTATTCTATAGCACATGAATAATTGAAACTTATAGTTGATATTTAAATTATTTTTCAGAATAAATTTTCTTTCATTAGGTGGACTTCCCCCATTTATTGGATTTTTCCCAAAATGAATCACTATCCAAGGACTGATTATATATTTTTTTAATATTTTAGCTATTATAATAATTACATTAATAACTTTATTTTACTATATTCGCCTCATTTCAAGAATAATCTTAATATCAATTAATGAGTTAAATTACCAAAAACTAACCCCTAGGAGGAAAGTTAAACGCCATCCGGAGGCATCACATCAATTAGCAATGCATACCCATCACTCACTAGCTGAGCTACACTGATGAGATTTAATAAGATCGAAATCTAGATATGTAGATTGCTAAGAGGTGGATTCACACGCATATATGTGAAACTAGAAAGTTTCTTGACGAATCTAGTACAATGTAATTCACACTTTAGCTGATCACGCTTTTAGACATTGGAGTGAAATATAATGATAAATAATGAGACTATTATTGCAGGATCAAGACGAAGAATCCAAAAAATACGAAATTCAAGATATATTTCTGCATACGTAATTTAATGATGTAATAACAGGAGGAAGACTACATGAATACACGGAAATGAAAAACTAAGCTTGTGAGAAAAAATCTAGCAACAAATACTACTATTAACTTGTAAATATTATATATAATAAATAGTAATCTCTACATATTCCTTCCTGCAATCCCCGGCTTTCATGGAACAATAGCCCGGCCCGATCGCCAATTGAAAGTTCTCACTCGGATGTAATTAACTATGCCGCGATAGGGCTGCCGCGTTTTAATTAACGCAATTTGCGGCCATTTGTCCGAGATGCATTATCCAGCGCAACAAAACCCGACCCCTAATCGAAATTGAATTTACTAACGCTCTGCACGAGCTCGATTGAATAATACTGTAAGCACAGCGATTTTTCACTACTGCTCTATATACGTTTTTTAGAAGGTCGATTAAGAGTGCCAGTTTAAATAGAAGCTAACAAAAAGAATGTAATTTTAAACAAGAAGAGTTAAAAGTTGTATTCAATTACATAAATTATATATAAAAATTAGGTTAGTTTAGTAATTGTATTCTTCGTTACAATAATTACCAATGAACAAATTCAGGGGTAGAAAGAAAATGAACAAATTTACGTGCAGGAAGTACCAGGTTCATATTGATTTATTATCCACAGCATATTTATAATAATAATTGTGTTCTTCCTTATAATAGTTAACAATTTGCTTTGGGACATAATAATAATGAATATGAAAAAAAAATACTACGCATTTATTCGCACTAATTCAATATTTATTACCATGTAATGAGTATGGTATCTAAAGAATTTACCAAATGATAGAAGTATTTACTGAAAAAATTAAAATAAAGCCAGTAAAATTAACAAATACTTGTAGTTTTATACATTCCACATTAGTATGTTTCATTAAAATCAATAGATTACTTACATAAAGTGTTTGAAAGTCTGGGAAAATGTCACTCACCTGAAAATAAAAGAAAAATGCATTAAGAACATATAAAATTACAAGTAAAAAACAAAACATAAATGCATGATTAAAAAAAATTATATCAAATTATAGTTATCGCTAGTCGTTCACTTCATACAAAATAAAAGAATCGGCATTTATTAGCAAAATCATGAATCATATCTATACAGAATTACAGTTTTTAAAATAACGTTTTGAATTCGACAGTGAATATTTTAAAATTATATGCATGTAAGGTTTAAGAAAATTTGAAAGTGACTACATGTGTTAGAATTCAATACTACTAATTAATTTTTATCGTTTACCCTGCGAATATATGTAGGGTAAACGAGAAAAAAATGAATGGTAGCTTTGAATTCTAACACATGTAGCCACTTTCATATTTTCTTAAATGTCGTAACTTACAAAATGAATTTTCAGGTTTTGACTTTTTATAATAAATAAATAAATAAATAATAAATAAATAAATGTATTTATTGCCCAACAGAATAATAAAATTCCAATTACAGGACAACAACAAAATATTAAATACTAATATTAATATAATACAGCGCACAATGAATGTGAATTCGCACGGACCGCAAACTATGACAATTGAGCGTCACGCTTTTATCAAAGTCTTAAGAAAATTATAATTGAGTGTTATGTGTGTGGTAGGTTGATTTTCACGGGATGCAATTATTTTTTAATAGCCAGACCAGAAATTACAAAGTGGAATGATTATTTTTACTTATTTTTTGTCGAGTTAAATTGCATTTTTCAATCAAAAACATTCTATATAGAAGATAGAATGTTTTCAATTCATGTCAATGTTTATAATATATTTGTTATCAACTATACAAAAAAATAAGCTGCTAAATTTAAAATTTGGAGCATAAAGGCCTTTGAAATCCATATTTAAAGATATTTAGGATGTTGTAAAAATTGCGAGCTTAAAATCCTTTGAAATCCATAATCAAAGTTATTTAGGATATTTTAGATTGAAAAAAGCCATGTAACTAGGCTTGTAGCCTCACAAAATTTTCAAAATTTGAAGTGAATATTTGTAATATATTTTTTATCAACTATACAAAATAATAAGTTGATAAATTGAAAATTGCGAGCTTAAAGGCCTTTAAAATCCATATTTAAAGTTATTTAGGATATTTTAGATTGAAAAACGCCATGTAACTAGGCTTGTAGCCTCACAAAATTTACAAAATTTGAAGTGAATATTTGTAATATATTTTTTATCAACTATACAAAATAATAAGCTCAAAAATTGAAAATTGCGAGCTTAAAGGCCGTCGAAATCTATATTCAATATTATCTAGGATGTTTTCTATTGAAAAACGGCATGTAACTAGGCTTGTAGCTTCACAAAATTTTCAAAATTTGAAGTGAATATTTGTAATATATTTTTTATCAACTATACAAAATAATAAGCTAATAAATTGAAAATTGCGAGCTTAAAGGCCATTGAAATCCATATTCAATGTTATTTAGGATGTTTTCCATTGAAAAACGCCATGTAACTAGGCTTATAGCCTCACAAAATTTACAAAATTTGAAGTGAATATTTGTAATATATTTTTTATCAACTATAAAAAATAATAAGTTGATAAATTGAAAATTGCGAGCTTAAAAACCTTTGAAATCCATATTCAACGTTATTTAGGATGTTTTCGATTGAAAAACGCCATGTAACTAGGCTTGTAGCCTCACAAAATTTACAAAATTTGAAGTGAATAATTGTAATATATTTTTTATCAACTATACAAAATAATAAGCTGATAAATTGAAAATTGCGAGCTTAAAGGCCTTTGAAATCCATATTCAATGTTATTTAGGATGTTTTCTATTGAAAAACGCCATGTAACTAGGCTTGTAGCCTCGCAAAATTTTCAAAATTTGAAATGAATATTTGTAATATATTTTTTATCAACTATACAAAATAATAAGTTGATAAATTGAAAATTGCGAGCTTAAAGGCCTTTGAAATCCATATTTAAAGTTATTTAGGATATTTTAGATTGAAAAACGCCATGTAACTAGGCTTGTAGCCTCACAAAATTTACAAAATTTGAAGTGAATATTTGTAATATATTTTTTATCAACTATACAAAATAATAAGTTGATAAATTGAAAATTGCGAGCTTAAAGGCCTTTGAAATCCATATTCAATGTTATTTAGGATGTTTTCTATTGAAAAACGCCATGTAACTAGGCTTGTAGCCTCACAAAATTTTCAAAACTTGAAGGGAATATTTGTAATATATTTTTTATTAACTATACAAAATAATAAGTTGATAAATTAAAAATTGCGTGCTTAAAGGCCTTTGAAATTCATATTTAAAGTTATTTAAGATGTTTTCTATTGAAAAACGCCATGTAACTAGGCTTGTAGCCTCACAAAATTTACAAAATTTGAAGTGAATATTTGTAATATATTTTTTATCAACTATACAAAATAATAAGTTGATAAATTGAAAATTGCGAGCTTAAAGGCCTTTGAAATCCATATTCAATGTTATCTAGGATGTTTTCTATTGAAAAACGCCATGTAACTAGGCTTGTAGCCTCACAAAATTTACAAAATTTGAAGTGAATATTTGTAATATATTTTTTTTCAACTATACAAAAGAATAAGTTGATAAATTGAAAATTGCGAGCTTAAAGGCATTTGAAATCCATATTCAAAGTTATTTAGGATGTTTTCGATTGAAAAACGCCATGTAACTAGGCTTGTAGCCTCACAAAATTTACAAAATTTGAATTGAATATTTGTAATATATTTTTTATCAACTATACAAAATGATAAGCTGATAAATTGAAAATTGCGAGCTTAAAGGACTTTCAAATCCATATTCAAAGTTATTTAGGATGTTTTCGATTGAAAAACGTTATGTAACTAGGCTTGTAGCCTCAGAAAATGTACAAAATTTGACGTGAATATTTGCAATATATTTTTTATCAACTATACAAAATAATAAGCTGATAAATTGAAAATTGCGAGCTTAAAGGCCTTTGAAATCCATATTTAAAGTTATTTAGGATGTTTTCTATTGAAAAACGCCATGTAACTAGGCCTGTAGCCTCACAAAATTTACAAAATTTGAAGTGAATATTTGTAATATATTTTTTATCAACTATACAAAATAATAAGCTGATAAATTGAAAATTGCGAGCTTAAAGGCCTTTGAAATCCATAATCAAAGTTATTTAGGATGTTTTCGATTGAAAAACGCCCTGTAACTAGACTTTTAGCCTCAGAAAATTTACAAAATTTGACGTGAATATTTGTAATATATTTTCTATCAACTATATAAAATGATAAGCTGATAAATTGAATATTGCGAGCTTAAAGGCCTTTGAAATCCATATTCAAAGACTTACACCACTTTCATTCTCTCAAGCTTATATGTTTAAAAAATAATTATCCTGCTTTCATTTATATTTATACAAAAAAAAATTAATTAGACTTACTGACTTGAATACTCATATACAGAAAATAGATATTTGAGAATAATAATCTTTCTCTATCTAAAACATTCGCACTGAGACTATACGATTCGCATTCCGCTTTTGTGTCCCGGATTTTCATTAATCCATATCTCTCTCTTTCTCTTTGTATCTCGCTGCACAATCCGGCGGAAATAAAAACGTGAAAAAAAAAAATAAGCGAAGAGCGCTCGTTCGGCTATGATAAATGAGCCCGCGAGGGAGCATATAATTTTTTTTCTGCCAACTCACGAAGAGGACGACGGCATAATTGTGATGTAAATGATACCTTATCGGTAATGGTGATCGCCTTTGACGTATTCTACGTTAGCTCCGTTTCCATTATTTCTGGGGCCGCATTAATTTCCCTTTGTTTTCAAGCCGAAATGAACACAGAGTAAAATGACACACACGGAGCGCATTGTGGTAGATAGATAGTAAGAAAAATAATTGCAAATGTAAAAATACTCCTGTATTTTTACGGAAGTAAACTATTTTTATTCATACTAAGGTTATAAATACCAGAAGTTAGATAAAAGGCAGGTAAAAGGCAAATAGATAATATATATAAAAATAATAATAGTTCGCTATAGCAATACCAGATGTTAGATAAAATAGATGATAATAGTATCATATGTCTGTGTGTGTCCATAAATAATATTCTCTTTATATTATAATTACTGCGACGGGCACTAATGCATGAAACATATGTTTTACAGATGATATTATTAACAGTTATTTTTTATTAAATATTTGCTAGGATTTAAAATCTACTTGTATCAAATATTAAAGGACTACACACGTAATGGGCATTCCTCAGGGTGACGAACATGTGAAAGGTGTAGGGCTATCACTCGTGAGACTTTTCTGCTGGTAAAGGGAGACGTTCAGAGCAATTTAATCACCTTAATTTCACAGAAATCATTTTAAAAACTGTGAAAGGTGATTCGCCCCGATAGGGTTTGAAATCATGCTCCCCAATGCTCTGTATGAGAACAGTAAATAAATATTTGTGATATTCTACAACATAACATTAAAATTGTTGAATTGATGTAATACTATAATCTATAAAATATTTATAATCTTAAAAAAAAACTACTATGATTATTAGAATATCATAAAAAATTGTAAAATATAATATTTTTTATTTTGTTGCACCAAACATATGTAGATCTTACTTAGTCTTATAATGTACTACTGTCTTATCGTTTTAAGATCCGATTTTTGTTTAATGCAATGCTTTAAGACCGTGTTATTATTGAGACGGTCTTAAACTAGTTAAGATTCGGTGGAGAGACCGGGCATAAGTAATATAAATGAATAGCCTACACCGAAAGGTAAAAGGCAAATAGATAATATATATAAAAATAATAATAGTCCGCTATAGCATTGGGGAGAGAGAGAACAAACCCCATGGGGACGAATTTTCGTAAATAACCTTTCTCAGTTTTCAGAGGTTTTCGTTGAACTTAAGTTAAATATTGGGTGATTAAATTCCTTCGCATGTCCTTTTACATGTGAAAAAGCCTCAGGTCTTATAGGGTTATGATGTTATTTTTTAACTATTTTTCTTTCGCGAGATTGCGAATTCACAAAATCTATTTCCTTTTTAAATATAGTCCGTTAATTATTAAACCAGTAATATTACTAATCAAACCAAAATATATACACAAAATTGTGTAACTGGTGTAGAACAGGGTCTAACTCACTTATTTGAGAAATATACAACCAGACCACATCCACCCGCGTTCCTATACATAATCGTAAAGTATTAATTAATTGGTTTCCAGATTTAGTTTTCAATTATACAGCTTTAAGTGAAAAGAATGTTTACATTTGTGTAAAATGTTGATGAAATTTAAACACACGTAGATAATTTAAATTAAGCATATTATTTCTCTTTAGCTTCCAGACTTAATCATTTGAATCCGTGCAAGTGACCGGGCCTCTAGAGCCCAACGGTGGCGTCGACAGCGGAAATTACAACCCCTCCAAAGCTCCCCGATAAGTGTGGATGAGCCGCTGCAGTCGTGGTATTTTTCAACTTTAATAATTTTTAACGTCGCACGAAAGCGCATACCGGAAATTGCGACGTTTCTACGTCGCGAAAAATAAAATTTACTGAAACAGCAATGGGAATAAATGAGCAGTGCACATTTCAAACAGCGCATATTTCAAGAATATACTCTCTAGATAAATATAAAAATTCTTGCCGTATATAACGAGCACGTTTGTTTCGGATGGCATTAATAACCATAGTTGTTTTATTTGTTTTAGAAGAAAATAATTTCACGAAAAATATATAATATGTACATTAGCAAAAATTAAACGTACATATAAAGACACTTAAATACATCTCTTTAAAGCTAAAAATCAAAAACTTAGTGATAGACGACGACATAAAGTAAAATAGCTTGAAAGAAATCAACAAACAACATACATCCCTCGATACCGATAACCCGGAATGGAACAAACCTACAAATCCCGAGTTGGAGGCAGGGGGAAGAGAACACCATTTTTATTTTCTTTTTAGACATAAGTGCATGTTTGTATATATATATATATATATATATATATATATATATATATATATTTATTTATTAATAAATAAAATAAATAATTATTATATATATTATTAAATAAAATTATTAATTATTATTAGCATTTACAACATACATGTATATATACAAATCAGATTATGCATTGTAATGCCTTAATTGACTCTTAAAAAACATAAGGGATATCCCTATCATGCCCACTGTGTTAGAAAGTTCATTAACATGTTGTGCAATTATTAAACCATTATTAGCACAGCTAAATAAAACCAATAAACAAACGAATATAAATATAAAATTGAAATATAACACAATTTTACATTATAGATATATCTAAAGATTTACACCCTCAACTATACTCCACATTTTTTTCACATACCGTTGATATTCCCCCTTAAATAAACTATAATGTCTAGAGCATAGACAAAACTATGTTTTCAACAATAAATAAAGTTGTAAAAACATAGTAGATTTACTCGTCTCTTTCTTTTAATTTTAGATTTTATTTAAACCACAAACCTCGCGGCGAGGACCGAGATAAGAAACCACTATTCATTATTTTATTTGTAGATATACAATTATAATAGATTTTAAATTTACTTTCTATATAATTATGATTATCTTGTATATGTATGGAGAAAAACAAAAATAATTAAAAAAAATTGTACGGTATGTTTCATCAAGGGTGCTTTAATGTATATCTAAAATTGTATGTACGAAAATTATTTCATATTCAGGTTTATTCACAAAATGAGTTGATGATGTTTATATAGGATAAGTTTTACAAAATTGTCAACTTGTGTTCTTTATGAAAATCTAAATAAATAGGATATAAACTTTGCTTCCTGTAGAACTCCCAGGGAACAGTCTATGTAAATTATAGTCTAAATATGTCGGGACGCTTTCCGCCAGTCGTGGTGTGAACGAGCGAGAATCGTAGCGGGACCATCTCCCTCGCCAGGTATTATCCTGCGGCATATCAATGTAGAGTATATAGCACCGGAGGCGTTATTATGCAAATATAGCGCCCTTATCGTAGATATCAGCACACCGGCATCCGACGAAAATTACCGTTAACTGCCAGCCCCACCCGTCAAACCATCACGCCGCCGTGCTTTAGCGAAACGCTTATAATTTTTTTTGTGCGCCTTTTGAAAACAGGATGCACTCCTGCAAATTACCCGGCGCGCGCTGCGCCCTGTTAAATGGCAATCCGAAACAATTTTGTCCCGCACAGCGCCCTCCCCGTAAATAGACCTCTTCCCGGTCGGAACGCAATAAACTCCGTTTCCGCGCGCGGAATTTAGTGCACGTCAGGGGTGGCGAACAAAAGGCCGAGGCAGGATAAAGAGATCCTCAGTCGCTTTCACCCCCTTGTCACGGACTTATTTCCTATAGGCGAGGCGGTTCGACATTAAGTGCATTAGATATACTTGATAAAAGTTTGTTTAGCTAGTAACATTAAAGGCTTAATATATAAAATCGATTTCTTTTAATATTAAATAATAATGTGCTTTGAAGACCCAATTTTATTTATATTTTAATAAAATTTATTCCACGTGGAAAGAGTTTAATTCCCCTATCCACTTAAGACTTGTCTTGATTTTACCTACAAACATAACCAACCCAAAAAGTGATACAAATAGAAGAACAGCACTAGAACAACATAAACCTTCAACACCAGGGACCACACCCAAGTGAGCGAATGGCCACCGATCGAGGGAGACAACACGTTTTTATATTTTTAGCTAATATACCATATTAACATTGTATCTGAGCCAAAAAATTAAACATTTAAATTAAAAAAATGTATATATTTATGTTATGCATTGTTTTGCTTTTGGTACAATAAATGTATTATTATTATTTTTATTATTTCAGTTAGTTTATATAATATTTTTCGAAAACTAATAAGAAATAGGTTTGAGAAACACTAGTGTAAAATAATTGATGAATACAGCAAATAACAGATGCATTTTCTTTCACTATTCACTTGCATTGCTCTCCGCTAAAAAAAAGTCGAATATTCACGCGAATAAACGCAACAAAAACACAATCGTTCCCTGTAAAATGGGCGTCCGCTTTAAATTCGCATTCATCACCCGGGCCCCCCCCACAAATGGTTATTTGATGGCATTTAATCTGTTATTTGCATGCCAGCAACCACACTTATCACCGCATTGCGTTCGATTCCGCAATTTTTCTCCCGCGCCGGTGGCGGTTCCGCATAATTTCCCAACCCTAATTAAATTTATGTATTATATCCGACAGCTTCGGGATTTATCTACGCGCCATTGACCGGCCTTAGTAAATCAATTCGACTCGAAGAGCTTGGGGGGGGACTGTAAGAGACACAAACACACACACATAGCTAAAACTGTTGTTGCTCATTATACGAGACAAATTGGCAATTAGCGAGAGCGCGCGCGCACCCAGTGCCATTAAGTGAAACGAACGCGCTTCGCTGTAATTGCCGTTTCCCTGTTTGCTGTAAACAAATTGGGGCTGAATGAATTCAATAATAATCGGGTAATTCAATTCCGGCCCCAGCGGGGAGGTTCGTATCAGCATTCCCTGAGATGCTGCCGACGGCCTCTTTGAGGTTGATTGAGATAATCTGGGACAATTAAAGGCGATAGGGTGGTTATGCTGTTAGATAGGGTTTAATAAGATTGGGAAATAATGGTGTTATCGGGGAGTTATAATTATATTATGTTCACTTTATTTCGCTGATAATAGTGATGAGATACAGGTGTAAGTACTGATTGAATTATAGTTACTTACTACTATTAGAAAATATAGTTTAACATTATTATCAAAATAACGTTCGAAAACGTGTTAAGAGATAATTGCTAGACATGCTCAGATTGTGAATCTTATTTAATATTACAATGGGCAATAACATCGAATTTTTGTATTGGTTCAGGAAAATTAAGAACTGATTTTGGATTTATATTATATATAAATACCGATTGTCCAGGAGGGGATAAAGTCCATAAATCCCGTGGTGAAAATTACAAATCTCACATTAGTACAGGCACAAAATGTACAATAACTCTGTTTGTAATTTTCAAAATTTTATAAAAATTGTCTGCATATATGCACAAATAGTCATATTAAGTTATTACGAAGTTTGAAATACTTATCTCAACTATTCGTAGCCTTTTTGAGTTGTTAAGTTCAAAAATGACGACTGTGTTATTAGTTAGGAGACGAAAAATACTATAACTCTGTTTGTAGTTTTCAAAATTTTATCAAATTACTTTGAATATATCCACAAATACTTATGTTTAGACCCTGCAAAGTATGAAATTTGTATCTCAACTATTAGTTGTCTTTTTGGGCTGTTAAACCCAAAAATTACAAATCTCACATGAGTACGGACACAAAATGTACTATAACTATGTTTGTAATTTTCAAAATTTTATAAAATTACTCTGCATATATGCACAAATAGTCATATTACGTCATTACGAAGTTTGAAATATTCATCTCAACTATTCCTACTGTTTTTGAGTTGTTAAGTTCAAAAATGACGACTGTGTCATTAGTTAGGAGACAAAAAATATTATAACTCTGTTTATAGTTTTCAAAATTTTATCAAATTACTTTCAATATATCCACAAATACTTATATTTAAACCCTACAAAGTATGAAATTTGTATATCAACTATTCGTTGTCTTTTTGGGCTGTTAAACCCAAAAATTACAAATCTCACATGAGTACAGTCACAAAATGTACTATAACTATGTTAGTAATTTTCAAAATTTTATAAAATTTCCCTGGATATATGCACAAATAGTCATACTAAGTCATTACGAAGTTTGAAATATTTATCTCAACTATTCGTAGTCTTTTTGAGTTGTTAAGTTCAAAAATGACGATTGTTGCATTAGTTAGGAGACGAAAAATACTATAACTCTGTTTGTAGTTTTCAAAATTTTATAAACTTACTTTGAATATATCCACAGATACTTATATTTAGACCCTGCAAAGTATTAAATTTTTATCTCAACTATTCGTTGTCTTTTTGGGCTGTTAAACCCAAAAATTACAAATCTCACATGAATACAGACACAAAATGTACTATAACTATGTTTGTAATTTTCAAACTTTTATAAAAAATTTCTGCATATATGCACAAATAGTCATATGAAGTCATTACGAAGTTTGACATATTTATCTCAACTATTCCTAGTCATTTTGAGTTGTTAAGTTCAAAAATAACGACTGTGTCATTAGTTAAGAGACAAAAAATACTATAACTCTATTTGTAGTTTTCAAAATTTTATCAAATTACTTTGAATATATCCACAAATACTTATATTTAAACCCTACAAAGTATGAAATTTGTATCTCAACTATTCGTTGTCTTTTTGGGCCGTTAAACCCAAAAAATACAAATCTCACATGAGTACAGACACAAGATGTACTATAACTATGTTTGTAATTTTCAAAATTTTATAAAATTACTCTGTATATATGCACAAATAGTCTATTACGTCATTATGAAGTTCGAAATATTTATCTCAACTATTCGTAGTCTTTTTGAGTTGTTAAGTTCATAAATGACGACTGTGTCATTAGTTAGGAGACGACAAATACTATAACTCGGTTTCTAGTTATCAAAATTGTATCAAATTACTTTGAATATATCTACAAATACTTATATTTAGACCCTGCAAAGTATGAAATTTGTATCTCAACTATTCGTTGTCTTTTTGGGCTGTTAAACCCAAAAATTAGTACAGGCACAAAATGTACTATAACTATGTTAGTAATTTTTAAAATTTTATAAAATTTCTCTGGATATATGCACAAATAGTCATACTAAGTCGTTACGAAGTTTTAAATATTTATCTCAACTATTCGTAGTCTTTTTGAGTTGTTAAGTTCAAAAATGACGATTGTGTCATCAGTTAGGAGACAAAAAATACTATAACTCTGTTTGTAGTTTTCAAAATTTTATCAAATTACTTTGAATATATCCACAAATACTTATATTTAAACCCTACTACGTATGAAATTTGTATCTCAACTATTCGTTGTTTTTTTTGGGCCGTTAAACCCAAGAATTACAAATCTCACATGAGTACAGATACAAAATGTACTGTAACTATGTTTGCAATTTTCAAAATTTTATAAAATTACTTTGCGTATATTATGCACAAATAGTCATATTAAGTCATTACGAAGTTTGAGATATTTATCTCAACTATTCGTAGTCTTTTTGAGTTGTTAAGTTAAAAAATTACGACTGTGTCATTAGTTAGGAGACGAAAATTACTATAACTCTGTTTGTAGATTTCAAAATTTTATCAAATTACTTTGCATATATCCACACATACTTATGTTTAAACCCTACAAAGTATGAAATTTGTATCTCAACTATTCGTTGTCTTTTTGGGCTGTTAAACCCAAAAATTACAAATCTCACATTAGTACAGGCACAAAATGTACTATAACTCGGTTTGTAATTTTCAAAATTTTATAAAATTTCTCTGCATATATGCACAAATTGTCATATTAAGTCATTACGATGTTTGAAATATTTATCTCAACTATTCCTACTGTTTTTGAGTTGTTAAGTTCAAAAATGACGACTGTGTTATTAGTTAGGAGACAAAAAATACTATAACTCTGTTTGTAGTTTTCAAAATTTTATCAAATTACTTTGAATATATCCACAAATACTTATGTTTAAACCATACAAAGTATGAAATTTGTATCTCAACTATTCGTTGTCTTTTTGGGCTGTTAAACCCAAAAATTACAAATCTCACATGAGTACAGACACAAAATGTACTATAAGTTGGTTTGTAATTTTCAAATTTTTATAAAATTTCTCTGCATATATGCACAAATAGTCATATTAAGTCATTACGAAGTTTGAAATATTTATCTCAACTATTCGTAGTCCTTTTGAGTTGTTAAGTTCAAAAATGACGACTGTGTCAACAGTTAGGAGACAAAAAATACTATAACTCTGTTTGTAGTTTTCAAAATTTTATCAAATTACTTTGAATATATCCACACATACTTATGTTTAAACCCTACAAAGTATGAAATTTGTATCTCAACTATTCATTGTCTTTTTGGGACTGTTAAACCCAAAAATTACAAATCTCACATTAGTACAGGCACAAAATGTACAATAACTGTTTGTAATTTTCAAAATTTTATAAAATTACTCTGTACATATGAATAAACAGTCATATTAAGTCAATACGAAGTTTGATATATATATATATATATATATATATATATATATAATTAGATAAGGGAAAAAAATGGTGTCCATTGCATTGGATTAGCCGGAGCTAGTGGGCGGGTAGGAGGTTGGGAAATGTATCATTAGAAAGCGTCATCCTTCTAGACCAGGGGTCGGCAACCTTTTAGCTGTGGTGTGCCAAGCCACTCTACCAATATGATTCAGGGTGCCGCCTTAATTCTAAATTATATAATGGGGTTCTAGAGGAGAAGAATTTTATACCAAATTTATCTTTTAAACATATTTATTAAAAAATAACATAAAATTCTAACATAAATTAAAAAATTTTAATGCGAACCTTGTCCCTGCACATTTTTGCTTAATATTTCAATATCAGGGGTATAATTTGTGACTTTTAATTTCACACAAGATTCTGAATGTTCAATTGTTAAACGACTTCTTTGTGGACTCAAAATATGTTTCATGTGAGAAAAAATTTGTTCACAGAGATATGTGGAACCAAAAGCGGAAAGGAGAGCACATGCAATTTTCTTTAAACAATTAAATCTTTCCGGCAATGAAATCCAACAATTTAATATAGTAGTCGATTTTTCCATAGAGTCATCTTCCAGATTTTTTCGTAATTCCTTAAATTTTGTTTTCCATAATTCTGAAGATATTAGTTCGATAAGTTCCATTTCAAAATTATCAACATTCATCCACTCAAAAATTGAAAAATCAAACGGGATTATTAATGGATCTATTAAATCTGGTTTTATGAGGAAGGAAAATATAGGCACATGAGCTTCAAAGTCTTTGCATCTTCTTGAAAATTCATCTTTAAGTGCTCCAACGTAGGTTTTAAGTTCATCTTTGTCTATGGTCGATCTATTTGCAAGCGCTGCAACATTTGGGAAGTATTTGTAGGTACTAGTATTAATATCACATAAAAATATATTTAATTTTGTAGCAAATCCTGTCCAATATTCAAAAAGTTCGAGCACAGTTTGGCGCCTTCCTTGCAATCTTAAGTTTAGTTCATTGAGATGTTTAGTTATATCAGTCAGAAACATCAATTTGCATAACCATTCTTTATCGTTCAATTCGGGGAAATGTTGTTCCTTTTCATTAAGAAAAACTTTAATGTGTTCCAGACATGACACAAACTTATTCAAGACATTGCCTCGACTAAGCCAACGAACATGGCTGTATAAGGGGAGGTCAACATATTCACTTTCCATTTCTTCTAAAAGAGATTTAAATTGCCTGTGTGTCAATGAAGAGCGAGACACTATGAAATTAACTATTTTAACAACAGTGTTCATTACAGGAATTAAGCGCTGTGACGAAATTTTGGCAACTAAACTTTCCTGGTGTATTATACAATGGAAGTTCAATATTTTATGTCCAATATGATTTTCAAGAAGTTTGACAAATCCTCTATCCTTGCCAACCATTGCAGGTGCGCCGTCAGTAGTTACACAAAATATTTTTTTGATATTAATGTTCTTGCTGTCAAAATAATTTATGAATGAAGCAAGAATATCCTGCCCCTTAGTTGTCCCAGACAGAGGAATCAAATTGCATAATTCTTCATAAACTTGACCTTTATCACAATACCGTGCAAATACTGCAAGCCGCGCAATATCATTTACATCGGTACTTTCATCAACAGCGACGCTAAATGCAACAGCTTCTTGTAATCCAGAATTCTGTTTTGTTGTTACATTGTCTGCCATTTCAGTTATTCTTCTTTCAATTGTTCGCGCAGAAGCCGGTATTTCTCGAATTCGGGATAATATGGTTTGTTGGTTAGGTAAATCGCTAAACAACTTTTCAGCACTTTTTATAAAGATTTCCTTTATATATTCCCCATCTGTAAAGGGTTTCCCTTTGGCAGCTATGCAATGAGCAATTGCGAAGCTGCATTCTGTCGCTTTAGGCTTCGTTCCAGTTATTCCACAAAAAAAGGTTACTTGTTTCTTATAACCAGAAACAGCTCTCTTTATAGTTTCACATTTCTCATCGTCGCTATTAAATGTGGACTGATGTTTGGTTTGGAAATGTCTTTGTACACTTGACGTGCGGCATACGACACTTTCGCGACATATCGCACATACAGCACGATCCTTTAGTTGTATAAATCCATATTCATTCGTCCAATAGTCTTGAAACCCGCGAACATTTAGTTTTTGTTTCTTACCCTCCATTTGATTAAATATGGATGAATTATAACAAATATTAAACCAATAAGATACAAGTCTTCACAACAAAGTTATAACGGAAAGTAACGACCAGTATTAAACGAAATGCAAGTTTAACTGGTATTACAGGCAAATGGTGCGCAGTAGCAAAACGAGAAAGAGAGGGGCGAATGTCATTCCGGCTTGAACATACGTGATGTCCGCTTCGATAACTAGTCGGCGCTACGTATGTTTAATCCCTTTTACTCCGAATGCGCTCTCACTCACCCTTCGCGCAGATTTTCGTGACATTGGCGAGCCACGTTAGATAAATAATAATAATTTTCTCTTATTTAAAAATCACTTCGTCTCGATATTTTCGCGATTTCCCTGATTATTTGTAGAGTGCCATTCAGAACCCCATCGCGTGCCAAGCCTGGCACGCGTGCCATAGGTTGCCGACGCCTGTTCTAGACGCTGGAAAAAATAGATCGGGCCGAGTTGCGCCGGTGGGAAAAGCTGTGGAAACCTGGAAAGCCGGGAAAGCGGGAAATATGGAATTGATTGTAGAGAAAAACTTCAACTTCAACGTCAGTTTGTGCGCGCTAAAGAGGCAAGTAATGATCGGAGAAAAAAATATTAGAAAATGTCAACCAGTAGGCGTGTACTGCCGCAAAAGTGCAAAAATAAAATATTAAAATTTTCCGATAAAAACGAGTTTATGCTCATTGGATAGGCAATCGAAAACTGACCGATGAACAGTGACAAGTAGCTGAAACTAAGTAATTTCATTAGAAATATAGTCTATATAGCGGGAAAAATGTAGAGATTGTAGCAAATTGAACCGGAAAAGCTACAGGCTTGACAAATTTTCCGAACTGGGAAAATTTTATTTCATGACAGAAATCTATGGAGGATCTCATTTTGTAGATCATTTAATTCCAAAGAAAAATATTGTTATAAAACGTGCACCGTTTTCGTGGTAAAGTGAAGAAAATAAAAATGATCCAATCAAGATCAACTTGCGCCCATTGGATAGACAATTATTAACCAGTTGAAAAATATTGGCATGATTTTTCTGTAAAACAAAAGATAAACCCGTCACGAATTAATTATTATATAATTTCGTCTACTAATGGTGAATGCGCCGGGTTAAAATTTTAATAATAATAGTTACGAATGTATTAAAGTATTATATGTTAATAATAAAATATCATTACTCTTCTCATATGCTTTATGTAAATAAATTATTGCTAAAATTAATACAGATTTATATTAAAAGTCCCCGTTCGTTACACGCTTTTACTCGGGATCAGTGAAGAGCCTCGAGGCAAGCCGGTCATGCATCGAGTTGCACACATCGCGCTTAAAAGCTCACGAGCTGCATTAAGAAGAGCGCAGGTGAGCTGGTAATTAGCCGCGCATGAAATTACACCGCTGCCGCCACCACACATACCGCAATTCGCCGCCGCCCCTCGCAACAACACCACCAGCTCGCGCGCACCCCAATCAAAACTTACCAGTCTTGTTTATCGCGCGGTTTACTATAACCCGGATTGTTTTCGGTAAACATGCGGAAACTTTGCGCACTTGCCATAACTGAACAACTATAAAAGTGTTGATACGAACGCGGCGGACGCTGCTTTTATTATTATACAACGCTCAACCACCCACACGTGCCGATAAAAATTTACGCCCGCCCTGGGGGTTAATTCCGCTGTATTCGCCTCGAACGCCGGGCGAGGCTATTTACTGGCGGTGGCGTTTTAATATCGCGTCGAAATGAATTATATAACGCCCACCCCCCAAACAGCCCCCGAGCACATAACCCACAAGAGTTTACTCTGGGTGCTCGCATAGTTTCGAACTTGAATGGCTCTAGTAGCCTCGCGGAATCTATATGGACCCGAATGCGTCAGAGAAAATATATGAGCTACAAATATTTATATTGTTACTAGTTAATTGTTATATTCTAATTTTATAACATTTTTTTCTATTACAATTGAATTCAATCTCAAACATACCTAACAACTTGCAAATGGGTTTAAAAGGTGATAATTATGCACCTACGTATTTCAATTTCTAGTTAACCATTAACAGTTAGTTATATTTGACACATTTTTACCAAATTACTATACATTTTTTATGTTACAACTCAAGTTATGTTACAAAATGCAATCAGTTCTGCTAAAAGTCGAGTTATGTTATGAAAATCTATCACAGTCATACTAAATAACTTGCACATGCAATTCAAAAAAATTGCAGGGCTACAATTTTGTAGCTAACTACTAACATGTTGTAGGTAACTATTAAGAGTTATATTTTAAATATATTTACCAATTTTCATTATATTTTTCATGTTTCCGTAAGAGTAGCTCCCTGATATAAATAGCTGGAAGGTATATAAAAACTACATTTATAAAATATTGAACACACTTACAAAAACTTTCTTTTAGCAAATCTAATTACCACTATCCACAATCCTCGTCGCAAACAGAAAAATAAAACAATAATGAACCCCTAAACACTACATCTTGTCACTCGATCCTTTTTGTCGCCTTCGTTTAGCGCTCTACTTCTGATAATAGACTTTGATTTTTCTGCTCCTCTCTCAATGCGAGTAACCCAGTTCAGAACTGTCGTATCAATTTCATCAGCGGCGCGCATAGAAAACCTCTCGCCCCGATTTTCCGACACGCCGAATGTGATTTATGGCGGCAATTGGTTTAAGTCGTAACACACTTTGCGCGCTCTGCGGGTCTTATTGAATCTAAACACGGCGGCGGCGTGCACAAGCGCACCGAATCAGGCGGAGGCGGCATGGGCTAGCGCAAACATGCAATTACTAGTGACGGGGGGTGGGATGTATTTAAATAAAATTTGAGGCGTTTAAATGTAGTTGTGGTAGAAACACAAATGCTGTGAATATCTATATATGTTACGAATAATATTTAATTCGTAACATATATAGATATATAGATAGAACGTGGCAATAAAAAAATTGGGTTGTCATTTAAAAAAATGGTCATGTAATGGCGTCATTGCTCATCTAAAAATTATCGATAAAAATACATACTTTCATTAAAACTTGGCAATTTAAAATTTAAAATCGACTTGTTGGAGATGTTTTTGTAAAAATCTTAAATAAAGGTTTTATGAAATGTATTCGCTCCTTATTTTCTAGCCTGTATATTTTTGTTATAAATTGAAATGATTATCAACACACGGATTTTTCAAATATTAATTAGCAAAATTGCAGAATCTAGAGGACTAGTTGAACAACTTAATGGTTGATTACAAGGATTAATCCTATACAATTGAGATTTTAATGCATTTTTTATTCTACATGTAGGGAATATATTTTATTTTCAACTGAAATATTAAATGAACATTAACTATAAATTAATGTGTACATAAAATGTGATACTCTAGTAAATCCTCTATAATAAATTACCCTCTCTATTGAATCAGAATTTAAACGTTTTAATCATCTTATTAGCTCCACTTCCCGACTCTCACATCCTCAACTCATCTCATCCCACACAATCTTCTTACAAAATTCAATCCGCTCCCACTTGAACGGTGCTCAGCGCTCCTCTTTAATACCTAATCAGTAGCAGTTTAATTCGCGACGACTTTTAAAATTAATTAAGCGCCAAGCACGAGAGCTACACGAAGGATTAATTAGCGGAATAACAGGCGTTGATTAACTGCTACAAGTGCACCTGCAGCGGAATGCCAGGACACGCTATCTAGTATCTACTGCCGCCCCCTCCACTTCTTAAATATCGTTTTCAATTTGAGTCGTCGTTTTTATCCTATTGTTGCGGATGTTTAATTATTGTTTGTAATTGGGGGGCTTTTCTTATTTGTTCCCTCGTGCGCAGCTGGAGTTCGGATGGTAATCATGTCGAAAACAAATGTCGCTGAGAGGTTGGAGGATGTCGCTTGAGTGATTGTTTCAATCTGCTGCTAATTATTCGGGCTCGCGTTGTTGCTGGGAACGAGGCTTAATTTAAGCAGATCATCAATTTAATTTGTGATGTCTTACGTTAACAATGCTTAGTAAATATTACATAGTATGGAATAATCTTAACAATAAATCAAATGTTGCTTCATATTAAAATTTATAAAAAAATACCAACATGCACAATATATATATATATATATATATATATATATATATATATATATATATATACATATATATATATATATATATATATATATATATATATATATATACATATATATATATATATATATATATATATATATATATATATATATAAAAGGAAAAGACAATGTTTTGAACTCGAGCGACCTGTCAGTTATGACTTTTGTGCTAACAGTATAGAATTGACTCACATTTCCCCACAATATATCAGATTTTCACACGTTTTCATACATTTTCAGACATTTGCAGATATTTTATCAATTTTATTCACATTTTCACATACTTTCACACATGTTCACACATGTTCACACATATTCACACATATTCACACATATTCACACATTTTCACATATTTTCACACATTTTAACACATTTTCACATGTTTCCCCATATTTTCTTACATTTTATCATATTTTTAATCATATTCTCACATATTTTTCCTCAGTTTATCAGATTTTCACACGTTTTCATATATTTTCAGACATTTGCAGACATTTTCTCTTTTTTTTTCACATTTTCACACATCTTCACACATTTTCTCACATTTCATCATATTTTTTTACCATTTTCTCACATTTCTTTATATTCTCACATATTTTTCCACAGTTTATCAGATTTTCACACGTTTTCACACATTTTCAGACATTTGCAGACATTTTCTCATATTTTCTTCACATTTTCACACATTTTCACACATTTTCACACATTTTCCCTCATTATCCCAAATATTCCTACTTTTTCTCAGCATTTATAGCAGTGCTGTATTCGAAAAGTAAATATTACACATACAATATTGTTTTAGTATAAAAATTGCTATACTGTTCTTATTATTTAAGATAATATTAGCACGTTTGATTAAAATACTATATTACTAAATACCTCTGCACAATTACTAATTCGAATATCATCCATTTAATTGGTGCAAATCCCCGTCATTGTCCTAATCCTCCCGGCTGAGGCTCAGGATTATAAGTGCTACACAATATATCGGTGGCCGATTAATTCAATCCTATCACACAAGAAATCCATGCAGCTTATTATCCCGTGTATCCGCACAATTCATCAGCATGTGATGTTAGTCAAATAGATACGCCGGACATAAGCTAGACGGCTTAAACGGGCGGCGGTCGCTGCGGGGGCTCGTTTGATTAGCTACAAAGCACGCGGCTAATACGATTGACGGCTGTCTGTGTTGAACTTAAAATGTAGGCATCGGACGTGATTAGAGGATTACACAGATAGATAATTTACGCGGTGTATGCATCGTTGGAGTAATTACGCCATGATTTTAGTATTAGCTTGTTATGGCTGTGTGTGTAGCTGATGGAAATTATAAACAATAATTTATCATTTGGAAACTGTTTGGTCCACAAAGCAATATTGTAGATAAATCTATTTAATAATAATAATAATAATAATAATAATAAATTAATTCCATAATAATAACAACTATGATATAGACAAATATTACATTTGAATTTGAATTCAAATTTATTGAAAACTAGCGTAATTATTAGAACCGTTTCAGGTGAACTCAATTTAGAAGAGGGGGCGGTCGTGGCGCAGTGGTCTAAGGCGACGGTCTGAAACTACCGGTTCGAGTCTGGTATTAATAGACCGTTCGGAATTTGGGTCTATTAATCCATGGGTGTGGTGTGTCTATCCATAGTGGGTGTATGTTAGTATATTGATGGAGTATGTGCATAAATAAATTATAATAATATATAGTTGATGACTGAGATAATCATTAGATTAAGGTAAAAAAATACACGAAAAAAAAATTTATAGTAGTTTTTATTATAAAAAAAAGAATCTATATATAGCGCAAATATGTGAATGTCTTTAAATCTCTAAAATTATTCTTCACAGTTTAGAAAAAATGAGATGGAAGATCAGCTTGAAGATTATCAACCAAATCTAATTATTTGCAACCACCATGATGAGATTTCAAATATTCGATTGTTAAGACTTTATGATAGTTAATTTTAAAGGATAAATAAAACGATTTTTTAAAATATGTATAAAAACAAAGTATAACTATAAAAAAACAAACTA
Organism: Lordithon lunulatus; assembly: GCA_963942505.1. Lineage (NCBI taxonomy): Eukaryota > Metazoa > Arthropoda > Insecta > Coleoptera > Staphylinidae > Lordithon > Lordithon lunulatus. The sequence goes on along the minus strand of OZ012668.1, from coordinate 56,981,759 downwards.
TAAAATCGTTTTATTTATCCTTTAAAATCAATTATCACAAGGTAAACGGCTTAACAATCCAATATTTGCAATCTCATCATGGTGGTTTCAAATAATTAGATTTTGTTGATAATCTTCAAACTGATTTTCCATCTCATTTTTCTACATTATGAAGAATAATTTTAGAGATTTGAAGATATTCACATATTTGTACTATATATAGATGTTTTTTTATAGTAAAAAAAAACTACTCCTCTAAATTGCTTTCACCTGAAACGAAATTAATTCGTACCGTTCTCTGACAAATATTCGGGCATTCGTACGATTCGTACGAAATTCCGCTCTCGTGCCTCACAAATCGGCAGCCATCAATTCCTTTATTTTGAACCCAAAGGGGCGCAACGCCCCGCTAATTTATCCGCGCCCGCTTTTTGCGGTCGATGCCCCGCGATTTATTTAAACATTCCGCGCGGCTCTCCCGAAAGTTGAAAATGTTTTATGGCGCGTGCACGCGGAAACGGAGGGAAAGTTCTCGGAAGGATTTAAGGGTGACGTTGAGAAATGATAAAATTTAATTCTCCATATTATAACGTAGAATTCGAGTTGAACAATTCAAGGATCAATTCTAAAAATATTATTGGAGATTTTTTTTACGATACTCTAAAAATAAAATTCTTGGGGTGGGATATTATTTTATATTATCAAAATTATCCTAAATAACCTTTCCATATTAAACGTAAAATTCGAGTTGTCAGTCTTGATGTCTATGGATCACTTCTAAAAATAGCATTGAAAGTTTTCTTTCGGTAATATACAAAGAAAATTCTTGGGACATGAAATGAGGTGTGGAACATTTTGAATCCCCTTTTCTAATTTATCGATATTTCGCTACATCGGCAAACTATCGATAAATTGGAAAAGGAGATTCAATATTGATCACACGCTATTTCATGCCCCAAGAATTTTCTTTTAACACTACCGAATAAAAACCTCCAATACTATTTTTAGAACTGATCCATAGACATCATGACTGTTCCACCCGAAATTTACGTTTAATATGGAGAGGTTATTTAGGATAATTTTGATAATATAAAATAATATCATGCATCCTGAAATACAACAACAAAATATTGATAAATAAAATATTAATTAAGTCTCGTGTGTTAGGTGACTGAACAATCCAATTTTGGAGATTATGCTACTTTGGTAAATTTTGCAAACGAATTAGTAGATCTTGTTGGCTTTAAAAATCCATAAAAAAATCAATTGATACTGTACATAATTCAAAATTTAATCAGGCTTTAATTAACATGTTTTTAATAATTTTAGCAAGTTTTAACCGGTTTCCATAACTACAACTAGAGTTATGACACTTTAAATTACCAAAAACATTAATATGGGCTTTAATCCATAAAAAAATCCATTAGTATTGTACATAATTCAAAATTTAAACAGGATTTAACTAAGATATTTATAATATTTCTAGCAAGTTCCAACCGGTTTCCATAACTACAACTCGAGTTATCACACTTTAAAGTACCAAAAACATTATTGTTGGTTTTAAAAATACATAAAAACAATCAATTGATATTGTACATTATTCAAAATTTAAACAGGCTTTAAGTAACATGTTTTAAATTTTACTTGCAAGTTTCAACTAGTTTCCACTACTACAAGTAGAGTTATGATACTTGAAAGTACTAAAAACATTAATGTCGGCTTTAAAAATCCAAAAAAAAATCAGTTAGTGTTGTACTTAATTCAAAATTTAAACAGGCTTTAAGTAACATATTTCTAATATTTCTAGCAAGTTTCAACCAGTTTTCATAACTACAACTAGAGTTATGACACTTTAAAGTACCAAAAACATTAATGTTGGCTTTAAAAATACATAAAAAAATCAATTGATATTGTACATTATTCAAAATTTAAACAGGCTTTAACTAACATGTTTTAAATTATACTTGCAAGTTTCAACTAGTTTCCAGAACTGATACTAGAGTTATGATATTTGAAAGTACTAAAACCATTAAAGTTGGCTTTAAAAATCCATAAAAAAATCAGTTAGTGTTGTACATAACTAACAATTTAAACATGCTTTACGTAACATGTTTCTAATATTTCTAGCAAGTTTCAACCGGTTTCCATAACTACAACTAGAGTTATGACACTTTAAAGTACCAAAAACATTAATGTTGGCTTTAAAAATACATAAAAAAATCAATTGATATTGTACATTATTCAAAATTTTAACAGGCTTTAACTAACATATTTTAAATTATACTTGCATGTTTCAACTAGTTTTTAGAACTACAACTAGAGTTATGATAGTTGAAAGTACTAAAACCATTAAAGTTGGCTTTAAAAATCCATAAAAAAATCAGTTAGTGTTGTACATAATTCAAAATTTAAACAGGCTTTAAGTAACATGTTTCTAATATTTCTAGCAAGTTTCAACCGGTTTCCATAACTACAACTAGAGTTATGACACTTTAAAGTACCAAAAACATTAATGTTGGCTTTAAAAATACATAAAAAAATCAATTGATATTGTACATTATTCAAAATTTTAACAGGCTTTAACTAACATATTTTAAATTATACTTGCATGTTTCAACTAGTTTTTAGAACTACAACTAGAGTTATGATAGTTGAAAGTACTAAAACCATTAAAGTTGGCTTTAAAAATCCATAAAAAAATCAGTTAGTGTTGTACATAATTCAAAATTTAAACAGGCTTTAAGTAACATGTTTCTAATATTTCTAGCAAGTTTCAACCGGTTTCCATAACTACAACTAGAGTTATGACACTTTAAAGTACCAAAAACATTAATGTTGGCTTTAAAAATACATAAAAAAATCAATTGATATTGTACATTATTCAAAATTGAAACAGGCTTTAACTAACATGTTTTAAATTTTACTTGCAAGTTTCAACTAGCTTCCACAACTACAACTAGAGTTATGATACTTGAAAGTACTAAAACATGAATGTTGGCTTTAAAAATCCATAAAAAAATCAGTTAGTGTTGTACATAATCCAAAATTTAAACAGGCTTTAAGTAATATGTTTCTAATATTTGTAGCAAGTTTCAACCGGTTTCCATTACTACAACCAGAGTTATGACACTTTAAAGTACCAAAAACGTTAATGTTGGCTTTAAAAATACATAAAAAAACAATTGATATTGTACATTATTCAAAATTTAAACAGGCTTTAACTAACATGTTCTAAATTTTACTTGCAAGTTTCAACTAGTTTCCACAACTACAAGTAGAGTTATGATACTTGAAAGTACTAAAAACATTAATGTCGGCTTTAAAAATCCAAAAAAAAATCAGTTAGTGTTGTACATAATTCAAAATTTAAACAGGCTTTAAGTAATATGTTTCTAATATTTCTAGCAAGTTTCAACCGGTTTCCATAACTACAACTAGAGTTATGACACTTTAAAGTACCAAAAACATTAATGTTGGCTTTAAAAATACATAAAAAAATCAATTAATATTGTACATTATTCAAAATTTAAACAGGCTTTAACTAACATGTTTTAAATTATACTTGCAAGTTTCAACTAGCTTCCACAACTACAAGTAGAGTTATGATACTTGAAAGTACTAAAAACATTAATGTCGGCTTTAAAAATAAAAATAAAATCAGTTAGTGTTGTACATAATTCAAAATTTAAACAGGCTTTAACTAACATGTTTTAAATTATACTTGCAAGTTTCAACTAGTTTCCAGAACTACTACCAGAGTTATGATATTTGAAAGTACTAAAACCATCAAAGTTGGCTTTAAAAATCCATAAAAAAAATCAGTTAGTGTTGTACATAATTCAAAATTTAAACAGGCTTTAAGCAACATGTTTCTAATATTTCTAGCAAGTTTCAACCGGTTTCCAGAAGCACAAATAGAGTTATGACACTTTAAAGTACCAAAAACATTAATGTTGGCTTTAAAAATACATAAAAAAATCAAATGATATTGTACATTATTCAAAATTTAAACAGACTTTAACAACCATGTTTTAAATATTACTAGCGAGTTTCAACTGGTTTTCATAACTACAACTAGAGTTATGATACCTGAATGTACTAAAAACATTAATGTGGGCTTTAAAAATCCATAAAAAAATCAATTGATATTGTACAGAATTCAAAATTTAAATAGGCTTTAACTAACACGTTTTTAATATTACTACCAAGTTTTAACTAGTTTCCAAAAGTACAACTACAGTTATGATTGAACCTACTAAAAATATTAATGTTGACTTTAGAAATTCATAAAAAAATGAATTGGTGTTGAACATAATTAAAAATGTACACAGTTTTTAACTAACATATTTTTGATATTGCTAGCAAGTTTCAACTAGTTTGCACGACTAGAACTAGAGTTATGATTGTTTCCACAACTACAACTAGAGTTATGAGACTTGCAAATACTAAAAACATTAATGTGTGCTTTAAAAATCCACAAAAAAATCAATTGATATTGTACCAAATTCAAAATTTAAACAGGCTTTAACTAACATATTTTTAATATTACTGGCAAGTTTCAACTAGTTTTCATAACTGCAACTAGAGTTATGACACTTAAAAGCACTAAAAATATTAGCGTTGATTTTAGAAATCCATAAAAAATAAATTGGTGCTGTACATAATTCTATATTAAAACAATTTTTAACTAACATATTGTTAATATTGCTAGCAAGTTTCAACTAGTTTCCACAACTACAACTAGAGTTATGACACTTGAAAGTACTAAAAACATTAATGTTGGCTTTAAAAATACATTAAAAAATCACTTAATGTTGTACATAATTCAAAATTTAAACAGACTTTAACTAATATGTTTTTAATATTAGCAGCAAGTTTCAACTAGTTTCCACAACTACAACTAGAGTTATGACACTTGAAAGTACTAAACATTTTAATATGGGCTTAAAAATTAATAAAAATATCAATTGATATTGTAGATAATTCAAAATTTAAACAGGTTTTAACCAACATGTTGTAAATATTGCTAGCAAGTTTCAACTAGTTTCCACAACACTAACTAGAGTTATGACACTTGAAAGTACTAAAAACTTTAATGTTGGCTTTAAAAATCCATAAAAAAATGAATTCGTGTTGTACATAATTCAAACTAAAAACAGTTTTTAACTAACATGTTGTTAATATTTCTAGCAAGTTTCAACTAGTTTCCACAACTACAACTAGAGTTATGACACTTGATAGTACGAACAATATTAATGTTGATTTTAAAAATCCATAAAAAAATTAATTGGTGTTGTACATAATTCAAAATTTAAACAGGCTTTAACTAACATGTGTTTAATATTACTAGCAAGTTTAAACTAGTTTCCACGACTATAGCTAGAGTTATGATACTTGAAAGAACTAAAAATATTAGAGTTGGCTTTAAAAATCCATAAAAAAATCAATTGATATTGTATATAATACAAAATTTAAACCGGCTTTAACTAACATGTTTTTAATATTACTGGCAAGTTTCAACTAGTTTTCATAACTGCAACTAGAGTTATGACACTTGAAAGCACTAGTAATATGTATGTTGATTTTAGAAACCCATAAAAAAATTAATTGGTGTTGTACATAATTCAAAATTTAAACAGTTTTTAATTAACATGTTGTTAATATTACTAGCAAGTTTCAACTAGTTTCCGCAGCTACAACTTGAGTTATGACACTTGAAAGTACTAAAAACATTAATGTTGACTTTAAAAATCTATAAAAAAAAATCAATTGGTGTTTTACATAATTCAAAATTTAAACAGGATTTAACCGTCATATTTCTAATATTGCTAGCAAGTTTCAACTAGTTTCCACAACTACAACTAGAGTTATGATACTTGAAAGTACTAAAAACATTAATGTTGGCTTTAAAAATCCATAAAAAGTCAATTCATATTGTATATAATACAAAATTTAAACTGGCTTTAACTAACATGTTTTTAATATTACTGGCAAGTTTCAACTAGTTCCCACAGCTACAACTTGAGTTATGACACTTGAAAGTACTAAAAACATTAATTTTGACTTTAAAAATCTATAAAAAAAACAATTGGTGTTGATTCAAAATTTAAACAGGATTTAACCGTCATCTTTCTAATATTTCTAGCAAGTTTCAACTAGTTTCCACTACTACAACTAGAGTTATGATACTTGAAAGTACTAAAAACATTTATTTTGGCTCTAAAAATCCATTAAAAAAATAAGTTGGTGTCATATCATGAATTTAAATAAGTATAAAACAAATGTTGCTTGGTTCCAGATTGTATCTTTGTATCTATTAGCTGTAGATGTTTATACTGAAAGCATTTAGAAATATATTGTCTTGCTAAAACTAAAATTACCATCCCCACACATGCACCCTTTTCAGATAAAATTGCTCCAACTAGAATCATGCATCCAGCAACAGCGACAAATAGGGGCCAATATTTACGGCCCCACAAGATGTGGCTAAGCTGCCGGCGGGCAGGAACTAAGCACAAGTTAAACGCTTTTACGGCCCCATCGTTATTGTTCCCCAGCGCTGACGCGATTACAATGCTGGTTGATTACATTTTTATGTGCGAAACGGGTGCCTCGGCGCGCGAACAATGGGCCTTCTGATTGAAATTGAAGTTAATGAAACGGTTGGCGCGTTTAAAAAATACAACCGAGTGCAATTGGCGGCGGCGGCGCCGGGAAATACGCGCAGACGGTAGCGAAAACCCCAATAAATAGTCGAAGCGCACAAATTCTATTTAATTCGTGTAAATAATAAAATTGTATAGAACTATGCGATATTATTCAAATATTTCAATACGTGTTAATTAATTTTATATTAGTTTTAAAATACAGAAATTGTTTAGCCAGGATATTGCAATAATTTTATTATATTAATTTGTATATATATATATATATATATATATATATATATATATATATATCTAGTATGCGATTGAATTAAAAAAATATAAATTAATTTTATAACTAAATACTATTAGTTACAAAATCAATTTATATTTTTTTAATTCAGTCGGGCATATATATATATATATATATATATATATATATATATACATAGATATATATATATATATATATATATATATATATATATATATATATATATATATATATCATCAGTGTAGCTCAGCTAGTGAGGATAAATTCACATAAAATCTCGTGTGGTTATATACAAAAATTATACAACAAACCCCCTAGGAGGAAAGCTAAACGCTTTTTGACTTTGTTTTTTTTAGAAGTAATTTACTACTACTATTATGATTTCATAGGGCATATTATTGATATATTGTATGTATGAATGAACTGATATAAACTTTCCTTCGTTCCTCTTATTACAACAAATAGCATTACATCAATTTTATTTACCACGCAGTATTTATTTTGATTTTTGGGCAAACATTACAAATAACTGTATTAAGTCAATTACGGATGGCAGTTCCTAGTGGGGGCCCACCTCTAATTCGAGTGGATTGCAGTGCATGGCGGGTCCCAATTAAGGGCGCTCCATTATATTTTTATGCGCGGGTTTAATCTCATAATAAAAATGAGTTATCGCGGGCGGTGGCAAGCTTCATTTGAATAGAAATATTGCCGGACGATTTTATCCGGGGGGCGGCGAACGGCATTTTGCGGCCGGCTTTATTGCGCAAAAATGGCTGCGAATCTCTCATTTCCACACCGTAAACCGATTCATTTTTAACTTTAGGGGTGTTTTCGAGGGATTATTATTTTTATTGTGGGGTGTAAGAATGATTAATATATATATATATATATATATATATATATATATATATTTATATAATTTCTCAAAAATTTCACTCTCCGGTGGGAGAAATTATTAATTAAAATTGATACATTTGGTGATTCTTCATTCAGATAGCCGACAATGGCAAGAAGTACTTCACTGTATATATATATATATATATATATATATATATATATATAATTTTATGAATATTTGGCAAAATCATAAATTTAAAATTAACTAATTTCAATAAATAGAACTACTCAATTCATTCTTCGCGATGTATTCTTTTTTATTCTTCACGTTAAGTCACATGTATTTTCAAAAGAATAACTGGATTTAATAATATAAATTCTTAAATAAATTCTATGGCTATTTTGCAGAAGATAATATATGATATGAATTTGAGAACGTTTTTCTTAAATATCCATAAAGTCAATCATTAATAAATGCAATGTTTTTTTTATTATTATTTTGGAATTATAATAACCCCAACTTTAATTTCCTTATGTAAATTATTACGTTTACGTAACAGAAAATGTGGTAATTTAAAGTTAAGTAGATTAATTGAATAAAAATAAAATTATCAACCAGAAATCGCATATTAGATGATGATAAATATCGTAATTTCAAAAATTAAATTTCAGCTTTTGATATTTATGATTCTTATGTATATTTTAACGCTCCCAGCTGATGATAAATGTCGTAATTTCAAAAATGAAATGTCTGCTTTTGATTTTTATGATTCCTATGTATATTTTAACGCCCCTTTCATCCTTTTTTGCGTTTATAATAACCCAAATTACTATTTAAAAACAATTAGATAACATTTTACTCAATGGTAAAACTATTGAAATCTTTAAAATGCATTTATTTCTAATTATATAATTATATAAAATAGGTCAAGAATAAATCAACCACTCATTTTTTTACATCATCCCTCTCACCCCCTCACTGATTTATCCGTCTGTTTGTGGGATTCGATTTAATTTCCTGCGCATACGCCACAGGGCCGCGCGTTTATCAAATTTTCAATTTCGCATTTCGGTCGGTTATGTGTTTTTTTTTCTCTCGCCAGCCCGAATCGGAACGTAAATTCGCGGCGCCGCTCCATTTTTTCTCTTTCCGAGCGATTTACGTGGCGCGGCCGTATTTCACATTCCCAGGTGACGGCTGCGGGGGTGGCAGGCTTCTCTCGTCTGACGCAGCGATAGCTCATGACTCGTACTTCTGTCAATACTGGGGAGAGTTGCTAATATATCTTTAGATACCATCTAATAAATGGTGCCGGTGTTCGTGACCTAATACCATACTAAACTTTATAGAATTAATTAATTTGATGGTTTTCACAAACATATTGTATATAATAACATCTGAGATTTAAATTATTTAACAATCAGTCCTATAGAAACAATTTCTTTCAAACTAAATGGTACACATATAAACGAAATTTAACCGAATTAAAAAGGTTTAGTATATAGTATAATTATATAGTATAAGTATATAGTATAAGTATATAGTATAAGTATATAGTATAAGTATATAGTATAAGTATATAGTATAAGTATATAGTATAAATATATGTTACACTAAGTTTCAAGTCAGGAAACTTAGTGTAACATATATGAACCAGGAGTCACGAAAGTGTAAACATTAAGGCGAATCTTCGAAAATCTCGTTCGAGGATTCGAGCTGAAAATCTATTTTCGAAAAACGCGTTGTGAGACTATCGGAACTGCTGCTACTTCTTTTGCGGAGTGTATAAACCGTGGCCCCAGGAAAAACTGGAGGGGTGCGCACCGAGAAATAAATTTATTTCGAAATAATGAAGCATTTTGTGATAATTGCGCAGATGTCTATAAACTATACTACTGTACTTAAGCATTATCAGATTGTATTTATCAAAACTTGAAAAATGAAACTGCAATCTCTTAGAGGAATTTCTGTTGAATTTTGATTACAAATCGGAGTAAATATATACTTTTCTGATGCAAATATTGACTACTTTTGTATATTTTTACTTTTACTATTTCGAGACAAAAAATTTACTTTTTCGTCCTAACAAAGTATCAAATCATCATTAGATTGGAGAAATATCCAAACATATTTCCAGAAAATTATAAAATGTTGACTAGAAAAGACCGCGCGATTAGGTCAACATTGAACCGTATTTCATTTTCCGAGATTCGCCTTAATTATCGCCTTAGCAATCCAATAAATCATGTAATTTTTAAATGAATTATAGTAAAAAACAGTTCAATATTATATATTCTATATTTATTTCTATTTATATCTATTATTATTATAAGATAATAAATACGATTGACTCTTAGAGAATAACTTATTGGTTTGTAGCGTGAGCGAATAAAGATGAACTAAAAACGTAGCTAATTGTATTAGAGATCTTGAACATAACTAGGTTTAAAATAATTTCAAGTTCTATTTAAACTAACTTTGTAACTTAATATACTTGAAATAATCTAATAATAGATTAATTATCAAACATAAAGTTTATATCATTTGAACATCAACTTTCTAGCAGACAAATATAATATTACAGTCATAAATGTCAGCAGCATTGTAAATCGAAACAATATAACGTTCCATCAAACCGTTAGATTACATTCCAACCCCCACTGAAGATTGGGTAAATTAATAAAGTTCCACCACGTCCCACGACTGATGGGTCCACATTAAAATCAAATTCCGCAGGCCTAGCTCGTTTCGAACTCTGATTGAGCGCGACAGCTGAACGAACGGCCCGGCAATCTGCAATTCACCAAGTTCCATATCTGTGCGACGACTGGAATATAACCTGTCATCGGACAACAAAGCTCCCGGATAATTGAACGGCGAGGCCTCCAACCGGAAAACCGGGATTTGCCCCACACACCACCCCGCTGCTGGACGTTGTCAGGTATACCTGTGCCCAACAACCGGGTGGATCACGCGTAATCCCCTTTTGACTGCAAACACGACTTATCGGCGGCGGCGATAATTCGATTTCTTCACGCCGGCCGTCCAATTAACGTAATTGAACGTGAGATTAGTGATAATTTAATTAAAAGCGTTCTATTGGAAATTGTGTAGACGGGGCGATTTAAATAGTTTAATCGTTTGGTTGATTCACGTGCAACTCTTTTCAAGATTAAATTCTCTTCAACATATTTTATAATCTAATTTGGATTATTTATGTATTATACATGTATAATAATTATCTAATATAGTGAAGTACTTCTTGCCATTGTCGGCTATCTGAATGAAGAATCACCAGATAAATCAATGTTAATTTTTGAGAAATTATTAATATCTAATATATTTATATACCTTATTATTCAATATTATTATTATTTTTTTTACGTATATCATATCGCATAATCACTAATAGATTTATATACAAGTGTGAATCCACCTCTTAGCAATCTACATATCTAGATTTCCATCTTATTAGATCTCATCAGCTAGTGAGGATGAATTCACAAAATATCTCGAGTGGTTATATACAAAAATGATACAACTAACCCCCTAGGAGGAAAGTTAAACGGCATCCTCACTAGCTAATATTTAAGAAATTTTAGTTTAAAATTTTATTTTACATTCTATATTTAATTGGGCTCAAAACTATCTTTTGATCATTTTCACCTAAAAATAAAGTCTGCAGGAAGATTTTTATTGCACGAGCTGTTTTAAATTAATCGACTAATGTATAAAAAATTATAAAAAATCAAAGATTAAAAAAATTTAATATTATGACATTATTTTCTATTCTATATGTAATTGAGTTCAAAATAAACCGTTTTTTTTTTGATAATATTCACCCAAAAATTAAGTATGGAGGAAGGTATTTATTGCACTGTTTAATAAATTAATCGACTAAATTATAGAAAATCATAAAAAATCAAAGCTTTAAGAAATTTTAATTTTTTATACGTTTTTCCATTCTATATTTAATTGGGCTTAAAATGAACCGTTTTTTGATAATTTTCACCGAAAAATAAAGTCTGCAGGAAGATTTTTATTGCACGAGCTGTTTTAAATTAATCAATTGATTTATAAAAATTATAAAAAATCAAAGCTTCAAATAATTTAATATTATGACATTATTTTCTATTCTATATGTAATTGAGTTCAAAATAAAGCGTTTTTTTTTTGATAATTTTCACCCAAAAATAAAGTATGCAGGAAGGTTTTTATTGCACTGTTTTAAATTAATCGACTAAATTATAGAAAATCATAAAAAATCAAAGATTTAGAAAATTTTAATTTTTGATTCGTTTTTACATTCTATATTTAATTAGGCTCAAAATGAACCGTTTTCTGATCATTTTCACCCAAAAATAAAGTCTGTAGGAAGCATTTTATTGCACGAGCTATTTTAAATTAATCGACTAAATTGTAGAAAATGATACTAAATCAAAGATTTAAGAAATTAAAATGTTTGATATTATTTCACATTCTATATTTAATTGGGCTCAAAATGAACATTTTTGTTGATAATTTTCACCCAAAACTAAAGTTTTCAGGAAGGTTTTTATTGTATGAGCTTTCTTAAATTAATCGACTGAGTTATAAAAAATTATAAAATATCAAAGATTTACGAAATTTAAATTTCAAATTTTATTTCACATTCTATATTCAAAACAGACCGTTTTTTGTAAATTTTCACCCAAAAGTAAAGTCTGCAGGACGGTTTATATTGCTCGAGTTGTTTTTAATTAATCGACTGATTATAAAAAAATGATAAAAAATCAAAGATTTAAAAAATTTGATATTATGATATTATTTTCCATTCTATACGTAATTGGGCTCAAAACAAACCATTTTTTGATAATTGTCACCCAAAAATAAAGTCTGCAGGAAAGTTTTTATTATACGAGCTATTCTAAATTATTCGAATGAGTTATAAATAATTAACGATTTAAAAAATTTATATTTATTATATTATTTTACATTCTATATTTAATTGAGCTCAAAATGAACCATTATTTGATAATTTTCACCCAAAACTAAAGTCTGCAGGAAGGTTTTTATTGTATGAGCTTTCTTAAATTAATCGACTGAGTTATGAAAAATGATAAAATATCAAAGATTTAAGAAATTTAAATTTCAAATTTTATTTCACATTCTATATTTAATTGGGCTCAAAATAGACCGTTTTTTTTGTAAATTTTCACCCAAAAGTAAAGTCTGCAGGACAGTTTATATTGCACGAGTTGTTTTTAATTAATCGACTGATTTATAAAAAATGATAAAAAATCAAATATTTAAAAAATTTGATATTATGATATTATTTTCCATTTTATATGGAATTGGGCTCAAAATAAACCATTTTTTGATCATTTTCATCCAAAAATAAAGTCTGTAGGAAGCGTGTTATTGCACGAGCTGTTTTAAATTAATCGACTAAATTGTAGAAAATGATACAAAAATCAAATTTTTAAGAAATTTAAATTTTTGATATTATTTTACATTCTATATTTAATTGAGCTCAAAATAAACTATTTTTTGATAATTTTCACCCAAAACTAAAGTCTGCAGGAAGGTTTTTATTGTATGAGCTTTCTTAAATTAATCGACTGAGTTATAAAAAATAATAATATATCAAAGATTTTAAGAAATTTAAATTTCAAATTTTATTTTACATTCTATATTTAATTGGGCTCAAAATAAACCATTTTTTGTAAAATTTCACCCGAACGTAAAGTCTGCAGGACGGTTTATATTGCACGAGCGGTTTTAAATTAATCTACTGATTTATAAAAAATGATAAAAAATCAAAGATTTGAAAAATTTGATATGATGACATTATTATCCATTCTATATGTAATTTGGCTCAAAATAAACCCTTTTTTGATAATTTTCACCCAAAAATAAAGTCTGCAGGATAGTTTTTATTATATGAGCTATTCTAAATTATTCGAATGAGTTATAAATAATTAACGATTTAAAAAATTTAAAGTTTTGATATTATTTTACATTCTATATTTAATTGGGCTCAAAATGAACTGTTATTTGATAATTTTTCCCCAAAAATAAAGTCTGTAGGAAGGTTTTTATTGCACGAGCTGTTTTAAATTAATCGACTAAATTATAGAAAATGATAAAAAATCAAATATATAAGAAATTTTAAATTTTTGATATTATTTTACATTTTATATTTAATTTGGTTCAAAATAAACTATTTTTTGATCTTTGTCACCCAAAACTAAATCCTACCATATGAGTGTGCATTGCTGACGGTTTATTTTGAACCCAATTACATATAGAATAAAAAACAATGTCATAATATTAAATTTTTTAAATCTTTGATTTTTTATAATTTTCAGTCGATTAATTTAAAACAGTACACGAGCTAAAATAACATCAAAAATTTAAATTTCTTAAATATTTGATCAAAAATCTTCCTGCAGACTTTATTTTTAGGTGAAAATTATCAAAAGATAGTTTTTTTTTGAGCCCAATTAAATATAGAATGTAAAATAAAATTTTAATATCAAATTTATTAAATCTCAGCTAGTGAGGATGGCTAAACGCCATCCTCACTAGCTTTCCACTTTCCTCATAGGGGGTGTGCATTGCTAATTGATGTGGTGCTTCTAGATGGCGTTTCACTTTCCTCCTAGGGAGTTATTTGTATCATTTTTGTATATAACCACTCGAGATATTGTGTGAATTCATACTCACTAGCTGAGCTACACTGATGAGATCTAATAAGATCGAAATCTAGATATGTAAATTCTTAAGAGATGGATTCACACTTGTATATGTTTTATAAGATTGGTCTTGTGCTGATATCTCAAGCACTCTGTTGGAATATTATTCTATAGAGGGCACTACCCGGTGATCGTGATGGCATGAGCATGTTTACGGTTATTACCATATGGGTGTGCATTGCTAATTGATGTGGTGCCGTCAGATGGCGTTTAACTTTCCTCCTAGCGGGTTAGTTGTATCATTTTTACTAATAGATTTATTTATTTATTTATTTTATTTGTTTGGGGTGCATAACAGGTGCTCCAACCCTATGACAATTCACCACAGACATACGTTTTACATTACATTTGGAGTATGTTATAGATGATCATACTAAATTATAATTATAAAAAAATAGCTTGTTTTGGCATAACGCTCAAAAAATACACACCTCCCCCAATACACAATACTCATACATCTAGATCAAGAACAAAAAAAAATTATAATTATAGAAAAAAAAGAACAAATTCTAAAAATTTGTCTGAAAATATAGCGAAATTTGTTTCGTTTTTCGTACTGATTCAAGTTTTCACGCGATAATTTGTATCCAACTTTCTATCATGCCATAGGACCTCTAAATGCAATTCCGAAACCTCTTTCACTCATCTATTTGACCTGAAGGTTATGGCCATTCATTTTTGTTTTGTTACTAATCTTTTTATATTCAACTAGTGCTCTTTTTAATGTAGCGATGTGATAAACTTCATACAGCTTAAAATAGTATTATCCCTCACATCCTAACTTCATTGAATTTATTAGCAACCCTCTTTGAGTAGGGAATCCGTGGTCAGCACACCTCTGTGACTTTATACCGAAAGGTTGATGTGCCCACACGCGTAAATCATGCGAAAGGGCCGGTCGCACGATAAATTACCGTACGTATATCCGTGAAATGAGCGGCGCGGTCCTCTGCCTGGATGACAAACGCGACCGAACCGGAACTCCTGGGCTGCGGGGGGGGGGGGGGGGCTTGCGCGCTCCACCGAACGAGAGGAAGTGACGTCGTTGCGCTAATGATGCGTGCCGCGAACACGATTGGACTTGACAACGTTCGTAAATCATCGCCTTCATAAAAGCTCAAGCTTTCAACAAGCATTGCAAGCGTTCGGTGAAGAAATCGCGCAGATATCCATGAGAGGATGATAAAGTGTTGGGGCTTAGGTAAGCTGGAGATGTGACGAAGAGTTTTTAAACTTACTAGTCAATTGTGCAAAAATAATTGCAATATTATGAATGTAAGTTCATCTCCTATAGGTTTTGATGTGGTTTCAGTTTTCGTATAATAAAATGAATAGATTTATACGCCTGAAATAATTATCTAATTTTTATACTGACGATAATTTTGGTGGACGCGCCGGGTTAAATATGGAAATTAGAACATATAATTTTATTTCATATAAATAATAAAATAACATTCATCTTTAAGCATTTTGTGCTTAATGCGGTCCAAGTCAATACTCTCATGACTTTTCTTTACGTTTGATGAGTATTATAATCAAATATGTACAATCTATCCCTTGACTAATATTAAATTTGTAATGTTTGAGTTTAACAACCCAAAAAAACTACTAATAGTTGAGATACACATTTTATACTTTGTACAATCTAACTATGACTATTTGTAAATATAAACAACGTATTTTTATAAAATTTAGAAATTTTGTATGCAGACATACATATACATAACCATAAAAACATTTACTAAAATTGGTCTCATTTTAGTAAATGTTTTTATGGTTATGTATATGTATGTCTGCAAACAAAATTTCAAAATTTTATAAAAATACGTTGTTTATATTTACAAATAGTCATAGTTAGATTGTACAAAGTATAAAATGTGTATCTCAACTATTCGTAGTTTGTTTGGGTTGTTAAACTCAAACATTACAAATTTAATATTAGTCAAGAGATAGAAAGTACCATAAAACACTGTTTGTAATTTTCCAAATTTTATAAAATTTATTGTGTATGTATTCTTTGAAGCTGCTATGAAGCTCGGAGAGAGAGAGGGATGGAAACTGTAAAAAAAATTGGGCTGAAAAAATTCATTGTGATTTCATCCAAATAACAGTTTATGTCAGGTTAAAATTGCCATGTGATTTTATTTTTAAGTATTTGATCCGCTTTAAATTCAGGTACTTTCAGTTGCATTTGAACTTAATAGAAACATTCCGGTTGGTTTTGCGGCACGCCAGGGACGAGCTCTGCAGGGGTCGAGAAATACCGGGGGCGCTGCATATTCGCCGCAACTACTTCATTTAAGACGATCTGGACCGCCGGACGTTCCTTACGCTGCCCCTTGCCCGCAGGCGAGCGTTCCCACAAGGATATCGATCCCACCCTCCTCGGCCCAAACACCAGATACAAATTTACAAAGCCCTCGTCATTAGTTAAACATTTTAGTTGAATTAGGGTTAGATGGATTGCTGTGTTAACGTTTGTAGAGACGGTGACGGGGGGCGGTTTGAAAATACTCCGGGCAGAATAAAATTGGACCCTAATGTTGCAAGCTCTAAAAGCAATAAACAGAATGTGAGCGAATATAACGATAAATAGGGTGTGAGAGAGAAGATGTTCTTACAAATATATTTTGTACTTATGTCCTAAGACAATTCAATTCACGCAATGATTTGGGTGCGGAAAATACTACTTCCTGCACTAGTGCGGAAAATAGCCAGTGTCGTCAACTTAAAATTCGGTACCAATGTAAATGTGTAAATAATATATTATATATATATATATATATATATATATATATATATATTCAGAGAAATTTTATAAAATTTAGAAAATTACAGAATTATAGTACTTTTTACGGTTTAAATATGACTATTTGTGCATATATTGAAAGAAAAAAAAAAAAATATTACAAACAGAATTATGGTACTTTTTACTCGCTGACTAATTTCATATTCGTAATTTTTCAGTTTAAAAACCTAAAAATACTACGAATGATTGTAATACATATTTCATACTATGACTATTTGTGCATATATTGAAGGAAAAAAAAATATTACAAACAGAGTTATGGTACTTTTTACTCGCTGACTAATTTCAGATTCGTAATTTTTGAGTTTAAAACCTACAAAATACTACGAATGATTGTAATATATATTTCATACTTTTCAAGGTCTAACTATGACTATTTATGGATATATTTAGTAAACTTTTATCAAATTTTGAAAACTACAGAGTTTTTGTCTCCTCATTAATATCATACTCGTAATATTTTTAGCAGCCCAAAAAGACTATGAATAGTTAAGATACATATTTCATACTTTGCAGAGACTAATTATGACTATTTTTAAATATATTCAGCATAATTTTATAAAATTTTGAATTTTTTTGGAGTGGTAGTTCCCAATTATGTGCAATACATCTTTTTATCAAGTTTTCTTCGCTGTTAGTGGACAGATTTATCTCAAATTTTCACTAGATCGTTATTTGGAATGTTAGTTGGATGTAATCGCAATGAATTTTATAAAATTTTGAAAACTACAATTACAGAGTTATGGTACTTTCTATCCCTTGACTAAAATTAAATGTGTAAATAATATATATATATATATATATATATATATATATATATATATATATGTATATATATTTATATATATATATGTATATATATTTATATATAATATATTGAAGGATACAAAACTGAACATATGATTTTCTATGCCGTGACTGACGCTATTTTTGGTGAAGGTGCCGGGTTAAATATGAAAATTAGAACATATAATTGTATTTCATATAAATAATACATTTATCTTTAAGAATTTCAAATACAAACACATACATAAAGACATATATATATATATATATATATATATATTTAAAAACTAATAATATAGTAATATAGTTCCATTAAATGTAATAGTTAGTATTATTTAGTTATTATGTTATTATTATTCCAATGTGTTATTTTCTTGGCAATAGCTGTATATATTGAGCTGAAATAAATTACATTTATTACATTACATTTGTACAATCTCTCATTTTCATTAAACGATCACACACTATTAAATATTTGTGGCAAAAATAAAAATTCAACTTATTTTCCGAAAAAAAAAAATCAGTTATGCCATGTTAGTTACCAGAGCTAGTTTTATATATCCCTTTACATTCAAAAAATATTAAATATTTGGACCGTTCATAAAGTAATAAGTAATAATATTTTCCGCTGAATTATTTCAGCCGCAGGACGCAACAAACCGCGCGTATCCTAATTTAGCCTAGCAATAATGTCGAGTGGACCGAAACGGACAGAGATTACCGCGTGCGGGCGGTAAGCTCGCCGGCTTTACAGCCACCTGTCCGCCACGCCACCCCCCTACAACTATTTGGAGCGTAACGAAAAGCTCCGCTGCGTCGCACAAATGAGAGCGCGCCCGTTTACTAAAACCTCCCTGACTGTCTCGACATGTTGGGGAAATATTGACTTAGGTGGACGCGTGAACGCACCCGCCGCCGAACCCCCCTTTGTTTTGCGGATGCAGCGCTTCCTTTCGCCGAACAAAGGCGGACGTCACTTGATGCAACGCGACGCCGCCGACGCCGCCGCCGCCGTGCTCGTTTGTTTACAGCGCGAACACGTTTCGCATTGTAATCTAGTTATTTCATATTCTACGAGGAGGAATTCCTGGGGATTAAGGGCGTACGCTTCGAGGGTTTAAAAGAAATTGTATTATGTAGAAAAAGCAGTAGATTAAATCTGATTATAACAGTGTCAAAATTAAGATTGATTAATTAGTCTCATACTTTGTTTCTATATAGAAAAATCTTTAAACTTTAATGCTGATATGTCAACTTCATAAAAATTACCACTCTCTCTAAAAAATAAATAATAATTATATATAAAAATATTCTCTGCTATTCGAGAATCGTCAATTTGTAGATCTAGAAATACTCTTTATTTTCACATATAAACCATCTCTCTAGCATTTGAAATAGAGATGCTACAGAGTTGAAATAGGAAAAAAACATGAAATTTCATCATATTCACATTTTCTCAGCGCTACAGCTCGAAAACGGCAAGAGGTAAGGAAAATCGTCTAGACTTTTATCTGTAAGGCTACAATTGAAATCTATTCTGGAAACCTTACAGGATTCCTCATAACGGGCAATATGTACGATGAACCTCTCAAAGACCAAGATATTGAGTCAGTACAAACAACAAATAAAAATGCTAGATAAAAGGTTTAGATTTTTGTAAAAATGGTACTTTTGAAAACGCCTATTTCGCATTGTATCTCGATAATTAAATGAGATATGATGTTGTGATTTATAGCTTTCGCTTCAGCTCAGCTTTCTATAAGGAGTGGTTAATGGAAAATGATGTATATCACTTATATTATATTATATTACTTATATTATATTATATTACTTATATTATATTATATTACTTATATTATATTATATTACTTATATTATATTATATTACTTGTATATACCCTAATATTTTTACATACAATTTTCGAAAAAAAAAAGTTTCTTCCAACTACGTAGTTGCAATTTCTAATATACCAATAGACGCAACTATCCTATAATCACGTTGTTTTCCCATATGACATAGCTGCTGAAATTACAGGACTGTCGACTTCAAAACATTGTCTTCGTTTTTATATTATAGAAATAGTTTAATATTTTTCATCCTCTTTGTATTTAACTTTAGAACTTTACCTACCACCGATTGAACACTGCGTTTAATATTAATTATTTCAAAACATTATCTTCGTTTTTATATTATATAGGAATAGTTTAATATTTTTCGTCCTCTTTGTATATTACCTTCAGAACTTTACCTATTCCTGATTGAAAACTGCGTTTAATATTAATTATCCTTGTTATTCGATATCAAACATAATTTAATATTACTAACACAAAACATCCCCTAACATTAAATTTTTTTTGTTAATCTGAATAATTTTGCCCAAACTAAACTCAAAACCAAGTTTGCCGCAAAACAATAATTCAATCTTCATGCTGCTCCAAAGAATTTCTATTCCATGCAAATTTCGCGCTGCGATGCAAAAGAATCCGCTTATTGACTGTCGGGGCGTGGCGGGGGGAGTGCGGATCATATTCGTAATGCGGTCCGTGGAAAACTTTCCCGATTTCCATTGCAAATTTCACTTATCGCCACCGCCGCCGCTGCCAGACGATTCATTAGCGGCCGATGCGAAAGGAGCGGATAAAAAAAACGCGCCTCTACTCCCTATTTTAATGGATTATGAATCCTGAATCCGCAAAAAGGTTTTTTTGTTATGATAAAATACTTCTTTTGGTGGGGGATGATCATAATAATGGGTTTTTTAAATTTTATAACTGCGGCGCTGCTCATTTATATACAGCTGGTATAATATTTAACGTAATAGTTGGTGATGATGAAATCTGCTAAAATTATTGATTGTGTAAATTGTTTTAAAGATTCTATAGCATTTTAAATAGAGACGCTATGGAATTGAAACAGGGGAAAACATAAATTTCATCATATTCACATTTTCTCAGTGTTCCAGCGCGAAAACGATAAGAGCTAGAGGAAAGTGTCTATCGTCAGTTTATACGGTTAGGAATACTCTACATTTTCCCATATTTTCCCAAAATTATTGATTGTGTAAATTGTTTTAAAGAGAGCTTCAGAAATCAAATTTAAAAAAAAAATCAATTGGAAAAAGTTGTGGTTAAGAATATTTCATGATAATGTACACAATTTTGAAATATATTTTAAATATTGATTTATGATTCATTTTCTTTTATGATAACACGAAATATTTCAAAGTACTATTGCCATCGTTGTTTATTATTTTATTTTATCCTATGTCTTCTACCGTAAGGTGTATCGTATCTATTCCACCTTAGGCCATCGTTGTTTTTTGAACTAATAATATGCATATACTAACATTCTTAATTACTCGTTGTTTTTCATACTAATAATTACATGCATATTATGTAAAAAGTAGTACCCATGGTGAGAAACAAACAAATTCTAAAGAAATTATGAAAGTTTTAAAATAACTTAGTGAGCGATACTAAATATTATGCAATATCAGCAAAAAAAGTAAATTTTTGATTCTTGTATTATGGTAACCAAGATACATGATTAAACAATTGTACAAACAAATACAAAATTTTGCAGTGCAAACGAGTCTCTGTTGACATTTTTCTATATAAGGGTTTACGTTTTTAATCGCCATCTTCTGAACCGGAAATTAATTGGAATAGTATCTACATTATCGAATACGAAAATTATAACTCATTTTAAATTAAAATAAATTAATGGCCCGCAACAAAATACGTTATTGATACATAGTACTCATGGGTACCTGATACACTGATATGTTATGAAGGATCAGTAAGAACATGAAACAAAACATATTGCATACTTTTTGTATCGCTTGAAAAAAAAATACCTATAATCAAAAGTTTCCAATTTCCTTCGAGCATGGTGCACTAATATGTTCTGCACTAAGCTGAGTTAAAAAATTAAACAAAATACGTTGCATAATTTTTTTATCGACCCAGCCTCTAAAATCGGCATGTCCAGATAGGAGCGGAAAAGTTAAAAATAGAAAATAAATAGAAGGATCAATGTGCTTAGGTTGAGACTTTCCATTGTCATTTTATTATAAACATTGTGTAATTTTTTCAAATCAATTGTATAACGGTGGCCTGATAAAAATAATAAATAATAATAATGAAATATGATCTAATTGGTCGGCGAAAAAAATTACATATAATAAAAATTTTCCAATTTCCTTCGGACATCTGATGCACTGATATATTCTGAACTAAAATCCAAAAAAAAATTAAACACAATACGTTGCATAATTTTTTTATCGACCCAGCCTCCAAAATTGGCTTGTCCAGATAGGAGCGGAAAAGTTAAAAATAGAAAATAAATAGAAGGAATAAGGTGCTTAGTTTGAGACTTTCCATTTTCCATTACCATTTTGTTATAAATATTGTGTAATTTTTTCAAAACAATTGTATGACGGTGGCCTGATAAAAATAATAAATAATAATAATAATAAAACATATTCGACTTGGTCGCCGAAAAAAAATACTTCAAAAATTTCCATTTTTTTTCGAGAATCTGGTGCATTGATATATTTTGAACTAACATTAAAAAAGAAAATTCAACAAAATACGTGCATAATTTTTTTATCTGCCCAGCCTCTAAAATCGGCATGGCTAGATAGCAGCAGAAAAGTTAAAAATAAAAAATAAATAGAAGGAACAAGGTGCTTAGGTTGAGACTTTCCATTTTCCATTATAATTTTGTTATAAACATTGTGTAATTTTTTTAAATCAACTTTATGGCGGTGGCCTGGAAAAACAATAAAAATGAAACATGTTCGACTTGGTCTCCGCAGAAAAAAATACTTATAATCAAAATTTTCTAATTTCCTTCGGGCATCTAGTGCACTGATATGTTCTGAACTAAGATCCAAACAAAAATTAAACAAAATACGTTGCATAATTTTTTTTATCTATCCAGCCTCTAAAATTGGCATGTCCAGATAGGAGCGGAAAAGTTAAAAATAAAATATAAATAGAAGGAACAGGGTGCTCAGGTTGAGACTTTCCATTTCCCATTGTCATTTTGTTATAAACATTGTGTAATTTTTTCAAATCAATTGTATAACGGTGGTCCGATAAAAATAATAAATAATAATGATGAAACATGTTCGACTTAGTCGCCGAAAAAAAAAACTTATAATCAAAATTTCCTTCGGGCATCTGGTGCACTGATATGTTATATGTTCTAAACTAAAATCAAAAGAAAAATTAAACAAAATACGTTGCATAATTTTTTTTATCGACCTAGCCTCTAAAATCGGCATGTCCAGATAAGAGCGGAAAAGTTAAAAATAAAAAAATAAATAGAAGGAACAAGGTACTAAGGTTGAAACTTTCCATTCTCCATTTTCATTTTGTTATAAACATTGTGTAATTTTTTCAAATCAATTGTATGACGGTGGCCTGGTAAAAATAATAATAATGAAACATGTTCGACTTGATCGCCGACAAAAATAAACTTATAATCAAACGTTTCCAATTTCGTTCGGGAATCTGGTGCACTGATATGTTCTGAACTAAGATCCAAAAAAAAAAATTAAACAAAATACGTTGCATACTTTTTTTATCGACCCAGCCTCTAAAGTAGGCATGTCCAGATAGGAGCGGAAAAGTTAAAAATAAAAAATAAATAGAAGGAACAGGGTGCTCAGGATGAGACTTTCCATTTCCCATTGTCATTTTGTTTTATAAACATTGTGTAATTTTTTCAAATCAATTGTATGACGGTGGCCTGTTAAAAATAATAATTTACGTAACAACATATATTATGCAACAATGCCTATAAAAATTATTAATAAAAATATATAACTATATATTATGGTCAGCAAGACATATATAAAATATTTCTCAAAATTTTGATTTTATTGGTCACCCCAATTGGTCAGTACAGACCCGCAAACAATCCGCCGTGCGCGCGGTGTAGAGGCTGGGATCTTAAAGGCTATCTTCGCACCGGTGGGTCGATAGCCTGTTACAGAATTGTAACAAATACATTACCTACTACTAAGCACGAGAGTTGGTGGAAATTAAAATAAGTACTTGTAATTGCTGGAATGTATCTCGGTACTAATTTATTAGAGCTATGTTTAAAAAAATATATTGTTGCTCTAATTTAATTCGTATTCACACCTGCACTCTCATCGCATCTCACATGGCAACTAAAAAAAAACCTGGTTTACATAATTGTAGCTCTGCAGTAAACTACCAGACATGAACATGTGTAGCCAACAGACATTACACTATCAGCCATGTTGCACACAGACAAAAAAAATATATAATTAACCGAGTTCAGTGTAGAAAATAAATACAATTTTCACTCACAAATTTAAAGCTCCCAACACGAACCCTTTCCCGCCGCCCTCATTTAATTCCGGCATAGCGCGCGGCTAATTAAAATTAATCTCGAATTAATGAATTTGCAGCCTGTTTCCCGTCGCAGC
Source organism: Lordithon lunulatus (assembly GCA_963942505.1). Classification (NCBI taxonomy): domain Eukaryota; kingdom Metazoa; phylum Arthropoda; class Insecta; order Coleoptera; family Staphylinidae; genus Lordithon; species Lordithon lunulatus. The sequence goes on along the minus strand of OZ012668.1, from coordinate 56,957,222 downwards.
CTCTCGTTTTTTTTTCTCTCATTCAGCCGCCGCCGATAAAGTAGATGATTGATGATTGCCCTTTATTGCATTTTTATAGTTTATACACAATCAATTACGGCGTTTAATGCGGCGAAAGCTCTGCGTGATGGACGATGACAGTGGCGGCCGATTTTAATGCGCGCCCGCTCTTTTTTTTCCATCCCCACCAAAGTTTTCATTTAAAAAAAAAATCATATAAATCTGATTTATGCGATTTATATCATTCCGCACGCCATATCGGTATCGAATTCTCATTAGTATTGACCGAAATATCGAAATGCGATTAATTGCAGTTTTTATTGGCGTTCGGAAAGCTGTACAAATTGAGAGTAGAGATATTTTATGATTGGTGATTGTTATTTTGTGATTTAATTATTATACATAGTTGGTAGATTTTGTTACACTTTGCAACAAGTTTCAGCTAAACTCTAGCCATTTTCGAGTTCCTGCTATGTTTGTTTGCCATTTTCTTTGAATACAGATTTGTAAAGTAGTAAATTTATTTTAAAAAAAAAAATTTCTTTTTCATTCCTTCCCAACCTAAAAATGTAATCTTCAAATATGATTTTCGGAAAATGTGCATCGAATAACTAAACTCGTTTTCCTCGAGGCCCTTCATTTGGGAGCTAATAAATAATAATATAAAATATAAATTAAAAAATATATATATATATATATATATAAAAGCTATATAAAAGTAGTAGAATTATCTCTAAGAAGTTACAAAATTTAAATAAAAAGTTGCTATTAAACTTAAGGGAAGGCATTGAAGTTCGTAATGACTTTAATGATTTTCACAATTACCTAAATCTGAGACGCACTGGTTCAATTTGAAAGATTAATTTCATCTACAACAAAAAAGGTCTATTAAGGTATACGTGTATTCAGTGACACAGAATAACTACCCCTCTAAAGAAAAAAAAAACTTCCTAAAAAAAGAAAAACTTTAGTATTCATTTCCTCCCTTTGATCTCTTTGACGCTATCCAGCCCCCTCAATCTTACATGGTGAAAATTGTACACTGGCGCATTAAAGTCGACGAAAATATTTACATAAGCGGCCGCCCTTTATTATTCGGAGCGCCTAAGCCAATAACTTGAGATAGGCGCATAAATCCGAGGTCCCCCCCTAATCTTGTCGCCAAAGTTCCTGCGAGCGAGATCAACGTCCTGCTCGTGAATAGGAGCGTCGTGGCGCGGTGGTCCGAATTCCGCCCCAGTTCCTTGTTGATGACGGCTTAAATTACTTTATAGTTTCAGCCCCCCCGACGTTTTTATTCAAATTATCTCCCGGGTTGGAATTGCGCGCCACCCCACACATTTGCATTCGTATGCTGCGCTGAATTTAGTTATTTGTTTAATCGGGGAGTTTAATGGATCAAGGATTAGCCATGAATAACAATATAAGCGTAGCGGGTATAGAGTTGTGGCATAACATAAAGTAAGAATGATTTATGTTTAAGTTATAATAAGAAACAAATTTAACCTTTATCAAGAGTAAAATTAAATTTAGCTGAGGAGATGCAGACTCATCAGTTAGTGTCTCAAATTTAATTTTACTCTTGATAAATGTTAAATTTGTTTGTTATTATATCTTAAATATTAGGAGATGCTGACTCCTCGGCAGGTGTCTTAAATTTAATTTTACTCTTGATAAAGATTAAATTTGTTTGTTATTATATCTTAAATATTCATCAGTCTTATATTATCTTCTGCAGCTCGCGAGATACCTTGTGTGGCTCTTCAGAAATATAATTTAAAGGGAAATTAATTATATATGTAGTAATAGGGTATGTATAATGATAACAACATACACATACCTCGAAACAAGAAACAATGGAATCAGATGGGATCACTCACTGCAAATCAAATGCCGAATAAAGAAATCTAGAAGAGCATTTCTCAAGATGTCAAAACTATTCAGAACTCACGATCTACTCTTGTCAATGAAGATCAGATTACTAATGTACTATTTCTTGCAAATACTATTATATGTATAATGATTTTAAATGTATTATTATGGTACTAGTAATTATTACCTTAATTTTATGCTGCTGCTTAGGATTTCATGTGCATTTTAAGTATTTTAAATGTATTATTATGGTAATAATAATTATTACCTTAATTGTATGCTACTGCTTAAGATTTCATGTGCATATCCAATTTTTAATTATTAAATGCGTATATAACATATTAACATTTTACCTATGTATATGGTAACTTTAATATCTCAGCTTATTTTTCTTTTCAATGAATTTGGTTATATAAAGCGTCACAGCACGAGTTATAATCAAAATAATGCAAATGTAAAACAATTAATTAGTTTATATTAATAATTATGTAAACATCCGGCATATTGTCCATCTTCATATTAAAATATTTTCAATCTTTACTATTCTAGTTTTTTTTTTCTGTTCTTAAACAAACGCAGAATGTTTTTAGTGCTTTTAAGTATCCTAAGTCTAATTGTAGTTGTGGAAACTTATTGAAACTTTCTAGTAATATTAAAAACATGTTAGTTAAAGCCAGTTTAAATTTTGAATTACATACAACACTAATTGATTTTTTTATGTATTTTTAAAGTCAGCATTAATGTTTTTAGTACTTTTAAGTGTCATAACTCTAGTTGTAGTTGTGGAAACTAGTTAAAACTTGCTAGCAATATTCACAACATATTAGTTAAAAATTGTGTACATTTTGAATTATGTACAACACCAATTAATTATTTTTTTGGATTTCTAAATTTAACATTATTATTTTTAGTAGTTTTAAGTATCATAACTCTAGTTGTAATTGTGAAAACTAGTTGAAACTTGCTAGTAATATATATATATATATATATATATATATATATATATATATATATATATATAATGTATATATATATATATATATATATATATATATATATAACATGTTAATTCAAGGCTGTTTCAATTTTGAATTATGTACAATATCAATTGATTTTTTATGGATTTTTAAAGCCAACATTATTGTTGATAGTATTTTCAAGTGTCATAACTCTAGTTGTAGTTGTGTAAACTATTTGAAACTTGCTAGTAATATTAAAAACATGTCAGTTAAAGCCTATTTATATTTTGAAATATGTACAATATTAATAAAAAAAAATTATGGAATTTTAAAGACAACATTAATATTCTTAGTACTTTCAAGTGTCATAACTCTAGTTGTAGTTGTTGAAACTAGTTGAAACTTGCTGGCAATATTAAAATCTTGTTAGTTAAAGCCTGTATAAATTTTGAATTATGTACAACCCCAATTGATTTTTTTATGTATTCTTAAAGTCAACATTTATGTTTTTAGTACTTTCAATGGTCATAACTCTAGTTGTAGTTGTGTAAACTAGTTGAAACTTGCTAGTAAAATTTAAAACATGTTAGCTAAAGCCTATTTATATTTTGAAATGTGTACAATGCTAATTGATTTTTTTATGAATTTTTAAAGACAACATTAATATTCTTAGTACTTTCAAGTGTCATAACTCTAGTTGTAGTTGTTGAAACTAGTTGAAACTTGCTAGCAATATTAAAAACTTGTTAATTAAAGCCTATTTCAATTTTTAATTATGAACAACCCCAATTTTTTATGTATTCTTAAAGTCAACATTAATGTTTTTAGTACTTTCAAGTGTCATAACTCTAGTTGTAGTTGTGTAAACTAGTTGAAACTTGCTAGTAATATTAAAAACATGTTAGTTAAAGCGTGTTTATATTTTGAAATATGTACAATACTAATTGATTTTTTATGGATTTTTTAAGACAACATTAATATTCTTAGTACTTTCAAGTGTCATAACTCTAGTTGTAGTTGTTGAAACTAGTTGAAACTTGCTAGCAATATTAAAAACTTGTTAGTTAAAGCCTGTTTCAATTTTGAAATATGTAGAACCCCAATTAATTTTTTTATGTATTCTTAAAGTAAACATTAATGTTTTTAGTACTTTCAAGTGTCATAACTCTAGTTGTAGTTGTGTAAACTAGTTGAAACTTGCTAGTAATATTAAAGACATGTTAGTTAAAGCCTATTTATATTTTGAAATATGTACAATACTAATTGATTTTTTTATGGATTTTTAAAGACAACATTAATATTCTTAGTACTTTCAAGTGCCATAACTCTAGTTGTAGTTGTTGAAACTAGTTGAAACTTGCTAGCAGTATTAAAAACTTATTAATTAAAGACTGTTTCAATTTTGAATTATGTACAAACCCAATTGATTTTTTTATGTATTCTTAAAGTCAACATTAATGTTTTTAGTACTTTCAAGGGTCATAACTCTAGTTGTAGTTGTGTAAACTAGTTGAAACTTGCTAGTAATATTAAAAACATGTTAGTTAAAGCCTGTTTACATTTTGAAATATATACAATACTAATTGATTTTTTTATGGATTTTTAAAGACAACATTAATATTCTTAGTACTTTTAAGTGTCATACCTCTAGTTGTAGTTGTTGAAACTAGTTGAAACTTGCTAGCAGTATTAAAAACTTGTTAATTAAAGCCTGATTCAATTTGGAATTATGTACAATCCCAATTGAATTTTTTATGTATTCTTAAAGTCAACATTAATGTTTTTAGTACTTTCAAGTGTCATAACTCTAGTTGTAGTTGTGTAAACTAGTTGAAACTTGCTAGTAATATTAAAAACATGTTAGTTAAAGCCTGTTTACATTTTGAAATATATACAATACTAATTGATTTTTTTATGGATTTTTAAAGACAACATTAATATTCTTAGTACTTTCAAGTGTCATAACTCTAGTTGTAGTTGCTGAAACTAGTTGAAACTTGCTAGCAGTATTAAAAACTTGTTAGTTAAAGCCTGTTTCAATTTGGAATTATGTACAATCCCAATTGAATTTTTTATGTATTCTTAAAGTCAACATTAATGTTTTTAGTACTTTCAAGTGTCATAACTCTAGTTGTAGTTGTGTAAACTAGTTGAAACTTGCTAGTAATATTAAAAACATGTTAGTTAAAGCCTGTTTACATTTTGAAATATATACAATACTAATTGATTTTTTTATGGATTTTTAAAGACAACATTAATATTCTTAGTACTTTCAAGTGTCATAACTCTAGTTGTAGTTGTTGAAACTAGTTGAAACTTGCTAGCAGTATTAAAAACTTGTTAATTAAAGCCTGGTTCAATTTGGAATTATGTACAATCCCAATTGAATTTTTTATGTATTCTTAAAGTCAACATTAATGTTTTTAGTACTTTCAAGTGTCATAACTCTAGTTGTAGTTGTGTAAACTAGTTGAAACTTGCTAGTAATATTAAAAACATGTTAGTTAAAGCCTGTTTACATTTTGAAATATATACAATACTAATTGATTTTTTTATGGATTTTTAAAGACAACATTAATATTCTTAGTACTTTTAAGTGTCATACCTCTAGTTGTAGTTATTGAAACTAGTTGAAACTTGCTAGCAGTATTAAAAACTTGTTAATTAAAGCCTGATTCAATTTGGAATTATGTACAATCCCAATTGAATTTTTTATGTATTCTTAAAGTCAACATTAATGTTTTTAGTACTTTCAAGTGTCATAACTCTAGTTGTAGTTGTGTAAACTAGTTGAAACTTGCTAGTAATATTAAAAACATGTTAGTTAAAGCCTGTTTACATTTTGAAATATATACAATACTAATTGATTTTTTTATGGATTTTTAAAGACAACATTAATATTCTTAGTACTTTCAAGTGTCATAACTCTAGTTGTAGTTGTTGAAACTAGTTGAAACTTGCTAGCAGTATTAAAAACTTGTTAATTAAAGCCTATTTCAATTTGGAATTCTGTACAATCCCAATTGAATTTTTTATGTATTCTTAAAGTCAACATTAATATTTTTAGTACTTTCACTTTCACTTTAAGTGTCATAACTCTAGTTGTAGTTGTGTAAACTAGTTGAAACTTGCTAGTAATATTAAAAACATGTTAGTTAAAGCCAGTTTATATTTTGAAATATATACAATACTAATTGATTTTTTTATGGATTTTTAAAGACAACATTAATATTCTTAGTACTTTCAAGTGTCATGACTCTAGTTGTAGTTGTTGAAACTAGATGAAACTTGCTAGCAATATTAAAATCTTGTTAGTTAAAGCCTGATTAAATTTTGAATAATGTACAACCCCAATTGATTTTTTTATGTATTCTTAAAGTAAACATTAATGTTTTTAGTACTTTCAAGTGTCATAACTCTAGTTATAGTTGTGTAAACTAGTTGAAACTTGCTAGTAATATTAAAAACATGTTAGTTAAAGCCTGTTTATATTTTGAAATAGGTACAATACTAATTGATTTTTTTATGGATTTTTAAAGACAACATTAATGTTTTTAGTACTTCAAGTGTGATAACTCTAGTTGTAGTTATTGAAACTAGTTGAGACTTGCTAGCAATATTAACAATTTGTTAATTAAAGTCTGTATCAATTTTGAATTATGTACAACCCCAATTGATATTTTTATGTTTTCTTAAAATCAACATTAATGTTTTTAGTAGTTTCAAGTGTGATAACTCTAGCTGTAGTTATTGAAACTAGTTGAAACTTGCTAGCAATATTAAAAACTTGTTAGTTAGAACATCGAGTAAATAAAAATCCGTGATATTCATAGAGGCGGGTGGGCAAATTTCATGAACCCGGTTTACACAAGACAGTAGTCTGAACAGCATAGCTTTCACAGCGAAATTGTGTCAATCGCACAAAAAAAAAACGCTTGTCCGTTAAAAAATATTAAAATATTTCCAATCTTCACCATTCTAGTTTTTTTTGTCTGTTCTTAAACAAACCCGAAATATTGCACTCGCGGCGCTGCGCCTCGCCGCACACTTTCAATTTCGCAAATTGAAACGTGCAAAATGAAAACGCGCGCCGTCACAAAGGACGGCCGAAAAAAAAAACAGGACGAAAAAGAGCAAGAAAACCTCCCCGAGGTAGGAATAATAAATAATGCTAGCCCCCCCTGATTTCCTGTGCGAACGATAAAAATTCCATAACACGTCGCAAACCGCCTAAATGATGGACGGCATTAAAGATGCAGGGTGCCAGTTGCAGGCCCGTCTTGTTGTTGGTTTATGATGGTGTGTGAATTATGCATGGGTGCAGTGGTTGGAATATAAACATTGCGGGCGGACTTTTGATTTAGTGATTAGTTACAGCTGCAGTTGGTTAATTATTTAAGATAATACTAGCACAAAGTTCAAACATACATTTGTTATAAGATTTATGCAATCGTCAAATATAACAGTATAAAATAAATAACACTGTCTACTAACAATTGCGTTAAAATCTTGTTTTAATGCACTTATTAGGCGATATTAACATACTGATGCAAAACTGGACATTAAATAAAGCACAAAAGATTAAAATACAAGTATTAGAAATATCAATAAGTATATGAGGAGAGTTAGAGGAGTGACAAAAAAGGATAAAATCAGGAATGAGGATGTAAGAAGAGAATTAAATATAATACTGTCCATAAAATATATAAAAGAAAGATTGGGATGGTGGGAATACATAATTAGATGACCATCGGCCAAAAAATATGGAAAGCAAAAATCAAAAACAAAAAAAGGAAGACCAAGACAACAATGTTATGGTTACCAAGACATGAGTAAACAATTGTAGAAAAAAATAATTTTTTTGCAGACTCCGTTTAATCATAATACACCGAGAAAAAATACCCCGCTGCCCTAATCCACGCAGCGGCCGGATTTATAGGAATTGTTTAACTTCACACCGGTAGTAGATAGTCCTCATTTGCAGTTTTTCGTTTACAGATATGAATAATAAAAAAAAATAATAGGTTGTATAGTACATTTTGTATAAGGTTGATAATCAAATCCGTTTGTTGTATTGCCGCTACTTTTTGTATGTTGTTGCTGTACGCTGATAACTCATTTTGCAGTTTACACAAGCGTCAACTCTGTGCGCGCCTTTTAATAGCCTCCCCCGAGTTCGCAATCCCATTACGCCGGGAAACAGTCGCTCCACTCTCGCCCGAATTATTATCACTCGCTCATTTCCATAACCGCGTTTTCGTCAGTTTGTTTCGCGGAAGGAAATTACGGCGGCGGAGCGGAACGAAAACCGAGCGCGCCGCCATTCGAATTGGTCCGGTTAATTACGCGGGGGCCCACCCGTGGAACAATGGCCTGGATCCGAAGAAAAGAAAACTCATCTCTTTCCGGTGGGTGGGGTGGTTTGTGTTTGATTGCGGCGGTAACCGCAACGGACACTTTTCAGTGCCTCGCGATGAAATATTTGCAGGAAAAACAACGTTATTAATTTATATTGTATCTTTCGGGGGATGATAAGCGCTGGAGGCGTTTTCATTTGGTTTCTTATCGCTGCAGGCGAGGGGGGCGGTTGGATTATATTGCGGGCTGTGTTATCGCATTGCGCTCGTCGTTAATAATCCAGGGGATTGTCGTCTAAATCCGTCTAGACGTGCAAAAAGACTTGGAATGTTTGGTTGATCCACTCCTGAAGAGATTATTGTTTTCATGAAATTACTTTTTATTTATTGCAAGAGATGGTAGATAGATATTGCCACCGTCAAATATACCTTTATTTTACTTAATTTCATCTCTTGGTTCAAATAAATAAAATATAAGCAAATCAAATCCAAAATTATTAACTTGTAGCCAGAGTAAACAATTCAATTACTGCATGAGACATTTCTTGGTGTTGTACTCTCTCATTTCGGTGATCAGAATTGGCCCTCTAGATCACCATTAGATTTTTTTTATTGAGTTATTTGAAGTCAAAGGTCTATGTCAACAAGCCCACAACCACCCGTGCATTACAAGAGGAAACTAAACGCTGCATCAACGAAATTCAGCCACATTTATGCAGAATGGTCATGGAAAATATCGACAAAAGAGTGCGTATGTGCCAGCAAAGCCCTGGAGGATATGATGACATGTATGACATGATCTAGTTTCTTATATCGTTTTCGATGCAGACACAAACTACATAGTGTCATACACACATGTAGAACATGATATAGCGGCCGAATAATAATAAATTCACTTAACAATAACACCGTAATACACAATTTTAATTTTCCATTTAGAAATAGTTATACAGTTTAATATATCAATTCTTATATATAAAACGATATAGGAAACTAGATAATGTCATACGGGCTTTATGCCATAAATAATCCTATCCTATGTACTTTATGATTCAATAAAAAAAAAATCTAAAGACTATTTAATTTAATTATTGCGTTAATTTTAGGACACCCTCTACTACTTTTACAACCTAATTTACGCCCACATACAAATGTTAATTATAAGTATTAGCTGTTTGTTTGAGGTGTTTTTGTATGTATGAATTTCGATTTATTATTATTATAAATTATTTCAAACTAATTTAGAGGAGGATGGTGTAATGTATGCAACTCATCCTGCGGTTGTTTAAACTATTAATAACAAAATATGTATTATATTTGGACAGTCGAGAAACAACCTCACACACAGGGTTAGATATTAATAAAGTTATTCAAGTTGGAGTGTGTTTCTTGCGTTGCCACGAGCCCATTATTTACGCGGATGGATTAACAGAGATGTATAATGGTAGGTATGATATGCCAATAAAGGATACTTTATTATAAGTATGACAGTATAATTTGTATCATGATACATATGGAATAGTTTCGAAGAAAAGCTATTGCATAAATAATTAATTTATAACGACAGAACAAATTTATATAATAGCCCACTCACAAAGTTGTAATTATTAGATTAACACCATGTACTGCATACCGTTTAAAAGCGATGCAACACGAAGTACACCTATATAATAAAACTTTGAAACTGCTTCACTTTGTTATTACTTTACTAAAATTTCACTCCGAGGTGTTTGTTTTTTTTTTGGCGCTAAATACAGGCGTGTTATAGAAATTTCCGCAACGAGCTGTGCCGTTCTGTGCTCAGGCAAACAACTTCCAGCAATGCGATCTGCTAAAGTGGTTCAATTTGTAGGGATTTTCGCGCAATACGTAGAAAGTTTGCGATGGCTTTATTTACATTCACTCCAGCGATACTTGTTGCATAGGAAACGATGTTATTTCTATAATTTAATCATCGCCTTGCTCCCCTTTTGCTGGCTTCAGCTCCAATTATACCTCGCTTGTTTTACTGATTTAATTAAGTTTGCTGTAAGTGAAATTATCAGAAATCAGAAACGGCTGTATATATTTTAAGGACCGATATAATTGAAAAATATAATATATAATAATGCATGTATTATAACGACAGAACAAATTTATTATAGATTTTATTAAATTTATTTCTAGCCTACTCACATAGATGTAATTCTTAGATTAACACCGTATACACCATGTGTAATTGGTGAGTATAATTAATTTTGCTTATGTAAAAAAAAAATCAGTTAAGTATGTTTATGTCACCTTTAGGAATTTTAACGTGACACAATTTTACTATTAGGCCGAAAAAACGAACGAATATAAGTTATACTGTAAACTTATATTCGTTAGTTTTTTCGGCCTATGATGGTCTGCAGATGATCCAGGATAGAGCAGTGATTATTAATGTTTTTGTCAGGGAGCACATTTTTTTCATAAGTAAAATCGCGAGCACAAACCAGAGTTAAAAAATATACTGACATAACTTTTATTAAAAAATAAATTGATTATTAGGATGGCCTTTGTATACTGCGAAAAGACATTTGACTTAGTAGGAATATTTTAAAACACGCTGTAAATAGTGAACCAAAAATGTAATCACTAACAAATCTAAAAGTTCTCATTAACAAACATATCATATTCTCACATACTACTTTGCCTTGTGCAAAGATGCGACCGTGAATTCAATAAACAATCCTGCAACAGTTTGCGCGAGCCTTAAAACGTTAACCGCAAACGAATAACCGTAACGTTCCGCACGGGGTAACATGCATTACAAGCCCGTAATCGTACATTAAAGCGTGTTTATGAAATATGAACCCACCAGCCACCCCCAGGGCAAAGCTTTTATTTTTCCACCGAGCTCGGCGCTTGCACAATATTCCGGGCGCGGAGCATTCCGCGAATTTTTCATATGCTCGCCTCTCGTTGCGCCAAAAAATACACATAAAAAATGTATAATGAAATATATAAAAGAAAATTGTATCGGGTTGGTTCATACTTTTTGTACGGTTCGCTTGGCTCCAGTTTCTATTACGATTTATATTTTATAATTAATATTTATAAAATATAAATGTAACTAAAATAAAACCTCTAAATCATTTAATAAGCGAGGATTCTGCTCAAAAATAAAGTCTACAGCAAGGTTTTTATTATACGAGTTGTTTTAAATTAATCGACTGAGCTATAAAAAAAAATTATATAAAATCAATGTCTTAAGATATTTAAATTTATGATATTATTTTACATTCTACATTTCATTGGGCTCAAACTAAAATGTTTTTTGATAATTTTCACCCAAAAATAAAGTCTGCAGGGAAGTTTTTATTGCACGAGCTGTTTTAAATTAATCGACTGAGTTATAAAAAATTATACAAAATCAATGATGTAAGAAATTTAAATTTGTGATATTATTTTTCATTCTAAATTTAATTTGACTAAAAATAAACCATTTTTTGATTATTTTCACCCAAAAATATAGTCTACAGGAGGGTGTTTATTGTACGAGTTATTTTAAATTAATTGACTGAGTTTTAAAAAATTATAAACAAAATCAAACATTTGCGAAATTTAAATGTATGATATTATTTTACATTTTATATTTAATTGGGCTCAAAATAAGCTAATTTATGATCATTTTCACTCACAGAAAACCTTTTTACATCACAGAAAACCTTTATAACTTCACAGAAAACCTTTTTAACTTCACAAAAAACCTTTTTACTTCACAGAAAACTTTTTTAACTTCACAGAAAACCTTTTTACTTCATAAAAAACCTTTTTATCTTCAGAGAAAACCGTTTTACTTCACAGAAAACCTTTTTAACTTCGCAGAAAACCCTTTTACGTCACAGAAAACCCTTTTACTTCATAGAAAACCTTTTTAATTTCACAGAAAACCTTTTCACTTCACAGAAAATCTTTTTAATTTGGGGTGCACCCCGAGTTTTTCCTATGATCAAAGGTGCTGCCTGATTAAAAAAAGTTAAAACTCACTGGCCTAACGAAAAATTTTAGTATACGAGCTGTTTGAAATTAATCGTCTGAGTTATAAAAAAATATAAAAAAATCAAATATTTAAGAAATTTAAATTTATGATTTAAATTTAAAATCTATATTTAATTGGCCTCAAAATAAACCGGTTTTTTGACAATTTTTTACCCAAAAATTAAGTCTGCAGGAAGGTTTTTATTATACGAGTTGTTTTAAATTAATCGACTGAGCTATAAAAAAAATGATATAAAATCAATGTCTTAAGATATTTAAATTTATGATATTATTTTACATTCTACATTTAATTGGGCTCAAACTGAAATATTTGTTGATCATTTTCACCCAAAAATAAAGTCTGCAGGGAAGTTTTTATTGTACGAGCTGTTTTAAATTAATCGACTGAGTTATAAAAAATTATACAAAATTAATGATGTAAGAAATTTAAATTTATGATATTATTTTTCATTCTAAATTTAATTGGACTCAAAATAAGCTATTTTCTGATAATTTTCACCCACAAATAAAGTCTACAGGAGGGTTTTTATTGTACGAGTTGTTTTAAATGAATTGACTGAGTTATAAAAAAATATTAAAAAAATCAAACATTTACGAAATTTAAATGTATGATATTATTTTACATTTTATATTTAATTGGGCTCAAAATAAGCTAATTTTTGATCATTTTCACTCACAGAAAAATTTTGTACATCACAGAAAACCTTTTTAATCATCATCACAGAAAACATTTTTACTTCACAGAAAGCCTTTATAATTTCACAGAAAACCTTTTTAACTTCACAGAAAACCTTTTTACTTCACAGAAAACCTTTTTAACTTCACAGATAACCTTTTTACTTCATAAAAAACCTTTTTATCTTCAGAGAAAACCATTTTACTTCACAGAAAACCATTTAACTTCGCAGAAAACCTTTTTACGTCACAGAAAACCTTTTTACTTCATAGAAAACCTTTTTAATTTCACAGAAAACCTTTTTACTTCACAGAAAACCTTTTTAATTTGATTTTGGTGAACCCCGAGTTTTTCCTATGATCAAAAGTGCTCCCTGATAGAAAAGAGTTAAAACTCACTGGTCTATACGAAGATTTTTAGTGTACGAGCTGTTTTAAATTAATCGTCTGAGTTATAAAAATATATAAAAAATCAAATATTTAAGAAATTTAAATTTATGATTAAAATTTACAATGTATATTTAATTGGGCTCAAAATAAACCACTTTTGATAATTTTTACCCAAAAAATAAGTCTGTAGGAAGGATTTTATTATACGAGTTGTTTTAAATTAATCACTGAGCTATAAAAAAAATGATATAAAATCAATGTCTTAAGATATTTAAATTTATGATATTATCTTACATTCTACATTTAATTGGACTGAAACTAAAATATTTTTTGATCATTTTTATTGTACGAGCTGTTTTAAATTTATCGACTAAGTTATAAAAAATTATACAAAATCAATGATACAAGAAATTTAAATTTATGATATTATTTTTCATTCTAAATTTAATTGGACTCAAAATAAACTATTTTCTGATAATTTTCACACACAAATAAAGTCTACAGGAGGGTTTTTATTGTACGAATTGGTTTAAAATAATTGACTGAGTTATAAAAAATTATAAAAAATCAAATATTTAAGAAATTTAAATTTATGATTTTAATTTACAATTTATATTTAATTGGGCTCAACGTAAACTGTCTTTTGATAATTTTTACTCAAAAATTAAGTCTGCAGGAAGGTTTTTATTATACGATTTATATTTATTTATATATATTTATACGAGTTGTTTTAAATTGATCGACTGAGCTATAAAAAAATTATATAAAATTAATGTCTTAAGATATTTAAATTTATGATATTATTTTACATTCTACATTTAATTGGGCTCCAAATAAAATGTTTTCTGATCATTTTCACCCAAAAATAAAGTCTGCAGGGAAGTTTTTATTGTACGAGCTGTTTTAAATTAATCGACTGAGTTATATGATATTATTTTACATTTTATATTTAATTGGGCTCAAAATAAGCTTATTTTTGACCATTTTGACTCACAGAAAACCTTTTTACATCACAGAAAACCTTTTTAACTTCACAGAAAACCTTTTTACTTCACAGAAAACCTTTTTAACTTCACAGAAAACCTATTTACTTCACAGAAAACTTTTTTAACTTCACAAAAGCCCTTTTAACTTCACAGAAAACCTTTTTACATCACAGAAAACCTTTTTAACTTCACAGAAATCCTTTTTACTTCACAGAAAACCTTTATAACTTCACAGAAAACCTTTTTACTTCACAGAAAACCTTTTTTACTTCACAGAAAACCTTTTGACTTCACAGAAAATCTTTTTAACTTCACAGAAACCCTTTTTACTTCACAGAAAATGTTTTTAACTTCACAGAAACAAATTTTACTTCACAGAAAACCGTTTTAACTTCACAGAAAACCTTTTTACTTCACAGAAAACCTTTTTTACTTCACAGAAAACCTTTTGACTTCACAGAAAACCTTTTTGACTTCACAGAAAACCTTTTTACTTCACAGAAAACCTTTTTAACATCACAGAAAAAAAATTTACTTCACAGAAAACCTTTTTTACCTTACAGAAAACCTTTTGACTTCACAGAAAAACATTTTAACTTCACAAAAAACCTTTTTACTTCACAGAAAAGCTTTTTAACTTCACAGAAAAAAAATTACTTCACAAAAAACCTTTTTAACTTCACAGAAAACCTTTTTTCTTCACAGAAAACCTTTTTTACTTCACAGAAAACCTTTTTAACTTCACGGAAAACCTATTTACTTCATAGAAACCTTCTTAACTTCACAGAAATTCTTTTTATTTCACAGAAAACATATTTAACATAATAAAAAACCACTGAAAAACTGTATAAAAATAATTTACATATCGATATAATTATAGATGGAAGATCAAATGCAAAATCGATACTCTTTGATGAGGACCCCCCAAATTTATATGTAACAAATTGGGCACGTTACGTATTCATCTATTCACAGAAAACCTTTTTAACTTCACAGAAATCCTTTTTACTTCACAGAAAACCTTTATAACTTCACAGAAAACTTTTTTACTTCACAGAAAACCTTTTTTACTTCACAGAAAACCTTTTGACTTCACAAAAAATATTTTTAACTTCACAGAAACCCTTTTTACTTCACAGAAAATGTTTTTAACTTCACAGAAAAAAATTTTACTTCACAGAAAACCGTTTTAACTTCACAGAAAACCTTTTTACTTCACAGAAAACCTTTTTTACTTCACAGAAAACCTTTTGACTTCACAGAAAACCTTTTTGACTTCACAGAAAACCTTTTTACTTCACAGAAAACCTTTTTAACTTCACAGAAAAAAAATTTACTTCACAGAAAACCTTTTTTACCTTACAGAAAACCTTTTGACTTCACAGAAAAACATTTTAACTTCACAAAAAACCTTTTTACTTCATAGAAAACCTTCTTAACTTCACAGAAAATCTTTTTATTTCACAGAAAACATATTTAACATAATAAAAAACCACTGAAAAACTGTATAAAAATAATTTACATATCGATATAATTACAGATGGAAGATCAAATGCAAAATCGATACTCTTTGATGAGGACCCCCCAAATGTATATGTAACAAATTGGGCACGTTACGTATTCATCTAGAATGGTATATCTCTCTTTCAAATCTAAAAATCGTATTAAAAAATCTCCTGCGTCGAATATTCAACCATAAATAATATCGTTGGCAACATAATCAAATAAAATCCCTTTGAGCAGTCAATGTTATCTCTGCCCAGTCGTTGAAACTTGTCCCATGCAGAGTGCGTTTGAATAGCATGTAAATGACCGGTGGGTGGCGGAAAGAATGGGCTTACTACTACACTGAAACGCATCGCTAACACGTCCATACAAGCGAAGTAATTTATATGCGGCGGAAGAGAAAAGAGGCGGCAAAAAACGGGGCGGGCATACACACACACATACACATTCAACAGTTTCGTTCGGATAATTTGTAACCGTCATCCTCATTGTATATACTTGTACACGCGTAAGAGATACAGACGAGTGTTATTTGCGCGCATTGTGACAGCTAGCGTTGTTTCTTTTGTATACTCGTTTTTTACATTTATTTTGGTGGTATGTAAAATAAATCGGAACGGTTTGATATCATAATAAATTATATTTCATATTAAATTAAACTGCTTGTCTCTTGCATACTTACATACATACCCAAGGTCTATAGAATGAAAGTAATGAACGTTGAAGGGCTGAAAGACCACGGTCGATGGCCTCTTGTACATGTATATATATCTTGTATGTATGTATGTTACAATAATCTTCTTCTGAACGTTGAGGTAGAGTATATGTGTATACTTGAGTCCTTACTAGGACTCACATATATACATACTCTAACTATGAAACAGCTTTGCAGAACAAGTTTTTTTTTCTTGACTGGCTTCTGGGTTTTCCTCATTCCTCATAAGTTACATATATTCAATGAAGATAAAGCAGATAAAAAAAGTGTGATTTTAGATCAAATAAAGTTGTTTGACTTAGTTCAGTGGCCTAATTGTTAGGCACCGTTCATATCGTATTGAATATTGGGGAGCAAGAGTTGAAACTACATCGAGGGCGAAATTTTACAAATCACATTTCATAGTTTTCAGAGCCCAGAACCTGGTACATGTTCGGGGCTTCTCCATTCACTAGTGACAAAGGCCCCAGGTGAATAGCTAAAAAGGTAGTTTTCTCTTTAAAAGCCAACTAATTAGTGTAAGTCGACATAACATAGAAACATGAGAATTTCGTCTAGTCCAGACCTAAGAAGTTGTTGTTGTTGTCTCGCTCAGCAATTCAATGAAAAATAGAACCATAGGTAAATTATATACACATTAAAATATTTTGTATTACAAAAACGCTTTAACATCAAAAATATTTATATATATATATATATATATATATATATATATATATATATATATATATATATATTCTTTGAAAACATTTGTATTAAATAAATGTTTACCGATATAAATATGCTGCGTTATGGAGGACTCTAATAAAATATGTGCATACATAAAAGTACGTCATCCCAAGGACCATTTAAAATCCAATTAATAATGTGCGGCATTTGACATGCGGCAGCCAGTGAAGTCAGGCATGGATGTCATGCAGATGTAAAAGACATGTAATATGAATAAGCCCGGATGAGCCGGCGCATCAATAAAGCATTGGATGTTCAGGACAGATATACATGTCGGACTCAATCCGACAGGGAATATTGTTTACTCTTGGAAACATCGGGGGCAGGGGGAGGAAACATAACTCTTATTGCATAAATTATTATGTCCGCTGTAACGGCAGCCACTTTGTCATTCGCAACGCACGTCTTGTTGCCGAAAGCTCCACTACATAAACATTTATTAATATTATAAATCAAACCGTTGTGTGTTTGCGGCTGTATACCTCGAGGGCTTGATGGACCTCGCTGGTAAAAGTAATGTTTCTACATAAATATAATGCGAATACATTTTTTTTACCAAAAAAAAAATAGCTATTGTAAATGCTGGTTAATTTACCCTCAGGTTTATATAAAAGCACGAATATAATAATATAATACCTATATATTTTTTTTCGTTATTTTTTATATCTATATCTATATTATTATTCCAATAATTTCCAATAAAACACTATATTTCATGATTAAGCTCCTGGAAATAAGTCTCCTAAGAAAAAAATTTTAAAAACAAAGACTGAAATTTGTCCATTTTCTCGCCGTTGTGCCTTAGTATATGAGACACAGAAAAAAACAGCATCCCACTAAAACATTATTAAAAACTATAAAAGAATAACATCATTTAATTTGTCCACGATTTTAGTATAAGTTCATATATATATATATATATATATATATATATATATATATATATATATATATATATATATATATATATATTAGTGAATTATTATGAATATTGTATGTATAAACTGAAACGCCACCGGCAGATAGTTAAATAAATCTCTAAATATTGCAGATTTTATGAAGTTAATTAAAAACTGTTCACTCCAAAAAGTAGCGACAGAAGCAACTATTGTTAGGACAATAGTAATGTGTAATTGTTCATAAAATGAGTATATTAAAACACTTAAATTAATTCCCTTCAAACTCAAAATAAAAAACCTACTAATACACAACAAGCTTAAATAAAATAGAAGACAGGGAACAAACCACATCACCCCTCGATACCGTTAGCCCGAGATGGGAAATCACCCATAAATCCCGCGGCGAGGACAGAGGAAAAAAACATCAATCATATCCAAACAACTTCACATATTTTGTATTTTTTATATTTATATAGAATATGTAACTTTGTTATTTAAATAAATGCAAATTTATAATGTATGTCAGGGATATAAGGGAGTATAACAAACACACATAACATAATACTAGAAGTACAAATACTTTCGGTACATAGAATTACTCAGCGATAAAGAATCTCATCATAACCATCCAGAAAATAAAAATAAATTCCATTTCCTGCGCTCCCCACATCGCGAAAAGCTAAACCGGGAAATATGAGACCTGATTTACGGCTTAAATAAATACAAGCGTAACCCGCATACATCCCCATCAGGATAAGAAAGTGGAGAAGAAAGGCAAAAATTAATATTTATATTGTTATACTCCGCAGAATGCCATTCACTAAATTACACTCGCGCCAGCTCACCCCCCATCCCTCGGCGGTGCGTCGTCGGATTAGCGGGGATGGTCTGAAATTCGCGGCCTAAATATCGCCCTCCCCCCACGCAGTAATAAATGGAGCGCCCGGAATTCCAGGTGCCCGCCGCGCAATAATGAACCCATTTATATTCCCGCTGATAAATCGATTCGGTTGCGTCGAAGAACTTCGGCTAGGGCGGTGCGGGGGCGGCGTGCGGCGGTCGATGCGACAGAGAATTCCCAGTGCCGTTTAAATCTAATATCGATTTAACTTTTTTTTATGAAGATTTTTATAGTGATGTGTTTAGAAACACCGGAGGAACTTTTTAATTGAAAAATATCGTTGCACTGTATAATGAAATTTCATACATATACATTTATTATATCACTCAGATTTCCGAACTCATGATAGAATAGGAAGAAGGAAGACCGACTAAAAGAACTAGAGGAAACTCTCTTCTTTTTAGCCCTCGTATTTCCATTGTTTCCCCGCTATGGTCTTGAGGTCGTGAATCCATCTTGCTTGGGGTCTTCCTGTACTCTTTTTGTTTCCTGTGGCCTCTAGAAGGTAATTTTATAAGCCCATTGATCTGCGGGTTTTCTAGCCGCGTGTCCTACCCATTTCTATTAGAGGTCTATATTTAATTTGGCTCAAATTAAGCTGGTTTTTGATCATTTTCAATCAATAATAAAGTCTACAGGAAGGTTTTTGGTGTACGAGGTGTTTTAAATTAATCAATCAGAGTTTTAAAAAATTATAAAAAATCAAAGATTTAACAAATTAAAATTTATAATGCTATTTTATATTCTATATTTAATTGGACTAAAACAAGTAGTTTTGTTGATCATTATCATCCAAAAATAAAGTCTGCAGGAAGGTTTTTATTGTACGAACTGTTTTAAATTAATCGACTGAGTTATAAAAAATTATAAAAAATCTAAAATTTCATAAATTTAAATTTATAAAATTATTTTACATTCCATGTTTAATTGTGTTCAAAACAAACCGTTTTTTGATAATTTTCACCGAAAAATAAAGTCTACAGGAAGGTTTTTATTATACAAACAGTTTTAAATTAATCAACTGAGTTAGAAAAACTCATAAAAAATCAAAAATTTAAGAAATTGAAATGTATGAAATTATTTTACATTCTATATTTAATTTGGCTCAAAATAAACTATCTTTTGATAATTTTCATTTAAAAATAAAGTTTACAGGAAGGTTTCTAGTGTACGAGTTGTTCTAAATTAATGGACTGAGTTATAAAAAATGATAAAAAATCAAAGTTTTCAGAAATTTAAATTTATGATTTTATTTTAGATTATATATTTAATTGTACTCAAAATAGTCCATTTCTTAATAATTTTCACCCAAAAATAAAGTCTGCAGGAAGGTTTTTATTGTACGAACTGTTTTAAATTAATCGACTGAGTTATAAAAAATTATAAAAAATCTAATATTTCATAAATTTAAATTTATAAAATTATTTTACATTCCATGTTTAATTGCGTTCAAAACAAACCATTTTTTGATAATTTTCACCAAAAAATAAAGTCTACAGGAAGGTTTTTATTATACGAACTGTTTTAAATTAATCATCTGAGTTATAAAAACTGATAAAAAATTAAAAAATTAAGAAATTTAAATGTATGATATTATTTTACATTATATATTTAATTGGGCTCAAAATAAACCATCTTTTGATAATATTGATCCAAAAATAAAGTTTACAGGAAGGTTTCTAGTGTACGAGTTGTTCTAAATTAATAGACTGAGTTATAAAAAATGATAAAAAAACAAAAATGAAAAAAATAATAAATTTATGATATTATTTCACATTCTCTACTTTATTTGGCTTAAAATAAACCATTTTTTGATAATTTTCACCATAAAATAGAGTCTGCAGGTAGGTTTTTAGTGGACGAGTTGTTTTAAATTAATCGATTGAGTTATAAAAAATTATAAAAAATCAAAGATTTCAGAAATTTAAATTTATGATATTACTTTACATTGTATATTTAATTGTACTCAAAACAGTCCATTTCTTAATAATTTTCACACAAAAATAAAGTCTGCAGGAAGGTTTTTAGTGTCAGAGGTGTTTTAAATTAATCAATCAGTTATAAAAAAATTATAAAAAATCAAATATTTGACAAATTAAAATTTTTAATAATATTTTATATTCTATATTTAATTGGGCTAAAATACTAAAATATTTTGTTTTATCATTTTCACTCAAAAATAATGTCCGCAGGAAGGTTGTTATTGTACGAACTGTTTGTAATTAATCCACTGAGTTATAAAAATGAATAAAAAATCAAAAATTTCAGAAATTTAAATTTAAGATACGATTTTAGAATCTATATTTAATTGGGTTCAAAATAAACCCTATTTTGATAATTTTCACAAAAAACTAAAGTCTGAAGAAAGGTTTTTATTATACGAACTGTTTTAAGTTAATCAACTGAGTTATAAAAAATGATAAAAAAATTAAAGATTTAAGAAATTTAAATTTATCACATTATTTTACAATCTATATTTAATTGAGCTCAAAATAAACCATTTGTTTATAATTTTCAGCCAAACATAATGTCTGCAGGAAGGTTTATATTGCACGTGCTGTTTTTAATTAATAGACAGAGTTATAAATAATGATAAAAAATCAAACATATAAGAAATTTAAATTTTTATATATATATACATATATATATATATATACATATATATATATATATATATATATATATATATATATATATATATATATATATATATAAATATATATATATATATATATATATATATATATATATTACTTTATATTCTATATTTAATTGGACTGAAAATAAGCCATTTTGATAATTTGAACACAAAAATAAATACTGCAGGAAAAAAGTTTTTATTGTACGAGTTGTTTTAAATTAATCAACTGAATTATAAAGAAATATAAAAAATCATGATTTAAGAAATTTAAATTTATAATATTATTTTAAATTCTATATTTAATTGTGCTAAAAATAAGTCGTTTTTTGATCATTTTCACCCAAAAATTAAGTCTGCAGGAAGGTTTCTATTGGACGAGATGTTTTGAATGAATCGACTAAGTTATAAATATAATTAAAAATTAAAGATTTAAGAAATTTTAATTTATGATACCATGTCAGATTCTATATTTAATTGGGCTTAATACAAGCCATTTTTTTATAATTGTCACCTAAAAATAATGTCTGCAGGAAGGTTGTTAGTATACGAGTTGTTTCAAATTAATCCACTGAGTTTCATTGAGAATGATAAAAAAAAGATTTAGGATTTTAAATTAATGATATTACTTTACATTCTATATTTAACTGTACTTCAAATAAGCTTATTTAAAAAAAATTACACAGAAATAAAGTCTGCAAGAAGGTTTTTATTATACAAACTGTTTTAAATTAATACATATAGTAGTATAGAGTTATAAAAAATTATAAAAAAATCAAAGATTTAAAAAATTTAAATTTATGATATTATTTTAGATTCTATAATTATTTGGACTCAAAACAAACCATTTTTCATCCAAAAATAAAATTTTCAGGAAGGTTTTTAGTCTACGAGTAGTTTTAAATTAATCGACTGAGTTATGAAAAATGATAAAAAATCAAAGATTTCAAAAATTTAAATTTATCATATTATTTTACATATTATATTTAATTGGACTCATACTAAACTATTTTTTGATAATTTTCACCCAAAAGTAACGTCTGCAGAAAGGTTTTTAGTCTACGAGTTGTTTTAAATTAATCGACTGAGTTATAAAAAATTATAAAAAATCAAAGATTTCAAAAATTAAAATTTATAATATTGTTTTACATTTAATTGGGCTCATATTAAATTATTGTTTGATAATTTTCACCCAAAAATAACGTCTGCAGAAAGCTTTTTAGTCTAAGAGTTGTTTTAAAATAATCGACTGAGTTATAAAAAATTATAAAAAATCAAAGATTTCAAAGATTTAAATTTATAATATTATTTTACATTTTATATTTAATTGGATTCATATTAAGCTATTTTTTGATAATTTTCACCCAAAAATAACGTCTGCAGAAACGTTTTTAGTCTACGAGTTGTTTTAAATGAATCGACTGAGCTGTAAAACATTATAAAAAATCAAAGATTTCAAAAATTTAAATTTATGATAATATTTTACATGTTATATTTAATTGGGCTCATATTAAACTATTTTTTTATAATTTTCACCCAAAAATAACGTCTGCAGAAAAGTTTTTAGTCTACGAGTTGTTTTAAATTAATCGACTGAGTTATAAAAAATTATAAAAAATCAAAGATATCAAAAATTTTAATTTAATATATTATTTTACATTTTATATTTAATTGGGCTCGTATTAAACTATTTTTTGATAATTTTCACCCAAAAATAACGTATGCAGAAAGGTTTTTAGTCTACGAGTTATTTTAAATTAATCGACTGAGTTATAAAAAATTATAAAAAATCAAAGATTTCAAAAATTTTAATTTATAATATTATTTTACATTTTATATTTAATTGGATTCATATTAAGATATTTTTTGATAATTTTCACCCAAAAATAACGTCTGCAGAAAGGTTTTTAGTCTACGAGTTGTTTTAAATTAGCAACTCGTAGACTAAAAACCTTTCTGCAGACGTTATTTTTGAATGAAAATTATCAAAAAACAACTTAATATGAGCCCAATTAAATATTAAATGTAAAATTATATCATAAATTTTAATTTTTGAAATCTTTGATTTTTTATAATTTTTTATATAAAAGTCGATTAATTTAAAACAACTCGTAGACTAAAATCCTTTCTGCAGACTTTATTTTTGGGTGAAAATTATAAAAAAAATGGTTTAATATGAGCCCAATTAAATATAAAATGTAAAATAATATCATAAATATTAATTTTTTAAATCTTTGATTTTTTATAATTTTTTATAACTTACGTCGATTAATTTAAAACAACTCGTAGAATAAAAACCTTATACAGACGTTATTTTTGGGTGAAAATTATAAAAAAATGGTTTAATATGAGCCCAATTAAATATAAAATGTAAAATAATATCATAAATATTAATTTTTTAAATCTTTGATTTTTTATAATTTTTTATAACTTACGTCGATTAATTTAAAACAACTCGTAGAATAAAAACCTTCTACAGACGTTATTTTTGGGTGAAAATTATAAAAAAAATAGTTTAATATGAGCCCAATTAAATATAAAATGTAAAATAATGTCATAAAACAACTCGTAGACTTTTTGGGTGAAAATTATCAAATTATGAGTTATAAAAAACCAAAGATTTCAGAAATTGGAATTTATGATATTATTTATATTTAATTTTGCTCACATTAAGCTATTTTTTGATAATTTTCACCCAAAAATAAAGTCTGCAGAAAGGATTTTAGTGTACGAGTTATTTTAATTAATCGACTGTTGCTAATATAATAATATTATCAATTAGTTGTAAATCTAAAATGTGAATTTATTACCATTTTATATACACAATTTTTTTACAGAAATATAAGGTAATTTAAATTTCGTGGCATTAAGATGTTATTATTTGATCAAAATGAACAAATCGTACGTACTTTTTGTGAATTACAGTTTTTCAGAGATTTGTTTGTGAATATTTTGTGATCGTGTGAGGTGATTGGGTGATATGACAGAAAAATACGAGAACGAATTCAGTAGGATCTAAAATTCATTGTATTTTTTGTTTGTATGAGTATAATTTGTGGTTTTATTTTTATTCTGTCAGTGTTAAACATGTTAATTTCAACTACAAAATTCGATGGTACTATAATTGTGGTTATTCGTCCTCAATTATAGTAGCATCGAATTTTGTGGTTTGTTTTAAATTTTTATTTTTTAACACTGACAGAATAATAATAAAACCACAAATTATACCCATTCAAACAAAAAATACAATGAATTTTAGATCATACTGGATTCGTTCTCGTATTTTTCTGATATATAAAAACCATTAGTCTAAGACGGGGGATGTGCATTAGACACGGCCTGGATGTATGCGCAAGCTATTTCCAGACAAATGTCTTTTGTTGCGCCTTTTGCCGTACACAATGGAGGTAAATTGAGCCCCCGGAAGTACCGCGCACGGCATCGATATATAAACGTGTATTGTAAATGCGGCGGCATTTTTTCCTTTCCATCCACCCGCTGTTGGATTTCATCCATCATCCGCTAGTCGCGGGCCTTACGATATTTCCATTGAATTGCAGAGAGGAATAAAAATAAACCCAAGGAAGTATTGTTTGAATTTCCCGGAAATATACAGAACATCTTTCGTAAAAGAAAATAACGATTGTGTTGACTGATTTAATTTTCCATGTTATTTAGTGGATTAACTAGGAGAGCTGTAGCAAAATTAATTTAAAACAACTAATAGACTAAAAACCTCTGCAGACGTTATTTTTGGGTGAACATTGTCAAATTATGAGTTATAAAAAACCAAAGATTTCAGAAATTGGAATTTATGATATTATTTTACATTTTATATTTAATTGGGTTTCATATCATAATAATAGTAATAATAAATAAACTGTTATACAATGAATAACAAGTATATATTCGACATATAATGTTAAGCCAGATGGCGTTTAACTTTCCTCCTAGAGGGTTAGTTGTATTATATTTGAATATATTCGAGATAGTAAAGGCTGCAAGGAACAATTAGCAAAAGATACAGTAATCGTAAAAGATGCACTAAAGAGAAATAGAAACCTCTTAATGTGTTATGTAGACTACAAAAAGATCTTCGATTCTGTGGCACACGACTAGCAGAGGAAGGTGCTAGAAATATACAAAATCTATTCAAAAATAAGAACAGTGATGGGTTTATTAATAACAAAATGGAGAACACATGTACATACAAGGAGAAAAGGTAGGCATCGTGAACAATATACAAAATTCAACCAAAAATAGATAGCAAATACTATAAAGATATACTAAAAGCTGATGAAAAGTAGCCAAATAAAGAATATGATTACAGAATTTACGATTCAAATCATTTCTAAATGTCGTTTTAGACAAGACAATTTCTAGACTCAAAAGTTAGTCAAAATGCGAGACAATCTAAATTGTCTCTTATCATACAGAAAATTATTTTAAATATTGAATTGGATGGTAGATCGAATGAAAAAATATAACTCGTTCTATTTGTCAAGGACAAATTGTATGGGAGAAGGATATATGAATTCATTTCTTGAACAACTTTTGAGCTAAGAAATTGTCTTGTCTAAAACGACCATAAGGCTTATTTGTTGCATAAATAACCATTATTCGACATCTAACAACAGGCCATTTTACCTAAAATTATTGTAAATTTATTTATTTTTTTATTTTATTACACATAAAATACATTTAGTCCGGAAATGTTATCACATACATATTTTAAAATTACCATTATGCCATACATCATCATTGTTTTAAACAATGTCGCTTTTATTGCGGCGTTATATTTACTGGCCCCGCCGGGTCGCAAACTATTTTTGTGTGTGTGTGTGTGTCATTATGGCGTTGCCCACAATTTTAAAAGAATTATACGAATGGGCCCATTTCGCGCGGGCCATTAAACGGCCGACTGCCCGCGCTGTAAAACTCATTATTTCAAAAACAGAGTGCATTATATTGATTTGTGCACGCGCTAATTGGTTAATAGGTAATTGAGATTTTACAATTATGAACACAATAGCTGTGGCCGCAAAAAAAAACAATTGTGCATATCATAGAACTCTATTTAATGCTATTGTTTTATAGAGATAGCAGACATAACGATTTAGGGTGAACAAAATTCTTGGTATTAGATAAATTTTATTATGCGAAATGAGTTGAGAGTACTTTAACTATCTGAACTTTACGGTTTAGTTTACGATTGTTACAGTAAAAACTGTGAGCTAAAGTAAAGTATTATAAAATTATTTTATTATCTTTATCAGAAAATTAATGACTAAGAACTCACAAACTAAAAACTAAATTAAAATAATATGGGAAGACAAAAATGTGAATCCACCTCTTAGCAATCTATATTTCTAGATTTCGATCATATTAGATGTCATAAAGTTAAAATGCAGCAATATCGTTTAAATTCATTATTAAACCCATACAATTACCCTACAGAGATTTGTAGTAGTATACAGCTGAATACATACATTTAAAGATTGAAACCTATTATCTAATTACCTATGTCATAAAGTTAAAATGATAAAAAATCAAACATTTAAAAAATTTAAATTTATGATATTATCTTACATTCAGTATTTAATTGAACTCCAAGCAAGCCATTTTTTGATTATTTTCACTCAAAACTAAAGTCTGCAGGAAGGTTTTTAGTCTACGAGTTGTTTTAAATTAATCGACTGAGTTATAAAAAATTATAAAAAATCAAAGATTTCAGAAATTTAAATTTGTGATATTATTTACATTTATTTAGGCTCACATTAAGCTGTTTTTTGATAATTTTCACCCAAAGATATATAGATTTCGATCATATTAGATGTCATAAGTGTAGCTCAGTTAGTGAGGATGATTTCACAAAAAAAATCGACAACATCCATCTAGGGCTTTAGAACACAAGGAAGAAGAACAAGTTTTATTTCGTATTATATTGATGCAGTGATGAATATGCCAACATAAAGGTGTTTTTTTGTATCTATATGTTTGGGATGCTGTTCTTATTATCAATTTAAAAAAAATATTTAAAACACTAGACAATAATTTCTAAAACTTTCTTGAAACCTAGACATGGGGATATTAATATGCCAACATAAAGGTGTTTTTTTATACATATGTTTGGGATAATATTCTTATTTTCAATTTAAAAAAATATTAAAAATACTATACAATAATTTCTAAAACAAATCAATGATTATATTAGTACTAAAATTTAAAAATAATATTTTGTATATAGATGATGTTAGTTAATTTTATTTCGATAAAAGCAAATCGTTTGATTGGTTTTAGCAATAATTGCTGATCTCGATCAACTATCTGAAATTGATGCCGATTAATATTATCCATTACAAACACTGCGATATTACGCGTCCTAATCATCGTACATTATTGAATCCCGGCGGACGATTCAATGATCGCGCCATTGTCCGCCCGGCCATAAATCGAAAGGGGTTGGGGGGGCACTTATCGCCACGCCGTCGCGTAATTTCCGAATTAATCTGCAGCCACTCGTTTAGAGAGGGCTCAAATCCAATTTGTATTTGATTAAATTACATTAATTTAATTATTTCCACGAGGAAATTTTTAATCAGATTGTATCAAAGACAAATTTTGTTACAATTTAAGACCTGCTTCTATGTAGTAACGAAAATCGAGAATGCTTTAGTTATCAAGTTTTCATGATTGAAATAGAACAAGAAACAATAAGCCCGCACCAGCCCAGGGTGATAAACGAAAGGCACTATGCTTTAGTGAATAAAAAATATTAACTTATTCATAATTGAATCACTAGAACTCGTATGATTATTCTAATGACGCAATCATTTAAATTATTATAGAATTTAGTCTAATCTTGAATTTCAATAGTAATATTTGGTGATGGTGCTATAATGAAACGACCAACAAAAATGTACGCATGAAGCCCGGCGTATGCACCATAATTTTAAAAAGCAATATCGTTTAAATTCATTATTAAACCCATACAATTACCCTACAGAAATTTGTAGTAGTATACAGCTGAATACATACATTTAAAGATTGAAACCTAAACATGGAGAGATCAAACAATAAAAAATGAGTAGTTAATATATTTACACAGATGGTCGCTGGAAGATCATTACACATTTTGACTTCGTTATATAATTTCCTAGTTATATAAAAGTCAAAATTAAACCTCATATGCAACTGAGGTTTAGTGGTGGAAAAGCCTCACAGCTAATAGACCTATAAAGTTTTTTTTATATAATTTAAAAAAGAAAAAAATAATGATATATGATATAAACGTATTATACAAAAAAAAATTCAGTTCATTACAAAAACAAGTACCATAACTCTGCAACAATGTATATGAATTTGTAGTTATTTAATAATATTCCCTCACGTCGTTCCCCGTTCTAAAAACCAACGCAAAACGTTCGTGATTAATTGGCGTGAAACAAAGCGCACACAAGCGCGTCGTCCCCGTTATTTACATAGCCACGCTGCAACTCCTGACCTTATTAAATTAGCTGCACCGACGCCCCCGCTATGTGTCGCCTCCGGGGTGGAGATGGTGCGGGGCGGTGAGAGTACAAAAGCCACTTTAGCAGCCCTTAAAACGTAGAGCGCGCGCGATAGTTCGCGCATCGATTCTCGTTATGAGGCGAGCACCTAAGATACCCGCTCGTCCGTATTTAACCGGTTTCATTCGCGCCCGGAAAATTGATATTATCGGCGAGGAGGTGAGGAAAATAGACGTGTTTATTTTCGTCGGTACATAGAGGGTGCTATAGTGAAAGACGCGGTTACATGCCGGAGAGGGTTGTAATTTTAGAAAGGATTGGGTTTTACGATTTTAATACACTGCATGCATTAGGATCTAATTTATTAATATTGTGTGTTGATAATATACATTTTCTAAATACCTATAATAATTCTTCTGACCCAGCTCAACAGAGAAAGTTCAAGCTTTATTTCGGGCAAAATTTTCACCATTCTCAGCTTTCCAGAGATTTTTTTTTGAGAAGTTAAGGTAAATAACGGGTGACTGACTCCTTTGAGCTGCTCACTTTCAACCGAGAACAGAAAATCAAGAACTTTAAATAACCGAGAATGGAATTTTTAAATTTTAAAGGTTTAAAATAAATCGTTCTAGGAATAAACGTATGTGTTAAAGTACGCCAACTAGGCAATATAAATTTTAACTTTAAAGTGAATCTCGGAAGACGAAATACGGAAAAATGTTGACCTAATCGCACGGTCTTTTCTAGTCAACATTTTATAATTTTTTGAAAATATATTTTGATATTTCACAAGTCTAAGGATGATTTGATCCTTTGTTAGGACGAAAAAAAAATTGTCTCGAAATAGTTGTAAAAAATATGCAAAAGTAGTGAATATTTGCTTCTGAAAAGTATATATTTACTCCGATTTGTAATCAAAATTCAAAAGAAATTCCTCTAAGAGATTGTAGTTTCATATTTCTAGTTTTGATAAATATAATTTGATAATGAGTAAGTACAGTAGTATAATTTATAGTCATCCGGTTCTCGGTACTCAATACCTTAGAAAACTATTCTAGGTTCTCGATTTTTAGTACTAGATTCCAAGTTCTCGACTCCCGAATGGTCTCAAGAACGAAGTTCTCGATTTTCAAAAGTCACTCTTTCTACGAGACGATATCCCTTTGAAATCACTCTATTTTCATCGGTGTAAATAAAAAAATTATACTTTGATTCTTCTTCATCTTAGAGTGCTTTATCCGTTCCGAATATTAGCGATCATCATCACATTTTGTCTACTGCATTACAAGAAAATTACAGTGAAGTCATACCAAACCACTGGCGCAGGTTTAAATTTGTTTTATACTTTCATTAATTAGTATAAATATTATATTTATAATTATATATATATATATATATATATATATATATATATATATATATATATATATATATAGTTATTTCATATTATATATTTCTAACCAAATTAATTTTAACCGCTCTGTTAATAATATCGAATCCCTAAGTCCAATTCTCGTCCCTTTTAGAATTCAGCCTAGCACCTCCACCCAATTGCAAATTTCTATTTCATTCGTTATTGGCGTTATAGAGCATGAAATATGGCATACATGATGCCCCTCGAGCTTCAACTATAATTTCGATATTACTAACCAACGCGCCAGCAGCTACTCGAACTTTATCCCATTTTGATTTGCATCCTTTGTTGCGCGAGCCAAATTCTCATGGGTATGTAACATCCTGCACCGCATGATTTAGATTATGACTTTCTTGGATCCATTACGTTATGTTTGAATATATTACAGACATAATAATAGTAATAATAATAAAATTATGGGAACCGCCTTTGGGGGTTACACTATTAGCGCTCGGAAAAAGAGGTATAATTTTTTTTTAAAATTACTTATTTAAAAAGGTAATCGCCACGAAGTAGCATAGGATAATTTTTAAAAATGTCGAAATGACACCTCTTTAAAAGTAAAAAAAAACTCTAAAATTTATACTTTTAAAAATGTATAACTCATGAATGCGGTACGCAGTCCAAAAAATCCTACGCTACGTTTATTTTGAGCCCAATTAAATATGGAATGTAAAATAATATCATAAATATTAAATTTTTAAATCTTTCATTTTTTTATAATTTTTTATAACTCGATTAATTTAAAACATCTCGTACAATAAAAACCTTTCTACTGACTTTATTGTTGGGAGAAAATGATTAAAAGGCAGCTTATTTTGAGCCCAATTAAATATAGAATATAAAATAATATCAAAATATTAAATTTCATAAATTTTTGATTTTTTATTATTATTTAAAACTCAATCGATTAATTAAAAACAGCTCGTACAATAAAAACCGTCCTGCAGATTTTATTTTTCGGTAAAAATGAGTAAAAAAAATAGCTGATTTTTTGAGCCTATTTAAATATAGAATATAAAATAATATTATAAAATAAAATTTCTTAAATCTCTAAATTTTTATCATTTTTTATAAATCAATCGATTAATTTAAAATAACTCGTACAATAAAACGTTCCTGAAGACTTTATTTTTGGATGAAGATTATTAAAAAACAGCTATTTTTCAGCCCATTTAAATATAGAATTTAAAATAATATCATAAATTTAAATTTCTTAAATCTCTGATTTTTTATCATTTTTTATAACTTAGTCGATTAATTTGAAACATCTCGTACAATGAAAACCTTTCTGATGACTTTATTGTTCGGAGAAAATGATTAGAAGGCAGCTTATTTTGAGCCCAATTAAATATAGAATGTAAAATAATATCAAAATATTAAAATTCTTAAATTTTTGATTTTTTGTTATTATTTAAAACTTAATCGATTAATTAAAAACAGCTCGTACAATAAAAACCTTCCTGCAGATTTTATTTTTCGGTGAAAATTAGTAAAAAAATAGCTGTCTTTGAGCCTATTTAAATATAGAATATAAAATAATGTAATAAATTTAAATTTCTTAAATCTCTAAATTTTTATAATTTTTTATAAATCAATCGATTAATTTAAAATAACTCGTACAATAAAACGTTCCTGAAGACTTTATTTTTGGATGAAGAGTATTAAAAAACAGCTGTGTTTCAGCCTATTTAAATATAGAATTTAAAATAATATTATAAATTTAAATTTCTTAAATCTCTGATTTTTTTATCATTTTTTATTACTCAGTCGATTAATTTAAAACATCTCGTACAATAAAAACCTTTCTGATGACTTTATTGTTAGGAGAAAATGATTAAAAAGCAGCTTATTTTCAGCCCTATTAAATTTAGAATGTAAAATAATATCAAAAAATTAAATTTCTTAAATCTCTGATTTTTTATAATTTTTTATAACCCAATCGATTAATTTAAAATAACTCGTACAATAAAAACCTCCCTGTAAACTTTAGTTTTGGGTGAAAATTATCAAAAATTTATTTATTTTGAGCCCAATTAAATATAGAATTTAAAATTATATCATAAATTTGAAATTTGTAAATCTTTGATTTTTAATAATTTTTTATAACTCTATGGATTAATTTAAAACAGCTCGTACAATAAAAACCTTCCTGCAGGCTTAATTTTTGGGTGAAAATTATTAGAAAATAGGTGATTTTGAGCCCATTTAAATATAGAATATAAAATAATATTACAAATTTAAATTTCTTAAATCTCTGATTTTTATAATATTTTATTACTCAATCGATGAATTTAAAACAGCTCATACAATAAAAACCTTCCTGTAGACTTTAGTTTTGGATGAAAATTATCAAAAAATTGTTTATTTTGAGCCCAATTAAATATAGAATTTAAAATTATATCATAAATTTTAAATTTTTAAATCTTTAATTTTTTTTATAATTTTTTATACCTCAGTCGATTAATTTAAAATATCTCGTATAATAAAAACCTTCTATGTACTAAGGCGGAAAGGCCACTGGCCAATAGCCTAATAAAGATTGTTTTCTCTCTATCTCTCTAAAAGCCTTCCTGCTGATTTTATTGTTGGGAGAAAATGACTAAAAGATAGCTTATTTTGAGTCCAATTAAATATAGAATATAAAATTATATCAAGAAATTAAATTTCTTAAATCTTTGATTTTTTATTATCGATTAATTTAAAATAGCTCCTACAATAAACACATTCCTGTAGACTTTATTTTTGGGTGAAAATTATCAAAAAGTTATTTATTTTGAGCCCAATTAAATATATAATGTACAATTATATCATAAATTTGAAATTTTTAAATCTTAAATTTTGTATTATTTTTTATAAATTCATTCGATTATTTTAAAACAGTTCGAACAATAAAAACATTCCTGTTGACTTTATTTTTGAGTGAAAATTATCAAAAAACTATTTATTTTGAGCCCAATTAAATATATAATGTAAAATTATATCATATATTTTAAATTTTTAAATCTTTATTTTTTTTATAATTTTTTATATCTCGATTAATTTAAAAAATCTCATACAATAAAAACCTTCCAGCTAACTTTATTGTTGGGACAAAATGACTAAAAAAACAGCTTATTTTAAGCACAATTGAATATAGAATATAAAATAATATCAAGAAATAAAATTTCTTAAATCTTTGATTTTTTGTTATTATTTAAAACTCTATCGATTAATTAAAAACAGCTCGTCGAATAAAAACCTTGCTGCAGACTTTTTTGTTGGGTGAAAATTATTAAAAAATAGCTAATTTTGAGGCCATTTAAATATAGAATATAAAATAAAAGTCGATTAATTTAAAACAGCTCGTACAATAAAAACCTTACTGCAGACTTTATTTTTAGGTGAAAATTATCAAAAAATTATTTATTCTGAGCCCAATAAAATATAGAATGTAAAATAATATCATAAATTTGAAATTTTTAAATATTTCGTTTTTATCATTTTTAATAACTCAGTCGATTAATTTAAAACATCTCGTACAATAAAATCCTTTCTGATGACTTTATGGTTGGGAGAAAATGATTGAATGAAAGTTAGTTTGAGCCCAATTAAATATAGAATGTAAAATAATATCAAAAAATTGAAAATTTAATTCTTTGATTTTTTACGTAGATAAAATTATAAGCAATATGTGCTGAAAATTTTAACAAAATTGGTTAGGCATACATCCTAAGATCTCGTGTATACCAGTTTAAAAAAAAGTAGTTTCGAGATAAACGCAAAAGAAAACGTACTGCCGGTCCCATCGCTACGCAAAGTTTAGAGTCTACCCCCAGTCGCGTAAATACTATGAATTTTGAAATGATTAAAAATTTAAAATATTCTTCAAAATATGAGGAATTTATTTACCCAAGACAAAAAAATTTGAACTTCTAAAAATTTTAAGTTGGTGTAACCCCTTAATAATTATATTATATATGCGTGTTATAACAATAGTGAATTGTTTTGATTAATGTAAAATATAAATAAATAACATTATTGGAAATAATTATGCAACGCGCCCGGCGACTTCACCATAACGTCAGCAATCATATAAGGGTATCAAACTTGCGGTCCACTACGAATACTTTCCGAACTAGGCAACAAAACGTAAGTAATAAGAATGGAATATTTGTGTCATATATTACAAATGTTATCAAGTTTATAAGATCTCGATGCTTCATTTAGCGACCATTTGCCGCTTTCTGAAGTGAATTAGAATAATATTCCGCAAACAGAGATGGTTTATATATCAAAATGTAACGTATTTCTGGCCCTTTGGATAGTTCTCGATAGTTGGCTAGAGAGTAGCACAGCTACTAGGCTACACTTAGACCTCAAAATGGGCCCATTGTGAAACCTCCCTTTCAGGCTGCTCACTCGTCCCACCAGTCAATTGCTGCAAAACCCTGGTGGGTGAGGAGTTGCCAATACTAGCCATACTAGGCCAGTACTCTACCGATTTGTAGCCCTACAAAATAACCGAAGACGCTTTACTCTAGCTCTTATTATATTCGCGCTGTTCCAACAGTAATTCTATTACTACTACTTAGCTGCTAGATAAAAATAAACTATAAACATTTTAATCGCTAATTCCTTCTTTCCTGAATTATACACTCAAAGTTTAATCGCCGTGCTGAAAATGTACAGACCACAGCGCTTCGGGCCGCCCATAAAACAGAAATATTAAACGATATTCCTCCTGTTAAATAAGTGAGCGGACTGTGCAAACGTACGCATACCTCTCTCTGCCATGCAAATTGGCCGGCACCCTTTTCGGGGCCATTTTAAACTTTAAGCGTTAGTTTAAACGAGCGCACAGCTAATGCGAGCACGTACAGATCTTCATTAAGTTTTCACGATATCACTATATATAAATAAAACGTGCAGACGAATGCGAACATAAAGTTTTTGGAGTGAAATGAGTTTAAATAATCCTAGTTTGCATGGACAATATTTAAAATTTTGGCATATGGTAATTTTGAGATTTTAATGCTTTATATTCAATAACTTTCTTTGATTATATTAACAATATTTTAGTATTATATGAGTCTGTGAGAATGAAAGTTTTACATATTAGAATTATTATGAAAATCAGAATATGTTTGGCAATATATATATATATATATATATATATATATATATATATAATATAATGACGTACGCAGGTACATTTCTATTTACGAATAAATTGACTTCAAGTCTGTAAGGCACTCACTCGGTAGTTTAGCTTCTCCCTTCATCAGAAGAAAAGACTTCGGGCTGATTGATATATAGATACTAGATTATTTCACAGTGGCTGGTTGTTGCTAATTTAATATGTGTCTGAGGCGTGATTCGTAAATTAAAGTAGCAATTGATATAAAAATATATATATATATATATATATATATATATATATATATATATTATGTCTACTTGCCTTTTACCTCTCGGTGTAGGTTAAAAAATATATACGAATTCGATATACAAATAGAAAAAACTTCCATTATTGTTGTGATTTAAGTTTGTTACAGAATAACGTGATGGGAATTCGTAAGTTCATGTGAATTCCCATCACATTATTCCATAACAAACTAAAATCACAACAACTGCCATTTATTTGCACCGTCGCTACAAGCAACATTCTAACAAAGCGTATTATTTGAACCTCGGACAATCCGGATTAATTTGTATTTATATAAAACGCCATTAGCTCTGCACAACGCGTGCAATTTGCTGCTGATTCCATGTTGCTGCCATATTTTTTTTTCAGGGAGGCGCATTTGCAGTTTCCGCGTTATTAAATTTGTCAATTTATATGTCGCTTGTTATCTGTTTCGCGGCCGCCCGCTCGGTGATAATTAAACGAAAACATTTTTCTGCAGGGGGACGCTCAGTCGCGGAATTAATTGGGGATATAAATCAGAGGTTGTTTACACAGCGGGCGGGGATGTCGACGGATCGGGCTAATTTGATTTATAGCCATATAAAAAGTTTTTTGGGGGGTTTAGAATTGACGAGGCATGAAAAAAAAAAGTTGTAAGTAATGATTAGGCAATTGGCTGTTATAAGTCTACTGTCTATTTCAAATTTATTATATATTTACTGTAGTAATAGTAATAGTATTACTACAAACTCCTCACCCACCAGAGTTTTGCAGCTCGCACGCAAAATTGACGAGTGAGGTTTCTCTAGCCAAATATCCAGAACTATCCAGCATAGAATATGGTGTCCTGGATAGCGGTATACTCTCCATACCATAAAAAGTCGGCGGTGCAGGAACAGTTTTTTATAACATCACAATCTGTTTTTACGATAGCATGTGGATAACGTCCTGGGGTACGATTTTTTTAATTATGATTTTTTAAACAAACAGTTTTTATCGAAAAGTTATACATCTTGAAATTTCCCGTATTGAGATGTTATTATTTGACAAAAATAAACAAATAATGCTTTATTTTGAAGATAAACAAGTTCCAAATAAAATTATATGATCATTTATTTTCAATTTCAAGAAATGAATTTATTACGATTTTTTAAACAAACAGTTTTTATGAAAATGTTATGTCAATTATTTTCCTGCATTTCGACGTTATTATCTAACCAAAATAAACAAATAATACTTCATTTTGAAGCTAAATAAGTGCCTAACAAAATTCTATCATAATTCTATTTTAATTTCTAGAATTGAATTTATTATGATTTTCTAAACAAACAGTTTTTATCGAAAAGTTATAGATCTTGAAATTTCCCGTATTGAGTTGTTATTATTTGATAGAAATAAACAAATAATGCTTCATTTTGAAGATAAACAAGTTCTAAATAAAATTATATGATCATTTATTTTCAATTTCTAGAAATGTATTTATTACGATTTTTTAAACAAACAGTTTTTATGAAAATGTTATATGTCAATTATTTTCCTGCATTGCGACGTTATTATTTAACCAAAATAAACAAATAATACTTCATTTTGAAGCTAAACAAGTGCCTAATAAAATTCAGTCATAATTCTATTTTAATTTCTAGAATTTAATTTATTATGATTTTTTAAACAAACAGTTTTTATCGAAAAGTTATAGATCTTGAAATTTCCCGTATTGAGATGTTATTATTTGACAAAAATAAACAAATAATGCTTTATTTTGAAGATAAACAAGTTCCAAATAAAATTATATGATCATTTATTTTCAATTTCTAGAAATGAATTTATTACGATTTTTTAAACAAACAGTTTTTATGAAAATGTTATATGTCAATTATTTTCCTGCATTGCGACGTTATTATTTAACCAAAATAAACAAATAATACTTAATTTTGAAGCTAAACAAGTGCCTAACAAAATTCTATCATAATTCTATTTTAATTTCTAGAATTTAATTTATTATGATTTTTTAAACAAACAGTTTTTATCGAAAAGTTATAGATCTTGAAATTTCCCGTATTGAGATGTTATTATTTGATAAAAATAAACAAATAATGCTTTATTTTGAAGATAAACAAGTTCCAAATAAAATTATATGATCATTTATTTTCAATTTCTAGAAATGAATTTATTACGATTTTTTAAACAAACAGTTTTTATGAAAATGTTATATGTCAATTATTTCCCTGCGTTGCAACGTTATTATCTAACCAAAATAAACAAATAATACTTCATTTTGAAGCTAAATAAGTGCCTAACAAAATTCTATCATAATTCTATTTTAATTTCTAGAATTGAATTTATTATGATTTTCTAAACAAACAGTTTTTATCGAAAAGTTATAGATCTTGAAATTTCCCGTATTGAGATGTTATTATTTGATAAAAATAAACAAATAATGCTTTATTTTGAAGATAAACAAGTTCCAAATAAAATTATATGATCATTTATTTTCAATTTCTAGAAATGAATTTATTACGATTTTTTAAACAAACAGTTTTTATGAAAATGTTATATGTCAATTATTTCCCTGCGTTGCAACGTTATTATCTAACCAAAATAAACAAATAATACTTCATTTTGAAGCTAAACAAGTGCCTAACAAAATTCTATCATAATTCTATTTTAATGTCTAGAATTGAATTTATTATGATTTTCTAAACAAACAGTTTTTATCGAAAAGTTATAGATCTTGAAATTTCCCGTATTGAGTTGTTATTATTTGATAGAAATAAACAAATAATGCTTTATTTTGAAGATAAACAAGTTCTAAATAAAATTATATGATCATTTATTTTCAATTTCAAGAAATGTATTTATTACGATTTTTTAAACAAACAGTTTTTATGAAAATGTTATATGTCAATTATTTTCCTGCATTGCGACGTTATTATTTAACCAAAATAAACAAGTAATACTTCATTTTGAAGCTAAATAAGTGCCTAAAAAAACTCTATCATAAATATATTTTAATTTTTAGAATTTAATTTATTATGAATTTTTAAACAAACAGTTTTTATCGAAAAGTTATAGATCTTGAAATTTCCCGTATTGAGATGTTATTATTTGACAAAAATAAACAAATAATGCTTCATTTTGAAGATAAAGTTCCAAATAAAATTATATGATCATTTATTTTCATTTTCTAGAAATGAATTTATTACGATTTTTTAATCAAACAGTAGGAATACGATATATTAAAAAAAAATTGAAAAGTCTTGAAATGTTATGTTTCTAGCATATGAAATATATTTGTTTCCTTAAACTTTTCTCGGTTGTAACTTGATTTATACTAGGAAATAAATATTATGCATTTTGTTATGAAACTTAAACAGTAAGAAATGCAATACTAAATTAAACTAGTGTGTATATAAGATTATAACTAACTACCATTGTAAAACAGTACGTATATCAATATTTACATTATAATTGTTCTGTATACATGTACAATCTGATATTATCATGATCAGTTTGTTTGCCGACACGACGGGAATAATCAACAGCGTTTCTAGTGGTCTTTCGGCGGATGTCAAACGTACAATTGGGACACTCGCTTTGTTGTCATAAAGTAGATTGAGCGCCTTAACGTCGCTGCGAGCAGATCATAATGGCGCACCGCTAGGACAATAGGTATTAAGTAAATTGACATTGTGTAATCCCCGCCATCTAATGATGATGATGCGGCCTGTATCGTTTGTGCGGGGTAATTGAAATGTCGATGGTCGCATTGTGGACGGATGCACCGAAACTTGACAATGCGGACGATCGATGACGGTAGGCGGTGGCGCTAATAACCCATTTTCCGGACACTCGAGCAACGCGGTATAATCGGCCAAAAGAAGACGAATAAAAAAAAGGAGTTATCGGGATTTATAGCGGGGGGCGGCGGCGACGTAGTTATTTTACTTTCGCCGGAATTGATTTATCTGGCACTGCACTTAGCCCGGACATAAAACATCTCCGCGCGTCCAACTTTTAACAAGGAGATAAAATTCGCATTACGGCAAACCCGCGCGCGCGAGCGAGCCCACCGGACGGGAAATAACATGATCGTCGGGAAATTGGGGAGGCAGTATTGTGCAACTAACAGCTGCGATAAGAAATGGACTCGTAATGCCGCGATAAATCACCGGAATTTTACTTAGCCATTTATCAAAACAATTGAGCGCCCACGAAATATAACATCTTGCGAGATGGATAGGTTGCAATTATAAACTATCCTGCCCGCCTGCCTGAAATTTATTATAATAAATGGTCTCAAAATGCAGTTCTCGTGTATGTAGTTTTTAAATCACAATTTCAGGCGTACATGAAAAGTTCATTTTTAAAGCCATGTATTCATATACAGAATTTTCATTTATATACACATATTTTATCTCTGGAAGGTGTAGAGAATGAATTAAAGTTTTTTCGTGTCATTGGTTAAGTATATTTGGTTGTATACTGTAGTACATTAGTAATAGTTACTGTATTTGTTACATTTACTATTGTTACAGCCCCAGACTGCATGTGGGAACTGTAACCCAAATCGTCCTCTGCTTTATTCTTCTTCTTGTAGTGCCGTCTCCTATCGGATGTTGGCAATCATCATGGCGATTCTAATCTTTGATGCTGCAGCTCTAAATAGTCCGACCGATGTTTGTCCGTACCATTCTCTAAGGTTCTTTAACCATGAGGTTCTGCGACGCCCCATGCTTCTTCTTTGACTATTTAGGAGCTGCAGCGTCAAAAATTAGAATCGCCATGATGATTGCCAACCTCCGATAGGAGACGGCACGACAAGAAGAAGATATTTATTTGTTCCTTCGAACCGGATCCTATTCAAACTGTTTCAATCTGTAGTTGTGACAGTACTATAAAGATAAAAGGTTCTTTTAGGTGCTTTCATTTAAAATTACTAGTCGCCCCGTAATGTGCTGTATTGCTTCAAGATTTGCGGTTGTGCGCCGATTGTAAGGGACGAGATAGAATGGTGTGCAACGGGAACAGTTTGTACGACAAATAGAACAAACAGTAAGCTCGGAATAGGACACAATGAGAAACGTAAACAGCTATGGTCAAAACTCTAATATATTAGAGGTTGATAATTTATGAAACTGTATGAGCTTAGTTTTATCGAGGATCTCTTTTCATCGGCTTTATCAATTTTTTGCAGAGTATGAAAACCAACAAACTAAATCACAGGTAAATAGAGTGATTTAGATACAGTCACTCTATAGAAAATATATCAAAGTATTGCAGTTCGAAAACTAGTAAAGGATTTAAACCCCTGCATTCTCCGAGTTTTATATAGAACTATTAAAGGTTATTTCCATCGGCCATACGATGGCAATCCATACCCATTCACGTCGATATCAATTTTTTTTTCCCAGAGGCGGATAAACGGGGAATATAAACGAGCTCCGCGTTCATAAGAGAGCCTGGGTCCGCTCAGGAAAATGAACGAGCGAACAAAAAAAAGAGGGGCCGCCGCGTGCGCCGGGTAAATTCGGAGATTTACGAAAGCGGAATATGCAAAGCGGACGCGGAAACGGATATATAATTCTCTTTTTGTAACCCAAATCGATGGAACCTGTGTGCCATTCCGGGCGTGAATCTGTGTATATGTGTGTGTGTGTGTGCGGGGGTTGGCTGGAGCGATTAAATATGGGCCGATAATTCCGGAATCGAAAACTATTTCCGGGTAATTGCATCGCGCGGCATGCGCAACAATACGGCCGCGAGTTATTCGGCGACATTAACGGATATCGGGCATAGTTTTGCGAAAGGAGCTGCACAAATCAAGCGGGGACAATGGGCACACATCGGTATCGGCATGCCGATTTATCGCGGGGCGGTCGGGTTTGATTTACGGCGGCGATTAATTAACGTTGGAGAGACAAAAAAAACTTCTAAAGCGGTGTTTAAGAACTCTTAATTTATAACGGAAGTTTGACAGAATAAATTAACATGCGCTTTCCTGATTCTACAGATTGCAAACTTTACGTGTCTATCATGTATTTTTAACCTGCGAAGGGTATAGCTACGAGACCACCCTCGCAGGCCAGTCTAAGACAACAAGATTCTTCAAATCTTAAACACGACATTTTCGGCAAGCTTGTACAAATTCTTTAATTATGAACTGGAAACAATGGCCATCACAACAAAAGCCGCTCATAAGTAAAAAAACAACAGAGATCTATGAAAAGGATTATACTGGGAATATCATTAAGAAATCGAATTAGTAATACAGACATTCGTGAAAGGAAAAAAGTAGCGGACAAAATGCAGAATGATGGACATTCAGAACAATTCAGTGAAGACCACGAAGAACACATCGAGGTAGAGGAAGACCACAAATGCGATGGGAGGACGACATCAGGAAAGTAGATAAGAAGAGCATAGGACAGGAAATCATGGAAGCACTTTTTTTACGGTGAGTCCCCGCTCCTGGGCTATGTGCACTGCGGCCCTTCACGGGCCTATTGTGCCTTGGAATCACTTAGAAGAGGACTGTATCCAGCAGTGGATGATAGATGGTCAATAAAATAAATAAAAAATGTAACTTTGGAAACCTCTACACCATCTAGTAGTTTATTATATATTATTTCTGTTGAAATTTAATATTTTATATTTATATTTATATATTTTATATATTATATTTAATTTAATTAGAAAATAAATGTATACCCTACAGTTGAAATATCGATTCCACTAAATTATTTTTATGTTACTCAACCCTCACGATTTTTTTTATGATATCTTGCGATAACAATATCTCGCAAACATTATTTTTTACCTTTCCCGCTATCGCTGTCTGTGAAAATATTTTCCCAGCGACACAAATGCGGCCGAGTGGCTCATTCTCCTGCTTGTTCGTTCAAAATAACGCCCGGAGCGTGCAACGCAGAGGACCCCCATTTTCTTGCCATGATTCAATTTATTTCGAGACGACGTAACGCACCCCCGCGTGTGCGTTCGAGAGGCGACACAATGAAACATATTTCGCGCGGCTTATTAAGTTACCGAAGCGTCGGTGGCGGCGGCGGCGTCACCCCTCCGCATTTTTTTTCATACAACGACGTGTTTATTCTCAGATAGGGCGTGTGCAAATTTACGCGGAATAAAGCAGTAACCACTTCTTTCTGTCAGTTAATAAATTGGAATAATGGAGATTTATTTGGGGAGTGCAAAAGAAAAACAGTTGAACTAAAAAACAAATAAACGTTGTATTTGTTTTGTATTGCCGTGTAGCTACTTGAGATTGTAGTAGTAATTTTAATGTGTTATTTTTATGAACAACTAACCCCCTAGGAGGAAAGTTAAACGCCATTTGGCGGCACCACATCAATTAGCAATGCACACCCATATGGTAATAACCGTCAACATGCTCATGCCATCAGGATCACCGGGTAGTGCCCTCTAGGAAATAATATTCCAACAGAGTGCTTGATATATCAGCACAAGGCCAATCTTATAAAACATATATAAGTACATATATATTTTCAAAATGTGAAGTGACAATTTAATCATAAACTAGTTTTACTAAATTCGCTCTGAATGTTATTATAGTACATGAATATTTATGAAAATTGCAAATTATGTTTAGAACATTTGCACAAATCACCAAAATCAATTTTAAAATGATATTTTATGAACTGAATTTTTGACGAATTTTCCAAATGTGAAGTGACAATTTATTCATAAACTAATTTTCCTAAATTTGCTCTGAATTTCATTATAGTGCTTGAATATTTATAAAAATTGATAATTATGTTTAGAACATATACACAAATCACCAAAATCAATTACAAAGACATATTTTATAAATTGAATTTTTGACGAATTTTCAAAATGTGAAGTGATAATTTATACATAAACTAGTTTTTATAAATTTGCTCTGAATCTCATTATAATACATAAATATTTATGAAAATTGCTAATTATATTTAAAACATTTGCACCAAAATCAATTTCAAAATAATATCTTTCAACTGAATTTTTGACGAATTTTCAAAAAGTGAAGTGACAATTTATTCCTAAACTAGTTTTACTAAATTCGCTCTGAATGTCATTATAGTCCATGAATATTCATGAAAATTACTACTTATGTTGAAAACATGTGCACAAATCACCAAAATTAATAACAAATTTATATTTCATAAATTGAATTTTTGACAAATTTTCACAATGTGAAGTGACAATTTATTCCTAAACTTGTTTTACTAAATTCGCTCTGAATGTCATTATAGTCCATGAATATTCATGAAAATTACTACTTATGTTGAAAACATGTGCACAAATCACCAAAATTAATAACAAATTTATATTTCATAAATTGAATTTTTGACGAATTTTCAAAATGTGACAATTTATTCAGAAATTAGTTTTACTAAATTCGCTCTGAATGTGACTATAGTAAATAAATATTCATAAAAATTACTAGTTATGTTTGAAACATGTACATAAATCACTAAAATTAATTTCAAAATAATATTTTATAAATTGAATTTTTGTCGAAAAGTTAGTTTTACTAAATTCGCTCTGTATGTGATTATCATATATGAATATTCATGAAAATTGCTACTTATGTTTCAAACATGTGTATAAATCATCAAAATTAATTTCAAAATGATATTTTATAAATTGAATTTTTGACGAATTTTCAAAATGTGAAGTGACATTTTGTTATTAAACTAGTTTTACCAAATTCGCTCTAAATCTCATTATAGTACATGAATAATTATGAAAATTGTTAATTATGTTTAGAACATATGCACAAATCACCAAAATAAATTTCATAATATTATTTATAAAATTGAATTTTTGACGAATTTTCAAAATGTGAAGTAACAATTTATTCATAAACGAGATTTACTAAATTCGCTCTGAATGTGATTATAGTTCATAAATATTCATGAAAATT
Organism: Lordithon lunulatus; assembly: GCA_963942505.1. Lineage (NCBI taxonomy): Eukaryota > Metazoa > Arthropoda > Insecta > Coleoptera > Staphylinidae > Lordithon > Lordithon lunulatus. The sequence goes on along the minus strand of OZ012668.1, from coordinate 56,912,314 downwards.
GCTACTTATGTTTCAAACATGTGTATAAATCACCGAAATTAATGTCAAAATGATATTTTATAAATTGAATTTTTGACGAATTTTCAAAATGTGAAGTGACATTTTGTTATTAAACTAGTTTTACCAAATTCGCTCTAAATCTCATTATAGTAAATGAATAATTATGAAAATTGCTAATTACGTTTAAAACATATGCACAAATCACCAACATAAATTTCATAATATTATTTATAAAATTGAATTTTTGACGAATTTTCAAAATGTAAAATAACAATTTATTCATAAACTAGATTTACTAAATTCGCTCTGAATGTGATTATAGTTCATGAATATTCATGAAAATTGCTGCTTATGTTCCAAACAAGTGTATAAATCACCAAAATTAATTTCAAAATGATATTTTATAAATTAAATTTTTGACGAATTTTCAAAATGTGAAGTGACATTTTGTTATTAAACTAGTTTTACCAAATTCGCTCTAAATCTCATTATAGTACATGCATAATTATTAAAATTGCTAATTACGTTTAAAATATATGCACAAATCGCCAACATAAATTTCATAATATTATTTATAAAATTGAATTTTTGACGAATTTTCAAAATGTAAAGTAACAATTTATTCATAAACTAGATTTACTAAATTCCCTCTGAATGTGATTATAGTTCATAAATATTCATGAAAATTGCTACTAACATGTGTATAAATCACCAAAATTAATTTCAAAATGATATTTTATAAATTGAATTTTTGACGAATTTTCAAATTGTGAAGTGACAATTTATTTATAAATTAGTTTTACCAAATTCGCTCTGAATGTGAATATAGTACATGAATATTCATGAAAATTGCTGATTATGTTTAGAACATTTGCCCACATCACCAAAATAAATTTCAAAAAGATATTTTATAAACTGAAGTGTCAATTTATTCATAAACTAATTTTACTAAATTCACTCTGAATGTGATTATAATACATGAATATTCATGAAAATTGCTACTTATATTTAGAACATGTGCATAAATCACCAAAATTAATTTCAAAATGATATTTTATAAATTGAGTTTTTGATGAATTTTCAAAACGTGAAGTGACAATTTATTCATACACTAGTTTTTCTAAATTTGCTCTGAATCTCATTATAATACTTGAATATTTATGAAAATTGCTAATTATGTTTAGAACATTTGCACAAATCACCAAAATCAATTACAAAAAGATATTTTATAAATTGAATTTTTGACGAATTTTCTAAATGTGAAGTGACAATTTATTCAGAAACTAGTTTTACTAAATTCGCTCTGAATGTGATTATGGTGCATGAATATTCATGAAAATTGCTACTTATGTTTCAAATATGTGCATAAATCACCAAAATAAATTTCAAAATTATATTTTATAAATTGATTTTTTGACTAATTGTCAAAATGTGAAGTGACAATTTATTCAAAAACTAGTTTTACTAAATTTGCTCTGAATCTCGTTATAGTAATTGAATATGTATGAAAATTGCTAATTATGTTTAAAACATTTTCACAAAGCACTAAAATCAATTTCAAAAAGATATTTTATAAACTGAATTTTTGACGAATTTTCAAAATGTGAAGTGTCAATTTATTCATAAACTAATTTTACTAAATTCACTCTGAATGTGATTATAATACATGAATATTCATGAAAATTGCTACTTATATTTAGAACATGTGCATAAATCACCAAAATTAATTTCAAAATGATATTTTATAAATTGAGTTTTTGATGAATTTTCAAAACGTGAAGTGACAATTTATTCATACACTAGTTTTTCTAAATTTGCTCTGAATCTCATTATAATACTTGAATATTTATGAAAATTGCTAATTATGTTTAGAACATTTGCACAAATCACAAAAATCAATTGCAAAATGATATTTTATAAATTGAATTTTTGACGAATTTTCTAAATGTGAAGTGACAATTTATTCATAAACTAGTTTTACTAAATTTGCTTTGAATCTCGTTTTAGTAATTGAATATGTAGGAAAATTGCTAATTATGTTTAGAACATTTCCACAAATCACTAAAATCAATTTCAAAAAGATATTTTATAAACTGAATTTTTGACGAATTTTCCAAGTGACAATTTATTCATAAACTAGTTTTACTAAATTTGCTCTGAATGTCATTATGGTACAAGAAAATTTATGAAAATTGCTAATTCTGTTTGAAATATTTGTACAAATCACCGAAATCAATTTCAAAAAAATATTGTCTAAACTGAATTTTTGACGATTTTTCAAAATATGAAGTGACAATTTATTTATTAACTAGTTTTATAAATTCGCGCTGAATGTGATTATAGTATACGAATATTCATGAAAATTGCTAATTATGATTGAAACATGTGTATAAATCACCAAAATTAATTTCAAACTGATATTTTATAAATTGATTTTTTTACGAATTTTCAAAATGTGAAGTAACAATTTATTCATAAACTAGTTTTACTAATACAGCCACCCCCCACCCGGTGCATCTAGAAAGTCGCTGGTAGGGGTGTAGTCTATGCTAAAGTACTTTATCGAATAAACAAATTTCTCTATAAACAATGAATTTTTCTCGAAAAATGCGAAATAAAAAAATTTAAAGGTATTTCCGTTGGGGTGCAGACTCGAAGAGCTTCAGGCATCGGTAATTATTCAACATATAAAGTGCATTACTTTGTAAATATGTCATTATTAGATACATATTATATATAAATTATTTTATTTTTTTATATAAACACCAATACCCGAAGCTCTTAGAGGCTACGCCCTTCTATACGCGAGACATTGGTGGATGCGCCGGGTAGTGAATGAAGATTGCTGTTAAGCGCCTTAGGTATCGGTATTTATTTATATAAAAAGTTTTTTACCCACAGCATGTTACTTAATTATTTTTACCGATAATATATATATATATATATATATATATATATATATATATACAAATACCGATACCTGAAGTTCTTAATGTCTACACTAATACCTTTAAACATTTTTATTTCGCATTTTTCAAGAAAAATTCATTCTTTATAGAGAGTTTTGTTTATTCGCTAAAGTGCTTAGGAATAGAATATTTATATATAAATTTACTAGTTTAAAATGTATGTGATCTTGTTGGCACGATTATGCACCACAAAGTTCCTAAACCACGTTCCCCCTAATGGGGTCTCATCTGTATTTCCCTTCTAATCAGCTTTGCGTTTGCCCCGTGTACAATTTACATGATCTTTAAGATACACGGTCGGTGGTTGCACGTCTTCACGGGGTTGGACGTGAGAACAACTGCTCGTGGGGGCGGCGGTTCCAACAACTGAAAAGTGCACTCACCAACCGCAATCTGCTGCCACGCGGCACCTGTGCTCTCCGAACTTGCACTTACAAAGAATAGAATTTAAAAAAAGGTAAGTGTAAATTACAAAAAAAAGTAGAGTGAATTACAAAAATAAGAAAATACCACAGTAGCAAAATTAATGATTAATGGAACGCATCAAATATTTAATTGTCACTCTTTATTTTTGTTTATTTTTTCTAATTTTAATTCCTTACTACAATTTGTCTGCTATTTTGAATTCGATTAGATGCGAGTTTAGATTAGTTTAGATATTGTAATCAAAAAAAGCTATACGCTATACAGTTTTGGATAGTCTGATAAGTATATTTTAAAATAACAATAAATAATATACTTGTCAGTAATATATTTATTATTATAAATAATATTATTATTATTATTATATTATAAAATATACAAAAAGTATCACATTTTTTTAAAATCTAAAGCCCGTTTTAGATTATACAATTTCAAAAGCTTTTCAAGAAATTATTTATTATATAGAATATTTAATTATATGGCAACACTAAAATTTAAAGGAACGGGATTAAATTCGACATTATTAACTATAAAATGACTAGTGCTGAATACAGATGGTAAAAATAACATTGTGTTTCAGATTATAGAGTACACGAAGTACTCTATAATTTGAGGTATGTATTTTGTGTCTGCATGTGTTAATCCTACATAAACGCAGCGGCGTCGAATTAGCAACTTTACACATCCAAAGTGTAGACCGCAATCCTCTTCCTACTCGTACAAGTTCAGATTACACTCGCGGCACGCCGAAACGACACAATGAGTTGTACGTGCGAGGGGTGGTGGCGCTGTGTGGGCGGGGTGGATATGAGCATAACTTTAATCATCGGCGGCGGCGGCAAACTTGAAACCGGCACCGAGCCTCGGAGGGCGTGATCGCGTAATTGGATTTATCTAGAAACCCGCGACGACGACAACGATGAGGAAGACGACGGCACGCTAGTTATCGCGGTTCCGGACCATTGTCAGTTATTGCGGCGGCACCGCCGTTATCCGATCGGGTTGTTTGTGTTGCGAGTTAAACTGGCGCCCGATGTTGCGCCAATTTCGAAATTAGATGGATTACCACGACAGACCGACATTATACTAACAAGAACTTAATATTGCATTAGATTTGAATTTCCGTCCGTGCTATGAGAGCTGCTATTTGGAATTCGATTAGATGCGAGTTTGGATTAGTTTAGAGATTGTAAAAAACTATATATATATATACATATATATATATATATATATATATATATATATATATATATATAATATCTCTTCATGTCAACAAATTATTTTATATCTACATTGCCTTTATTGCAAATTGTTCGTAATTGGGCATCAATATGGTTTTGATTTACAAGATAAGGTCAGGCAACCAGAAGGTGAGCGCCGATAACTACAGCAAATTTCTAAACGGAGTATTATATGCAAGGATATCAAAATTTAACATTTATCGAAATAAAAAAAAAATTAAAAAAAAACTTCTATCTTTATAAGCCTATCAGCTTTTCCGCCGGTTAAGGGAGAAGCTAAGAGGAGTTTAATCACCCGGTATTTACCTTAACCTCTGAAAAACTGTGAAAGGTGATTTGCGAAAATTTGCTCCTCGCTGGGGATCGAACTCAAGCTCCCCAATGCTCAGTACGAGACAGACGACGCCTCTAACCACTCGGCCACTGAGCTGGGTTGATCGAAATTAAATTTTGATATCCTTTCATATAATATTTCGAAAGTAATTATATATAATCCGAATATTATAATCCGAAAGGATTGCCTTTTATATTTTACCTCTTTAAACATGTTTGTAAACATCCGAGGAATTATAATTGTACTAAGAAATAAATTATAATAATTAATTCGAAAAGTTGTGTTGTCCTCACACTAGATATTTAGTATTTTAATCGTGAATTAATTTTCTCGCAAGTTTGATTTCCATTCGAAACCCATAATGTTTACGCCCAATATAAATAGCATCATAAAAACATTTTCTAAAACTGTAAACTTATATAAGTTGTATAGTTTTTGACTATTTTAGATAAAGCCATGTTATTTCAGTTTGTACCTATATATTTCCGTTTAGCACTGTTAAAAAATTTACTTCCAGCTGATGCTAAATAACACCAGCTATATCACGCCTAATACAGAAAGTAATTGAAGAGAGCCCTAAAAATAACAACTCCAACTTAGTGCCAGTTCCGAGGGGCGGCAAATGAAACCCCCCACAACCCGGCGACTAAAATAAATGCCCGCGCGCATTGAGCAACCAGATGTCTCCATCACAATGTCAACATATTCAGAGCAGCTGCTGACAGAATCATTATATATAACACGAGCTCCTTCATCCAGCAGTCCTTTCAAGATTACTCGACTCGAGCCGGGGAATTGTGCTAACACACACATAGCGGCACGGCTTAATGAGGATTACTTTACAAATTCCTGCGCGTCTTTGCGCGGCCCCGCTGATTAACCCCGAATATAATAAAACGGTGGGCCGGTGTGGATTTCATAAGCACGCGGAAGATTAAGACTGGAGGGAAATAAAATGGTGCTTTAAACATGCAGCTTTCGCTCCGGCTTTATTTATTGCTTGATAATATTCTTTGCCGCCACCGGGACTACGGGCAACGTAAATTACCTACTTGCGCATGCAGGCCCCCGAGCAATTATAGTTAGAAGGAAATTGAGAGCTGTTATAATAAATAACTCACTTGAAATGAACGGGGTGCGCTATGGATGCAGACTCACCTGAAAATAAAAAAACATATTTAGTTATGAGGAATAAAATATGTATAAATAAATAAATAAAGAAAGAAAGATTTGTTTTCCATACCAACCAGACTATGCCCGTCCACTATTTCTAATGAATTGAATTTCCATACTACATTGTTATTCGTAACTTTCTTTGATTAAATTAGTTTCATTAATTAATGTATACCTAATTGGTAAAACAATACGTGAAATAATGTAGTGCAGAGTTCAAGTCATTAGAAAGAGTGGACGGGTATAGTCTGGTTGGTATGGAACGCCCACCCACCCCGCCTTTGTTCGCATAGTTTTTTTCATAGGATAACACTCTTTTTGGAATTGTTTAAACAATGTAAATCGATTGTATCCAAGGATAAAAACTATGCGAACGTAGGTGGGGTTGGCGGGTGGTCCATACCAACCAGACTATACCCGTCCACTCTTTCTAATGACTTGAACTCTACACTAGTTTATTTCACGTATTGTTTTTACCAATTAGACATACATTAATTAATGAAACTAATTGAATCAAAGAAAGTTACGGATAACAATGTAGTGTAGAAATTCAATTCATTAGAAATAGTAGACGGGCGTAGTCTGGTTGGTATGGGCCGCCCACCCACCCCACCTTTGTTCGCATAGTTTTTTTCATATGATAACACTCTTTTTGTAATTGTTTAAACAATGTAAATCGATTGTATCCAATGAAAAAAACTATGCGAACGTAGGTGGGGTGGGCGGGTGGTCCATACCAACCAGACTATACCTGTCCACTCTTTCTAATGACTTGAACTCTGCACTACATCATTTCACGTATTTTTTTTACTAATTAGGCATACAATAATTAATAAAACTAATTGAATCAAAGAAAGTTACGAATAACAATGTAGTGTGGAAATTCAATTCATTAGAAATAGTGGACGGGCATAGTCTGGTTGGTGGGGACCGCCCGCCCACCCCACCTACGTTCGCATAGTTTTTCCATAGGATAACACTCTTCTAGGAATTGTTTAAACAATGTAAATCGATTGTATCCAATGATAAAAACTATGCGAACGTAGGTGGGGTGGGCGGGTGGTCCATACCAACCAGACTATACCTGTCCACTCTTTCTAATGACTTGAACTCTGCACTACATCATTTCACGTATTTTTTTTACTAATTAGGCATACAATAATTAATAAAACTAATTGAATCAAAGAAAGTTACGAATAACAATGTAGTGTGGAAATTCAATTCATTAGAAATAGTGGACGGGCATAGTCTGGTTGGTGGGGACCGCCCGCCCACCCCACCTACGTTCGCATAGTTTTTCCATAGGATAACACTCTTCTAGGAATTGTTTGAACAATGTAAATCGATTGTATCCAATGATAAAAACTATGCGAACGTAGGTGGGGTGGGCGGGTGGTCCATACCAACCAGACTATACCTGTCCACTCTTTCTAATGACTTGAACTCTGCACTACATCATTTCACGTATTTTTTTTACTAATTAGGCATACAATAATTAATAAAACTAATTGAATCAAAGAAAGTTACGAATAACAATGTAGTGTGGAAATTCAATTCATTAGAAATAGTCGACGGGCATAGTCTGGTTTTTATGAGCCGCCCACCCACCCCACCTTTGTTCGCATAGTTTTTTTCATAGGATAACACTCTTTTTAGAATTGTTTAAACAATGTAAATCGATTGTATCCAATGAATAAAACTATGCGAACGTAGGTGGGGTGGGCGGGGGGCCCATACCAACCAGACTATACCCGTCCACTCTTTCTAATGACTTGAACTCTGCACTACATTATTTCACGTATTGTTTTTACAAATTAGGCATACATTAATTAATGATACTAATTCAATCAAAGAAAGTTACGGATAACAATGTAGTGTGGAAATTCAATTCATTAGAAATAGTAGTAGGCATAGTCTGGTTGGTATGGATGGATGGATGGTAGTAGATATCTGTTCTAATAATAAAAAAATAAAAAATAAATCCCCAACAACCACAGAGTGAATAATGCTTTAAAACACTTCCACTATTACTAGGCAAAGTTTTCTTATTCCAAATATACATATGTATACAGGAGTAATAATAATCCACCATTTACATAAATTACTCCGTATTACCGCACAAGCCAACAAACGAAAACAACAACAAAAAAACTGGGTCAACATATGAAGAAGGTAGCAAACTTTATCACCCCCCTCGCATATTAACCCCGTTTTACAGCACACTTCTTTTAACCACTTCACTAAATAGCGCCGCGGCGCTCCAAATGAAATTTATCGGGCAATAAAACGAACCGCCCCACTGCACCGGCGGCTTTACATTTTAATAAACCCCCTCTCGCATTTGCATCAGGATAATCCGGAAAAATAAGAAAGTCATCACCTAGACGGACGCACGGCGACCCACCCCCGCCCATCTGAATTCCTGCCGCAGCCGCAATTTTATCCGGGCTTTATGAATTTTTCATGGACAGGTGCAGGATATTTATATGCGGCCCGCGCGGAAATCATCCGAATATCCTTAACGTTCAGCCCACTCACACCCCCCGATTAGAGCGGGGCAGGGAGATATGGTAAATTGTTTTATGGCCGCATTAGTATTCGCGCGGGGGGAGCACTTTACGGCGGCCGCTTGACCAGTTCTTATTTTTTTTATCTAGCAAACCGACATCGGTAGTAAAACGCGGAGGAGCGATAACCGCGATCGTAAACATTTTACATCGCGTACTGAATATAATTAATTCAAGTGGCTATTAGCGAAGTTACATAATAATTTTAATTAGATTCATATGTATATGTATAATGTATATGGGGCCATACGACATGAACGTTCGCTAAAGCCCTGGTTTCTTCTGAAGCGGGTTTTAACATCATTTTTATGTAACAAAAATAGTTGTACGTGTATTTAGTATGTTGTAATGGCTTGCATATTTATTGCTACAGTTATATTATGCACAAATAAAAATATGAAATATAAAATTTATTTTATGTCTAACTATTATGACTTGCGTAAAATAAAGTGAATTTAAATTTTTTGACGTATTTGTAAACTAGCCAGTATAAGTCTAAATAGTTTTACATGCTTAAAATGTTTTACATGCATTTAAATGAATATAGATGAAAATATGATGATGTTATTTAAATACATATACTTAAAATGATTTTTGTAATTACTTTTAAGCGACCACTGGAAGGAAACCAGGGCTTTAAGCACCAATCATGATATACAAATATGTCTGGAATAATACTTTAAAAGCTGTATATAGTATTATTTTCTGTTTAATAATAGTTAAAATATTTACCTTAGATCATAATAACTGATACGATTTTTTGAAAAATGATACAACTAACTCCCTAGGATGAAAGTTAAACGCCACATCAATTATCAATGCACACCCATATGGTAATAACCGTCAACATGCTCATACCATGAAGATCAGGTGGGTTCACACTTATATATGTTTATACGATTGGGCTTGTGCTGATATCTCAAGCACTCTGTTGCTATATTATTCCCTAGAGGGCACTACCCGGTGATCCTAATGGCATGAGCATGTTATTACCATATGGGTGTGCATTGCTAATTGATGTGGTGCCACCAGATAGCGTTTAACTTTCCTCCTAGGGGGTTAGTTGTACTATAATTAAATAATAGTTGTGGGACAGAGAAACGATTATCATTTATAACTATTTTTATTTGTATGTTAGTAATGGGAGACTTGAAAATCGTATTGAATAAGAAAATAAAAACCTTAAATTAACTGTTGTGATCTTTAAATCAACATGATAAGAAAATAGAATCTTATATATTAACTGTTGTGATCTTAAATCAACAGTAACAGTATTTGCCATCAAATCAGTACCGTTGTCAATCAGATGGCGCGTTCCGCCGCCGCGGTTTACTCAGCAAACATTGCATTAACATTTTAAAGCTGTTACGTTCATCCCCATTCGGAGATTAGGGATTAAGATTGCATCGCCGCCTCTGAAAGGGCACGCGCGGCTTCGCCTTCGACTGTAGTATTTTTAAAGAACACGGACCCAGCCGTCGACGGCGGGGCTGTTTGCGATTTTACGTGAACATAAAATTTTGTGGCCCCGTAGGAAAACGAGTAATGGGCGCCGTTAAGAAAACAGCCCCACTCAAAATGTGTTTATTGGGTGTAACAGCGGAAATTGGGCAGCGTCTGAAGGGGACGGTTTGCGGGAGAAATATGTAATCACCGACGGTGGAATTCTAAGGGAAGCATTTTTTGATGAGAACCTGGCCAGTTCAATTCGACCAAGTCGAACTTTTCTTTTAAATTGTGTATTTTAACGGGGTATCAACAAAACATGTTGGATAATTTTTTTATCGCCCTTCCCCTAAAATGGAAATATCGAGTAATGGAACGTTTCGATTTTTAAGTTTAAAAAATTGAAAAAATACAAAAACAAATACGTACCTAATGACACTAAAAAATATAGTGAATTTAAATTTTTAACGTATTTGTAAACTAGTCAGTTTAAGTCTAAATAGTTATGTTTGAAATGTTGCTACTGTAAATATATTTGTTTACTATCAAAGAGCCAAGTTAATATAACGATTAACCATTCAAGAACCATCAATATATTTATTCCTTACAATTTTAATCAATCTCTTTGATATTATATAACCTCTTGCCTCCCCCTGCCCAAGTCGCTAACATCTCCGCGTGTAATCGCAAACAAAAACATTAATTTCAATTGAAAAACACGCGCCCTACGCCGTATTCAATTATCTAAAATTCGAGGAGCGCGCGTGATTTATTTATTCCTGGCGGGTGTTAAATTTCAGCTGCCATTTGGGAAACGAGAGGCGGGTATTTATCATTATTAAAACGGAAGCAGAGGCAGGCCGAGAGGAGATCGTCGGGGGTTTGTAAGCCGTAAGCCTGCGTAATTCGATTAATTAATATTAAGCCGCCGCGGAACGTATGACAACGTCCTTATTGATGACCACGTCAAATTCATCAAGCCCCCAGCCAATTAACGGGCATTAAGAGGAGATGGGCCGCAGCGGATTGATCGACAATTAGAGTGATTAATTTAGAACCCGGGATTGTTATAATGTAGAACAATTAGTTTTATTGGATTTATTTTGATAAAATCAGCTTGGAAATTATATTCTCTCCTAGTTATACATTCTATAAACATCAGGTATATCGTATATGTATGGTGAATGCGCCGGGTACTATAATATCAAAAAATTAATTTGGAGCATAAATGCAAAATTACGCAAAATAAAATTTGCAAAAAATATCATATACTGAGAAAAAATAATAAGAGCCGAATACTTTGTCCAGAGACGAACCAAAACTTCGGCAGTATAAAAGCCGACGTGAAGGCGCAACTATAAAAAGTAAAAAAAAAACTTCTATCTTCATTGGGCTTATCGGGCGTGAGGTTTTTCCGCCGGTCAAGGGAAAAGCTCAGAGGAGTTTATAAAATTGAAAAACATACAAAAATAAATACTGTGGTACGTATTTATTTTTGTATGTTTTTCAATTTTATAATTTTAAAAATCGAAACGTTCCATGACTCGACATTTCAATTTTAGGGGACGGGCGATACATAAATTACACAATGTTTATAGAATTATGATAATTCTAGAAAACTAAGCGTCGCAGGGTACGCATTTTTTAAAATATTTTTTTATTATTTTTAAGTACGCTTCATAATTCAATATTCCTATTTTCGAGAATGGGCGATAAAAAAAGTATGCAACATGTTTTGTTAATTTTGTTTACTGATTTATATTTATAACATGTTAGTGTAGTAGATGCCAGAAGGAAATTTTAAAATTATGATTATAACCGTTTTTGTGTGGTCGACAAAAATCGTAATTATTTGACTTTTTTTAAAATCAACATTGGTTTCAAAAACTTTTTTGGAATTATCATAGCTTAGTTAATTTATGAAACCAATGTTGATTTAAAAAAAATAAAGTGGCTACTAAATCGTCTCCATCTCCTCTAGAGTTAATTCCACAGCCCACTATAAAACCATGAATCACCTACTAGTGAACAAGATTACCTTAAGCATTTAAAAATAAATATATAACTAAAATATAGCATCTTTGAGTTCATGTAATTAACCGATTTCAACAAACTTGAGGGTTAGAACCTTTCACTTTATCGACAGTAGATATGATTGAATTGTCCACAAATAAAACTTTTTCACCATCCAACTCCTCCTCAAAGCCAATACAATTTTGAGGTGAATCTACGTTAACTACTGCCACTGGTTACATAACTTCCAGCAGCACGCTTTGAACTGTTCGCATTTTTGTTTCCTTGCGGCCTGCTGGCCCCTCCGCTCTCGCAGTGCATCATCGTTCTAGTTGAAAACTTTGGCGTGAGCCCCGGGGCTCACCACCCCGGAAACTAGCGCGCGAGTTTCTCGCCGTCGTCTCGATTACGTAATCTCATGGAAAATAATTACATCAGGGCGTTAATTCGTCATGAATGTGTACGTTAACAATTCATTACGTTGCAACATTATTCAACGTCGCGCTCATTAAAAGCCCTGCTTGCTGTTTCAGCATTTACAAGGCCGCGCGATAAGTTAAAGGATTTTGCTTATTAATATCAAAGCGGAAACTTTTTACCATGTACAGGCTCTTTCAGAATGTTTTATTTACGTCTGAATAGAGGAAACTAAAATGTAAGGCTGTGTTATAGATTGTTTAGCTGAAATATAGACAAGTAAACAGTTTTCTTTATCAATGTAAGGCTACATTATAGATTTTTCAGCCGAAATATAGATAACTAGATAGTTTATTTTTAATTAATGTATGACTATGTTCTAGCTTTTTTAGCCGAAATATAGATAAGGAGACAGTTTTTTTTATGCAAGGCTATGTTATAGATTTTTCAGCCGAAATATAGATAAATAGATAGTTTTTTTTATTAATGTAAGGCTATGTTATAGGTTTCTTAGCCGAAATATAGATATGGGACAGTTTTTTTTAATTTAAGGCTATGTCGTAGATTTTTCAGCCGAAATATAGATAAGTAGATAGTTTTTTAATTAATGTAAAGCTATGTTATAGGTTTTTTAGCCGAAATATAGATAATGGGACAGTTTTTTTTAATGTAAGGCTATGTTATAGATTTTTCAGCCGAAATATAGATAAGTAGATAGTTTTTTTTATTAATGTAAGGCTATGTTATAGGTTTTTTAGCCGAAATATAGATAATGGGACAGTTTTTTTTAATGTAAGGCTATGTTATAGATTTTTCAGCCGAAATATAGATAAGTAGATAGTTTTTTTATTAATGTAAGGCTATGTTATAGGTTTTTTAGCCGAAATATAGATAATGGGACAGTTTTTTTTAATGTAAGGCTATGTTATAGATTTTTCAGCCGAAATATAGATAAGTAGATAGTTTTTTAATTAATGTAAAGCTATGTTATAGGTTTTTTAGCCGAAATATAGATAATGGGACAGTTTTTTTTAATGTAAGGCTATGTTATAGATTTTTCAGCCGAAATATAGATAAGTAGATAGTTTTTTTTATTAATGTGAAGCAATGTTATAGGTTTTTTAGCCGAAATATAAATAAGGGGACAGTTTTTTTAATGATGTAAGGCTATGTTATAGATTTTTCAGCCGACATATAGATAAGTAGATAGTTTTTTTTATTAATGTGAAGCTATGTTATAGGTTTTTTAGCCGAAATATAGATAAGGGGACAGTTTTTTTTAATGTAAGGCTATGTCATAGATGTTTCAGCCGAAATATAGATAAGTAGATAGTTTTTTAATGTAAGGCTATGTTATAGGTTTTTTAGGCGAAATATAGATAAGGAGACAGTTTTTTTTAATAATGTAGAGCTACGTTATAGATTTTCAGCCGAAATATAGATAGGTAGATAGATTTTTTATTTATGTAAGTCTATGTTATAGGTTTTCTAGCCGAAATATAGATAAGGAGACATTTTTCTTTTATGTAAGGCTATGTTATAGATTTTTCAGCCGAAATATAGTTTTTATTAAACAAAAATCGCGCACACACACGCACACACAAACACACACAAACACACACACAAACATACATACACACACATACACACACACATACACACACACATACACACACATACACACACACATACATACACACACATACTCACACACACTCACACACACACACACAAACACACAAACACACACACATACACACACATACACACACACACACACACACATACACACACATACACACACATACACACACATACACACACACACACACATACTACATACACATACATACACACACATACTAACACACACACACACACACACACTATCTCCGAAAATTGGTTTCCAGCAGAAATTAAATGACGCAGCAATAAATTGGGCAGCTGCAATTTATTGCTGCGCCATATAATTTCTGCACAGAGACAATTTTCGTGACATTTCAATGTATGTTTTAAACGTGACTACAATAGGGGATGGGGATGCGAAATAGACAAACTTTTTGCTAAATATATTTACGAATTCACCTCTTAGCAATCTATATATCTAGATGTCGAATTTGTTACATCTCATCAGTGTAGCTCAGACGGTGAGAACGATTACACAAAAAATGTCCAGTGGTTTGTATCCAAAGTAATGCAACTGTCTCTTTATAGAGAAAGTTTAATGCCATCTGGCGGGAGCAGCAAAATTAACAACCATCACTAACAAAGTTACAGGGATGACAATATAGTGCAGAGTTTAAGTCATTTGAAATAGTAAACGGGTATAGTTAGATTGGTATGGGACACCCGCCCACCCCACCTTTGTTGATATAGTTTCTTTGTAATGGATACTGAAATTCTACATCGTTTAAACAACTTTAGAAAGAGTGTTGCCCAATGGAAAAAATATGCGAGCAAAGGTGGGGTGGGCGGGCGGCCCATACCAACCTAACTACGCCCATCCACTATTTCAAATGACTTGAACTCTACAGTACACAGTTTTTTGGAAGCTTTTTTAAATCAATCCATAATTATTTAATGAAATTGTTTCTATCATAGAAGGTTGCGTGTAACAATGTAGTGCAGAGTTCAAGTCATTTGAAACAGTAGACGGGCGTAGTTAGGTTGGTATGGGCCACCCGCCCACCCCATCTTTGTTTGCATAGTTTTTTTAATGGATACTGATGTTTTACATTGTTTAAACAACTTCAGAAAGAGTGTTGCCCCATGGAAAAAATATGTGAGCAAAGGTGGGGTGGGCGGGCGGCCCATACCAACCTAACTACACCCATCCACTATTTCAAATGACTTGAACTCTGCACTACATTGTACCCCACAACCTTCTATGATACAATCAATTTCATTAATTAATTCTGGATTGATTTAAAAAAAACTTGCAAAAAGCGTGTAGTGTAGAGTTCAAGTCATTTGAAATAGTGGGCGGGCGTAGTTAGGTTGGTATGGGCCACCCGCCCACCCCACCTTTGCTCGCATAGTTTTTTCCATGGGACAACACTCTTTCTGAAGTTGTTTAAACAACGTAAAACATTATTACCAATTGAAAAACAATGCAAACAGAGGTGGGGTGGGCGGGTGGCCCATACCAACCTAACTACACCCATCCACTATTTCAAATGACTTGAACTCTGCACTACATTATACCCCACAACCTTCTATGATACAATCAATTTCATTAATTAATTCTGGATTGATATATAAATCTTACAAAAATCGTGTAGTGTGTAGTTCAAGTCATTTGAAATAGTGGATGGGTGTAGTTGGGTTGGTATGGGCCACCCGCCCACCCCACCTATGCTTGCATTGTTTTTTCCATGGAACCACACTCTTCCTGAAGTTGTTTAAACAACGTAAAACATTATTACCAATTGAAAAAACTATGCAAACATAGGTGGGGTGGGCGGGTGGCCCATACCAACCTAACTACGCCCGCCCACTATTTCAAATGACTTGAACTCTGCACTACATTGTACCGCACAACCTTCTATGATACAATCAATTTCATTAATTAATTCTGGATTGATTTAAAAAAAACTTGCAAAAAGCGTGTAGTGTAGAGTTCAAGTCATTTGAAATAGTGGGCGGGCGTAGTTAGGTTGGTATGGGCCACCCGCCCACCCCACCTTTGCTCGCATAGTTTTTTCCATGGGACAACACTCTTTCTGAAGTTGTTTAAACAACGTAAAACATTATTACCAATTGAAAAACAATGCAAACAGAGGTGGGGTGGGCGGGTGGCCCATACCAACCTAACTACACCCATCCACTATTTCAAATGACTTGAACTCTGCACTACATTATACCCCACAACCTTCTATGATACAATCAATTTCATTAATTAATTCTGGATTGATATATAAATCTTACAAAAATCGTGTAGTGTGTAGTTCAAGTCATTTGAAATAGTGGATGGGTGTAGTTGGGTTGGTATGGGCCACCCGCCCTCCCCACCTATGCTCGCATAGTTTTTTCCATGGAACCACACTCTTCCTGAAGTTGTTTCAACAACGTAAAACATTATTACCAATTGGAAAAAACTATGCAAACAAAGGTGGGGTGGGCGGGTGTCCCATACCCACCTAACTACGCCCGCCCACTATTTCAAATGACTTGAATTCTGCACTATATTGTACCCCACAACCTTCTAGGATACAATCAATTTCATTAATTAATTCTGGAATGATTTAAAAAAGCTTCCAAATAATCGTGTAGTGTAGAGTGCAAGTTATTTGAAATAGTGGATGGGTGTAGTTGGGTTGGTATGGGGCACCCGCCCACCCCACCTTTGCTGGCATAATTTTTTCCATGGAACCACACTCTTATTGGAGTTGTTTAAACAACGTAAAACATTATTACCAATTGGAAAAACTATGCAAGCAAAGGTGGGGTGGGCGGGTGGTCCATACCAACCTAACTACACCCGTCCACTATTTCAAATGACTTGAACTCTGCACTACATTGTACCCCACAACTTTCTATGATACAATCAATTTCATTAAATAATTCTGGATTGATTTAAAAAGCTCCCAAAAAATTGTGTAGAGTAGAGTTCAAGTCATTTGAAACAGCATAGTTTTTTCCATGGGACAGCACTCTTTCTGAGGTTGTTTAAACAACGTAAAACATTATTGCCCATTGAAAAAGATGTTTGGTTTATAAATTACAACTCCCCAAACTCAAACCCCAAAAATGTCAGTGACGTTTTGTCGCAAAATGATTCAAATTATCTAAAAAAAATAAATTTGTAACTTTTCTAACGTATACTACCACAAGAATAACAAGGTCCATTTCGCATTAAAGAGAATTTTATTTTTAATAGACGTTTATGAATAGATGCATAGGTTAAAAATAATAAAAATTATTTTTCGTGATATTTTTTTTTTACTTTATATATATATATATATATATATATATATATTATTATACTATATTAAGTACCAACTCAGTTTATCCAACTGTGCCATCTTATTTGTACAAGCTTCAGGTTTTGTGAGGCTTTGAGCAGAAGCGCAATTTCGGCATTAAATCCACACCACGTTAATAATACAAAGTTAGGAGATGTTTGCACAAGCGGAAATAATTACTAATGTGTGTAATCCTGTTTTCTCGTTTCCTTTAATAAGGCTTAAAAGTTGTTCGGCGCCGCGCACACCACAATCAGACACCCCACTAATTGCACCGGAGAAGACAAAATAAATAGAGTTTAGAGCAATCTTAAGGAGTTTATACCGGCTGTTAGGCTAACAGTTGATAATATATATATATATATATATATATATATATATATATATATATATATATATATATATATATATATATGTAGAGACAAAGACGAAAGTATTATTAATTATAATTTTATATAATGAGTAGAATTATTAGTAAAAATTGCTATAATACTATAATTTTTTTTAAATTTATTTATTTATTTTTATATACATGAATACACTCAAATAAAAAGAAACCTTAGGCATTTCTCCCTGCTTACGGTGGCCATTTCCTGTATGGTTCTGGTCCCTGGTATTGAGGGTTCTCAGGTGTCTCTTTGTCCATTGCTTAATTTTGTTTTTGCTTTGTAAGCAATATTTAATTTTGTTTAATTTATATTAGCACCCTCAGACGTTGAGATGTATGCACAATACAATGTGTTTAAAGAGGTGGGAACACCTCTTTAAACACATTGTATTGTGCATAGATCGGAAATTGTATTGTGCATACATCGGAAATTGGAACATTTGTTTTTTTTTAAATTATTTGATTTGAAATTACAGAGTAATTGACAGCATTCTAAAATTATCTTCTTATAAAATAGCATTGTCATATACAGGCTGTATATGACAATGCTATTTTATAAGAAGATAATTTTACAAGGTGCTCCATATTAATCTACAAATACCTGAAAGGAATTGTAGTATTCTAAATAAGTACAATCCACCGACGCGTTATTTGTGGGACACTATATATTCTAAAATAATTGTAAATAACTTTAAATTGTAAAAAATATGCAACCAAAAGTATATATATATATATATATATATATATATATATATATATATATATATTTATATATATATATATATATGTATATATATATATATATATATATATATATATATATATATATATATATATATATCCTGCATAAATAATATGTATAAACCGGAAAAACTATTATACGAATATATTGTTTCTACATATTTTCAAAATTAAATTGTCCCCATTCAAACAGCAATTACTTTATACGCAGTTATTTTATTTGGCAATATAATGAAATTTATTAAATATTTTATGTCACCTCGAGGGAGTATTTTATGCGGCGCCACGCTGTGGCGGATTTGCCCCGGGTAATTGTAATATGCAAGCAAGTGCAGGGGACATATTATTTTTATGCGCCCGGCTGCCGCTCCCCTGCGCACGTGAAATATTTTTATGGAGATTCCACAACATAAAAATACAAGATTAATAAAAAGTCCCGTTTTCCGGTGTGGCGGTGGTAAAACATGCTGAAATGCCACAAAGGTGCTGTTGGTGCAAAAATCGACGACACCGTTTAAAATTGTATAACATATATTTTCTTTTATTTTGCACTAATAGCAATGCAAGTAATGTATTGTTTTAATATACACCGTGAGTATAAAATCATCCATTGTCTTTAAGTTATTTAAAGTTGTTGTGGCAAATAAGTTATGTCACACTACCAATTACATTACAATTTAAAGTCTATATTTTCTTCAAAATTGTATTTATTCAGTACCATATCGTTAATTTTTAATGCTATTTGAAGTATCAGAGGTGTTTGCATGCCTTCTCATATTTATAAATACACATTTACATTGGTACCGAATTTTTTAAGTTGGCAACACTGGCTACTTCCCGCACTAGTGCGGATAGTAGTATTTCCCACACCCAATTCAATGCGGGAAATTTAGGACATGAGTAAAAAAAAACAATTTATCCAACATCTATCAATATAATCACGGGTTGTAGTTACCTCGCCTTTATAAAACCGAGCCTTAGTTTAGAATTTATTATTATTATTTAATTGAAACACACCAATAACTTTCACACTTCTCATTTTCATGCTTTCTATGCAATGTTACATAAAAACAATAAATCCTGTACTATATGTAAGTTTTTCGTTCGTTTCTCTTTAAATATGTAAACATATAACTCTCAACCTTTACATAGCATAAAACGGCGTGTAAGTCATACCAAAACAGCTCCGCAGCAAAGCGAACAGTGAATATTTCAGGCTCGCAAAAGTCAAGTTCACGTTAATATTTGATCAAGCTCCCCCACCTCGCGAAAAAATTCTGATTGCAGTCACAGGCGCTGAAAAATTCACGCTCTCGCCGGCACGAGGAGAAAGAAATAACGAGTCTTACATAAATTCGCATCCCCCGTGGATTGCGGCCGTCCGTCCGCCTCCCGTCTGTCCATCACGGGCCATAATCCCGGCGCTGCCGCCTTGTTTGTGCCGCGGCGGGGGACCGCAATTTTTCTCCGGTTCCCACTCGCAAACACGAATATTTCATCCCGAATAACAAGGGAGATAAAATGCGGGGCGGCATGTATTTTGGGAAATATTGGATGGGGGGGTAAACATGGCGAAGTAAATTGCCCCGAGAATGGGTTGTCACGCGTTTCGACAATTGTGGTCGGATATTTAATGCAAAACGGGTTTTATATTTGGATTGTGTCTTTACATTTTATATTTATTACAATTAATAATAATAATAATATTAATAACGTTATATTTCGAATTAATTTTCAATAATGTATAGGACTTATGTAAATATGAACAACAGCACCAATAAAATTATGATTATGATTAGAATAATTCTTTTTTGTACTCATGGCCTAAGACACGTAATTTCCCGCATTGATTTGGGTGCGAGAAATACTACTTCCCGCACTAGTGCCAACTTAAAATTCGGTACCAATGTAAATTGTATTTATAAATATGACATGCATGCAAGCACAGCGTACACCTTTTTTACTTCAAATAGTATTAAAAATTAACGATATGGTACTGAATAAATACAATTTTGAAGAAAATATACTTTATATATATATATTTATATATATATATATTTATATATATATATATTTATATATATATATATATATATATATATATATATATATATATATATATATATATTTAAATTATATGTCATTGGTAGTGTGAAAATAAGATACATTATTCGTGCGATAAGGCCGTTTCCCGAATTCGCTCTTAATACAGCACTCGTCTTCGGCTCGTTCTGTAAACTCATTCGCTCATTCGGGAAACTTGTCTTCCTGCACTAATAATATAAATTACTATTATTTCATCGTTAATAGTACACATGTATTCAATAAACAATAAACCATGCCCATCGCACCTGGGAGATGATTTGACTACTTCCACTAATCCCATTAAAATAAATGATACCATCTGTAATTCATCCACGCTCGCCGTTAAGCGTCCGACAACGAATTTTACTGTTAATTGGTTTTCCCCCTTGCTGCTGCAGCGGGACGATTGTTTTTACGCGCGCGATTTAAAACCCGGCCACCCCTCGCATCCATTTGCCCCCGACGTCGGCGTGGCGGGGCGAAAATCCATTACAATAAACAGAGGCGGATCGGAAAGTAATTCACCTGCACGGCACTTTTAATGCGGGGAGACCGCAATTCGGGGTGACTGCTCCCCGTTTAGATTTAGACCGCGGGTGTAATTTAAAAGTCGCATTGGGGGTGGATTGTAATGAATTTGTGTAATTTAAAAGACACACAATATATTTGATAATAATACGAGGCGAATTTATTAAGTACCGTTTAGAAAAAAAACAATAATACAACAATTTTATTTTTACATGAAAGCCTGTACTTTAATCTACTTAATATAAGTAGATAAAGGGCCAGTTCTACAATTGACATTTAACCGGAGAATAAGGCTATTCGTGGAATAAGTTTGAGATATTAACGCCAATATGTCAAACTTATTCTACGAATAACCTTATTCTCCAGTTAAATGTCAATTGTAGAACAAGCCCTAAGGGACATGCATAATTCTGGTAACATACGTGGTTACACTTGTTTGTGAGAATTTAAAATGCCTCCTCCGATTAATCGACTGTACAATACACGTTGTAATTCGATTTCTTAATGCTAAAGGCGTGAAAGAAGAATATAATATAGAGGCTGATATTCATCGTGAGATAAGTGAAGTTTATGGAAAAACAACTTTTTAAATCTTTGATTTTTTATTATTTTACTCAGTCGATTAATTTAAAACAGTTTGTATAATAAAAACTTTCTTGCAGACTTTATTTTTGGGTGAAAATTATCAAAAAATGGCTTATTTTGTACCCAATTAAATATAGCATGTAAAATAATATAAAAAATTTAAAATTTCTTAAATCTTTGAATTTTTATCATTTTTTATAACTCAGTCGTTTAATTTATACAATAAAAACCTTCCTCCAGACTTTATTTTCGGGTGAAAATGATAAAAAAAATTAATTGTTTTAAGCCCAATAAATATAAAATGTATAATAGTATATATATATATATATAATATTATATATATATATATATATATATCTTTATATCTTTGATTTTTATAGTTTTTTATAAGTCAGTCGATTAATGTACAACAGCTCGTACAATAAAAACCTTCCTGCAGACTTTATTTTTGGACAAAAACTATCAAAATTCAGCTTATATTGAGCCCAATTAAATATAGAATATAAAATAGTATTATAAATTTAAAATTCTTAAATATTTGATTTTTCATCATTTTTTATAACTCTGTCGATTAATTTATAACAGCTCGTACAATTCAAACCTTCCTGCAGACTTTATTTTTGGATCAAAGTAATCAATAAATGATTTGTTTTGAGCCCAAATAAATATAGAATGTAAAATAATATGATAAATTTAAATTACTTAAATCTTCGATATTTTTTATTATTTTTTATAAGTCAGTTGATTAATTTAAAACAGCATGTACAATAAAAACCTCTATGCAGACTTTATTCTTGGGTGAAAATTATCAACAAATAGCTTATTTTGAGCCTAATTGAATATGTAATGTAAAATAATATCATACATTTAAATTTATAAAATCTTTGGTTTTTTATCATTTTTTTATACTGTAGTCGATTAATTTAAAACAGCCTGTGTAATAAAAGCCTTCCTACAGACTTTATTTTTGGGTGCAAATGATCAAAAATAGGCTTATGTTGAACCCAATTAAATATAGAATGCAAAATAATATCAAAAACTGAAATTTCTTTAATCTTTGAATTTATATTATTTTTGATAACTTAGTCGTTTAATTAAAAACAGCTCGTACAATAAAAACCTCCCTGCAGACATTATTTTTTAGTGTAAATTATCAAAAAGTAGCTTATTCTACGCCCAATTGAATATAAAATATAATATAATATCACACATTTAAATTTCTAAAATCTTTGATTTTTTATCATTTTTTATACCGCAGTCGATTAATTTAAAACCGCTTGTGTAATAAAAAGGCCTTCCTACAAACTTTATTTTTAAGTGGAAATTATCAAAAATAGGCTTATTTTGAACCCAATTAAATATAGACTGGAAAATAATATTAAAAACTTATATTTCTTTAATCTTTGAATTTATATTATTTTTGATAACTTAGTTGTTTAATTTAAAACAGCTCGTATAATAAAAACCTCCCGACAGACTTAATTTTTGGGTGAAAATTATCAAAAAGTAGCTTATTCTGAGCCCAATTGAATACAGAATTTAAAATAATATCATATATTTAAATCTCTAAGATTTTAGATTTTTTATGATTTTATTATAACGCAGTCGATTAATTTAAAATAGCTCGCGTAATAAAAATCTTCCTGCGGATTTTATTTTTGGGTGAAAATTATCAAAAATGAGCTTATTTAGAACTCATTTAAATATAGAATGTAAAATAATATCAAAAATATAAATTTCTTTAACGATTGAATTTATATCATTTTTGATATCTCAGTCGTTTCATTTAAAACAGCTCGTACAATAAAAACCTCTCTGTAGACTTTATTTTTGGGTGAAAATTATCAAAAAGTAGCTTGTTTTGAGCCCAATAGAATATAGAATGTAAAGTAATATCACACATTTAAATTTATAAAATCTTAGATTTTTTATCATTTTTTAATAACGCAGTCGATTAATTTAAAACAGCTTGTGTAATAAAAGCCTTCCTGCAGACTTTATTTTTGGGTGGAAATGATTAAAAATAGGCTTATTTTGAAGACAATTAAATACAAAATGTAAAATATTATCAAAACTTTTAATTTCTTTAATCTTTGAATTTATATCATTTTTGATAACTTAGTCGTTTAATTTAAAACATCTCGTATGATAAAAACCTCCCTGCAGGCTTTATTTTTGGGTGAAAATTATCAAAAAATAGCTTATTTAGAGTCCAATTGAATATAAAATGTAAAATAATATCACACATTTAAATTTCTAAAATCTTAGATTTTTTATCATTTTTTATACCACAGTCGATTAATTTATAACAGCTTGTGTAATGGCTTTTATTACAGGAAGGCTTTTTCCTGCAGACTTTATTTTTGGGTGGAAATTATTAAAAATAGGCTTATTTTGAAGCCAATTAAATATAAAATGTAAAACAATTTCAAAAATTTTAATTTCTTGAATCTTTGAATTTATATCATTTTTGATAACTTAGTCGTTTAATTTAAAACAACTCGTACAATAAAAACCTTCCTGTAGACTTTATTTTTGAGTAAAAATGATCAAAATGTAGCTCATTCAGAGCCTAATTGAATGTAGAATATAAAATAATATCTTATATTTAAATGTCTAAAATCTTAGATTTTTTATAATTTTTTATACCGCAGTCGATTAATTTAAAACAGCTTGTGTAATAAAAACCTTCCTACAGACTTTAGTTTTAGATGGAAATTATCAAAAATAGCCTTATTTTGAAGCCAATTAAATACAGAATGCAAAATAATATCAAACATTTTAATTTCTTTATTCTTTGAATTTATATCATTTTTGATAACTCAGTCGTTTAATTTGCAACAGCTCGTGCAATAAAAACATCCCTACAGACTTTTTGGGTGAAAATTATCAAAAAGTAGCTTATTAGAAGCCCAATTGAATATAAAATATAAAATAATATCACAAATTTAAATTTCTAAAATCTTAAATTTTTTATCATTTTATTATAACGCAGTCGATTAATTTAAAATAGCTGGTGTGATAAAAACCTTCCTGAAGACTTTATCTTTAGGTGAAAATTATCAAGAAGTAGTTTATTCTGAGCCCAATTAAATATAAAATATAAAATAATATCATACATTTTAATTTCTAGAATCTTAGATTTTTTATAATTTTTATACCGCAGTCGAATAATTTAAATCAGCTCGTGCAATAAAAACATTCCTCCAGACTTTATTTATTAATGGAAATGATCAAAAATAGGCTTATTTTGAAGCCAATTAAACACAGAATATAAACTAATATCAAAAATTTTAATTTCTTTAATCTCTGAATTTATATCATATTTGATAACTTAGTCGTTTAATTTAAAACAGCTCGTACAATAAAAAGCTCGCTGCAGACCTTATTTGTCGGTGAAAATTATCAAAAATAGACTTATTTTGAATCCAATTAAATACCGAATGCAAAATAATATCAAAAATTTCTTTAATCTTTGAATTTATATAATTTTTGATATCTCAGTCGTTTAATTTAAAAAAGCTCGTACTATAAAAACCTCCTTGCAGACTTTATTTTTGCGTGAAAATTATTAAAAAGTAGCTTATTCTGAGAATAATTGAATATAGAATATAAACTAATATCATATATTTAAATTTCTAAAACCTTAGATTTTTTATAATTTTTTATACCACAGTCTATTAATTTAAAACAGCTTGTCCAATAAAAACTTTCCTGCAGACTTTATTTTTGGATGTAAGTTATCAAAAAATGGGCTTATTTTGAACCCAATTAAACATAGTATGTAAAATAATATCAAAAATTTAAATTTCTATAACCATTGAATTTATATAATTTTTGATAGATCAGTCGTTTAATTTAAAACAACACGTACAATAAAAACCTCACTGCAGACTTTATTTTTGGGTGTAAATTATCAAAATGTAGTTTATTCTGAGCCCAATTGCATATAAAATATAAAATAATATCATACATTTAAATTTATAAAATCTTAGATTTTTTATAATTTTTTACACCGCAATCGATTAATTTAAAACAGCTCGTGTAATAAAAACTTTCCTACAGACTTTATTTTTGGATGTAAATTATCAAAAATGGGTTTATTTTAAAGCCAATTAAATACATAATGTAAGATAATATCAAAAATTTAAATTTCTATAATCATTGAATTTATATCATTCTTGATAGATCAGTCAGTTAATTTAAAACAGCTCGTACAATAAAAACCTCACTGCAGACTTTATTTTTGAGTGTAAATTATCAAAATGTAGTTTATTCTGAGCACAATTGCATATAAAATATAAAATAATATCATATATTTAAATTTCTAAAATCTTAGATTTTTTATAATTTTTTATACCGCAATCGATTAATTTAAAACAGCTCGTGCAATAAAAAGTTTCCTACAGACTTTATTTTTGGATGTAAATTATCAAAAATGGGCTTATTTTGAAGCCAATTAAATACATAATGTAAAATAATATCAAAAAATTAAATTTCTATAATCATTGAATTTATATCATTCTTGATAAATCAGTCGTTTAATTTAAAACAGCTCGTACAATAAAAACCTCCCTGCAGACTTTATTTTTGAGTGAATGTTATCAAGAAATAGCTTATTTTGAACCCAATTCAATAGATAATGTAAAATAATATCATAAATTTAAATTTCTAAAATCTTAGATATTGTATCATGTTTTTATAACTCAGTCGACTAATTTAAAACAGTTTGTGCAATAAAAACCTTCACGCAGACTTTATTTTTGGGTGAAAATTATAAATAATCTGCTTTTTTTTATTCCAATTAAATATAGAATGTAAACTAAACAAAAATTTATAATTCTTAATTCTCAGTCGAGGTAAAAACTATGAAATTACGGCTTATTTTGAACCCAATTAAATATAGAATATAAAATAGTATCATAAATTTAAATCTCTTAAATCTTTGATTTTTCATCATTTTTTAACACAGTTGATTAATTTAAAATAGCTCGTACACTAGACCAGTGATTCTTAACCTTTTTAAAGTCAGGTAGTACTTTGATCATAAGAAAAACTAGCGGAGCACCAAAAATAAAGATTGAATCACATACAGTAGATGATAGCAATCAATTTCCGCTTTGATAATTTCTCAGAGCACTTGCAATAAAAAAAAGACCTTTATTTGGCATATCAGATCAACCCTTCCCTTTTACACACATTCCCAAACCGTACTTTCACAGAAATAACTCAAAAAAGACACAAAAAAAAAGAATACCAATTAACATAAAATACATTTTGCAATAAGCTGGCGGAGATACCGGTTAAGCACCACTGGGTTAGACGTTTTAAAGATTATAAACTGCACAGTATCGTATGCACCGACATGCATTTTCAAGATGGCGCCTGCCCCTTATCTCTTTGTGGATATAATATATATATATATATATATATATATATATATATATATATATATATATATATAAGTGAGGGGGGACACGTTGTTGTTAATAAATCCATTATTAAAACGTTTTTAGTATAACGAATCTTATTGATTTGTAATTTATAATACTCTTTGTAAGGTAGCATTCCTTTCAAAAGACCTCGAAACCTTTCACATACAAAAAATAACAGTTAAAAAGTTGTGTGAAAGAATTCACCAATTTCCCCCTTTTATCATCATGCACAAAAAAGTAATTTCAGTATATAAAACGCCAACCTCGCCGTATTTATTCGCTCGAATAATACTTTCCTGGTTACGTTTTTTTTTCAAATGAAAACCTCCGAATTATTATTTTTTCAATCTGCCTCCCTTCCGCCGCCCCGCACAACAAGCACAATTACAAGGGGATTTAAAAAGTCGCTTTAATCTGCGACGAAAAGAGAGAAATTACACGCGCTTGTGGCGACGTGCGAGTGCTCGGTAGAAGCGCGCAGATGGCGAAAGAAGATGAGAAATTCGTTGCATAAGCGGCGCGCGGGGGCGGCCGCAAGGAGGCGGCGGGCCCTTGTTAAATGTCGCGCGCGACTTAAACCGTGATTGATTGTCTCGCATTTCCCAGTTGGCAACTCGCTAGGTCCATACGGGGGGATTTGCGTTTTTGCGATTGATAATAAAAACAGATTTGCAAAGCGGCTGGCAATAATAATAAAGCGCCTGTTTCTTTACAAAGACTTTAGGATCTATTTAGTTTATGGTGGTTTTTTTTTACGTTCCGAATAAAATGGTGGTGAGTAAGAAAAGTATTGTCATCTCCAAAAAAATAAGTATTAGTATTAGTTTCATGACTTATCACTAAACTGGAGAAAACTATCTCAGATTTGGAAGCTTTTACTTCCAACTTTTCAAGCTGTAAGTATTGTTATTTTTGATTTTTCTTTATGTTTCATGACTAATCACAAAACTGAGGAAAACTATCGCAGATTTGGAAGCATTTACTTCCAACTTTTCAAGCTGTAAGTATTGTTATTTTTGATTTTTCTTTATGTTTCATGACTAATCACAAAACTGAGGAAAACTATCGCAGATTTGGAAGCATTTACTTCCAACTTTTCAAGCTGTAAGTATTGTTATTTTTGATTTTTCTTTATGTTTCATGACTAATCACAAAACTGAGGAAAACTATCTCAGATTTGGAAGCATTTATTTCCAACTTTTCAAGCTGTAAGTATTGTTATTTTTGATTTTTCTTTATGTTTCATGACTAATCACAAAACTGAGGAAAACTATCGCAGATTTGAAAGCATTTACTTCCAACTTTTTAAGCTGTAAGTATTGTTATTTTTTTATTTTTCTTTATGTTTTATGACTAATCACTACACTTAAAAAAACCTCTTGGCTGATAACCCTATAAAAGATAGAAGTTTTTTTATGTGGTAACTAATTTATCTATATTGTGATTTATTAAATTTATTTTAATTTTATTTTCTACATTTTGGTGTAGCTCAGCATACACATTTTATTCTGGGTTGGAATCAACTGTCTGAGTTGGAAAAAAACATGATAAAAGAGTGCACATAGACCGTGGCATCATCAGCATATAGGGGCAAGTTGTTTTTTTTTGCAAATTTAAAGATACCATTTACGTATGACTATAAATTTACCTCAGTATGGAACCCTGTGGCACCCCGCACTTAAGTTCCTTAAAGGAGGATTGTAAGTGTATGCGAGTGTTAGGACTTGCTACTTCAGACAGTAAAGTGTAGAGTTCATGTCGCTTGCAATAGTGAAAAGGTATAGTTTGGTTGTTCCAATTTACTTTGAGTAATTTAATTTAATTAATTCGCATGTATGACCACAGACATTGCACCTAGTAAAAATATATCACAATAAAAACCTAATAAGCTAGCAGTATGAGCAATGTGAGACATTGTAATGATGAAAACTCATCATAATGTGATAATTCTAACATTTCAGAAGGATTGTTTGTCTTCGTTTATAGGAAAATTATAAGAAAACATTACGAAGCGCATCTCAATTAAAATTTGAGAGCAAACCGCGGGCGACATTAAAAACTTCCATCGCTTTACGACGCAATGGAATACGTTCACTTTGTTGATCAATGTAGCGACATTTCGATGGCTGCAGCAGCGAAATGTCGCTATAGTGTAAATCAATTATACGTACAGGACTACAAATGGTATGTGTGTTTTAACATTGTTTCAATGCCCCATTGAATGTAATTGTAACGTAGAAAACTACAGCATATCAAACGTTTTTATTAACAAAAAAAATTTTAAATACCTTTATTGGCATTTCTCTCACTGCTCTTCCACATCACCAACCACAACAAAAATATACAAAACTAAAACGTTTTTTAATACTAAATTCCCATTTTTTAAAACCAACAAAATAATTCGTTTTGAAGCGTTTTTTTTCCTTCAGTTTTTAAATAATTTACAGTTTACCACAAATATTAGTTTTAATTAACTTTTAATAGAAATTTGAACATTAATATTAGAATACGTTCATAAATGTTGTCCGGTTTAAATGTACAACACCAAAAAAAACTAAGGCCACTGAAAATATAGAAAAATATGTTTGATAATTACTATTAAATTCTAAACAAAATATGAAAATTAAGAAAAAAATGTGGGGGGAAATTTGTTAAAAATTGTAATTTGTTTCTTTGCAAATATTATTCTATAACAACTAACAAAATCTTTTTTTTTTATTCTTATGTTATAGTTACCAAAGCATGAGTAAACAATTGCACAAAAAAAAAATATTTTTCTTATGCTCTACTACTGGAGATGGAACAACTTCCAAACTACTTACGGTCATAAAAAAAAACAACCAGAAGCAAACCTATGTGAAATATGATTATAAAAATTGTAAAATGTCTTTATATAAATATTGTACATAATTAAACCGAATTCTTAAAAAAAGACTATATTTTTTAATCTTTATGTATTTATTTTATGTCTTTATGTAAATATTGTACATAAATAAACCGAATTCTTAAAAAAAATACTATATTTTTTAGTCTTTATGTATTTATTTTATGTCTTTATGTAAATATTGTACATAAATAAACCGAATTCTTAAAAAAAAGACTATATTTTTTAGTCTTTATGTATTTATTTTATGTCTTTATATAAATATTGTACATAAATAAACCGAATTCTTAAAAAAAGACTGTATTTTTTAGTCTTTATGTATTTATTTTATGTCTTTATGTAAATATTGTACATAAATAAACCGAATTCTTAAAAAAAGACTATATTTTTTAGTGTCAGAAATATTGTGCTATGATTTTTTTGTCATCATTATCCCGCAACGCCAACAAACCGTGCCGCAACCTCTTTTACTACTCCCACAGTTCGTTTTTGTCTGAAAACTACATAAAACTTTGTTTATGATTCATGCCATCACGTGACTATTGCATTTAGAATAATTTTCGTGCGGCGGCGGCGGCGAATATAATAAGAACCCAGCGGCCCCTGACAACCATTGAAAAAAAAAGACTGTTAACTACGTGTTTGGAGCGTGCGAACGTGAATTATCTCGGGCGACCCATTACTTTCGTCTGGGGGGGCCGCCCGTTAATGCCGAACAGACATGTCATGGGGGCGGGGGGATGCCGCCGCCGCCGCCGCCGCCGGATAATTTGCTTATCAATTCGGCGCGCCGACGAGTCACCCTCGCAATCGGTGTTAAGAGTCGTTAGGACTTACAGGGACTGTTTTTTATCATTATGTGTATGCTGTGTGTGTGTATGAAAAAAAACTGAAATAGCAGTTTTTAAATAAATAGTCATATATAGTCATATTTATTTCTTCATACAAATATACTTCCTCTGAGGAAGTATATTTGTATGCTAAACCATGTTAAACCAACGCGCCTATTGAAATATATACGGCTATTAGTAGTAGCAGTAGGTATCAAAATTGTTTATTCAACAATTCAATACCATTATATATAAAAACTACATATTGTTATAAACATTTGTGTAATTTTTTCAAGACAACATCGATATTTAAACAGGTGAAAAAAATAATAATACGTTCGACTTGGTCATCCAAGAAAAAATAGTTATAATCAAAATTTTCCAATTTCCTTCAGCCATCATATTACACTGATATATTATGAACAAAGATCAGTAAAAAAAATTATAAGGATACAGATGGTTCAAATAACAATGCTATATATTTTAGTTTAAGACAGTTTTAGTTTTCGTATTCTTGCAATCTCACTACCGAATGTACTATTGTTGAGTGTAAAGTAATATTTTTCACTCAGCAGCATCATGCAATAAATATAATTAGAGAGAGTAAAAAAAAAAACCTAAAACAAACGATAAATAACAAACAAGAAAGACTGCCAGTCAGATTTCCATAAATCAAACTCCGGGCATGAGTTATACCGTTCGTGATTAAATTTAATGCGCGACCGGTATAAACACTGAAAATAAAAATACGACCCACCCCCACAGTCCCGGTTACTTAATTTCCGAATGAGTTACGGCCGAACTGCACAACAGCCATTAATCCCGAAACTATCCGGGACGATCCGCATTATATATTATTGCTTCTCTTCGCCCCCCGGGCTTTTTTTCTACCACCGCCGCCGCTGCTGCGGTGACGCGCTCCTTTTCCGCGCCTTGTTTCAAAACTTGTGCGGGAGGGCTTTTTCTGTTTAAAGCCTGCAATTGCTTGCAGTGCAAGCTTAAACTTGACTTGTTTATTATATTCATATCAAAAAAAATATATTGAAAGTGAAAATAATTAATTTTCTTCATTATAGCAACAGGATTCAAGAGCGAATTGCATTTTGTTGATAATTGATATATAGGGTCAATATACAAGGGCGCATTTCCATTTCATTTCGTTGCATAGTGGTCTTATCGTACCACGCACAGACCTCAAAGTCGTTATAAAGTTTTAAAGAAAAAAACATTTATAATCAATGTATCCCAGAAAATACTGGCTTTACTGGAACGACGTATGCTGCCAAATAATTTTTACTTTTATTTACTTATTTTTTATGTTTTATACTCGTATGATTGCTATGTTTAATTATTTAAATCTTACCAAACTAATCAAGTAAGATTCCATTTTCAATAAAGACATAATTTTTACTTTTATTTACTTATTTTTTATTTTTTTATACTCGTATGATTGCTATGTTTAATTATTTAAATCTTACCAAACTAATCAAGTAACATTCCATTAGTGTGTACGACGTAGCGTCGTTAAGGGATGTCCGTGCGATAAATTCTATCAGCTCAATGTGTAACACACTCGCGGCGTAATTATGCAGTTTTAGATGCCATTACACGGTTTTGCAATAAATATTCATGGGCGCCGCGGCGCTCGGCCCCACATTATCTCCCGGCCACTGTGGTGAAGTTTGGAAAATGCTCCTTGCACCTTATCGCGCGCGCACTGCGGTTTTATCGGCCGAACCGTTTACGAACCCATAAAAAGTTGATAAATAATGCAGAGGGTTGCGCAGAACAAAACGTCAGATATTCTATTTGCATTTTGCGATAATAGTTAGTTGGAAAATTATAATTACAAATAATATTGTTAGGTAAAATGTTCCAACGTTGCAACGCGTTAGGGAATTTTAATAGCATTTGCTTAACAGGTTCAAACTTTTAATGGCATGGCAAGTAGCCGAATTGATAATTTTATGTGATCGCGAGTGTATGTCAGTATGAAATTGTGCTATAAAAAAGAAATCATGAAAATAAAATGGCAATTTCAAATTTCACAACTGCATTGAAAAACCATAATCAGTTTGAGAATTACATAGAGCTGACTAAACAGCTACGACTGGATTCGAAATTCATCTATAAAAATAAATCGATGAGTGGAAAAAACATATAGCTCCAAAATTGTAGTTTAGATAAAATAAAGGCCATCATATTTCATGAAAAATCTTTTTTGTTAACGAAATTGTGCCATTATATAAATTGAGGGTGGTTAATACGGTGTGTACACCCCTCGTAATGTCCTATTAATTTGCGGCGTTCAGGCGAGAAAGCTTTTTTTCAGGCGGTATGTTCCCTCGGCGATCACGTCGGGATTATATGGTGTATTTGCAAATTTTATGGCAATAAAAAAAGTAATGGGGCTGTTTGGGATGCTGTGCGCGTCGTCCTGGCTGCTGTACGGGGGGAAACAGGCGTCGGGCGGACGGTCATTTGTTTAAGGGCGCTGCATCTGTTTCACCTGGATTCCTTATTATGTGGGGCACGCCGCTTACGGGGCTATTAAATGTCCGCTTAATAGTCTGTTTAATACGAGACGATATTAATGTTAGTCGTAACCGAACGCTTTAATGCAGGAAGTCAACTTTATTATAACCGTATAAACATTATTTGATTAATAAATATGTTCAGCTAAACTCGGATTTTTATAGGTTTGTATTAATAATAATTATTATTACACCACACTCTGGTAGAAAAGGCCAGCGGATATCATACTAATTTATTAATAATATAT
Source organism: Lordithon lunulatus (assembly GCA_963942505.1). Taxonomy (NCBI): domain Eukaryota; kingdom Metazoa; phylum Arthropoda; class Insecta; order Coleoptera; family Staphylinidae; genus Lordithon; species Lordithon lunulatus. The sequence continues at coordinate 56,878,509 of OZ012668.1, read as the reverse complement.
ACACATTATATAAAAAGTTCAATTGAAAAAAAATTATAGCATATATTTTTTAGAAGCTGTCAAAATTTACCCGAAACCTATTGTTGGATTTTGTTTGCTGAAGGAATTGCGAAATATTTAGCAATATTATTTTTATTTAAATAATTGTTAATTGTTTATATTACATTAGGTCAACATTATAAAAAATCAAAAATCCAAAAATTACACTGTTCTAGTGTTTAGCGGTGGTCAAAATCAAAATTAATTAATTTTCCATCTTTCACCTGGATATTTTTTTCAAATTCTTACCATATACGTGGATGGTTGATTACATATTGATGTGAACACAAAACTTTGTTTAAGTTACACCATATTATTGATAAAACATGACTTTAGTAGTTTCTAAAAAGTCCAATTAAAAATAATTATGGCATATATTTTTTAGAAGCTGTCAAAGTTGACCCAAAATCTATGGTTGGACTTTTTTTGCTGACGAAATTGCGAAATATTTAAAAATATTATTTTTATTTAAATAATTCTATATTGTTTATACTACATTAGGTCAACATTAGATAAAATCAAAAATTCAAAAATTACGCTGTATTAGTTTTTGGCGGCGGTGAAAGTCAAAATTAATTAATTTTCCATTTTTCTCCCCGGATTTTTTTTTCAAATTGTCATCATTTATTGCTAATCTAATAATAGTTACAAATAATATTTTTTCGGAATTACACTTATCCATTTTTGTTTGTTATATCAATTTTTAATGAATTAAACCACATACGTGGACGGTTGATTACATATTGATGTGAAGACAAAACTTTATTTAAGTTAAATCATATTGTTGATAAAACATGACTTTAATGGTTTCTAAAAAGTCCAACTAAAAAAAATTATGGCATATATTTTTTAGAAGCTGTCAAAGTTGACCCAAAATCTATGGTTGGACTTTGTTTGCTGAAGAAATTGCGAAATATTTAGAAATATTATTTTTATTTAAATAATTCTATATTGTTTATACTACATTAGGTCAACATTAGATAAAATCAAAAATTCAAAAATTACGCTGTATTAGTTTTTGGCGGCGGTCAAAGTCAAAATTAATTAATTTTCCATCTTTCTCCCCAGATTTTTTTTTTCAAATTATCATCATTTATTGCTAACCTAATAATAGTTACAAATAATATTTTTTCGGAATTACACTTATCCATTTTTGTTTGTTATATCAATTTTTAATGAATTAAACCACATACGTGGACGGTTGATTACATATTGATGTGAAGACAAAACTTTATTTAAGTTAAATCATATTGTTGATAAAACATGACTTTAATGGTTTCTAAAAAGTCCAATCGAAAAAAATTATAGCATGTATTTTTTAGAAGCTGTCAAAGTTGACCCAAAATCTATGGTTGGATTTTGTTTGCTGAAGGAATTGCGAAATATTTAGCAATATTATTTTTATTTAAATAATTATATATTGTTTACACAACATTAGGTCAACAGTAGGTAAAATCAAAAATCCAAAAATTACGCTATACTAGTTTTTGGCGGCGGTCAAAGTCAAAATTATTGAATTTTCCATCTTTTATCCCGGATTTTTTTCTTCAAATATTCACCATTTATTACTAACCGAATAATGGTTACAAAAAATATTTACATTTTTTTTTACAATATGATAAAGTAAAATGGAAAGTCTGTATACCGCCGAATTTGTTTTTCAATTTTTTTTTAAATTTTAAACTTTTACGCTCATATCTGGATAATCCGATTTTAAAGGCTGAGTCCATAAAAAAATAATGCAATGTATTTTGTTTAATTTTTTTTTTGGATCTTGGTTCAGAACATATCAGTGCACCAGATGGCCCAAGGAAATTGGAAAATTTTGATTCTAAGCATTTTTTTTTCGGCGACTAACATGTATATCATTATTATTATTTTTGACCATGATGCGCAATGTTCCTGGATTTGAGAAAAATTGCCTAATGTTTATAACAATATGATAAAGTAAAATGGAAAATTTGTATACCGCTGAATTTGTTTTTCTATTTTTTTTTTTTAATTTTAAACTTTTACGCTCATATCTGGATAATCCGATTTTAGTCCATAAAAAAATCTATGGTTGGATTTTGTTTGCTGAAGGAATTGCGAAATATTTAGCAATATTATTTTTATTTAAATAATTATATATTGTTTACACTACATTAGGTCAACAGTAGGTAAAATCAAAAAACCAAAAATTCCGCTATACTACTTTTTGGCGGCGGTCAAAGTCAAAATTAGTGAAATTTCCATCTTTTACCCCGGATTTTTTTCTTCAAATTTTCACCATTTATTACTAATCGAATAATGGTTACAAAAAATATTTTTTGAGATTGACACGGATGCATTTTTTTTGTTATATTAATTTTTAATGAATTAAACCATATACTAGTTTTTGTATTTTTGATTTTACCCTTAGACTCTTTGATTTTGGTGCTTTTCGAATTTCTCTAATGATCAAAAGGGCTTTTTGTAAGGTCTGATGTAATTGTCATAAACTAACAATGATATTTTTATACTTTGCAAACAAATTTACCAATCGATAACTTTCTAGAACTACATAAATTACCAAATATTAAACCATCATTAGTGTAATCCAATGAAATATATTCAAGAATATTGTAAATTGTTACTAACGGTAGTTCTCTCCAATATACGTGTATTTTATGGAAATACATACATACGTATATAATATATATATATATATATATATATATATATATATATATATATATATATATATAAATATATATGTATATATTATTAATAAATTAGTATGATACCTGCATACGAGGGTACTGCTTCGAAGAACTATACATAAATAAATCTCGTTTTTATAGCCCATTCCAAACACTAATTAAAATCGAAATTAATTGCCAGCCAAAATCAATAACACCCTCTGTCTCCTTGAATTTACGACGACGACTGCTTGGCGCTTATCGTGCGCCCCTCACACTCGGCACAATACATCATCGGCGGCGATCGTTTTTGCGCCACCCCCGCCGCCTCCGTAGCTGCTTTTTGTAACGCAATCTGTTTACATCCCATCTCCATTGTGGCTGGGCTCGCGCGCGCTCTAAATCTGCTTAGACAACGCTCGTGCCTACAAAGGCATTTCCGCGGTGGCGGCGGCGGCGGCGATCGTGCGAGGGGGCGAACGGCTTCTTATCCGTGTCAGATTACGCCGGGCTTATCTTGCCGCGCCCTAATTGTCCGATGGACGCGCTGGGAGACTAGGGTTGCCCGGGTTCGGGGGTGTTTGTGTCAATAGTGGCACGTTCCTATATAATAGGGGGATGATTTATCAAATTGTGATTTCGCATTAAATTGAATCTGTTGTTATAAACATCTCTTTAATTGATAGACTTATATAAACTCCTATATATTGACAGGACAAAATACAAAAACGTCTAATTAAAATTCTTGATAATATTAAATTATACACTTTTTAGGGACTCTCCCTATGTTCGAACCCCATCGAGGCGAATTTTCGCGAATCACCTATCACAGTTTTTCAGAGAAATGAGTTTAATGTAAATATCCGGTGATTAAACTCCTCTGAGCTTCTCCCTTGACCGGCGTAAAAGCCTTACGTATATACCTATAAAGATTCAAGGTTTTATTGTACACTTTTTGAATTTGGAAGACTGTAAATCTAAAGATGTCCGGCTTAAAATTTGAGTTTTCAGACATTTTAAAAAAAGAACCAATTTTTTTTATCTATATTGAACCGACGAATATATACTGGTGTGAACATATCCCCTATGATCCCAGCCTCTATACCGCGCGGCGCCGTGGGACCGCGCGCACGGCAGATTGTTTGCGGGTCTGTACTGACCAATTGGGGTGACCAATAACAGCCAAATTTTGAGGAATTCTTTATTTATGTCTTGCCTATCATAATATATATATTTAATTTTTTTTTAATAATTTATATAGGCGTTTTTTTACAATATATGTTGTAACGTAAAATATTATTTTTGACCATGATGCGCAATGATCCTGGATTTAAAAAAAAATGCCTAATGTTTATAACAATATCATAAAGTAAAATGGAAAGTCTCTACACCGCCGAATTTGTTTTTCAATTTTTTTTTAATTTTAAACTTTTACGCTCATATCTGGATAATTCGATTTTAGAGGCTGAGTCCATAAAAAAATAATGCAACATATTTTGTTTAATTTTTTTACTGATCATAGCACAAAACATATCAGTGTACCAGATGGCCGAAGGAAAATGGAAAATTTTGATTCTAAGTAATTTTTTTTGGCAACTAATTTGTATCTAATTATTATTATTTTTGACCATGATGCGCAATGTTCCTGGATTTGAAATAAAATGTCTAATGTTTATAACAATATGATAAAGTAAAATGGAAAGTCTGTATACTGCCGATTTTGTTTTTCTATTTTTTTTTAATTTTAAACTTTTACGCTCATATCTAGATAATTCGATTTTAGAGGCTGAGTCCATAAAAAAATAATGCAACGTATTTTGTTTAATTTTTTTTTGGATCTTGGTTCAGAACATATCATTGCACCAGATAGCCAAAGGAAATTGGAAAATTTTGATTCTAAGTATTTTTTTTTTCGGCGACTAACATGTATATCATTATTATTATTTTTGACCTTGATGCGCAAGGTTCCTGGATTTGAAAAAAACTGCCTAATGTTTATAACAATATGATAAAGTAAAATGGAAAGCCTGTATACCGCCGAATTTGTTTTTCTATTTTTTTTTTAATTTTAAACTTTTACGCTCATATCTAGATAATTCGATTTTAGAGGCTGAGTCCATAAAAAAATAATGCAACATATTTTGTTTAATTTTTTTTTGGATCTTGGTTCAGAACATATCAGTGCACCAGATGGCCATAGGAAATTGGAAAATTTTGATTCTAAGTATTTTTTTTTCGGCGACTAACTTGTATATCATTATTATTATTTTTGACCATGATGCGCAATGTTCCTGGATTTGAAAAAAATGCCTAATGTTTATAACACTATGATAAAGTAAAATGGAAAGTCTGTATACCGTCGAATCTGTTTTTCTATTTTTTTTAATTTTAAACTTTTACTCTCATATATGGATAATCCGATTTTAGAGGCTGAGTCCATACAAAAATAATGCAACGTATTTTGTTTAATTTTTTTTTTGGATCTTGGTTCAGAACATATCAGTGCACCAGATGACCAAAGGAAATTGGAAAATTTTAATTCTAAGTATTTTTTCTTTCGGCGACTAACTTGTATATCATTATTATTATTTTTGACCACGATGCGCAAAGTTCCGGGATTTGAAAAAAATTGCCTAATGTTTATAACAATATGATAAAGTAAAATGGAAAGTCTGTATACCGCCGAATTTGTTTTTCTATTTTTTTTTTAATTTTAAACTTTTACGCTCTTATCTGGATAATCCGATTTTAGAGGCTGAGTTCATAAAAAAATAATGCAACGTATTTTGTTTAATCTTTTTTTGATCTTGGTTCAGAACATATCAGTGCACCAGATGGCCGAAGGAAATTAGAATATTTTGATTGTAGGCATTTTTTTTTCGTCGAACATGTTTCATTATTATTATTTTTATCAGCCCGCGATCATATAATTGATTTGAAAAAATTACACAATGTTTATAACAAAATGACAATGGAAAATGGAAAGTCTCAACCTGGCCAACTTTAGTTGATATATTGGCGTCAATATCTGAAACTTATTCCACGAATAACCTTATTCTCCGGTTAAATATCAATTGTAGAACCGGCCCTAAGTAAACTATCTAATAAAAACGATCGATAATAATGAATGATGATAAAATCCTATATTATAGCATCGAATAAAAAAACTATCTAGAAAAACTATCGACTTGTTTCTTGTCCCCATCAATAGTTTAACCGTTTTAGCGAAATAATACGTTTTTTTGCCAGTGAGTGTAGATAAAATAATATTCTACATTAAAATACGGTGTTAAAAATAATAAATTTCAACTAATGTGAATATTCTTGTATAAAATAAAATTTAAAAAAATTGGAAAACCTCGGTAGCTGCGGCATAATCAATACCTCTATTTGCAGCCGTATTCAATAAGCATTCCGCCACTCTCGATGGCGTTACGCGCATTTCATCCGCCTCCCGCATTCAATAGCGCGTATACAACATGTGTCAAGCTGAAGGGGGTGGTTCGGGCAGCGGGGTGGAGGCGGTAAAGATTGATTTTCGGTTACGACATCCGCCGAATACGCGAGAGAGCGCGCGTGGTCGCCCCGGCAAAGTTTGTAAGACACGGGCGCGCCCCGTACCTGCCGCGACTTAATTAAAATCATCAACTATTTCCCCTTACCCTGCTACAATTTAATTATATCACCCCCGCTACGCTCAACGGCGGCGTACTTTAATATTTATGAAGGAAACAATTAGAAATTTCATGTGCCGTTATTGCGGTAATCACTTTCGCTCCGGTTAAAAGATTCAGTTTCAATTAGAAAGGAAAACTCGTGCTGTTTACTTAATTTCTTATAGAGATAAGTGTATTCGAGGATTGCCATTTTGTAATTATTAGTCCCGTAAATTTATTTTCGATGCACTAAATAATATTTGTATTTTATTCTTAATTTGTCTACTCGCACTGGGCGAAATTAGTTCAATTTGTTCTTGAATGGCCCCTTTATGGTTCGTTATTTTAATTATAAATATGAATGAATTCTACAAATCTGGAAAATGCGCTAAAAAGGCTTAAAAAATGGATTATCCTTCTGCAGTTTCTCCTTTATTATTTAAGGCGAATCTTCGAAAATGTCGTTCGAGGATTCCAGCTGAAAATCTATCCCAAAAACGCATAGTGAGATTAACGAAACTGCTTCTACTTTTTTGCGGTGTGTACAAGCCGTCGCCCCAAGAAAAACCGGAAGGGTGTGCACTGAGAAATAAATTTATTTTGAAATAATGGAGCATTTTATGATAAATTTCGCGGATGACTTTACATTATACTACTGTACTTAACTATGCATTACATTATTTTTCACATATATTTTTTAATTAGTCTTAAATTAATTAATGACATTAATTTAATCATAGAAAATAACAGATAATAGTGTAGCGCAGAGTTCAAGTCGTTTGAAATAGTGTAATGGACATAGTTTGGTTGGTAGGGGCCGCCCGCCCACCCACCTTCGCGTGCATACTTTTTTCAATAGATACAGACGTTTTATATTGTTTAAACTATTCCAAAAAGAGTGGTATCCTATAGAAAAACTATGCGCGCGAAGGTGGGGTGGGTAAGCGTCCCCACCAACCAAACTATGCCCGTCCACTATTTCAAATGACTTGAACTCTACACTGCATTGTTATCCATTACTTTCTATAATTCAATTAATTTCTTTATTAATATACGTCTGATTCATAAAAGAATTGTGAGAGACAATGTAGTGCATAGTTCAAGTCGTTTGAAAAAGTGTAACGGACATAATTTGGTTGGTAGGGGACACCCGCCCACCCCACCTTTGCTTACATAGTTTTTCTATAGGATACCACTCTTTTTGGAAAAGTTTAAACAATATAAAACGTCTGTAGCTATTGAAAAAAGTATGCGCGCGAAGGTGGGGTGGGCGGGCGGCCCCTACCAACCAAACTATGTCCGTTACACTATTTCAAACGACTTGAACTATGCACTACATTGTCTCTCACAATTCTTTTATGAATCAGACGTATATTAATAAAGAAATTAATTAAATTATAGAAAGTGATGGATAACAATGCAGTGTAGAGTTCAAGTCATTTGAAATAGTGGACGGGCATAGTTTGGTTGGTGGGGACGCTTGCCCACCCCACCTTCGCGCGCATACTTTTTTCAATAGATACAGACGTTTTATATTGTTTAAACTATTCTAAAAAGAGTGGTATCCTATAGAAAAACTATGCGAGCGAAAGTGGGGTGGGCGGGTGGCCCCTACCAATCAAACTATGCCCGTCCACTATTTCAAATGACTTGAACTCTACACTGCATTGTTATCCATTACTTTCTATAATTCAATTAATTTCTTTATTAATATTCGTCTGATTCATAAAAGAATTGTAAGAAACAATGTAGTGCATAGTTCAAGTCGTTTGAAATAGTGTAACGGACATAGTTTGGTTGGTAGGGGCCACCCGCCCACCCCACCTTCGCTCGCATAGTTTTTTCATTGGATATAGATGTATTATATTGTTTAAACTATTCTAAGAAGAGTGTTATCATATGGAAAAACTATGTAAATAAAGGTGGGGTGGGTGGGCGTCTCCTACCAACCAAACTATGCCCGTCCACTATTTCAAACCACTTGAACTATGCATTACATTATTTTTCACATATATTTTTCGTAAATATCTTTTTAGACTGATAGTCATTGTTTCTGCTGCGTACATTATTGTCGTGTGTGACATTATAAACGCAACGTTTAATATAAAACAATTCACTCTTCAACTTCCAGCCGCCGCGGCCCCCCCAAAAATTTCCACGCGCCATGAAAAATTCCGCCGCCAGCGGAACACTCATCAATCAGTGTTTCATTTATGATCGCAAAAAGCGCGCGTTTTTGAAATATTAGCGCCGCGCGGGACGCAGGTGGTCGCAACTTCCGTTATTTTTTTTTGCGCGCAACTATTCATTTTAATAAAAGTTGAACGCCGCCGAGTTCTTAACTCTCGACAAAATACGTGCTTTATCACGGAAACTGTCGCTGGATGCACGCCGCCGCCGCCGCAGCCGCCGCCGGAGCGCGAGTGCATCTTTTTTTCTCTCGCCCGCGCCTCGCATTTTCACTTCAAAGGCGATTTTAATTAAACACGTACAATACTTTCGCGGCACGGTAGCACGAGAGTTTTAATAAACAGCGAAGTAGCGCTAGTGGGACGATGGAATTGATTTTTTTTTTATAATTATTAGAGGATTTTCCTTATTTGTGGAATTTTATTCATATTTGTAATTGAAATTCTAAATAGACGAAGTATTTAATAGGGGAAATTCAAATGAATTAATACGATTTTATACTGCACCTAAAAATTTATCTATTTTAATTGAACGAATTATCGATTATCTAAGTTTGAAATATTTCTTTTTAATCATAGCATCGTCGTGCTATGGATAAAAACAAATAGCGCCATTTTCAGGGCTAGTAATTTCGGCAGATGTGTTACACACTCCTTGACGGATTCCGACTTGTATGGCTGCTGATTATAAAACAGTTAAAAATGTTACAACTAACCCCCTAAGAGGAAAGTTAAACGCCATCTGGCGATACCAGATCAATTAGCAATGCACACCCATATGGTAATAACCGTCAACATGCTCATGCCATCAGGATCACCGGGTAGTGACCTCTATGGAATAATATTCCAACAGAGTGCTTGAGATATCAGCACAAAGCCAATTTTGTAAAACATATATAAGTGTGAATCCACCTCTTATCAATCTACATATCTAGATTTCGATCTTATTAGATCTCGTTAGTGTAGCTCAGCTGGTGAGGATGAATTCACTCACTTGCTTAGCTACACTGATGAGATCTAATAAAATCGAAATCTAGATATGTAAATTGCTAAGAGGTGGATTCACACTTATATATGTTTATTGTTATTGTGACATAATATACAATATTATAGAAGTTTCTTTGCGCTTGCTATGCCGCTATTCTAGAACTCATACTATCCCTAATTAGTTTTTGGGAAGAAACTACTCTCGAACTGTTTATTATGATTAATAATAATAATAATAAACTTTATTTCTCATAGATTGTAGCACAATAATAAAATACATTTAATACAGATACAATAAAGGAAACAGGTCAATATAAAAACATAAGTACCACTACAAGCCCAGTATGAACGAATAGTACTCTTCCTTGTAATATTATAATAATTAATTCCCTAGGGATTAATTTGTGTTCTAACTTGTATATTTATTAGTTAAATAAGTGTTATGTCTCCTGTCAGTTTATTTATTGCAAACTTACTAAGTTCCTTTTGAGATTCGTATGAATTACTTACTCCTGTCGTGCAGATAATTTTTCCCGAGTTTAATATCGCTGCAGATATAATTTACGGCCGCGAAAGGAGTTCCATTAAACGCAAAACTATTCATATTTATGTGTTAAATGCGGAGCATAAAGTTTTAGAGAGCGTGCCGTCGTCGTTGCTTCTGCTGCTGCTGCTCGCAGCCGCCCCCCAAATCCAGTTGTTTGTCTTTTGTTGCGGGACTGCGGCGGATAGCAGAAGTTTCGTCTTATCGTAAATAAGGGGTAGGACGAATTTTAAAGTGCCCACCCAACTGCAGCACGCTCCCAAAGCCCCATTTATTACTTTCTCATTACGAGTCTACTTACTTGTGAATAGTTCACGGCGGGCAGATTCCTACATAACTAGTCAAAGAAGCCGGCAAAGGGGCTGCATGGTGCTTGAATTGCTTACCTGCAAAAAGATAAAAAAACAACCTTAGAATAGAAATGTATATACAATACTCATATGCCTGTATTCACCAACATTCCATAAACTTTATAGATCCCATAAGCTATTGAATGTATAAATTGAATTGTCATTATGACAGAAATGGTCAATATTTTATTATATTTTTATATTTATATAGAATATGTAACTTTGTTATTTAAATAAATGCAAATTTATATATAAAATATCAACACCTTGAATAGGGTTTGTGATTGGAGTTTTGATGACACATTTTCTTTATTTTTTCAGTATTTCCAATAGAGAAAATCTAAAATAACTTTATTCTCTAGATAATGTATTTATTGTTGTTATAACAATACTTATGGGTTCAATAGCTATTGATAGATTTATAGGACGTTGGTGAATCCCCCGTATTAGACTGTAATAATAAGAGACAATGCCGATTTTATTTAAAACTAGTTTGGATTTTCAATATCAACTCGGGGCTAATAATAATCCCCAAAGAAGAAAATATTGTGTTTCTTACCACTTACATTTTTATTGGTTCCTTACAATATTTCAAATATTTTTTCCGTTAATCCGATAGGGGGTTTGAATGTATTTGTGTAGCCAATTAACCAGTCTCGACATTTTCGAGTATTTAGCAATTTTTCATGCTTCGATAGTGTCCCTACCATTGATTTTTCAGTTTTATTAGACAGTGCCCATTACTAACCCTAATCGAATTTAAAAAGATTTAATTCTATTTTATAATTTTTAAATAATATAGATGGGTTTACTAATTGCCTTAGAGCTGTGGTATCCAACCTTTAACTTGCCTAGAATCTAAGTTATAAATTAAAAATTGCGGATTAGCCTTAGATATGTTCCAAAAAAACAAATCTTTATAGCCAACAGCCCGACTGAAAAACTGAAAAATCAATGTCAATGTATATCAATAATATATGTATTTAGCTTAAATTCACAGAAAACCTTTGAATAAGACTAACCACTAAACCACTGATCTGGGTATGTTTGTTTCAACATTTAATGCAGAATCAATATAAATTTCTAAATTAAAGAAAATTTCTTTCTATATATATATATATATATATATATATATATATATATATATATATATATTTATTACTAGTAGCAATTTTTGATGTGTCTCATCATCAAAAAAGCTGCTGTTAGTAATAATATGATCAACGAGGTGCGGATTGTGTATAACTACCATAGGGAACAATATATGTACAGTATCATCACTATACAATATTGTTAGTAAATGACTTTGTGATTTTTATTATCTAGAAAATGTAGGGTTGGCGTTTCGCTCATTCTGTTGTCGTGTGACACGTGCGCACGTACCGGGAAGAACAATAGAGTTAAGTGGCGTTAGACAAGAAAGTGGAGCTTTGTGTTGCAGTTTGCTAAATTTTTAAGTGGTCTCCCAACAGAAGACGCTCATAATTGCATGATAAAATCGCCGGGGCAAAATTGATGCGCACACGATTACACAACGAGATAGATACGTTTCAGTGAAACAAAGGACCCCCAAAGAGATGCACGCGTAATTAACTAAGCTTATTGAGGGAGAGACAATCACGATGAGAACTTTTATAGATCAAAAGCATCAAAGGGGAGTGTGAGCTGATTGTGATATTTCGATTTTCATAAAATAGCTACATCTTATAATGGAATATAAATAGAAATTTATAAATTGTAAAATGATGTATGGCTTATCTTTCCTTTCCCTCTCTTCATAGAGCCGGAAATTGCAAGCCACATAATATTACAATTATAACGATATACGTAAAATAGCGTAATAAAATTTATTAAGTGTGAATTAAATTGTACTAGATTCATAAAGAAACTTAAAAAAGTTTCTACTTTCAATTATTCATGTGATATGTTCAGCTCGTACAATGACTAATGACTAATCATATATGAGTTGTTACGGATATTTAATTTTGTTGCCACACTAACTGCTAAATATTTATATCTCTGTGTTAATATGTGTACCTTTTTTTTGTTCGTTATTTATTTACGTTCGAAATATAAAATATAAATAAATTGCAAACCAGAAAATCAGCACAAAAAAATTAATTGCTGTTACGCAAATATAGTAATAAATTGAATTGGTATGTTCCACATTTAAATCAATTTATTAAAATGATTTAATTAATAACTCAAATATTTACATTAACACATAGCAAATAAATCTGCTAGTTTGATCCAGTATAAATTACTTTATAGAAGTTACAAATATAAATTAATTGTGTTAAATAAATTAGAGGTGTTTACTATATACATTATTTAATTTAATTTATATTGTTGCATGTAGGCGAATATTATTATTGTCAATATTTTCATTAATCATTTACAGTTTGTTTATTTGAATATAAACACAAACTACTATTTTTTGTATTTATTATGCAAAGGGCTTATCCTATGCCTTCTACTGTGAGGTTTAGGCATATGATTATTATTATTATTATCTGTATTATCCTAATACTTATTTGATTATGTATTATAATTTTTCTGTTCGTAAATTAAATATTTAATATATAATAAAGTATTTTCTTGTCTATATTCATACTTTCCTAATTTATATTAATCAAACATAATTTATTATAGATGTTGTATATAATATATATATATATATATATATATATATATATATATATATATATATATATATATATATCCATTGTTTAGTGAAATAACAATTTTGTATACGTACATAGCTATCAATATGCAATGCCTGTCTATTCATATATTTATGAAAAATCTAACATCCCCCAATCATTGAATCGATTATAATAATTGTTTATTCCAATAACACGAATGCTGTTCATATACCTGAAGCAATAACCACATAAAGCGTAACATTTGTAATAAAATATTCATCCCTTTTACAACTGGAATCATCAAACTATGAACTTAATGTAAATTATTTATAAACCACTAACATAAGCTTATAGGAGTTCACAAATCAATTTACATTAATCACGAAATCACGAAATGTATTTACATTGAAAATTCTGTGGTGATTAAGTTATAAAGCTGGAATATTTATTGAATAGTGGTTTGCTACATATAGTTCAGGTTTTAAAAATCTGAATGTTGATAATTTCAATAAGCAGTAAATTGGTTTACTGTTTATTGAAATTACCAACTTTTCTATTTTTTAATATGTAGCAAATTACTACTAAATAAATATTCATCATCAAATAAGGCAACATTCAACGAATACTTCAAAAATTGAATCTAGCATACAAAACATATAATAAAGTAATCTCAAATGATAAAACAAAATCCCTGGAAATAGCGAGAAACCCAGTAAGATCCAACCAAACCATCGATAAACAACCCTTTTTTTTCTACGGTGAGTACAGCTCCCGTCCCTAGGCTGTGTGCACCGCGGCCCTTCACGGACCTATTGTGCATCATACAAAATCCATGATATGCTAAGCCGGGTCAATTTTTTGTAGAAAAGTTTCCCGACGAGCGGTGGATTCGAACCACGCATTGGCTTCAGACCGTCGCCTTAGACCACTGCGCCACGGACGATTCGCGTAGCTGGTTATATTTACACCAAGATATTTCTATTTCATGACTTGTTTAATAGTAGTATCGTTGTCTGAACAACGATACTACTATTAAACAAGTCATTAAATAGAAATATCTTGGTGTAAATATAACCAGCTACGCGAACCGCCCCAGTCTCGGGAAATATAAATGTTCTCATATGGCAAAATAAATATATATCTAAAGTAATATTATATTTTATATATACGTAAGACCCAATATGGAGCTGAGACCAGAGCGGACTCTACAAGAACAAAAAGTGCCCTCAGAACAATCGAGGTCAAAGTTATAAGGAAGATAACTGGAACAACACTATTTTATCCCATAGTGTTGTTCCAGTTATCTTCCTTATAACTTTGACCCCGTAAGAAGTGAGGTTATAAGGGAAGAATGCGACAGATAGAACATCATATGATGGTCACGATCAAGAAGAAGAATATGGAATGCCCTCATCGAGCGGATGGGAGATGTTAGACTCCCGAAAATATCAATAAACAGGGTACCAAGAGGAAGAAGGCCACCAAAACGATGGCATGAGAGCTGATCATCTACTACCCAAGACACCAGAATTAATAAGCTCCAGACTTAAGAGTTAGAAATAGAATTACATTAAGAATAGGAAGAATACATTTTACGAACAGTTCTAATTTTCATTCATTTAAAATAAAATTAATAAATGTTTATCACACTTTTCAATATCAGCCGTTTCATTTTGTAATAATAATTTACAATTGCAGTGAAATACAATTTATTATGACTCCTTCTCTAAAAGTTTATGATTATTATTTTCCCTCTGACACAACTATTCGATATATATAATTAAATTAATGGAATATTAACAGCAAATTTGTAAATATATACCATTCGAGTCCGTAATTAATTAATTTCGATAATTGCACGGCCCAGTGAGTAGATTGTTAAATATGTAGGTTTTAAAATTGATATTAGTAATAAGTAAATACTATTCGAGTATTACCATTAAATATAATGTTCATTAAAGTAAGTATTATCGAATATATTTCCTTGTAAGAAAATAACGATACTATGAACTGTTAATATGAACTCGAATTATAAATAATAAAATAATAATAAAATAATAATAAAATAATAATAAAATAATAATAAAATAATAATAAAATAATAATAAAATAATAATAAAATAATAATAAAATAATAATAAAATAATAATAAAATAATAATAAAATAATAATAAAATAATAATAAAATAATAATAAAATAATAATAAAATAATAATAAAATAATAATAAAATAATAATAAAATAATAATAAAATAATAATAAAATAATAATAAAATAATAATAAAATAATAATAAAATAATAATAAAATAATAATAAAATAATAATAAAATAATAATAAAATAATAATAAAATAATAATAAAATAATAATTAAATAATAATAAAGTAATAATAAAATAATAATAAAATAATAATAAAATAATAATAAAATAATAATAAAATAATAATAAAATAATAATAAAATAATAATAAAATAATAATAAAATAATAATAAAATAATAATAGAATAATAATAAAATAATAATAAAATAATAATAAAATAATAATAAAATAATAATAAAATAATAATAAAATAATAATAAAATAATAATAAAATAATAATAAAATAATAATAAAATAATAATAAAATAATAATAAAATAATAATAAAATAATAATAAAATAAATTTATTTCCAAAAGAAAAGAAAAATACAGTTAATAATTTATAATTGTAATTATGATAATAATAAAGATAAATAAACTAGTTTTAAAAGATAAGTAAAACAATTTTTTACTTTGTTAAAAAATCGTTTTATTTATCCTTTAAAATGAATTATCACAAAGTAGACGCCTTAACAATCCAAAACTAGTTTTAGTTTCCCAAGAAAATTACAGTTTATGGATACCAAAGCAGCATGTATTGCGGGTATGGAACCATCACCTACCAAATTACAGAATAGGATGGGGACCCCTATTCTGTAATTAGGTAAGTGATGGTTAAGGCGAATTTTCGAAAATCTCTCGCTGAAAATCTATTCGAAAAACGCGTTGTGAGACTATCGGAACTGCTGCTACTGCTTTTGCGGAGTGTATAAACCGTGGCCCCAGGAAATACTGGAGGGGTGCGCACCGAGAAATAAATTTATTTCGAAATAATGAAGCATTTTGTGATAATTACGCGGATGTCTATAAACTATACTACTGTAATTAAACATTATCAGATTGTATTTATAAAAACTTGAAATATGAAACTGCAATCTCTTAGAGGAATTTCTGCTGAATTTTGATTACAAATCGGAGTAAATATATACTTTTCTGATGCAAATATTGACTACTTAAGCATATTTTTTACAACTATTTCGAGACAAAAAATTAACTTTTTCGTCCTAACAAAGTATCAAATCATCCTTAGATTGGAGAAATATCCAAACATATTTCCAGAAAATTATAAAATGTTGACTAGAAAAGACCGTGCGATTAGGTCAACATTGAACCGTATTTCATTTTCCGAGATTCGCCTTAAGATATACAATACATGAATTTCCCGATGAATTATATTTCTTTATTTATAAAGGTGAGGAGTATATTGGGCGGCATATAGCGACGACAACAAAGCCAAGAATAGCAAATAAAAATAGCGCCATTGCCAATGAATAAAAGTAAAAGAGGTAGAGAAACGGATAGCGAGGACAAAGACATACAAAATCAGAAACCGTTAGAGAAAACAAAAAAATACTGAGATCTCCAGCATCACAAAAAAGAGTAGAAGAAACAGAAAAAAATTGCAACGGTGAAACGAACTTTGACAAAGATACAATGGAAGAACTAAAACAAATGATTATAGAACTAATGAGGAAGATGGAAGAAAACATGTCACAAATAAAACAGGAAATAAAAGAGATTAAGACCGACATGAACAATAAGGAAGAAACATGGAAAGAAGAAAAGAGAATATTGGAAGTCAGAATAGAAAAACTAGAAAATAAATCAGACATTGAAGAGAAGAGAAGAAGAAAAAATAACATAGCAATAAGAGGTCTAGACAAGATAGATACCATAGAAGAGGTAAGATCACTCATCAAAGAGAAACTGGAAGTGGAGACAGGGGTTAACAAAATACAAAAAATAAACACAGGCCCAGAACGAAATATAATAATAGTGGAAATCCCAAGTTGGGAAGAAAAACAAAAAATAATGAAAGCAAAATATAAACTGAGAAATACAACGATATATATATAGACGATCATCTAACGGAAGAGGAGAGAAAAATACAAAGAGAAATAAGAAAGATAGCAAAATTGGAAAAAGAAAAAGGAAAACACGTGAAAATAGGATATAGAAAGATAATAGTATGGGATAAAAAGGAGAAAGGAGTCGTAGCCAAAGATAATGGGGTGAAAGTAACCAATCCAAAAAAATACTAGCAAAAGAGAAAACGGACGGAAGCAAAAATACAAAGAATACAGCGAGGAAAGGGACAACGAACATAAGAAAGAAGAACAAACACATAATAAATAGAAACAAAGAAAAGAGTACAGTAAAAAAAAGAAAAATATGGAAAATTGGGACTTGGAATATCAGGCGTATAAATGGAAAGGAAAAAGAGCAGGAAGAAGAATTTGAGAAAGCTGAACTAGACTTCTTAGTGGTAACAGAAACAAAAAAGAAGGGGAAGGGAGAGTACAAAATGGACAAGGAACATATATTCATATATAGCGGCGTAGATAACAATCGGAGAGCCGCAGCAGGGATAGGATGAATAGTGCATAAAAAACTGAAATTTAATATATATATAAATGGGATGCAATTACGGAGAGGATTTTGTCTATCGAAGTTAGAGATCAAAGAAACGGCTACCATAAAACTATCATAGCAGTGTATGGACCAAACGAAGCTGATACTGCGTGCAACAAAGAAACATTCTGGGGGCAGCTCAACGAAACAACAGAAAAAGCCAAAGGAGAAGTGTACGTGGCAGGAGACCTCAACAGCAGAATTGGCAACAAAGTAAAAGATAATGACGCGATGAGAGGAGATATGGAGAAGGCGTACTCAACGAAAATGGTAAGAAAATGCTAGATTATTGTAGAATGAATAATCTAGTAATAACGAATACACTATTCAAACACAAGGACATACACAAATACACCAGGGAAGTGATAAGCAGGAACGAAAAATCTATAATAGACTATGTACTAGCAGAACAAGGGAAAAGGAGCAAAATAATAGACACAAGAGTAAAGAGAAGTTACGAAATTGGAAGTGATCACTATCTAATAGAGACGAAAATAAAGGAAGACTACCAAGATAGCGATAAAAAAAAAATCAGAGACCAAATATAGCAACAAGATAAGAACATACAAACTAAGGGAAAAAGAAATAGCAAAAATCTATAAAGAGAAAATAGAGGAGAAATTAGTAAAGGACAACTATAGACAAGAAGTGGAGGAAATGTGGAATAAATTAAAGAAAAATATACTGGAGACAGCACAAGAGACATGTGGGACAAAGCAAAACACAAACAAGAAGCAGCAGACAGCATGGTGGTCGCAGGACATAAGAGAGAAAATAAAGGAAAAGAAAAAAGCATGGCAAAGATACCTAAATGATAAAAATAGTAAAAACTACGAAGAATACAGTTTAAAGAGGAAAATAGTAAAAGATAAGGTCAGAATAGCAAAGAGCAAGGAATGGGAAAAGTTCGGAGAGACAATGGAGAAAAATGCAAAGGAAAACCAAAAATTATTCTATAAAACACTAAAACTAAACAGAAAAGAAAAAGGACAAGAAGTAAATTATATACAAGACAATCTAGGAATATTGCTGAAGGACAACGAAAAAATACTGGAAAGATGGAAAGAATATTTTGAAGACTTACTATCACAAAATGGTGGAAAGGAACAGAAGACAAGAGATCAGAACGACTCAGAAGCAGATATAGAGATGATCAATGGAAAAGAAATACTAGAGATAATAAGGGAAATGAAAATAGGGAAAGCACCAGGACAAGACCAGATCACAACGGAAATGATTAAACATATGGGACCTGCAGGTAACGAAATACTACTAAAATTAATAAACGAAATATGGAGGACGAATAAAATACCCAAAGATTGGCAAGTATCGTTAATCGTACCGATACACAAGAAAGGCGATAAGACAAAATGTTCAAACTATAGGGGTATAACACTCATAAGCATAGGTATGAAGATCTTAGAAAAAACAATTAACAAAAAAATACTAGCAAACATAGAGCAGACGCTAGAAGAATCGCAATGTGGATTTAGGAAAGGAAGATCCACACAGGACAACATTTTCACGATAAAACAAATCACAGAAAAAAGAATTGCAAATAATAAAAACACATACCTAGGATTCATCGACCTGGAAAAAGCATTCGACACGATGCCAAGAAATAAATTATGGAAAATCCTGGAAGAGAGAGGTATAGAAAGAAAGACAGTCGAATTAATACAAAACATATACAACAACAACACCAATGCAATAATACACAAGGGACAAACATCAAGAACATTTCAGACAACCACTGGACTAAGACAAGGAGGCGGGCTCAGTCCTACATTATTTAACATATACATGGATGAAATAATGAAGAGCATGAAACCCGAAACCAAAAAAGCAAACATAGGGTACAAAAACATGCAAGTTGTAAAAATATCGGAAGGAGCATTCGCTGATGATGTCGTAGTGATAGCAGAAAATGAAGGTAATCTGCAGCACAACCTTAGTGTATGGAACAGACACCTAGAAAAGTATAACATGAAAATGAACTATAACAAAACAAAAGTGATGGTAATAGGAAACCGGAAAGAACCAATAAATATAAAGATAGAACAACACACAATAGAACAAGTAGAATAAGTCAAAGACCTGGGAGTAGCACTGACAGAAGACGGAAAAATGGAAGGCGAACTTAGTAACTTAGTAAGAATAAACAACACAGCTAAAACATACCACGCATTGAGCAATATACTGATTAACAAGAAAGAGATCAGCAGAAGGGCAAAAATAAATATATATAAAAGCATATATAGACCTATACTGACATATGGAAGCGAGACGTGGAAGTTAACGAAAAGGGACCAAAGTAGAATACAGGCAATGGAAATGAAATATCTCAGAGGAGTAAAACAAGTTACGAGAAGAGACAGAATAAGAAATGATGACATCAGACAAGAACTGGGAATTGAAGCTGTAGATAAGTATATAGAAAAGAAACAACTAAAATGGTGGGGTCATTTAATTAGGATGGACAAAAAGAATCAAACAAAACAGGTATGGGAAGCAAGAACTGAAAATAAAAGAAGAAGAGGTAGACCAAGAAAAGAGTGGGACAACATAATAGAGGATATAATAATCAAGAAAGGAAAAACAGTCAAGCAAGCAAGAGAACTGGCGAAGAACAGAAAGGAGTGGAAAGAATTTACAAATGTATAAACAACAGTAATTGTAAACTATAATAATGTTAATAGTGTTAATGTAATAGCCTACACCGAAAGGTAAAAGGCAATTGATAATATATATATATATATATATATATATATATATATATATATATATATATATAATTGCAAATTCTCTAAAAATTTCACCCTCCGGTGGGAATCAAACCCACGTCTCTATCGCGGCCAACGTGCTAACCAATTACACCACGTAGGGTATTGATTGGTAGCACGCGAGATATTCGTTATATAGGTTTGTTAATTCGTCACACACATTTGACGTTTAACCGTTTGGAGAGTCCGATGGTTGTTCGGATTTCACTCCGTGCGGCGCGTCGTGGTGTGATAAATTCGAGTGTGTGAATTTTCAGAGTGAATCTTTCCATCTCAGGAATACGGGTAAAAGCCACCGTTTCTGACGTCATTTTGATGCTACAAAAAAACATATTTCTATATAGAAATGTAGATCAAAAGCCTGTCTTGATTCGAGGGGATTAGAATGGCAGAATTGGGAAATCAAAAAGTATATATCAGATATATCTATACACTGAATTTTATATAATACCAATACAAATAAGATTTGCCTACGTAACTAGATACATTAAGATTCAAGATCAATATAATGATATTTGTAATTATAAACCGTTTGTATAGCTTGTGAGTTATAAGAAACATTTCTGTCAACATTAAAAACATCGCGTCTTCAGTTAACTTAACTTGGCATTCATAAAACTAACCCATTTCCAACATAAACAAACGCCCCTATACATTTCTTCCCCTAAAACGAAACAAAATACAGCCCTTACCTTTCCCCCGGCGCATTAAATGGAATTATTCGGATGTTGATTTTGCCCCCCCTGCTCGCACCGTTATCCGCACGCATAATGGAAACCCGCACTAATTATTTCCAACTGCCGCGGGGGGGCGCGCGCGCCTAGCCCATCTTCTGCGGCAATTAGTATACGATAAATTGGATTAGTCTTTTAGAGTTTTCTCTAGAGGTTTTTAGGGCTGAAATAATTCTTTTAAAACGATTGTCGACGGACATTAGCAAGTGGGGGCGAATATTTAAAGCGTTTTACGAGTTGGAAGTGATACTTGGTAGAAATATAACATCTAAGATAATAAAAAATACATAAAAATGAATATTAAATATAATATTTTTAAAATATTTGATACTATTTTATTTATGTTTATTTTGTAACTTTTTAGAGAATATTTGTTTCACTTTATAACTAAAATGTACACACAGGCGGAAAGACCCGGGAAGGGTCGATAGCCCAATAAATATATATATATATATATATATATATATATAAATATATATATATATATATATATATATATATATATATATATATATATATATATATATATATATGTATATATATATATATATATATATAAATATATATATATATATATATATATATATATATATATATATATATATATATATATATATATATATATTATATATATTTAAAAGTACAATAATATGTATATGTGCAAGATTGGAAAATCCTACACCGTATGCCTATCAAAAAAACATTGCGCTGCTATTGTTTTTATCAATTTTTAGTACATTTCTATAAATATACAGTTAACAAATTGAATGTGAATTTTAATTACTTTACGTCATATCTTCTTTCAAACACTTTATTCTAGTCACATAGTGTAGTGACTTCATACAGTAATCAATGAAATACGTTAAAAAAAAAACTTCTACTGAAAACTAATTTAAAAACAATACGTCCAAATTTACTGTCGTAGCGAATATATACTCTCATACATATTTCATGAAATAAAAAAGGTTGGAGGTTCATTATTATTATTACTCTTGGCGCGCTCGCGTTAAATGATATTTGTGAATATTAAAAATTCCTTTAATCATCTCCTCGCTGGAGCTCCACAACGCGACACGCTTTGTCTGCGTTTGTGTGAATAAAAATCCCGACAGAATAATTAGAACGGATTTGCGAGAGAGGGCCAATAACTGTTTGTCTCTTATGCAAATCAACGCGACGGCGTTGTATATGCATACAGATCACAAGCGCAAAAGGATTTCAAATATCAAATTATTATTTTCATTTCAAAGAATTACGTATTAATTTGAGCAGAAATCTACTCACTAAAGCCCCGGTTTCCTAGTATCGATAAAATTGTCTGCTATAGACATTATAAGAAATGGTGAATGGTGAATTTTTCAATTATATATACCTATATAATTGAAAAATTCACCATTCTCTAATTCTTAACTTTTTCCTAGTACATTAAGGTGCGACGCTTTCTGGATTATTTATATTTTATATTTATGTAAATACTCAAACAACTCTTTTGTCTAATGTCAAAAATTAAGATAGGAAGATTATGTGTTGACTGTTTAAAACGCATTGAAATCTATCTTACCATGTAATAGGGTAAAATCTAAATTATTCAGAAGCCACTTACAAAATGTTGCATTTAATAGTTGATATATAAACAGGGAATTCCCCTCATGAATGAAAGAAATCTATAATAATCATTTGATCATACTTTAATACAGGTTTTTATCTATTAGCTATTACAATTGAATATCTATTGGAATAAATTCAGCCAATACACCTGTTATAAGGTGACCATACGTCCTAAATTTTCCGGGATAGTCCCAAATGTTCAGCGAATTTGTAGCATGTGTCCCGAATTGTCCCGAAAACAGTAGCGAGAGAACGTAAAAGTTTAATGCATATATTTATTTAAGTAATATAGTGTTGGCACTAATGCCTGCACTGATAGAGTAGAGGTAGAGCATTATGAACAGGTTTTGGACAAGTGACTAGACAAAGCTTAAAGTGGACACTTTATGCTTTACGCTTTATGCTTTACGCTTTATGTATGTTCGTCACCAAATAAATGCTGATGACAGTTGCAGGGACTTTATAAAAAGATTAAAAAAGGAATGTTCTAAGAAATATATTTATGCATGAGAGAAATATTAATCTAATTCAAAACTAAATGAAATATATATATATATATATATATATATATATATATATATATATATATATATATTTATATATATATATATATATTTATATATATATATATTAGAATTTCTAACTTCGAAATCTGGTCACCTTAGTCTGTTATGACTTTTGTGTTGAGAGTCCATACGTGGGGGTCGCGGGATGGAATCACATCGGTGATAGAGTATTAAGTGTTTTAAATTATTAATTTTTTTAACAATCTGTATTACTTTTGTATATATTATTATATTTTAGTGGTATTAAAAAAAAAGCACAATTAATACGAAAAAAAAATTAATAGCAATTTTTGAGTGAGGTTTTCGTTTTTACATATTAAAAATTCATTTATTCATTATACATCGTGCAATAAGCAATTCATTCTTTCGTAATTGATTTATAATACTTCGTTGAATGACTGGAATTCATGAATTTCACCTAGTTTAATTTAGATTCATAAAACAGTATTTAAAATGTCAGAAGTATAATACAATTCCTAGAAACTCATTTCAACGACTCGTTCGTTATATTTTTTTTTATTTAGGGAACAATGTATGTAAATACTTGTAGTACATAAAAGCCCTGCATCAATTATACTTGTTTGATTTTGTTTGTTGAGCATATATATTAAACGCAGCTCCGCCGTTTGGAAATTAAAAGCGTTTTAGCAAAGTGCACATAAAGCGGGCTCTCGTATTTGGATTTCTAAAGGGTGGTGGGCGCGGTGGTTGGAAATTAAATTACAGGGAAAAGTTTCGAGTGTTTTCTAGGCGAATTGGAAATTTCGCGCACGCGGATTAATTAAATGGTAGGATGTGGAGAGGAACAGTTTAATAAAATGTTATGTAAATTGTGTCAGCGTAGAAATTAGTTTTTGTGGTTCATTTCAAGTGGGACGTATAGTTTGGTAGTTTTAATAATACTAACGTTTTTAATGTGAAGTTTAAATATTTTAATCGATTTTCTTATCAAATTATAGTATTCTAATTACAGTATCTACTATTTGATAGGCATATTTTACCACATTATTTTGTAACGTTGAAACTGTAAGGCGATATGAAACAATGCTTGCAGATATTTAATAATATTTCCGACCGCTATAACCGCCACTCCTGACGTATTGATGAATAGCAATCACAGGACGTGGGGAATACCAACGCCCAAAACAGTTTATTTTTTAAATATTGGATTGTTAAGGCGTCTACTTTGTGATAATTTATTTTAAAGGATAAATAAAACGATTTTTTACTTTGTTTTTTATCACACTTCAGTTACACTTTGCAACTAGATATATAAAAAATCGGAGGAGCTCGAAAATGGCTAGAGCTTAGCCGAAACTAGTTGCAAAGTGTAACTGAAGTGTGATAACAAACAAAGTAAAAAATCGTTTATTTTTTATTTGGTTACCATACAAAATAAATTGGTTTAAAGTCGAACTTAGCAAAAACTAATCCCACTCCACCTTATAGGAATGTTATTTATTATTAAATTTTCAATACATAAATATCAAGCCTCATATCATATTTTTTTTCTCTCTTTCCATAAATTGTCTTATATTATTAATACCCTTCCCCCATTGGGACCGCATTTGGGTTTTGATCGGGTCCCAGCCCGTCGGCAAACGACCCGTGAAATTTATTAATGAAGCGCACCGGCCCGGACGAGTTAGTTCCGGCCGACGGCGTCCAATTATGAATCGCCGCCGTGACGCTAAGCAGACGAAAAATCGCACGGCTCGGGCGGCACATCCAATAGCCCACCCACCGCTAGGCACTGTTTTTTTTTCCGCGAGCCGCACATCAAAGAGCAATTTTCCCGGCGATTGGAGGCTATCCGGGTTTCAAAGCTAGGGACGCCTTTTAAGGATCAGAAACGGAAATGGCGGTTTTGATTTTTCGGGCGCGGTCAATTTCCGGCGCGGCGGTAATTAATTTTTTTTTTGGTTCGAGTTTGAAAAGGGATCGCTTTGATCTGTCTGTGCGATGAGCGGGAGGGAAATCCACGAAACACGACTTTGTTTGTGCTTTGAGGCATACATAAATATGCGAAGATTAAAAAAAAATACACAGGGATTGATGAAAAAAGTTCATTTTTTTTTGGCTATACAAGATGTATAGTTTATACAACATCTGTATTCAAAGCAGAGTTTATCACCGACACTATTCGCCCTTGCAATGGAGCACATCTTTAAGAAAATAGCGTAGGAAAATTTATTGAGTTTATTTAAGTTACCTATGATTTGCAGAAGACGTGGTCCTAGTTAGCAGTAATATAAAATACTTGAAATCTATGTTGGAAACTCTACAGGAGCTCTTAGAACGGACAGGACAATGAACTTCACAAAGGCGGAGATATTGAGTCAGGACAAACAACAAATATATACACAAAAAGTTTAGATTTTTATAAAAATTATCCTTTCGAAAACGCCTATTTTGCACAGTTACTTGATAACTAAAAATATCGGGGGTAGGCACCACACGACTTTCTGAATGAATGATTTAATATGAAAGTTTTAAAAGTAAAATATAATCACTCCCCAGATTTAGTATATTTTTGATTTTTTGCAAGAATTATTTTATTAAAACTTGTTAAGAATAAAATTTTACAACTGCAATACTACCTTAAATATTTTCGTACAAATGGACTGTTAAGATATAGACAAACCAAAATTACAGATGTAAATATCTTTCAGGATGCTAAACTTGGCTCCAATTCTCACCAGTTCGTTCCAACTCGAGTTCTCAGCCAATTTCCAAATTTGATCGTTATGTTTCCGATTTCTTTTACGCCTTTTCTGTGTATAGGTCTCTTTTTCTAGAAACCACTGATCTGAGGCGAGAATTTGAGCCAAATCTAGCAACCTGAAAGATATTTACATCTGAAATTTTGATTTGTCTTTGTAACGCTCCATTTGTACGAAAATATTTAAGACAGTATTGCAGTTGAAAAAATTTTATAAAATAATTTTTGCAAAATTTAAAAAATAAGCAAAATATTGCTTATTTTTGATTTTTTTGCAAAAATTATTTTATAACATTTTTTCAACTGCAATACTGTCTTAAATATTTTCGTACAAATGGACCGTTACAAAGTGTGTATAAGAAAGGAATTGATTCGAATTGCATTTTGTTGTTAGTTAAATATAACCACTCCCCATATTTTGCAAAATTTCAAAAATAAGCAAAATATGGGGAGTGGTTATATTTAACTAACAATAAAATGCAATTCGAAAACAATTGCTTTCTTATACACTTTTTGTAACGGTCCAGTTGTACGAAAATATTTAAGACAGTATTGCAGTTGAAAAAATGTTATAAAACAATTTTTGCAAAAAAATCAAAAATAAGCAAAATATGGGGTGTGGTTATATTTAACTAACAAAAAATTAAATTCTAAAACAATTCCTTTTTATACACATGCTGTATTCGGAAAGTAAAAGATAGTGTCGTGACTTATGTATTCGCCTCAGATCGGTGGTTTCTAGAAAAAGAGACCCATACATCAGAAGTGGCGTGAAAGAGGTCGCTAACAATAAATTTGTATGTTTTATATCTGTATTATATAAGCTAATATGTATTAGAACGAGAAGCACACGAATTTTAATCGCAATCATATGGGAGTATCTTGAGTTATGGTGGATGCGCCGGGAAAATAATAGTGCCGACCCTAAAAGATGTAAAATATTCCATATTATTATGTAATTTAAGAAAATATTTTATATATTTTAGGGCGGATACTGATATTTTCAATATAGCACAAAATAGCAGAGAAAATAACTTTAGGCAATAACTGAGTATTATTCTCCTGACATATTTCAATATTTGCAGACCGTCTATTATTTTTCTTTCCCTCCAACATTATATTTACACCTTTGTTTCCAATCCCCTCCCCACACTGTCAATATTATTTAACGATGTTGTGCTGGCGTTTCGCTTGAACCCTTTGACAGTATATCTCGCAGTTTTCAAATTTCAAAGGAAATTGATGAAAAGTTTCCGACACCCGCCGTCGCCGCCGCCGCCCCCGCGTGCAAGTTGAACCCGACTCGGATGGAAACAAATATTTGTTTGTGAACAAACGAAATTTCCGGTGTGTATTATACTAACGACCGGCGTCGGCGGCAAAAGGGCGACACACATTTGTTGTTGCGCTTTCAAATTAAATGGAAATATTCACAATGCCTTTCCAGGAGAACAAAATGTGAAAAACAAAGAGGTTTTTTTTTATTGTATAATTATTTTATTGTACTGTTAAGGTTTTCATTAAAGGTCGTTTTAGACACGACAATTTCTTGACTCAAAAGTTAGTCAAGATGCAAGACAATCTAAATTGTCTCGTATATACAGCAAATTATTACTGAATACACCAAACAGACTTTCAGGGAAAAAAAACCTTGGGTCTATAGCCCTGTTCACTATAAAAATAAAGTTAGAGGACAGAACAATAAAATATAGGATTGTCTTCTGAAATAAAGAACGTATGGTCATATAATAATATTTGAAATATTGAATTGGATGATAGATTGAATGGAAAAATATAACGCGTTCTATTTGCCAAGGACAAATTGTATGGGAGGAGGATATATGAATTCATTTCTTGAACAACTTTTGAGATAAGAAATTGTCTTGTCTAAAACGACCTTTACACATTATATTTGTTAAATATATAATGTATTAAGAGATTTTTTAAGATCATAATTCTGAACATATTGACTTTACCAAAATCAAATTTTTCAAGCGACAAGTTTTCAGTGAAATAAGAGTTACAACTTATTTAAAAATCCTGAAAATATTGACTTTTACGTAAATTTTCAGTTATTCTCAATCGACAATAAAGTTTTATATTGAAGTCGATTGAGAATAACTGAAAATTTTCGTAAAGTCAATATTTTCAGGATTTTTAAGTAAGCAGAGGTGCGTTCAGTATTGGATAAATATGATCCGACGAGGTGTTACGTCATAGATAGAACGCTTTTAGACCATGTCTAGGCGATTCGTCCGATATAACCGAACGGATTTGGATCAGTCGGACTTGATCGGACGACGAATCGGAACGCACCCCTGTACGTTTTATTTCACACTAGATAGAAACAAATTCTAGACGACTATAGAAAGTCTGATTGGGCTATTAGCAGAAAATAATATAAATAATTAGATCAGTAGTTCTTAACTGGTATTCAGCGAGCTTGTTGAAAGTGCTCCGAGAAATTACGAAAGCCGAAATTGAATGTTAGCTCATCTGCTGTATGTGACTCTTTAATTTTGGTGCACCACGAGTTCTTTTTTTATGATCAAATGTGCTCTCTGACTCACAAAAAGGTTAAGAATCACTGGTCTATATGATTTTTTACTGTAGGAACTGTCATAGATTATTCGAATGAATTATAAAAAAATATGAAAAATCAAAGATTTAAGAAATTTAAATGTATGACACTATTTTATATTATATATTTTATTGGGCTCAAAATAAAACATTCTCTAATAATTTTCAAGTCTGCAGGTAGGTTTTTATTGTACGAGCTGTTTTAAATTAATCGGTTGAGTTATAAATTTTTTTTAAAAAATCAAAGACTAAAGAAAGTTTAATTTACGATATTATTTTACATTCTATATTTAATTGGGCTCAAAATAAACAAATTATTGTTAATTTTTACTCAAAATTAAAGTCTGCAGGAAGGTTTTTATTGCACGAGCTGTTTCAAATTAATTGACTGAGATATAAAAAATGATAAAAAATCAAAGATTTAAGATATTTTAATTTTTTATATTATTTTACATTGTATATTTAATTGGCATAAATAAAAACATAGTTTGATCATTTTTACCCAAAAATTATGTTTACAGGAAGGTTTTTATTGAAGAAACTATTTTAAAATAATCGGCTGAGTTATAAAAAATAAATAAATAAAAAATCATGGATTCAAGACATTTAAATTTATGATATTATTTTACATTCCATATTTTATTGGGCTCTAAATAAACAAATTTTTGATAATTTTTACTCAAAAATAACGTCTGCATGAAGGTTTTTATTGCACGAGCTGTTTTAAATTAATCGACTGAGATATAAAAAATGATAAAAAAATCAAAGATTTAAAAACGTTAAATTTATGATATTATTTTAACATTCTATATTTAATTGGGCTTAAAATAAACCATATTGTGATAATTTGTACCCAAAAATAAAGTGTCACTAAAGGATTTTATAGTACGAGCTGTTTTAAATTAATCGACTAAGTTATAAAAAATAAATAAAAAATCAAAGATTTAAGAAATTTAATTTTATGAAATTATTTTACATTTTATATTTAATTAGGCTCAAAATAAACAAATTTTTGATAATTTTCACTAAAAAATAAAGTCTGCAGGAAGGTTTTTATTGCAGGAGCTGTTTTAAATTAATCGACTGAGATATAAAAAATGATTAGAAATCAAAGATTTACAAAAATTAAATTTATAATATTATTTTACATTCTATATTTCATTGGGCTTAAAATAAACCATATTGTGATAATTTGTACCCAAAAATAAAGTGTCACTAAAGGATTTTATAGTACGAGCTATTTTAAATTAATCGACTAGTTATAAAAAATGATAAAAAATCAAAGATAAAAGAAATTTAAATATATGTTATTATTTTACATTCTATATTTAATTAGGATCAAAATAAACCACTTTTTTATATTTTCCACCCACACATAAAGTCTGCAGGAAGGTTTTTATTATACGTGTTTTAAATTAATCGACTGTGTTATAAAAAATGATAAAAAATAAAAAATGTACGAAATTTTAATTTGTGATATTATTTTACATTCCATATTTAATTGGTATCAAAACAAACCAGTTTTAGTTAATGTTAACCATAAAATAAAGTCTACATGAAGGTTTTTAGTGTACGAGCTGTTTTAAATAAATCGACTGAGTTATACAAAAATGGATACAAAATCAAATATTTAAGAAATTTTAATTTTTGATATTATTTTATATTCTATATTTAATTGGGCTCAAAATAAACTATATTGTGATCATTTTCACCCAAAAATAAAGTGTGCAGAAAAGATTTTATAGTACGAGATGTTTTTTTTAAATTAATCGACTATGTCATAAAAAATGATAAAAAATCAAAGATTTAAGAAATTTAAATTTATGATAATATTTTACATTCTATATTTAATTAGGATCAAAATAAACCGCTTTTAGATATTTTCCATCTACAAATAAAGTCTAGAGATTGTTTTTTATTGTGCGAGCTGTTTCAAATTAATCGCCAGAGTTATAAAAAATTATACAAAAATCAAAGATGTAAGAAATTTAATTTATAATATTCTTTTGCATTCTGTACTTAATTAGGCTCAAAATAAAATATTGTTTATCGTTTTAACCTAAAAATAAAGTCTGCAGGAAGGTTTTTATTATACGTGTTTTAAATTAATCGACTGTATTATAAAAAATGATAAAATATCAAAGATTTACGAAATTTAAATTTGTGATATTATTTTACATTCCATATTTAATTAAGATAAAAACAAACCGGTTTTTGTTAATTTTAACCATAAAATAAAGTCTACATGAAGCTTTTTAATGTACAAGCTGTTTTAAATTAATCGACTGAGTTATACAAAAACGGATACAAAATCAAATATTTAAGAAATTTTAATTTTTGATATTATTTTATATTCTATATTTAATTGGGATCAAAATAAACTATATTGTGATCATTTTGACCCAAAACTAAAGTGTGCAGAAAGGATTTTATAGTACGAGATGTTTTAGATTAATCGACTATGTTATAAAAAATGATAAAAAAATCAAAGATTTAAGAAATTTAAATTTATGATAATATTTTACATTCTATATTTAATTATGATCAAAATAAACCGCTTTTAGATATTTTCCACCCACAAATAAAGTCTACAGAATTTTTTTTATTGTGCGAGCTATTTCAAATTAATCGCCTGAGTTATACAAAATTATACAAAAATCAAAGATTTAAGAAATTTAATTTATGATATTTTTTTACATTCTATACTTATAATAAATAAAATATTGTTTATCATTTTCACGTAAAAAGTCTGCAGGAAGGTTTTTATTATACGCGTTTTAAATTAATCGACTGTGTTATAAAAAATGATAAAAAATCAAAAATTTACGAAATTTTAATTTGTGATATTATTTTACATTCCATATTTAATTGGGATCAAAACAAACCGGTTTTTGTTAATTTTAACCATAAAATAAAGTCTACATGAAGGTTTTTATTGTACGAGCTATTTTAAATTAATCGACTGAGTTATAGAAAAAATTGATAAAAAATCAAAGATTTAAGAAATTTTAATTTTTGCTATTATTTCATATTCTATATTTAATTGGGCTCAAAATAAACTATATTGTGATAATTTTCACACAAAAATAAAGTATGCAGAAAGGATTTTATAGTGCGAGCTGTTTTAAATTAATCGACTATGTTATAAAAAATGATAAAAAATCAAAGAGTTAAGAAATTTAAATTTATGATAATATTTTACATTCTATATTTAATTAGGATCAAAATAAACCACTTTTTGATATTTTCTACCCACAAATAAAGTCTACAGAATTTTTTTTATTGTGCGAGCTATTTCAAATTAATCGCCTGAGTTATACAAAATTATACAAAAATCAAAGATTCAAGAAATTTAATTTATAATATTCTGTTACATTCTATACTTAATTAGGCTGAAAATAAAATATTGTTTATCATTTTCACCTAAAAATAAAGTCTGCAGGAAGGTTTTTTATTAAACACGTTTTAAATTAATCGACTGTATTATAAAAAATGATAAAAAATCAAAAATTTACGAAATTTTAATTTGTGATATTATTTTACATTCCATATTTAATTGGGATCAAAACAAACCAGTTTTTGTTAATTTTAACCATAAAATAAAGTCTACATGAAGGTTTTTAGTGTACGAGCTGTTTTAAATGAATCTATTGAGTTATAGAAAAAATTGATACAAAATCAAAGATTTAAGAAATTTTAATTTTTAATATTATTTTATATTCTATATTTAATTGGGCTCAAAACAATACATATTTTGATAATTTTCACCTAAAAATAAAGTCTGCAGGAAGGTTTGTATAGTATGAGCTGTTTTTAATTAATCGACTGAGTTAATTTAAAAAATGATAAAAAATCAAAGATTTAAGAAATTTAAATTTATAATATTATTTTACATCCTATATTTAATTGGGCTCAATACAAGCCGCATTTTTATGATTTTCGCCCAAACATAAAGTTTACAGAAAGGTTTTAAGTGTACGAGCTGTTTTAAATTAATCGACTGTATAAAAAATGATACAAAAATCAAAGATTTAAGAAATCTTTCTATTTTTGATATTATTCTGTATACTATATTTAATTGGACTTAAAATAGTCTATATCCGTGATTCTTAGTTTATTGCAAGTTCTGGATAGTTGGCTGGAGGGTAGCATAGCTACAGACACTTAGGCCTCAAAATGGGCCCATTGTGAAAAGTTTATTGCAAGTGCTCCACGAAATTATGAAAGCCGACATTGAATGTTAGCTCGTCTACTGTATGTGATGATTGACTCCGCGATTTTTTCTTATGATCAAAAGTACTCCCTGACTTTAAAAATGTTAAAAATCACTGAATTAGGTAATAAAAGTATTTATTGAAAATGAAGATCATTATTTTTTTAGTTTTGAAGTTAAAACTTTAAAAGTAGTTACCTAAAATTATGAAAACTTTTTCCGGTCAATGCTAATGTATTGTCAAAATCTATAGCAAATCGAAAAAAATCCAAAGTTTGACAATTGAAAGGGGTAAATTTTAAAAATTTCCATCCGATTTGTTTTTTTTTCGCAATCGATCTGAAATTTTATATAATCAACTTTGATAGTATTACAAATATCGGAGGTAATTTTGAGATATTTTCAGCTAACTTTATGAGTTATTAGCGGATTAATTCGCCTGCAAACAAATTTTCATGTTTCTATAAAAATAGTTTCTCGTATTAAAAATCTATACGTTATACAGTTTTAGGGAGCCTGATTAGTCTATTCTGAGATAATAATGAAAGATATGTATGCCAGTAGTATATTTTTTGAGATATCGACTGAAAACCAAGAGACCTTGATAGTTTTTAGGAAAAAAAAATATGTAATTTTTATCTGAAATTTACAAAATAATTAAAATTATCTAGATACATGAAAAAATGAGCAAACCTCCAATCGGTTTGCTCATTTTTCGGTTGTTATTTATATTAGCTTTGACTGAAGTACAAAAAAGTAGTCGAAATCCTTGAATTATTGGACATATTTTATTACTTTTACTAAATGTGTCGACTAAGGATTAAAAAATAATGAGAGTACATTTTTGGGAACACTGTTTTATTCCACACGTAACAGCTTCCGATTTTAGCCATTGAATTTTTCAACCGACCGGATGCTGCCATTATCCCGGCCATTACTTCCCCCCCGAATCCGTGGCCGCGCGCAATAAAACTTTAATGCGATTTTTAGCGCCGTTAGCGCCTGGAGGCGGCGCTCGCGGTCTAATTAAACCGGATTACGCAGTGCGAATGCCGCGGCGATTAATCTTAATGCATTTTGTGTTACACCGTTTTTTTTTCGAGGGGTGGGTAGGCAGGTGAAACGTATACGGATGGTAAGTGCTCGCATAGACGGCTGTCAATCAAACCGCGTGCCATCCGGCGACAGCTACGGGGGTGGCGGCGCGACTGTGGTAGCGGTGTCGTGTCGTTAATGCCGCCCGCGCGGCGCTCGCATCAATCAGACAGGAAAAAGCGACCGGGGCTAGGGGGGTGTATGAGGATGGTTAATGTTTTCAGTAGGTTCAAAGACTAGCGTGTTCTCTTTTATTTAATTAGAGAAACGCAATTATCCGTTTGAGGGGAGTGAGTTTGTCTTGTGCATTGCGATGAGGTGAATTTCTATTTGATTTTAATTTAAACTGCTCAAGGACTGCAGATACGCTTATTTAAGATTTATAAAGTAAAAAAAATAACTGAAAATTATGTTAACACAAGAATATATTACACCGCCAGATATTTTAGTCTGTGAAACAAACTTTTATATACGAAAATCTACTAGAGGAAATTTTTATGTTATCTACCTAGCCATGAAGAGAAGACATACATGAAATACTAATGAGGAATGGCATTGGATGGCAGATGTAAGACTTTTTATTGGGTTTAGTAGTACCAGGGGTAGTACCTTTGTCTATTAGACTTAAACGTGACTTTTGACTATTTTGACACATAACACGACGTTGTCATATTATGACAACGTCGTGTTATGTGTTAAAATAGTCAAAAGTCACGTTTGAATTATAAATTTAAAAATTAATTCGATAGTTATCTTTTTCATACAACCAAGCCTAACTGTTCAAGTAGCGAAACAATGTACAAGGAGTAAATACCAACAACGATAATAATTGTCAATAGTCTTCTTTTCAATTAGCTCCACACAAACGATGCTTCTTTTAATACGGCGAACAAATAAACACCCCTGCTCGTCGTAAGATTTCCCGAAGCCCCTGCGCCTCGGTTATACATCGAGGGCTAACAGTGCCTAGCAGTTATGTAACATGGATCGCTGCCAAGTCGGTCGCCGCCCGGCGCACACACCCAGGCAGCACAATACAAGAAAATTGATACTTCCCCACATCCCCTTAATGCCCCCCTCTCGCTGGCTGTAGCTACCTTTTAAGAGGAGAAAACTCGGAAAAAGCGTATACACAAGACAGGCGCGGGGAGAAAAGAAAGAAACGATGCGGTCGCTACGCACGTTTTCACGCAGAACCGGAAAAGGGAGACATCACGCGGCGGGATCTTTGACATCCGCCGCGGGTGTATTCAAAGGGGGATGATAAAGAGGAGCGCACGGGGGAGGCTATACGTAAGGGGAATTATCTTGTTGGAAATTCTTAATATCAGCAATTTTGTTGGATCATAAGTAAGGGAATTCTTTGAAATATATAATAATAGATGGCATGTAATAATTTATTATGTATGGGAAATGATAACAAAAAAAGATAAAATATAATAATTTTGAATATGGTATGGTTGACATCTACTATGCAGAATTTCCTTCCTTTAAAAAAAAATGTAGTATATTGTGGACCAAGGGAGTAAAGTGCACGTTCACTAGCGATAGACTAGTAGAAGCAAAGCCAACGTTAACCACTAAAACAATTAGTTATATTCTGAAAAATGCGCGTTTTCAACATTAATATTCATCCTAATAGTACGAATTAAAATACCCCAAGGATATGCTATCTATTTCCAACTCAATTAATTATTTTGTAGTAAAACATATGAGATCTCAAAGCTTGTTTACCTTCGTGATTGATTATTAGAGATACAAAGTCTGTAGTTACCAGCAGTTGTTAGTAAAGTAAAGGCGTGAACATCTGCAGGAGACAGACCTAGGAAATGAAATTGACGAGTGTTTAGTGATATTTTATTTTTATTTTTATTTGTGTTTTTCTTTTATTTATATTAGAGTATTGTTTATTGGGGGAATTTTGTAGAAAGTTCCATACCTCGAAATGAAACACCCTTTATATAATATAAAATAATACGGGTATATAAACTGTATACAGTTTTGTTAAGTATAAAAACAGTTTGCAGGAAATAAAACATGATAATTTATTTCAGACTTAATGGAAGCATAACTCGCGCTTGTGTTTTAATAAAACATTTGATGTATAAGAAAAACGAAGTGGAACGGCTGCAATCGCATTGCGTTTTTAGTTAGAAATGCATATTTCATCTAGTAAAAGATTCATAGCATTTCTGCTGCTCGACTGCACCGCTAACGCTGCCTGACATTCCGTAAATTCGATTTGGTGTATTTCTCAAACCGTATAAATTGACACTTGTATCTCGAAACATTCATATTCTATTTGTTCCTTTTTCTTGCAATATAAATATCAATAGACTTTAGCAGTAGTCAGTTATACAGAGTGGAAAATATTTAAAGAGCGTATTCCATGTATTTTAAAACTACATATAGGGTTGTATAGGCGTAAATGAAGTTCAGTTAGGAAAATTAATAAACATGCATAAAAATATACGCTATGAGTGTATTATATTTTATAATATATATATATATATATATATATGAGATAAACGTTCTAGCAGAAGGCAGATCTGAACTGGAAAAGACGATGCTTGAAACTTCAGATCAAAAATCTAGTATATAAGTCTCAATTCACCTATCAGCAATCTAAGAGGTAAATTCATGCCTATATACTTTATAATATACTTGCATACTTTATAATATACTTATATACTTTATAATATACTTGCATACTTTATAATATACTTATTTACTTTATAATATACTTGTATACTTTATTGTAATACTTGTATACTTTATAATATACTTGTATACTTTATTGTAATACTTGTATACTTTATAATATACTTGTATACTTTATAATATACTTGTATACTTTATAATATACTTATATACTTTATAATATACTTATATACTTTATAATATACTTATATACTTTATAATATACTTGTATACTTTATAATATACTTATATACTTTATAATATTGGACTGGAACTGATATCTAGATCACTCCGTTTAAAACTAAATTCTACATTAAGTCCTGCGAAAAACTAGCTGATTAAAACTTTTCTGAGCTCCAAAAGAAGAACTATGGCAACAAACATCATCTAGACCAGTGATTTTTAAAGTGGGGGTCGCAGAAAAAAAATAGTACAGATCATTCGGGATATTTTTCTACACATACCATATATTTTTCAGGGGTTCTTTGATATTTTTATGAGCAAATCGGAGCCTTGGCCCAAAAAGTTTAAGAAACATTGATCTAGACCACGATAACAGAGACCTTCAGTAATCAGCTGATATATAATGATGGATAAACGGATCATTGGGTGACGGAAGATACCTTAAAACTGGTAAGGCTGGAAAGGCTACCGATGGGCCTTGGCCCAAAAAGTTTAAGAAACACTGATCTAGACTACGATAACAGAGACATTCAGTAATCAGCTGATATATAATGATAGATAAACGGATCATTGGGTGACGGAAGATACCTTAAAACTGGTAATGCTAGAAAGGCTACCGATGTGAACATAATCATCTGTTCATATCTCATCGACCATCACTTATAAATACCGTTTTTATCTAAAAAAAAACTCTATAGCCCTTGTGGTATAATATATGTTGTAGCGTAAATTATTATTTTTGAACTTGTTCCATTTAAAATTTTGGTTTAAAAAAATTAAATATTATGAACAATATTGTGACAATTCTCATTTCTCATAATTCGATATTCAATGTAAATAGACAAACATGTAAAAATGTAATAGAATGTATATACTGCCTAACATCAAAATATGGTAGATAGGCATTCGATTAAATAAATCAATAATAAATAAATTCGATATTCTTATTTAGGGGGAAAAAACGTACTCACCTTGTTTTGTTAAATTTTCTTACTGATCCTGATTCATAATATATCAGTGTATCAGATGCCGGAAGGAAATTGGAAAATTAAATAAAACACGTTGAGTATTTTTTTCATAGCTCGTCCCCTAAAATGAGAATTTCAAGTTATGAGCGTAAAATTTAAAAATCGACCAAAAAAATAAAAAACGTCCAGTCGCCAGCGTGAAACTTGTTAGTAAGAATAAGTTTTCTTAATATTATGGAATTTTTTTAAATGAAAATTCTAAATAGAACAGGTTCAAAAATAATAAAAAAAAGTTTTGATTTTGTCGCTCCAACAAAAATCAAATTTATTCAATTTCCTTCTAGCATCTGATACACTCATATGTTTTGAATAAGAATCAGGAAAAAAAAAATAAAGAAAACACGCTCAGTACTTTTTTTATAGCTCATCCCCTAAAATTAGAATATCGAGCTATGAGCGTAAAATTTAAAAATCGACAAAAAAAATAAAAAAACGTCCAGTCGCAAGCGTGAAACTTTTTAGTGAGAATTTTCATAGTTGTCTTAATATTATGGAATTTTTTTAAACGAATATTCTAAATAGAACAGGTTCAAAAATAATAAAAAGGGTTTCGAATTTGTCGCCCCAACAAAAACATTAATAATGAATTTTTTCAATTTCCTTCTAGCATCTGATACACTCATATGTTTTGAATAAGGATCAGTAAACAAAATTAAACAAAACACGTTCAGTACGTTTTTTATAGCCCATCTCCTAAAATGAAAATTTCGAGTTATGAGCAAAAAATCAAAAATAGACAAAAAAAAATTAAAAAACGCTCAGTCCTAAGACTGAAATTGTTTAGTAAGAATTTTAGTAGTTTTCTTAATATTATGGAATTTTTTAAATGAAAATTCTAAATAGAACAGGTTCAAAAATAATAAAAAGTGTTTCGATTTTGTCGCCCCAACAAAAACATTAATATTAAATTTTTTTCAATTTCCTTCTAGCATCTGATACACTCATATGTTTTGAATAAGGATCAGTAAAAAAATTAAACAAAACACGTTGAGTACGTTTTTTATAGCCCATCTCCTAAAATGAGAATTTCGAGTTATGAGCGTAACATTTAAAAATCGACAAAAAAATTAAAAAACGTGCAGTCGCAAGCGTGAAACTTTTTAGTGAGTATTTTCATAGTTTTCTTAATATTATAGAATTTTTTTAAATGAAAATTCTAAATAAAACTGGTTCAAAAATAATAAAGAGTTTCGATTTTGTCGCTCCAACAAAAACATTAATAATCAAATTTTTTCAATTTCCTTCTGGCATCTGATACACTCATATGTTTTGAATAAGAATCAGTAAAAAAATTAAAGAAAACACGCTCAGTACTTTTTTTATAGCTCATCCCCTAAAATTAGAATATTGAGCTATGAGCGTAAAATTTAAAAATCGAGAAAAACAAATTAAAAAACGTCCAGTCGCAAGCGTGAAACTTTTTAGTGAGAATTTTCATAGTTGTCTCAATATTATGGAATTTTTTTAAACGAATATTCTAAATAGAACAGGTTCAAAAATAATAAAAAGGGTTTCGATTTTGTCGTCCCAACAAATACAATAATAATGAAAATTTTTCAATTTCCTTCTAGCATCTGATATACTCATATATTTTGAATAAGGATCAGTAAGAAAATTAAACAAAACACCCTGAGTACTTTTTTTATAGCCCATCTCCTAAAGTGACAATTTCGAGTTATGAGCGAAAAATCAAAAATAGACAAAAACATTAAAAAACGCTCAGTCCTAAGACTGAAACTATTTAGTAAGAATTTTCATAGTTTTCTTAATATTATGGAATTTTTTAAACGAAAATTCGAAATAGAACAGTTTCAAAAATAATAAAAAGGGTTTCGATTTTGTCGCCCCAACAAAAACAATAATAATGAAAATTTTCCAATTTTCTTCTAGCATCTGATACACTCATATATTTTGAATAAAAACCAGTAAGAAAATTAAACAAGACACGTTCAGTACTTTGTTTATAGCCCATTTACTAAAATGAGAATTTTGAGTTATGAGCGTAAAATTTAAAAATCGACAACGTTCAAATAAAAAACGTTCAGTCGTAAGCGTGAAACTTTTTAGTAAGAATTCTCATAGTTTTCTTAATATTATGGAATTTTTTTAAACAAAAATTCTAAATAGAACAGATTCAAAAATAATAAAAAGAGATTCGAATTTGTCGCCCCAACAAAAACATTAATAATGAAAATTTTCCAATTTCCTTCTAGCATCTGATACACTCATATGTTTTGAATAAAAACCAGTAAGAAAATTAAACAAAACACGTTGAGTACGTTTTTTATAGCCCATCTCCTAAAATGAGAATTTCGAGTTATGAGATTTTGTATCCCCAACAAAAACAAAAATAATGAAAATTTTTCAATTTCCTTCTAGCATCTGATACACTCATATGTTTTGAATAAAAAGCAGCAAGAAAATTAAACAAGACACGATGAGTACTTTTTTTATAGCCCATCTCCTAAAATGGGAATTTCGAGTTGAGCGTAAAATTTAAAAATCGACAAAAAAAATTAAAAAACGTGCAGTCGCAAGCATGAAATTTATTAGTAAGAATTTTTTTATAGTTTTGTTAATATTATGTAATTTTTTGAACCAAAAATTCTAAATAAAACCGGTTAAAACATAATAAAAAGAGTTTCGATTTTGTCGTCCCAACAAAAACATTAATAATGAAAATTTTCCAATTTCCTTCTAGCATCTGATACACTCATATGTTTTGAATAAGGATCAGTAAAAAAATTAAACAAAACACGTGGAATACGTTTTTTATAGCCTATCTCCTAGAATGAGAATTTCGAGTTATAAGCGTAATTTAAAAATAGACAAAAAATTAAACTTCTGTAAGAATTTTTATAGTATTCTTAATATTATGGAATTTTTTTAAACGAAAATTCTAAATAGAACAGGTTCAATAATAATAAAAAGTGTTTCGATTTTGTCGCCCCATCAAAAACATTTATAATGAAAATCTTCAAATTTCCTTCTACACACTCATATGTTTTCAATAAAAACCAGTAAGAAAATTAAACAAAACACGTTGAGTACTTTTTTTATAGCCCATCTCCAAAATAAGAATATCGAGTTATGAGCGTAAAATTAAAAAAAAACAAAACAAAAATTAAATACGTCCAGTTGCAAGCGTGAAACTTTTTAGTAAGAATTTTCTAAGTTTTCTTAATATTATGTAATTTTATAAAACGAAAATTCTAAATAGAACAGGTTCAAACATAATAAAAAGAGTTTCGATTTTGTCGCCCCAACAAAAACATTAATAATGAAAATTTTTCAATTTCCTTCTAGCATCTGATACACTCATATATTTTGAATAAAAACCAGTAAGAAAATTAAACAAGACACATTGAGTACTTTTTTTATAGCCCATCTCCTAAAATGAGAATTTCGAGTTATAAGCGTAAAATTTAAAAATCGACAAAAAAAATTAAAAAACGTGCAGTCGCAAGCGTGAAATTTATTAGTAAGAATTTTCATAGTTTTCTTAATATTATGGTATGTTATGAGACAAAAATTCTAAGTCGAACAGGCCCAAAAATAATAAAATTGATTACGATTTTGTCGCCACAACAAAAACATTAACATTGAAATTTTTCCAATTTCCTTGCTGCATCAGATACACTGATATATATTATATATATATATATATATATATATATATATATATATATATATATATCAGTAAGAAAATTTAACAAAAAATATTGCATAATTTTTATCGCCCACCCAATAAAATATAAATAAGAGCGTGAAACTTAAAAATCGACCAAAATATAAAATTCACCCCGTCGCAAGCGTGATACTTTTTAATATAATATGGTAATTCATATTGTTCTTAATATTATATAATTTTTTAAAACCAAAATTCAAAATAGAACAGGTTCACAAAAACATAAAAATTAAATACTGTCGACTTGGTCACCCAAACAAAAATAGTTATAATCAAAATTTTCCAATTTCCTTCTGTCATCTAATACACTGATATTTTATAAATAAAGATCAGTAAGAATATTAAACAAAACACGTTTGTAAGTCCAGTGTTTTACTGCTGAGCTATGCGCTCTAAATAGTTCTACTTAAATATATTTATAATATAAATATATGTTTATACCGTATGTTTCCGGATTCGGTTGCAAAGAGGGACAAACAATTTATTTGTCATTTTCGAGAGAAATGTGAGCTGGATATTTTTCATGAAAACAGTCGACCACATACTTGATGCTCGCCTTGACTGTCCTGTAACATTGAATTAGATAATATCTATGTTGCAGTGTTAACATTCTAGCAGAACAATGTTTCATATGAAAGCGTATACTGTTTAAAAAACATCTAACCTGTTGCAAAATTCCAAGGCTATCATAGTTTTGTGGTAGAGCGATGAATTTTGTCACTTTTTCAGATATTTTTTTTAGAAATTTATAAATATCTCATTACTGCGAAGTTAAATCTGAAAACTAACAGTTGGAATCATATTTATAAATTAAGGTAATTCCTCTTTTGGATTTGTCTCTAAAATGACAAATAAAAAATAATTTCACTCTTTGCAACCGAATCCGGGAATACACGGTATAGACATATATAATAAATATATTTAGGTAGGAGTACTATTCGGATCGCATAGTTCAGCAGCAAAATACCGGACTTACAAACAGCAGGACGCGAGTTCAAATCTCGGTGTCGTTTACATGCATCGAAAGGCACCTAAAGGTCGTTTTAGATAAGACAATTTCTTAGCTCAAAAGTTGTTCAAGAAATGAATCCTCGAATACAATTTGTCCTTGACAAATAGAACGCGTTATATTTTTCCATTCGATCTACCATCCAATTCAATATTTCAAATAATTTGCTGTATGATACGATATAATTTAGATTGTCTCGCATTTTTACTAACTTTTAAGTCAAGAAATTGTCTTGTCTAAAACGACCTTTAGGCCTTAATATATTTATTATATATGTCTAACACATTATTTAACTAAATACTCGCTTAGAGCTTATAAATAATTTTCGTAATAAATTACAAGATACATAGGTATGTAGCATGTTTATCGCTAATTGAAGACAATACTGTTTCCACCCATAGTCACTCCGTTGACCCAATTATATGGGAGCACTTTGCCTTCGTAATTCCTGCCAATGACTTACCTAGCGCTTAGCCAAAGCGCGGGGCTGACCTAAATCTGTAAATTATGTAGGAGAGCATTAAATATTCTCGTGAACATCATGCCATGGAATAAAAAGCTTAAGTTTTATTGCTTCTAGGTAGGAACGAAATTTAAAAAGAAATATATGCATGGTGTATTTATCATCGATAGGAAAATTTATTCTAAAAATATTTTGAAATTATAATTAGCCTAGTGCAGAGATAATTGAATATTTTTAATATTACATGAGGAGGAGCGAAATTTAAAAAGAAATATATGCATGGTGTATTTATCATCGATAGGAAAATTTATTCTAAAAATATTTTGAAATTATAATTAGTCTAGTGCAGAGATAATTGAATATTTTTAATATTACATGAGGAGGAGCGAAATTTAAAAAGAAATATATGCATGGTGTATTTATCATCGATAGGAAAATTTATTCTAAAAATATTTTGAATTTATAATTAGTCTAGAGCTGAGATAATTGAATATTTTTAATATTACATGAGGAAGAGCGAAATTTAAAAAGAAAAATATGCATGGTGCATTTTCTATCAATGGGAAAATTTATTGTAAAAATATTTTGAAATTAGAATTAGTCTAGAGCAGAGTTAATTGAATATTTGTAATATTACATGAGGAGGAGCGAAAGTTAAAAAGAAATATATGCATGGTGCAATTTGG
The DNA here is from genome assembly GCA_963942505.1 of Lordithon lunulatus. Taxonomy (NCBI): domain Eukaryota; kingdom Metazoa; phylum Arthropoda; class Insecta; order Coleoptera; family Staphylinidae; genus Lordithon; species Lordithon lunulatus. Next base: position 56,834,609 of record OZ012668.1, on the reverse strand, counting down.
ATCGATAGGAAAATCTATTCTAAAAATATTTTGAATTTATAATTAGTCTAAAACAGAGTTAATTGAATATTTTTAATATTACAAATAGGTTTGCACATCAGTAATTTTATAAATGAGGATTGTATTTTTTGGCACGCATACTGAAAATGGTTGGCCTTTTACAGTATGGGTGCCAAAAAAATACAATCCTTATTTATAAAAGTGCTTACGTGCAAACCTATTTGTAATATTAAAAATATTCAATTAACTCTGCTCTAGAGGAATAATATTTTTTTCAATATATTTTTAGAATAAATTTTCCCATCGATGGAAAATTCACCATGCATATATTTCTTTTTATATTTCGCTCCTACCCAGAAGCAATAAAAATAAACTTAACTCTGTTCTAGACTAATTATAATTATTGGTAATATTAAAAATACTGAAAAAGATTCGCCTTTTTCAGTAAGCGTGCCAAATATACAATCCTCATTTATAAAATTACTGATGTGCAAACCTATTTGTAATATTAAAAATATTCAATTAACTCTGCTCTAGACTAATTATAATTTCAAAATATTTTTAGAATAGATTTTCCTATAGATGATAAATGCACCATGCATATATTTCTTTATAAATTTCGCTCCTACCCAGAAGCAATAAAACTTAAGCTTTTTATTCCGTGGCATGATGTTCACGAGAATTTTTAATGCTCTCCTACATAATTTACAGATTTAGGTCAGCCCCGCCCTTTGGCTAATTATAATTATTAGTAATATTAAAAATATTCAATTAATACAAATAAGATAAAAACAAACGTTTGCAGAATTTTATTTATTTAAATAAAACAGCAGAATTTAATTTATTTCAATAAAGCAGGGTGAAATGTCTAAGGCTTTTTTTTTAATTTGAGTTTTGTTGTATATATTCATGTATAAAAATAAATAAATAACAAATAGGTATATTGAGATGAAATGATATTTTACGGGGGATCGACAATTTGAATATACAATCCTTATTTATAAAATTGCAAACCTATTGGTAATATTAAAAATATTCAATTAATACAAATATGATAAAAACAAACGTTTGCAAAATTTTATTTAATTAAATATATCAGTGAGAAATGCCTAAGTTTTTTTTTTAATTTGAGTACTGTTATATATATTTATGTATAAAAATTTTATTTAATTAAATATATCAGGGAGGAATACCTAAGGTTTTTTTTTAAATTTGAGTACTGTTGTATATATTCATGTATAAAAATTTTATTTAATTAAATATATTAGGGAGAAATGCCTAAGGTTTTTTTTTTAATTTGAGTATTGTTGTATATATTCATGTATAAAAATAAATAAATATCCAATAAATATATTGATATGAAAAGATATTTTGTAATGGCCGATAATTTGAATTAGCTACTCATTATACATGTTCTATATCCGCCTTATTAATTTATAATGCTAATATTGACAAGTATAAATATTAAGTGGGATGAATAATTGCACGTGCGTCCCGGGGGTTGGATCGGGTAACATGAGCGGTAAGTGCTGGGCGCACCCCGCGGCACGTCTGTAGCTGATGTGCACCGGTTTTAATGAGAGCCGCCCCGCAGGGACGGGCGTGCTAATGATCTGTTACCATTTTTATTTATTTAAATTGGCTCCCTTGAGAAGACACCCCTAGCGCTTACACGGGCGAATCCGATTATATTCCTAGCAGTTCAAATGCCTGATGGACAATCTAACAAGATCGATATCTAGACCTGTAGGCACTTTCTGTTTTATTCGGATATTGTAAGATATATTAATGTTTTTTTTTGCACCAGATGGTAATTTTTAAATCACAAATCTCTGTTGTCACAGCATCATTTTCAATTATTAATTTTGAATCAACTGTTACAGTCTATATATATATATATATATATATATATATATATATATATACATATATATATATATATATATATATATATATATATGTATATAATTAATATCTTGAATCGTATATTAGTGAGTGTTGATACTTCATTATCATTTCAAATATTTTCTAATAATTTTGAGTTATTCCTTACCAATTTGTGTAATGTAAATCCTGCGGTTTTAAAAATATATGTCAAATTTCTTTGTATGTTGATAAGTGACTGAATGGAGTCTGATGCAGTTAAAACGTCGTCGACATAAACATCGTTTTTGAGTATTTTGCTTCCTAAGGATAAGTGCTTTCGTTGTTCTATTGCTAATTTATGAAGACAACGTTTAGAAAAGGCGCTGATTCTTTTCCTATCTGAAGATAATAACAAATAATTATAAAAATAATAACAATAAGGCGGAAAGACCCATGAATGAGTCGATAGCCAAATACAGATTGATTATATATATAATAACAATATATATAGTAAGAATCCTTGTAATTCGTCAACAAATTTCAAGCAATGTTTTCAATATGATATCGCCCCATCTTGCGTTAGAACAATTTATGTACACTATATTTCCAATATCTATTGAAATTTTCATAAAACAGAACAAATCGCCCATCGCGCCGTTCAAACACTTCTCTTCTCGCAGAATTTATGCGCCCGGCGGCTCCCCCACATAAATCGGATGATATATTCCAGCCGCGTACATTATACAGCTTTTGATATTTATTTCAATTTTAAAAAGCCGTCCGTCTCTTCTTGGCCGCTCCCACTCTCGCTCGCATATAGATAAAGACATGACGTGCCAAATTGAATCGGAAACGCCGCGATGACGACACTGAAGGGGGGCGGCGATGACGAAACCGCCCCTCTGTTTCGTAGGAAAACATCGCGTTTCAATTCCGACGCCGATTCTTATAATGAATTAATAGCCGGACATGGGTTGGGGGCGGATGAAATTGTGTTTTCGGAATGTCTGATCGTAATTAGGAGGTCGTTACGCGTTGAAATATTGCGGGCGGCGATGAGTCGCTGTTGGAGGGTTGGGATGTTAATCGTTACGGTAATGACGCTTGCCTTTTTGCTGATTAGGGACGCTTTTCTGTCGCTACGACATGACAAACGTTAATGTTTTAATGGGGTTTTATGCGTTGATTGAAATAATAGGTTTGGGGGGTATGGTATAATGATGGCCTTCCTTTTAATGCCCGTTTTTAATTCAATTATAACTTTGTAAATTTTTTGAAATTTGTTAGTCCTGAGGGTATATCCACTGCAGCTATTAACAGAGAAGCCTAGGGAACACAGCGTTTACCTTTGGCATAAAATAAGTACAAAAACATGTGAAACAATGTATAATGTATATAGCTCAGTATTGCCGTTAATATTATATAATATGCATTATTTTATTTATCATTGCGTACGTTATTATTCTTTAATTCAATATTCAGAATCATGCAATTTAAGTCCCATCATTGCGTACGTCATTATTCTTTAATTCAATATTCAGAATCATGCAATTTAAGTCCCATCATTGCGTACGTCATTATTCTTTAATTCAATATTCAGAATCATGCAATTTAAGTCCCATCATTGCGTACGTCATTATTCTTTTATTCAGTATTCAGAATCGTGTAACTTAAGTCCCATCATTGTGTACGTCAGTATACCTTTATTCAGAATTCAAAATCAAGTAACTTAACTTCCATCATTGCGTACGTCATTATTCTTTAATTCAGTATTTAGTATCGTGTAACTTAAGTCCCATCATTACGTACGTCAATATTCTTTAATTCAGAATTCAAAATCGTGTGTCATTTGTGCCCTAGATTCGCCATCATTGTTATAAGCCATTATGGAATAAATCGGTGGTGAAACCAAAGAAAACACGTTCATACAGTGAACGTGGTGGGGTTGTTGGTGCGGACGTGGGGCATGAATAAAAAAAATCGTCGTCCTGCGGGACGGGTGGCGGGATGAAAGTTTAAACTTTTAATGGCATGGGGGGAAATGGGCGCGATTCTGCCGCAAAGCTGGGCTAGCACGCTTGTTTATCGCTAATACGTGATTGATATTTTCGTGCCGGTTGCAATGAATAATGTACGATTCGAATGCAGCAAACGGAACAAAAATAGTGGACTACGGGAAATAGGTTAATCGGTTTACAAGTTGTTGACGTTTAAACTTTTCAGTATTCAAGAAATGCAGGAGATTTTATAGTGCGGAATTTTAAGGCGAACAATCAATTTCTAACCAGCAAATGTAATCAGTGATGGATGAAACTAAAAAAAAAATAATGTTGCTCTTATACACTGGTGAGCAAAAAATTGAGGTCATCAATTGAAATATTGATATTTTTTTCTAAATTTATTTTTGAGCTCATTTCTCAAATTATATATTATTGTACTGTATTTTGTGATCTCGGAAAAAGTGTTGGTGGTCTAGAACTTCTATAGTACTCAATTATATTCATTTATTAATTCATGTCTTGTAAAGATACTTATATGGCTGCAGCAGTTGATTCAAAAACAATAATTGAAAATTATGATCTGAGAGCAGAGATTTATAATTTAAAAACTTCCATCTGATGCAAAAAACGACATTTATATTTTATTCAAAATTAATAATTGAAAATCTGATTTAAAAAAACGACATTAATACATATAGGCTGTAGCAGTTCATTTAAAATCAATAATTGAAAATCTGATTCAAAAAACGACATTAATATTCATAGGCTGTAGCAGTTGATTCAAAATCAATAATTGAAAATCTGATGCATATATATATATATATATATATATTTGTAACTCAAATTTTAACCAATACCTTACCAAAATTCATACGGCTAACTTATACATATAATCTCTATATAGTTATACACGTTACTATTATATCGCGCGACTAGCAGGACACGGCAATCGATTACACAAATATGGGACTTTACATCACCCTAAGCCGCATGCGGCATATTAATTTTAGAGAATCTGCGTGTACGCTCGCATCCATTTTGCAAACACAATTAAGGTTTGTGCGGGGGGGAACCGTTCGCGAACAAATCGCTGTTTGCACACGGACAAAGATATGTCGAGATTTTCATTATTCTTAAACAAATATTTCATGAGGGGCCGGAATGACTTACTCATGCTATTTCTACACAATTTTTTTTATTTCTATATATTTAAATATTAGCTTTTCATGTTACACAATACCAATTTGCACCTGTAGCACATACAAATGTGGAGTGAATGTGCCGCATGTATAAATTTTAATTCATATGAGATTCAAAAGTATAAAATAGGTTTAGTTATTTATTTAATAACAGAATTTTGTATTTGGCAAACGAAATCTTGTTAAAAGAAAATAAATATTAATGTTGAATATAGAGCCCTAGGCCTATACGCCTGCGGCTCTACCTATTCCTCCCCATCCTTGTCCACTATCAAGCCAATTAAAAAACGAGATTTTTTTAAATTCCATTTTGTATGTATTTATTGTTTAGTTGAGTTTTATTTTTAGTTTCCACAACTATTTTAGTAAAGTTGAACGAAATCTTGTCAAAAGAAAATAAATGTTTATTTTGAATATAGAGCCCCAGGCCTATACGCCTGGGGCTCTACTTATTCCTCCCCAATCTTGTCCACTATCAAGCTAATTAAGAAACAATTTTTTTATTATTTCATTTTGTATGTATTTATTGTTTAGTTGAATTTTATTCTTAGTTTCCACAACAATTTTTTTGAATTTAACAAAATATTGTCAAAAGAACTAAATGTGTATGTTGAATATAGAGCCCCAGGCCTATACGCCTAGGGCTCTATCTATTCCTCCCCACCCTTGTCCACTATCAAGCCAATTAAGAAACGAAATTTTTTTGTATTCCATTTTGTATGTATTTATGTTTAGTTGAATTTAATTTTTAGTTTCCACAACTATTTTTGTGAAGTTGAACGAAATCTTATCAAAAGAATATAAATGTTTATGTTGAATATAATAATACTTATTCCTCCCCACCCTTGTCCACTATAAAGCCAATTAAGAAACGAGTTTTTTTTAATTCCATTTTGCATGTATTTATTGTTTAGTTGAATTTTATTTTTAGTTTCTACAACTATTTTTGTGAAGTTGAACGAAATCTTGCCAAAGAAAATAAATGTGTATGTTGAATGTTCTAACTATTCCTCCCCACCCTTGTCCACTATCAAGCCAATTAAGAAAGTAGATTTTTTATTCCATTTTCTATGTATTTATTATTTAGTTTAATTTTATTTTTAGTTTCCACAACTAATTTTGTGAAGTTGAACGAAATCTTCTCAAATGAAAATAAATGTTTATGTTGAATATAGAGCCCCAGGCGTATATGCCTGGGGCTATACTTATTCCTTCCCACCCTTGTCCACTATCAAGCTAATTAAAAACGATTTTTTTTATTATTTCATTTTGTATGTATTTATTTGTTAAAATTATTGTATTATAATGCATTGTTAGTTGTCTACATCTGTGTGTGAATATATTGTTATTGTTTATACATACTTTTATACTATATTTATAATTATTGAAACATATTGTTGTCCTGTAATTGGAAAATATTTCTGTTGGACAATAAAGGCTTATTATTATTATTATTATTATTTAGTTGAATTTTATTTTTAGTTTCTACAACTATTTTTGTGAATTTGAGCGAAATCTTGTCAAAAGAAAATAAAAGTTTATGTTGAATATAAACTTGTATTTATTAAAAGTATGATAATCACTAAACAAAAAAAAACAAGTAAGTGAGTAAGATCTACTCATGTCTACCTTTTGAGACATAGAAGTGAAATCTGTCTAGGTTTAAATAAAATTTTAACATAGAAAAGCAGAAGTTAATAATATAATGATACTAAACAGCTGTGGCTGTTACTATGTGCTAGTTATGGTACCACAAGTGCTGACTCAGCAAGATAAAAGCAGTTCCCTTATAAGTTAATCAAGCAATCGGCAGTTCTAATCTTAACACCGAGCTCAAAATCGTTTAGTTTATTAATAGTTCTCACTTAAAGGTTATATTTTATATTTGTTCAAAGTATATCAATAGTGTAAACCTAGTTGTAACCTACGTAAAAACAAATAAATTTATTAGACCTTTTTAAAAAGCCTCTCGACCACGGCTCAAATCTAACTTGTTATATAATATTTAGGAAATCTAATATTTTTACTACTTTACATATTAAGTAGTTTTATTAGATTGCTTCCTTATATAAGCATATACGTGACTACATTGTATACCTAGCAATTCACTGTGTTGAATCACCATCTATATAATACACTAACCTGTTAAAAAAATCTGCAATGGAATTCTTCCTGAGATCTCCTGAGACCCATCACATCACATTCACTAATTATCCACAACCGCACTAATCACTACAACACTACTGCGAATTCAATTTAATTGCAAATAATTTGCGTGCACTCTAGCTCGCGTACTAAACGATACTGACGATACTAAATTTAAAGCGGCTAGTAAACAACATTGATGTGCTATGACACATATGAATAAGGCCTATTTTAGCATGCGCTAGTCCGTCGCGGTTATCGCGAGTTGATCGGACCACTGTACAAAAAATGCGAGCGAAGGAAAAACCCGTTCTTCAATTCCTTTGTTCGATGGTTAAAAATAACATTCCAAATCATACGCTAGTAATATTTCCTCTAACAATAGATAAAATGATATACTACGCATTAAATAAATTTATTTCAAGCCATTATAATTGTAATGCGTCAATTATAATGTTCTTGAAATATATTTATTTAATTAGAATGTAATAGAGGCGATAACCTACTATGAACTACCAGAATTAAATTAGTTTTTGTTGAATAATAACTTGGGACACCTTCTACTTTAAGATTATTTATATTATTACATTAAGTCAACTTATTTTTATACTTTTCTATATTTTTTATATCTTTTACTACTAGCAATGTACACATGTAAATACAAAACAGGCAGAAACACCCCCAAGGGGGTCGATAGCCCAATAAAGATGATTTATAATAATAATAATAATAATAATAATAGGCTTTATTGTCCTACGGAAAGAAAAAACCAATTACAGGACAACAACAATAATATGCAAAATGTATAAATATATATATAGGTATAAATATAAATATTAAAAAATAAATTAATTAATTAAAAAATATAACAAATAATATATAATATGTATTACTACTCGCTAAGTATTAATTTTATTAATGTTTTCTGCTTTTATATATATATATATATATATATATACAAAATTGGATGAAATGACGATGTTTCATCAAAATGTCCTCAATGTGACCTTATTAATTGAGGCTAATATACAGATGAGGTATCATTTTGTAGCTTATTAGTTGTGTAATGGGGTGCAGTATTTAAAACTCGAATAAATTTTAAACTTGATTTATTACAATTTTTATAAAATACAACATTGGATGAAATGACGATGTTTCATCAAAATGTCCTCAATGTGGCCTTATTAATTGAGGCTAATAGACACATGAGGTGTCATTTTGTAGCTTATTAGTTATGTAATAGGGTGCAATAATTAAAACTTTAATAAACCTTAAACTTGATTTATTACAATTTTTATAAAATACAACAATGGATGAAATAACGAAGTTTCATCAAAATGTCCTCAGTGTGACTTTATTAATTGAGGCTAATATACAGATTAGGTATCATTTTGTAGCTTATTAGTTGTGTAATAGGGTGCAGTATTTAAAACTTGAATAAATCTCAAATTTGATTTATTACAATTTTTATAAAATACAACATTGGATGAAATGACGATGTTTCATCAAAATGTCCTTAGTGTGACCTTATTAATTGAGGCTAATAAACAGATGACGTATCATATATATATATATATATATATATATATATATATATATATATATATATATTATATTTATATTTATATTTAATGCGTATAATAAATAGATGTTTGAACTTTATGATAACTCAGCATTATTTTTATTATTTAAGGTAGAATTGTAAACATCTAGACAGTTTCTATACTCAGACAAATAAAGATTTTTTTTAAGACTTTAAGTTGGAATTCACATTTAACTCACTATCAATACGATTTAAAATAATATAGTAGGAATTACCATATTTAATGCAACAATGGTAATATAAAAAAGTGCATGGGCCACAAGGCATAATGTATTTTGAACGAATGCAATTATGTAGAGAGATCGTAAAGAAACCTTAATTGACATTAGATAACATCAATTTTTAATTATAATCTATCCAACGCATTAAAGATTTTGACAAGTCTAATACTTTTTTCTAATATTTTTTTCTAGAATTATTAAACAGCTACTGGCTACCCATGCGAATTTCATTAAACGCCCAACTCGAGTTGTAGTGATGTAAAACCTTCAATTTTTATAAAAAGACATTATCAGGGCAATAACTAATTTCCTTGGGGTCCTGAGCAAGACCTCATCACTGGGCTCCTACACTAAATTATATGAATTAAATAATTAACTATTTTAGGACGGATTTCCAAAAAAAAATATTTTAAATTTTAAATTAGCTTCAATTAATAAGGTCACAGGGAGGACATTTTGATGAAACATCGTCATTTCAACCTATGTTGTATTTTATAAAAATTGCTATAAATCAAATTTGAGGTTTATTCAAGTTTTAAATATTGCATCCTATTACACAACTAATAAGCTACAAAATGATACCTCATCTGTTTATTAGCCTCAATTAATAAGGTCACACTGAGGACATGTTGCTGAAACATCGTCATTTCATCGAATGTTGTATTTTATAAAAATTGCAATAAATAAAATTTAAGCTTTATTCAAGTTTTAAATATTGCACCCTATTACACAACTAATAAGCTACAAAAAAATACCTCATCTGTTTATAAGCCTCAATTAATAAGGTCACAGTGAGGACATTTTGATGAAACATCGTCATTTCATCCAATGTTGTATTTTATAAAAATTGTAATAAATCAAATTTGAGGTTGATTAAAGTTTTATATATTAGAACCTATTAGACAACTAATAAGCTACAAAATGCTACCTCATCTGTTTATTAGCCTCAATTGATAAGGTCACACTGAGGACATTTTGATGAAACTTCGTTATTTCATCCATTGTTGTATTTTATAAAAATTGTAATAAATCAAATTTAAGGTTTATCAAAGTTTTAATTATTGCACCCTATTACACAACTAATAAGCTACAAAATGATACATCATGTGTCTATTAGCCTCAATTAATAAGGCCACATTGAGGATATTTTGATGAAACATCGTCATTTCATCCAATGTTGTATTTTATAAAAATTGTAATAAATCAAGTTTAAAATGTATTCGAGTTTTAAATATTGCACCCCATTACACAACTAATAAGCTACAAAATGATACCTCATCTGTATATTAGCCTCAATTAGTAAGGTCACATTGAGGACATTTTGATGAAACGTCGTCATTTCATCCAATTTTGTATTTTATAAAAATTGTAATAAATCAAATTTTAGGTTTATTCAAGTTTTAAATATTGCACCCTATTAAACAACTAATAATCTACAAAATGATACCTCATCTGTTTATTAGCCTCAATTAATAAGGTCACAATGAGGACATTTTGACGAATCATCGTCATTTCATCCAATGTTGTATTTTATAAAAATTGTAATAAATCAAATTTGAGGTTTATTCAAGTTTTAAATGCTGCACCCCATTGCACAACTAATTAGCTACAAAATGGTACCTTATCTGTATATTAGCCTCAATTAATAAGGTCACACTGAGGACATTTTGATGAAACATCGTCATTTCATCCAATGTTGTATTTTATAAAAATTGTAATAAACAAAATTTGAGGTTTATTAAAGTTATAAATATTGCACCCTATTAGACAACTCATAAGCTACAAAATGATACCTCATCTGTTTATTAGCCTCAATTAATAAGGTCACACTCAGGACATTTTGATGAAACATCGTCATTTCATCCAATGTTGTATTTTATAAAAATTGTAATAAATCAAATTTGAGGTTTATTCTAGTTTTAAATATTGCACCCTATTACACAACTAATAAGCTACAAAATGATACCTCATCTGTTTATTAGCTTCAATTAATAAGGTCACACTGAGGTATTTTGATAAAACATCCAATGTTGTATTTTATAAAAATTGTAATAAATCAAATTTGAGGTTGATTAAAGTTTTATATATTAGAACCTATTAGACAACTAATAAGCTACAAAATGCTACCTCATCTGTTTATTAGCCTCAATTGATAAGGTCACACTGAGGACATTTTGATGAAACTTCGTTATTTCATCCATTGTTGTATTTTATAAAAATTGTAATAAATCAAATTTAAGGTTTATCAAAGTTTTAATTATTGCACCCTATTACACAACTAATAAGCTACAAAATGATACATCATGTGTCTATTAGCCTCAATTAATAAGGCCACATTGAGGATATTTTGATGAAACATCGTCATTTCATCCAATGTTGTATTTTATAAAAATTGTAATAAATCAAGTTTAAAATGTATTCGAGTTTTAAATATTGCACCCCATTACACAACTAATAAGCTACAAAATGATACCTCATCTGTATATTAGCCTCAATTAGTAAGGTCACATTGAGGACATTTTGATGAAACGTCGTCATTTCATCCAATTTTGTATTTTATAAAAATTGTAATAAATCAAATTTTAGGTTTATTCAAGTTTTAAATATTGCACCCTATTAAACAACTAATAATCTACAAAATGATACCTCATCTGTTTATTAGCCTCAATTAATAAGGTCACAATGAGGACATTTTGACGAATCATCGTCATTTCATCCAATGTTGTATTTTATAAAAATTGTAATAAATCAAATTTGAGGTTTATTCAAGTTTTAAATGCTGCACCCCATTGCACAACTAATTAGCTACAAAATGGTACCTTATCTGTATATTAGCCTCAATTAATAAGGTCACACTGAGGACATTTTGATGAAACATCGTCATTTCATCCAATGTTGTATTTTATAAAAATTGTAATAAACAAAATTTGAGGTTTATTAAAGTTATAAATATTGCACCCTATTAGACAACTCATAAGCTACAAAATGATACCTCATCTGTTTATTAGCCTCAATTAATAAGGTCACACTCAGGACATTTTGATGAAACATCGTCATTTCATCCAATGTTGTATTTTATAAAAATTGTAATAAATCAAATTTGAGGTTTATTCAAGTTTTAAATATTGCACCCTATTATACAACTAATCAGCTACAAAATGATACCTTATTTGTATATTAGCCTCAATTAATAAGGTCACATTGAGGACATTTTGATGAGACTTCGTTATTTCATCCAATGTTGTATTTTATAAAAATTGTAATAAATCAAATTTGAGGTTTATTCTAGTTTTAAATATTGCACCCTATTACACAACTAATAAGCTACAAAATGATACCTCATCTGTTTATTAGCTTCAATTAATAAGGTCACACTGAGGTATTTTGATAAAACATCCAATGTTGTATTTTATAAAAATTGTAATAAATCAAATTTGCGGTTTATTCAAGTTTTAAATATTACAGCCTATTACACAACTAATAAGCTATAAAATGATACCTCATTTGTTTATTAGCCTTAATTAATAAGGTCACACTGACGACATTTTGATGGAACATCGTCATTTCATCCAATGTTGTATTTTATAAAAATTGTAATAAATCAAATTTGAGGTGTATTAAAGTTATAAATATTGCACCCTATTAGACAACTAATAAGCTACGAAACGATACCTCATCTGTTTATTAGCCTCAATTAATAAGGTCACACTAAGGACATTTTGATGAAACATCGTCATTTCATCCAATGTTGTATTTTATAAAAATTGTAATAAATCAAATTTGAGATTTATTCAAATTTTAAATACTGCACCCTATTACAAAACTAATAAGCTACAAAATGATACCTAACATGTATATTAGCCTCAATTAATAAGGTCACACTGAGGACATTTTGGTGAAACTTCGTTATTTCATCCAATGTTGTATTTTATAAAAATTGTAATAAATCAAGTTTAAAATTTATTCGAGTTTTAAATACTGCACCCCATTACACAACTAATAAGCTACAAAATGATACCTCATCTGTTTATTAGCCTGAATTAATAAGGTCACAGTGAGGACATTTTGATGAAACTTCGTCATTTCATCCAATGTTGTATTTTATAAAAATTGTAATAAATCAAATTTGAGGTTTATTAAAGTTTTAAGTATTGCACCTTATTAAACAACTAATAAGCTACAAAATGATACCTTACTTGTATATTAGCCTCAATTAATAAGGTCACATTGAGGACATTTTGATGAAACTTCGTTATTTCATCCAATGTTGTATTTTATAAAAATTGTAATAAATCAAATTTGAGGTTTATTCAAGTTTTAAATATTGCACCCTATTACACAACTAATAAGCTACAAAATGATATCTCATCTGTTTATTAGCTTAGCCTCAATTAATAAGGTCACACTGAGGACATTTTGATGAAACTTTGTCATTTCATTTTGTTGGATTCTATAAAAATTGAAATAAATCAAATTTGAGGTATATATATATATATATATATATATATATATATATATATATATATATATATATATATATATATATATATTCCCTTAATTGCCCTCCGTTGGCGGCAACAACAATATATGCAATAAAATTTAAATTTAAATTAAATTTTAAATAATTAACCCATATTTTGAAAATTATCATTGCAGGGACTAAAGAAAGTTATCTCAATGATAATTTCTTGAGTGTTATGTCGTTGAGTGAACGCATAATTATATTTAGTGTATAAGCTACATGCACCCTTGAATATATATCAACCCGCAAAAGCTAGCAAGATTAATAAATTTATAGCCATTATCGCATTATCTACAGGGAGTACCCAATTACTATAATTACGTAATCAGCATTATTGTTCGAGCGTCGTTCCACTAAAATCGCAACATACTCTATAAATCTATTGTTGTTGTGATGCGTCTCTAGAGCCCGGACATTTTGTTCGTTTTAATTCGACCAAAAAGCTGCTGTTTCGTTGCCGCCGAAACTACTATAATTTACAAATGATAAAATAAACATAAACGTGAAATATTATTTGCTGGGGCATAAATAACGCAGCCCATATGAAATATTCATGCGGCCCGGCGCTTTGCGTCGCATTATTATCATAATGCGGTGTAATCGCACCCGCTGCCCGAAGGGGTGGGCGCACCCCCCTATTGAAACAGATAGTAATTTTCGACACGGTTAACTAACACCGACGACAGTGTTAGTCATGCAAATATCAAATCAATTTGCGATTATAATAATTGCAGGAACTGCAGGGGATATTTTGTAGGCGTTGCGGAGTGATTATGGCCAATTTTAATAATTATTATAACAGTAATTTTCATTAAAATGTAATTACTGGGTTAATTATAATAATAGTATATAATATTAATTGACAAAACTATATTTAGTAAAAAAAAACTACCTATCTTTAGTGGCTATCAGCCATGAGGCTTTTTGTCGGTCAAGGGAGAGGCTCAGAGGAGTTTAATTACCCAGAAAAATTTAAAGTAAATTCCGGGTAATTAAACTCCTCTGAGCCTCTCCCTTGACCGACAAAAAGCCTCATGGCTGCTAGCCCTATAAAGATAGTAGTTTTTTTTTACTAAATATAGTTTTGTCAATTAATATTATATACTATTATTATAATTAACCCAGTAATTACAGAAAACCTCTGAAAAACTGTGAAAGGTGAGTCAAAATCAGTTTTGCCATCTTCATACTCGCGTGGTCACACATATGCTTATTTTTTGCCCTCTCTACAATATTGACCTTTTCTACACTCTTCTAACCAATTCGACAATCTTGCGTCATTTTATATATACCCTTTATACTTCTTACACTCGCTTTAGCATCTCCACATTGAATTTATACTCTTTTTAGCTTCTGATCACTCAGTTTATCTTTCTTACACAGACTTTACCTTAGCTACACTTCTTTCTATCCATGTGTTCCATAATTACTTTCTTTATAACCTTATATTATCTTCTCTAGACACTCATAACAATATCTATGGTCTTTTTACCATCTCTACACTCACTTTTACCGTCTCTATAGTTGCGTTGTCCACTATACACCCTCTTTTCCTTTTCTATGATTACTTTCTGCCGTTTTTTATAATCTTGTGTACATTCAGTTTAACCCTCTTTACAGTAATATCTACTGACACTATATATAGGTATACTTCTTTTGGGGTAATTACCATAAAAAAACTATACTAAGTGAAACATAAGTGTGAATCCACCTCTTAGCAATCTACATATTTAGATTTCGATTTTTATTACATTTCATCAGTGTAGCTCAGCTAGTGAGGATGAATTCACACAATATCTAACTAATCCCCTTAGGAGGAAAGTTAAACCCCATCTGGCGGCACCACATCAATTAGCAATGCACACCAATATGGGTTAGTGATATATTCTTATATTATGTTTCATACATTCGGCACGCTCAAGTCCTGTATATTTTTGTTATTAATTAATTATATATTATAAACGAAAGAACGTATATATATATATATATATATATATATATATATATATATATATATATATATATATATATATATATATATTATAGAAATTCTTGCAAAGATTATATCTTTGTCTCATTGAAACCCGCGACCATTTACATTTTGACAACTATTATGTGGTGCTGATAAGAATATTGAAATTTTATCGGTGCAATTTATAGCGCAGTATATCTTCCAAACCAGCGCACACATTAAGGGTGATAAATGCGCGAAATTTCGGCGGCGGGGATATCTTCCCCATCGGCGCTGCAAAATCCTGCGGAGTAAGTGCAAAGTGTGTCCGGCGAGGGCTCGAATGCGGGCTCCGTCTCTCGGGCGCATTTCGGGGGATGAAAATTGCGAACGGTCCGAATTTATTGAGATTGTATACTCACTGTTTTTAACAAAATAATACACGAAATGGTATAAAACGTATTTAAAGGTAGTTTTAGACAAGACAATTTCTTGACTCAAAAGTTAAGGTCGTTTTAGACAAAATAATTTCTTGACTCAAAAGTTAGTCAAGATGCGATTGTCTCGTATCATACAGCAAATTATTACTGAATACACCAAACAGACTTTCAGGGAAAAAAACCTTGGGTCTATAGCCCTGTTCACTATAAAAATAAAGTTAGAGGACAGAACAATAAAAAAAAAATTGTCCTCTTAAATAAAGGGCGTATGGTCACCGTAGCTATAAACTACTTTTTGATTTTCTTATATTCATTTGATATTCCTTATTTCCACTTACTTGTTCCATAGAACACTTGTTCCATAGAACACTTGTTCCATAGAACAAAGGAATATTATATATTTGTTATTTTTTTTATTACTTTATTATTTTGCATCAATATAAACCACATTTATAGTGCTCTATTCATGTATAACAATTATACAACGGATAACCCGACATAATTCCTTTCGTACATCGTTCTTAAGGTTTGCGATATCTTTCTATGGAGCCATTATATTGATGTAGATACGAATTTAAACGTTATTGAAACTTGTGTTCCATTGAGGGGGTCGTGTGATAGAATTAAACCGGGCCGCCCTCGGATCTTAAGTGGCAAAACCTCAGCTAAGTTGCGCGCGTCCTATGTCATTACGGCGCCCCCGTTTGCAAAATTAATTTACAATTTAAATTATTGCACGTTCGAGTGCCGTTTGCCGCTACTAACGCAGACTTACTCATCCGCTCCTCATACATTTTGCAACAATCATTCAATAAATTAACGGACCATCAAACTGTAGCTGCGCTCAAGATCGTTTGCTGTCCCAACTGGCTTGAACTTTGCGTGTGTATGTAGTATAGTAGCAGTGCGGTATTAAGCACCCCGCTCGTTATAATAACCGTAAAAATAATTATCTTTGGCGTGCATCCAAGTGAATATAGCTGATCTTGGAATTGCTGGAATTGAAACGAGCGGCTGGCATGATATTATTGCTAGGAGATTTTTTTCTTTTGGAGAAGGGTGACTGACAGTAATTTCTTCCGGCATGATATATTGGTAGTCTTTTAGGGTAATTAGATCAAATATGATACTATAATTGTAAATACCAATTCATATGCCGACACAATGAAAACATTAAGAACGGATATTAATATACATGATATAGGAACTAAAGTAATTGGAAGCAAATTAAATTAAAACGGAAGAATAGAAATTAAAATTATGGAGAAAAAAGAAGGAAGAAACAACAAAATGCTTCAAAAAACGAATGAATTGATAGGAAATAGTTCCTCAAAATTACAAGAAACAGAACAAATGGCGCTAATAGTGAAAGACATTGGGCATACCTTTTAATTATTCTTAAATATAACTATCTAAGAATAATTTAAATGTATGCCCATTTCACACTTTGGATGTTCATTACTTTTTAATTAGTCATACAAAAATTTGAATTTTGAAATTCAGAAAGACACATTTTACTACTTTAATTGAAAACAATATTAAAATCATAAATTTAATGCGTATTTTTTGTTTTAATTTTTTTAATTCTTTATTACTCCTTAGAACATACAGAACATACTCATAATTATATAGAAAATAAAATTAAAATCAATTGTATATAAGAATATAATTGTCATTTCTATTATATAATTTGGTTAGTTTATGTCTTTTTACTCTTTTAAAAAATGTATTTTTTGCTGTATTGCCAAAATGAGCTCTTGCGCGTTTAGTTATATATGTATGTGCGAGTGTGTACATGTGTATGTATGTGTATATATATTTTTATTTTCCTGCTTAATATGTATTTTTAAATTTTATATTTAGTTTGTTATATGTATATGTATATATTTGGGTCTCTTATAAAATCACATTTTTAGTTTTAGTTTTAAAATTTGTTTGTAATTGATTTTGAAATGGAGTTTTCCGTTAATAAAGCATTATTATTATTATTATTATATCTACAAACAAAAAAAATTAATGGTGGTTTCTTCCATGAGTCCTCGCCGCGAGGTTTGTAGGTATTATACATTATATATGTAGAGTTTATATTTAAAACGTCAATTTTTATTATACTGGATTCATCAAGAAACTTAAACAAGTTTCTAGTTATATGCTATACTCGTACACATCTTTCTTTAATAAAATATACTAATAAAATACCCCCTAATTATTTTTAGCAACGTATTTTTCTCGCCCTACATATAAATCTGTGTAGAACTTATAAATTACTTTCACTTCACCCTGCATACTATTTATTTACTTTGAATTTAAAACCTCGAATTAAAACCAACATTCTGTCGCAAGTTGATTGAAATCATATCACTCATCAACTGACTATACATTTTATATACGGACGCAATTTTTACAATTTCGATTAATCAATCATTGTTGTTAATATGTGGAAATGAAGTCAATATTGTTCGATTCCACACACATTGAAAAATATCCGCATCGTAGATTTTATTGTTATATTGTGTTGAATAAAAGCCCGTCCCGGCATTATTTAGTGGTAAAAATTTGGTTTTTGTTTGTTTTGATAAATTGAATGCCTGCACTCGGCGGAAATTATTGATGTATAGTTTTTATTTTTATATATAGAATTCATATCTATAGAAATTGGTTGAAAAGGCATCAAAGGATTTAATTATTTAATTCCATTTGGGGAGCGATGATAGCGGATTTTGATTTAAATGGGAAATGTTTGTAAAAAATAAAATGTGTTCTTTGTATATAATTTTCTTCTTCTTTTATTTCTAGTTTTTTCCCCATACCTGTTTTTTTTTAAATTATTTTTGTCCATCCTCCCACCAGTTTAGTTGTTACATTTTTATATACTTTTCTATAACTTCAATTTCCAGTTCTTTTTTGTCATTATTTCTTATTCTGTCTCTTCTCGTAACTTGTTTTACTCCTCTGAGATATTTCATTTTCATTGTCTGTATTCTACTTTTATCCCTCTTCGTTAGTTTCCACGTCTCGCTCCCATATGTCAGTATAGGTCTATATATGCTCTTGTATATATTTATTTTTGTCCTTCTGCTGATCTCTTTTTTGTTAATCAGTATATTGCTCAATGCGTGGTATGTTTTAACTGTGTTGTTTATTCTGTTACTAAGTTCGCCTTCCATTTTCCCGTCTTCTGTCAGTATTACTCCTAGGTATTTAAATTGTTCTACTTGCTCGATTTTGTGTTGTTCTATCTTTATATTTATTTGTTCTTTCCGGTTTCCTATTATCATCACTTCTGTTTTATTATAATTTATTTTCATTTATTTCATTGATATGTTATCAATGAAATAAATCATTAAGCTGCAAATATGTAATAGCCACACGGAAGTAATAGAAAAAAATATATATAAAACAATAATGAAATTTATTAAAAAAGACCTTTTCCTAAAAACAGTCCAGTCCAGTAACCGTTGGAAGTTCCACAAATATGCATAGGAACAATTTTATAGAAAATTGAATTAGCTTTCATTTTTATTTAAACATATTTTTTTTAAATCCACCGTTTTAGAGATATAATCGAAAACCCCAAACATTTCAAATGCTAGAGAGATGGTTTATGTATTAAAATGTAACGTATTTCTGGTCCTGCAAAAAAACTCTAGCTCTTTCGGGTTTTAGCCCTGTAGCGCTGAAAGAATGTGAATTTGATGAAATTTCATGTATTTCCCCTGTTTCAACTCTATAGCGTCTCGATTTCAATCACCAGAGTCTAGGCAACTCTAGTCAGGATTGTAAAGTGGATGTTTTAATTCCTTAATTCATGCTTTATGAAATCTGTATCTGTCATACTTTAGGAACTCCTACTATCTTAAGGCCCAAAGATTTTAATAATTGAAAATTTAAAAAATAAAAATAAAATTGAAACGATCGTGTTCTGAAAATCAATCAAACTTTTTAACATGTTCACTGCCACGGTCATTTTAGTCTAGTCAATAAATATATCGTAGAGTGCATGAAATATGGGAAAGTTTTTGAATTCAGGACTTTGTTAGGTGTAGTTAGTAGGTATAATCATCAAACAGGCAAAATATATCGTAGAGATTTCAAACTTGCTTATTTTGTGTAATTATTCATATTCCATTTTCATAACGCGCCTTCATGTTTGCCTTGGGCTGAAAAACCACGGTCGATGGCCTCTTGTATATGTATGTATGTATGTTACAATAAATATATCTTCTTCTTCTTCTATATCGTAGAGTGCATGAAATATACGAGAGTTTTTGACTTCAGGACTTTGTTCAGTTTGAGTTAGAATTAATCATTATAATCACTTATATTCACATAAAATATACTAGTCTACTTAAAAATAAATAAGATCATATAATAATTTTTAGATCAAAGCGGGTAGTTCTATTTATTTTGTAAAAATTTATTTGTTTTTAATAGTGACGGCTTTGCCATAGCTGGATGCGCGTTTAAGGGAAACATTAGCAGACCGGACACGTCCGTTGCGGGTAAAAACGCGCGCCGCATACTCGCATCCTCTCATGTGGCTTACGAGCGCAGAAAAATAATCCCCCACATCCCCGCAAAAAAATGTGCCAGTCGTGATGAAAGGAATTACAGAAAAGACGCGCCCCCCCTCGGAATGTTATTTTTTTATGCCGTGGCCACTGTTTTCTAGCGAACTAAACAAACTTGAAAGGAGAGAGACAAAAGTCTAGAAATGTGATGTTGTTTTTGAAAATATTATCATAATTAATAATATTATAATTATATAATAATATAACAAAGGTTTAAGCCCTGGTTTTCTAGGAGATCGGTCGCTTTAAAGCGGCCACTTTTGATGTCATATACACATACCAGTAATACGCACAATATATTTTTTTACTTTTTCCAAAATTAATCAGTAAAAAAATTAAACAAAATAGATTGCATAATTTTTTTATCGACCCAGCCTCTAAAATTGGCATATCGAGATAGGAGCGCAAAAGTTAAAAATTAAAAATAAATAGAAGGAAAACTATGACATGTTAGAAACATTCCATTTTCCATTGACATTTAATTTTGAATATTGTGTAATTTTTTTAAATCAATCGTATTACGGATTCATGATCAAAAATAATAATTTACGTTACAACATATTTTATACAACACCTATAAAAATTATTAATAATATATATATATATATATATATATATATATATATATATATATATATATATTTCTTTTACACATTCCTTGTTGTAAAAGAAATATGTATATAAGAGTTGTTATAAAAAATATGTAGCATTAAATATATGCATCTGAAAAACTCCAACAAAAAGTTTTTTTCGTTATTAAAATAGAGTCAGGCTTCACTAGAATCAAAGTTGTTATACAAATTACTTTCAATTTTCTTATCTAAATTATCAATTACAACTTTATTAATCACCCTTTAATGTTATTCTCGTGTAACTTCCAACGACTGTCAGATTTTTTATTAACCCTCGCTCCCGGTGCTAAATGTGCCCCCAAAAAAACAACCCCAAACCAGCCCGCGCTCTAGCATAATCACCCAATAATGTCCTCGATGAGTGTGACCCAGAAAAAAAACTGCCACAAACAACATTCCCATGGATCCGGCACACGGGCACACCCCAGTTATTTTTATTACTTCATAGCTCGCGCCCGTCCTTTCGCATCCCCCGCAACCCAGACGCGCACTGCTACTACATCGTCGCGATTCCCCGGGACGTTCATAATGGGTGAAATGGAGTGGAAATTACAATGACGAAATTCACCTCGTAACGGGGAGATAATAAAACTGGCATAATAAAAATAAGTTGGGGGCTGTGTGTATTTTTACTCGATTGGGGATGTTTACGTCGACTGGAGCTATAACAACACAATCATTTAAATGGAGAATGTATCAATGTTAATAAAGGCGCTTTCGTTTAACATGGTTTATCATTGCTAGTCGCCCCCGGGGCGTGCAGTATCGCACAGGTCTTACCGCCAGTTGTAAGGGCCGAGGTAGAATTATGCGCATCGGGATCTACAAATAGAACAAGAAAGAATAAGCCCGTACCAGTCCAGAGTGATAAACGAAAGGCACTTAAGTATAACCAAGAATTATAGCTATCTCTCAAAATAAATTATTGGACTTGTTTTAAACGGCTTCAATGATGTTCTTCTTAAAAGTTTTGAAGAAAACTTAAGTGAGCTGTTGTATTGTTATGTTAAATCTCATCGGAGAAAATAAAAACGATTTGTTGTGATTTTGATGTTTATTGTATGTTGTTGATGTGGTTATCGATGGTAGTTGAAGGTAAATAGAGCCACGCAGTAGTCACCAAGTACACTTTTGGGGTGCTGTTATCGCTAACAATTTTTGGGGGTTTACGGTTACAAACAAAAATAAATAAATTAATAAAATTACAAATTAAATATAACAAAATGATAAACAAAGCTAAACAGATAAAATATACAAGTTATACATTGGGAAAAATGTGCTGTAACAATAATACATAGATAAATTCATATATAGACATATAGATAGATAGACAGATAGACAGATAGACAGATAGACAGATAGACAGATAGACAGATAGACAGATAGACAGATAGACAGATAGACAGATAGACAGATAGACAGATAGACAGATAGACAGATAGACAGATAGACAGATAGACAGATAGACAGATAGACAGATAGACAGATAGACAGATAGACAGATAGACAGATAGACAGATAGACAGATAGACAGATAGACAGATAGACAGATAGACAGATAGACAGATAGACAGATAGACAGATAGACAGATAGACAGATAGACAGATAGACAGATAGACAGATAGACAGATAGACAGATAGACAGATAGACAGATAGACAGATAGATAGACAGATAGATAGACAGATAGATAGACAGATAGATAGACAGATAGATAGACAGATAGATAGACAGATAGATAGACAGATAGACAGACAGATAGATAGACAGATAGATAGACAGATAGATAGACAGATAGATAGACAGATAGATAGACAGATAGATAGACAGATAGATAGACAGATAGATAGACAGATAGATAGACAGATAGATAGACAGATAGATAGACAGATAGATAGACAGATAGATAGACAGATAGATAGACAGATAGATAGACAGATAGATAGACAGATAGATAGACAGATAGATAGACAGATAGATAGACAGATAGATAGACAGATAGATAGACAGATAGATAGACAGATAGATAGACAGATAGATAGACAGATAGATAGACAGTTAGATAGACAGATAGATAGACAGATAGATAGACAGATAGATAGACAGATAGATAGACAGATAGATAGACAGATAGATAGACAGATAGATAGACAGATAGATAGACAGATAGATAGACAGATAGATAGACAGATAGATAGACAGATAGATAGACAGATAGATAGACAGATAGATAGACAGATAGATAGACAGATAGATAGACAGATAGATAGACAGATAGATAGACAGATAGATAGACAGATAGATAGACAGATAGATAGACAGATAGATAGACAGATAGATAGACAGATAGATAGACAGATAGATAGACAGATAGATAGACAGATAGATAGACAGATAGATAGACAGATAGATAGACAGATAGATAGACAGATAGATAGACAGATAGATAGACAGATAGATAGACAGATAGATAGACAGATAGATAGACAGATAGATAGACAGATAGATAGACAGATAGATAGACAGATAGATAGACAGATAGATAGACAGATAGATAGACAGATAGATAGACAGATAGATAGACAGATAGATAGACAGATAGATAGACAGATAGATAGACAGATAGATAGACAGATAGATAGACATATAGATAGACAGATAGATAGACAGATAGACAGATATATAGTTGATGAAAATCCCTACAGGAAGTATGCAAAGATATTGTAGACCAGAGACAGAAAACAACGCTGTGCAGTCACAAGAATAGTAATTTTAGAGGAGCTGTTAATGTGCTAATCCTTGTAAGCAAACAACTAATATATTAGATAGTTAATAAAAAATTATAAAACATAAAAACTAGACATCAATATAAATTTATATAATATTTATAACTACAGATAGTTATAAAATATAAAAACTAGATATCAATATAAATTTGTAATAACAGCAATATAGAATGAATTTTTTTTTTTTAATTTTAATTGTGACTGTTTTAATAAATTAAATTTTAATACTTAAATTATACTTAAATTAGTGAAAAGTCGAAATAAAGCATATTTTACTTTGTTTTAATGTATATGCATGCTAAATTTAATATAACTTTCATGCAATATTAATGTATTTATAAATGCTTATAAAAATCCAGATTATAAAACGTTGTTATTATTCTGTAGAGCTCTGGTATATTCAGAAACATACCAAAAATAGAATTATTATCCATGTTCCGTGTGTTGATGAATAATATAAAATATACACCAATGCCATTGATTTTGGTTAGAACTCATTCATTTTAAATGATGTATTTATATTGAATTTTCGTCCATTCATCACGTGCACATCAGCTTTGAGCGCTCGTCCGCATAATGCGGCCCTTCCCGTAATGGATATGTTCGTGATTAATTAATAAATTATTAAATATTTATCCGGGATGAGTTGGTTATATTGGAATTATTTTGCAAATAATTAAAATAATCATATCATTAATTCAAGCCCTAATTCATAAAATTATTAAGTACGAGCTTATTATATTGCATTGAAATATAATTTATAAATTATTAAGTATTGAGAATTAATTACTATTAGGCTCGATTGTATAAAGGCGAGTTAATTATAGCCCGTGATTATAATGTTCTATGTTGCATTATTAATTATTATACATATTTTATTTTATTATATATATTCCATAGTAGCTCTCTCTCTCTCTCTCTCTCTATATATATATATATATATATATATATATATATATATAATCTAGAAACTATGAAGAAACTAAATTCGTTTTTTTGAATTCAATATCTCTTATAATTTTTAAGTTAGAGCAATATAAATGATACTTTTTATATTTATCTATGGTCACGATTAAAAACCTTATGTATCTTCTCTGAAAGTGAAGATATTTAAAGATATATACATTATTCTATAGTAAAATTGAATGAAAAAACTAAAATTGCCGTTATAAATTCAAAATCTCCTATATTTTTTAAGTTATAGCAAGATACATGCCACTTTTTGATATTCATCTATTTTCATGATCAAAAATTTTGTGTAGTTTCTAGAAAAGTGAAGATATTTGAAGATGTATACAGTTTTCTAGGATAGAATTGAATGATGAAACTAAATTTGTCATTTTGAATTCAATATCTCTTATAATTTTTAATTTAGAGCAATATAATTCATACTTTTTATATTAACCTATTGTCACGATTAAAAACCTTATGTATTTTCTCTGAAAGTGAAGATATTTAAAGATATATACATTTTTCTATAGTAAAATTGATTGTAAAAACTAAAATTGCCAT
Source organism: Lordithon lunulatus (assembly GCA_963942505.1). Taxonomy (NCBI): domain Eukaryota; kingdom Metazoa; phylum Arthropoda; class Insecta; order Coleoptera; family Staphylinidae; genus Lordithon; species Lordithon lunulatus. Next base: position 56,809,161 of record OZ012668.1, on the reverse strand, counting down.
AATAAATTCAATATCTCCTATATTTTTTAAGTTAGAGCAAGATACATGCTACTTTTTGATATTCATCTATTTTCATGATCAAAAATCTTGTGTAATTTCTTAGAAAGTGAAGATATTTGAAGATGTATACAGTTTTCTAAGATAAAATTGAATGAAGAAACTAAATTTGTCTCTCTGAATTCAATATCTCTTATAATTTTTAAGTTAGAGCAATATAATTCATACTTTTTATATTAATCTATTGTTACGATTAAAAACCTTATGTATTTTCTCTGAAAGTGAAGATATTTAAAGATATATACATTTTTCTATAGTGAAATTCAATGGAAAAACTAAAATTGTCATTCTAAATTCAATATCTCCTATATTTTTTAAGTTAGAGGAAGAAACATGCTACTTTTTGATATTCATCTATTTTCATGATCAAAAATCTTGTATAATTTCTAGGAAGATATATACAGTTTTCTAAGATAGAATTGAATGAAGAAACTAAATTTGTATTTTTGAATTCAATATCTCTTATAATTTTTAAGTTAGAGCAATATAAATGATACTTTTTATATTAATCTATTGTCACGATTAAAAACCTTATGTATTTTCTCTGAAAGTGAAGATATTTAAAGATATATACATTTTTCTATAGTCAAATTGAATTAAAAAACTAAAATTGCCATTATAAATTCAATATCTCCTATATTTTTTAAGTTAGAGCAAGATACATGCTACTTTTTGATATTCATCTATTTTCATGAACAAAAATCTTGTGTAATTTCTAGGAAAGTGAAGATATTTGAATATATATATACATATATATACAGTTATCTAAGATAGAATTGAATGAAGAAACTAAATTTGTCTTTTTGAATTCAATATCTCTTATAATTTTGAAGTTAGAGCAATATAAATGATACTTTTTATATTAATCTATTGTCACGATTAAAAATCTTATGTATTTTCTCTGAAAGTGAAGATATTTAAAGATATATACATTTTTCTATAATGAAATTTAACGGAAAAACTAAAATTGCCATTCTAAATTCAATATCTCCCATATTTTTTAAGTTAGAGCAAGATACATGTTACTTTTTGATATTCATCTATTTTCATGATCAAAAATCTTGTGTAATTTCTAAGAAAGTGAAGATATTTGAAGATGTATACAGTTTTCTAGGATAGAATTGAATGAAGAAACTAAATTTGTCTTTTTGAATTCAATATCTCTTATAATTTTTAAGTTAGAGCAATATAAATGATACTTTTTATATTAATCTATTGTCATGATTAAAAACCTTATGTATTTTCTCTGAAAGTGAAGATATTTAAAGATATATACATTTTTCTATACTGAAATTGAATGAAAAAACTAAATTTGCCATTATAAATTCAATTCTCCTATATTTTTTAAATTAGAGCAAGATACATGCTACTTTTTGATATTCATCTATTTTCATGATCAAAAATCGTGTGTAATTTCTAGGAAAGTGAAGATATTTGAAGATGTATACAGTTTTCTAAGATAGAATTGAATGAAGAAACTAAATTTGTCTTTTTGAATTCAATATCTCTTATAATTTTTAAGTTGGAACAATATAAATGATACTTTTAATATTAATCTATTGTCACGATTAAAAACCTTATGTATTTTCTCTGAAAGTGAAGATATTTAAAGATATATACATTTTTCTATAGTGAAATTGAACGAAAAAACTAAAATTGCCATTCTAAATTCAATATCTCCTATATTTTTTAAGTTAGAGCAAGATACATGCTACTTTTTGATATTCATCTATTTACATGATCAAAAATCTTGTGTAATTTCTAGGAAAGTGAAGATATTTGAAGATGTATACGGTTTTCTAGGATAGAATTGAATTAAGAAACTAAATTTGTCTTTTTGAATTCAATATCTCTTATAATTTTTAAGTTAGAGCAATATAAATGATACTTTTTATATTTATCTATGGTCACGATTAAAAACCTTATGTATCTTCTCTGAAAGTGAAGATATTTAAAGATATATACATTTTTCTATAGTGAAATTGAATGAAAAAACTAAAATTGCCGTTATAAATTCAAAATCTCCTATATTTTTTAAGTTATAGCAAGATACATGCCACTTTTTGATATTCATCTATTTTCATGATCAAAAATTTTGTGTAATTTCTAGGAAAGTGAAGATATTTGAAGATGTATACAGTTTTCTAAGATAGAATTGAATTAAGAAACTAAATTTGTCTTTTTGAATTCAATATCTCTTATAATTTTTAAGTTAGAGCAATATAAATGATACTTTTTATATTTATCTATGGTCACGATTAAAAACCTTATGTATCTTCTCTGAAAGTGAAGATATTTAAAGATATATACATTTTTCTATAGTGAAATTGAATGAAAAAACTAAAATTGCCGTTATAAATTCAAAATCTCCTATATTTTTTAAGTTATAGCAAGATACATGCCACTTTTTGATATTCATCTATTTTCATGATCAAAAATTTTGTGTAATTTCTAGGAAAGTGAAGATATTTGAAGATGTATACAGTTTTCTAAGATAGAATTGAACGAAGCAACTAAATTTGTCTTTTTGAATTCAATATCTCTTATAATTTTTAAGTTAGAGCAATATAAATGATACTTATTATATTAATCAATTGTCACGATTAAAAACCTTATGTATTTTCTCTGAAATTGAAGATATTTAAAGATATATACACTTTTCTATAGTGAAATTGAATGAAAAAACTAAAATTGCCATTCTAAATTCAATATCTCCTATATTTTTTAAGTTAGTGCAAGATACATGCTACTTTTTGATATTCATCTATTTTCATGATCAAAAATTTTGTGTAATTTCTAGGAAAGTGAAGATATTTGAAGATGTATACAGTTTTCTAAGATAAAATTGAATGAAGAAACTAAATTCGTCTTTTTGAATTTAATATCTCTTATAATTTTTAAGTTAGAGCAATATAAATGATACTTTTTATATTAATCTATTGTCACGATTAAAAATCTTATGTACTTTCTCTGAAAGTGAAGAAATTTAAAAATATATACATTTTTCTATAATGAAATTTAACGGAAAAACTAAAATTGCCATTCGAAATTCAGTATCTTCTATATTTTTTAAGTTAGAGCAAGATACATGCTACTTTTTGATATTCATCTATTTTCATGATCAAAAATCTTGTGTAATTTCTAGGAAAGTGAAGATATTTGAAGATGTATACAGTTTTCTAAGATAGAATTGAATGAAGAAACTAAATTTGTCTTTTTGAATTCAATATCTCTTATAATTTTTAAGTTAGAGCAATATAATTCATACTTTTTATATTAATCTATTGTCACGATTAAAAACCCTATGTATTTTCTCTGAAAGTGAAAATATTTAAAGATATATACATTTTTCTATACTAAAATTAAATGAAAAAACTAAAATTGCCGTTATAAATTCAAAACCTCCTATATTTTTTAAGTTATAGCAAGATACATGCTACTTTTTGATATTCATCTATTTTCATGAACAAAAATCTTGTGTAGTTTCTAGGAAAGTGATGATATTTGAAGATGTATACAGTTTTCTAAGATAGAATTGAATGAAGAAACAAAATTTGTCTTTTTGAATTCAATATCTCTTATAATTTTTAAGTTACAGCAATATAATTCATACTTTTTATATTAATCTATTGTCACGATTAAAAACCTTATGTATTTTCTCTGAAAGTGAAGATAGTTAAAGATATATACATTTTTCTATAGTGAAATTGAACGAAAAAACTAAAATTGACATTCTAAATTTAATATGTTCTATATTTTTTAAGTTAGAGCAAGATACATGCTACTTTTTGATATTCATCTATTTTCATGAACAAAAATGTTGTGTAATTTCTAGAAAAGTGAAGATATTTGAAGATGTATATATTTTTTTTTTATAGTAAAACTGATAAAAGAACCTAAATTTGCCATTTTGAGTTCTATATGTTTGATATTTTATAAGTTAGAGCAAGACAAATGCTATTTCTTGATATTGATATATTTTTACGATTGAAAACCTTGCGTACAACCGAGACTTAATAAATTAGGCAAAAATATAGGATGCTCCCATTAATAAGGCATTTAGATTGTTCTCAGCCGCTCAAGCGTTTTCTACTGCAGATTGTTGGAAAAACAAACAACCATTTTAACGATAGACTAGTTATCCGCAGGGTGATAAAGAGCAGCGCTGAATTTTTAAATCTCCCGTAACGGCCGCACTAACGGCGAAATGAATAGCAGCGCTGCTGTAAAAACCGCCCCCACTTAATAAAGGAGGGCAGTTAGGTGATGCACCTACGGCCTTTTTGCAAATTTTATGCCTGAAAAATTACCCGTGCTACCAGTAAAACGTAACTTATCTAACAAGTAGAAGTTATAGATACTACATTCTTTTAATAATAATAACATGTTTTTTCTCAACAGTTGTCCATTTACAGGAAAATATACACAGAAGGAACTAATAATAATGAATGAATTTATAAATATAAAAGTTTTATTTTTTTTAACTCATATAGTCATATATAGTAGTAACTTATCTAACAAATGGATGTTATAGATACTACATTTTAATAATAAAAATAATAACTTTTTATTTCTCAACACTATCTAACAAGTAGAAGTTATAGATACTACATTTTAATAATAATAATTATATATAATTATTATTTCTCAACAGTTGCCCATTTACAGGAAAATATATACAGAAGGAACTAATAATAATGAATGAATTTATAAACATAAAAGTTTGTTTTTAACCCATTAATTGAAACTGGAAACTTTTTCAGTCGTTGTGCTCGTGGATTCATAGAGGTAGTAAGTTTTCAAAGATAATATTTATCGAATATCGACGAAGGGTGTTTGGGATGTCTCTTTTGAAATTCTAATGTGAGATTATTGATTTCGGTAAGGTCTTTCGACGTAATAAAAACAATAACTTTATCAGTGTATGCTGTTTTTGGCAGAATCACCACGATATTCGATATATCTGTTCTTGTGAAAACGAGATCATTTTCGGAGATTTTGTGTCTAAGGACCTAATAGTTTGTTGGTCTGAGGTGTCGCTACATGTTTCAGTTATTTTGCAATGTCTTGGGAATCACATGGTCGGGTATTTTATTTAAAGCTATTTCCGCTTCAACAATGAGGTTTTCATGAATATTATTATATAGTTATATGAGGTGAGTAGTTCAGGCCTTTAGATAGTAGTGCCATTTCTGTTTTGGTGAAGTTTGTTTATGTACATAAATTTAAACGTCAATAGTTATTGAAAAGCTGGATTTGAGATTTTAAAGAGATTTACCGTACCATAAACTAGTATTATACTTGATTATGTATTTATATGTTACTATTGTACTTCAAATTAAATTAATTTTACCAATAAAAGATGACAAATATCGTAGCTTACAAAATAAATAGAGATAAATGCATTTTAAAGATTGCAATAGTTTCACCATTGAGTATAATGTTATCTATTTTTTTAAATAAGAATTTGGTTTATTCTAAACGCAAAATAGGATTAAAGGGATATTAAAATATATAAAGGAATCTTCTAAACAAAAATCAAATCTGAAAATCCATTTCATAAGTTGCGACACTCATAGTGCGATATATATATATATATATATATATATATATATATATATATATATATATATATATATATATATATATATATTATATTCATCAGGATTTTACTACAACCAAGCCAGATGTTATAAGAGAAATATTGATAACAATAAGTATATAATATTGGATAATATTAAAATGTAAAACTTTAAAGTTAAATGTTAAAATGTTATAAGTTAAATGTATATAAATAATTAGTAAAAGTATATTAGTTGCAAAGGCAAACCTCTTTCATTGCTGTGATCCTTACAACGTGGAGTATTGGAAACAGGCTGAGCCTCCGACATCAGAGAACATTATCACAAGGGTTAAAAATTGTACAGTTTGAAAAGTTTTCCTCCTAACTAGTTTTCGGCGAAAAACTACGCTATATAAATATATATTTATATATATATATATATATATATATATATATATATATATATATATATATATATTTATATTTCACACATAGATAGATAGATATCAAAAACAGTCTATTTATGCAAAACAGTCAGAATAATATTCGAAATCATTCTTCAATTTCATTATAATTACTACTTATTGTCCATATATATGCTTGTAGTTTGATTATTTGATATAAAATTAATACGTTATTTATAAAATATTTAAACTCACCTATTAGTAACACTGTGATAAATCCAAATAGCAAAAATGCATGCCCGCTCCTCCTAGAGTGCGGCATGACGTGTAAAAGATATCCAGAGTCACTTTTCTTCCGCAACATGTTTGTTATATAAATCCCACAACAATTATATTTAAACTACCGAACAAATATGTTTGATCATTATTACTATAAATATTCCGGTATAGCAGAAATCGCAGGTGCTGATGGGGTAACAATTACAACATACTAATTTACATTTAACACTAAATTCATTTAAAATCACAGAGAAGGAGTCGTGTGTACGTGTTGTTGATGGGGTGGGAGGTGGCGTTCACTATTTTTGTTGTTTGTTAATTAATAATATTATTTAAGTTACACTAATTAATTATTGATTTGTGCTAGATTATGTTGCTGTTTTTTTTTTATAAATTGTTTTCACTTTATTTTATTATTATATACAAGCAGGAGTTTGTCAGTTACGGTCGTCTGGCGGCGGGCGGAAGCGCGAGTTTTGCGCGGGAGTCATGCCGTTGTGCACGCGTCGCGACGTCCCCGTAGCGAGTGGCGTCCGGCGCCGGGCGTCCTGCCGGCCCCGGCGCGCCTGCGTCCGTCTGCGCTCCCGTTTGCCATTATCATTACGCTCATTGTTGATAACGCTGATTCAATATTGTTGAGACACAATCCGGGCAATGCATTAAACCACTTAATCAACGTGCATTATTGTTATTATTGCCATCGGGTTATATACATTTTTGTGGAATTAAATTAGCTATGATTATTCACAGCTAATTCCCAAATAATGCGCTATGGGGTTGTTATTAATTGTATTTGTAATCACTACTATTACGTTCTGGATCTATGTGTGATTGAGTTCAGTCGTCCCCAAATCACAATTGTAACTTTACCCCATATTATTATGAATTTTTGGAAAATTATAACTTATGAGTTATAAATCATTAATGTGTTTTTACTTACACACGTAAAATCAATAAACATCGAGGTGTGGTAGTTGAATCTTTTCAAAAAAAAAATGTCAATGAATACCAATTCATATAGAAATATATATTTCTAGACGTGTGTCTCAATTTTTGCTGCAATTATTATTTTAAATATCTGAACATTCTAAAATTAGCAATTCTAATGGAATTTTTTGAACAACTTTTGAGCTAAGAAATTGTCTTATCTAAAACGACCTTTACAGTATAATAATAATAATAATAAGTTTACTATACAAAAAGGCGCCATGTATATCGGCATAGTGTGTTACAATAAATTGTTTAGTGATATTAAACACTCACGCTGTTTAAACACCTTCAAGATTGCTCTAAAAAATAAGCTAATACTAGTCAACTATTATAGTGTTGAATGGTGTAATCATTTGATTACTTAACGCTATTTAAATTATACGTTACTGTATTTAAATTATATCATATATGTACCTGTTTGTTGACGTGTCAAATTTTAATTGTGATCATGTTTATATACGAATCCTGTTATAGCAGTAATCTTAATGTGTTACTTTTATTTTATTTATTTTTAATGTTTTCTCTTTGACTTATGTATTGCTGTTCCTGTTCTTGCAAACACAAAAAACACATACAAGAATAAATCTATCTATCTATAGAAAATGACAAATATATACTTTACTTTACTTTACTTTACTTTACTTTACTTTACTTTACTTTACTTTACTTTACTTTACTTTACTTTACTTTACTTTACTTTACTTTACTTTACTTTACTTTACTTTACTTTACTTTACTTTACTTTACTTTACTTTACTTTACTTTACTTTACTTTACTTTACTTTACTTTACTTTACTTTACTTTACTTTACTTTACTTTACTTTACTTTACTTTACTTTACTTTACTTTACTTTACTTTACTTTACTTTACTTTACTTTACTTTACTTTACTTTACTTTACTTTACTTTACTTTACTTTACTTTACTTTACTTTACATTACTTTACTTTACTTTACTTTACTTTACTTTACTTTACTTTACTTTACTTTACTTTACTTTACTTTACTTTACTTTACTTTACTTTACTTTACTTTACTTTACTTTACTTTACTTTACTTTACTTTACTTTACTTTACTTTACTTTACTTTACTTTACTTTACTTTACTTTACTTTACTTTACTTTACTTTACTTTACTTTACTTTACTTTACTTTACTTTACTTTACTTTACTTTACTTTACTTTACTTTACTTTACTTTACTTTACTTTACTTTACTTTACTTTACTTTACTTTACTTTACTTTACTATACTTTACTTTACTTTACTATACTTTACTTTACTTTACTTTACTTTACTTTACTTTACTTTACTTTACTTTACCTTACTGTTTTAAATTAATTATTTTTTCCTGTATTTGGAGATCGCTCTGTTGAACAAATAAAGTTCTTATTATTATAATAAATATATAAAATTGAATTAATCATTAATTTCTAAATCACACCCGCTGTTTTTTATGATTGTAATTTGTCGTTTTATTTATGTTGCTTGGATATTCATTGACAGCCTTTTCAAACAGATGGTCGCATAATAAATTGAGCAAGAAATGTGCAAACGTGCTCCTGCTCTGTTTTTATTCGGCATGATGTAGATTCCGCTTAAATTTATATTTACTGCCCGTTTTTACGTGCCAATAAATTTCCATATTCACATATGTTCTCGTGCGCTGTTTGTCTTGTTAATTTTCGCATTTTTATTAATTTAACACGTCCCGCACGCGAGTCCTTTGAAAACTTCAGCTATTCATCCTTTATTTTAGTTTTAGAATAGTTTATACACATACTACATTCATAATAATATGACGTATATATTTCTAATGTACATGATCTAGATTTGTTCGGTCAGATTTATAGAATGCTGATTTATAATAGTATAACTTGTAAACGGTGTTTAGGCAGATTATTGGTCAGTAACTATCCGGTTGTTTGCTATCTGCTTTCTTAAATAAAAGAACAGTTCTTCCCTCAGGTCCTTAGGTACTTAGGGTAATTAAGAATCTCCTTGACCTTTCCGCCTCATTATCTCTTATTTTATAACATATTTAAAGTTCCAAACATACTACATTTGAAATTACAAATATTTATTCGACTGCTCTCATCAGTTTTTTATAATTTATCTTCATTTTATGAACTAATTTTAATCATTATTTATATCATAGATATTATTTATATGTGCCTGTGAGAATGAAAGTGTCGTAAGTCATATTTAAATTGTTAAAATGAGAAGATTTTGCGTTTAGTATTTATGTAAATCGAGTAATAATAATAATTAAAAATAAAATAAATAAAGAAGTAGAAACAAGCATTTATCTGGTATTTTTCACAAGTTGAGAAATTTGCCATTTTTGTACTCCTGTATCTCGGTAAGTATTGGATAAAAAATAAAGTTGACCTATGAAAAAAAAATTATTTAATGCTCTACAACTTTGTATATAGACATTTTCCTAGAAAAACCTCATAGTTTAGAAGATATAAGCAAAAAACAAAATCTCGAGGTTTTTTGCCCCTCCCAAAGTTTCCACAAGTCCCTCAAGGTCGAAAATTCAGATTCCACACCCTGCAATCCGAACAATATCCTATTGTTTCATTAACTTTAGAATTTTGTGCAGGTAACCCCCTGACAAGTCAAGATCAGGGAATTACCTGGACAAAATAAGTTAATGAAACATTGGGATATTGTTCGGGTTAGTGCAGGATGTGGAAACTGAGTTTTCGAATATTCTAAACCATGGGGGTTCTCTAGGAAAATGTCTATATACAAAGTTGTAAAACATTAAATCCTTCAATTTTCAAAGGTCATCGTTATTTTGTATCCAATACATACCGAAATACAAATACAAATATTCCCTATATATTTTTTAAATGAAGTCTAAACAAATAAATAAAATTGATTGAATCATAGAAAGTTAAAGGTAATAGTGTAGTGCAGAGTTCAAGCCATTTGAGATAGTGAATGGCCATAGTTTCGTTGATGGGGAAAACCCACCCACCCCACCTTTGCTCGCATACTTTTTTACATAGGATAACACTCTTCTTGGAATAGTTTAAACAATATAAAACATCTCTATCCAATGAAAAAAACTATGCGAGCAAAGGTGGGGTGGGCGGGTAGTCCCTACCAATCAAACTAAGCCCATTCACTATTTCAAATGACTTGAACTCTTCACTACATTATTCCCTATATTTTTTTTAATGAAGTCTAAATTAATAAATAAAATTGATGGAATCATAGAAAGTTAAGGGTAATAGTGTAGTGCAGAGTTCAAGCCATTTGAGATAGTGAATGGGCATAGTTTGGTTGGTGGGGGACACCCACCCACCCCACCTTTGCGCACATACTGTTTACATAGGATAACACTCTTCTTGGAATGGTTTAAACAATATAAAACGCCTATATCCTTTGAAAAAACTATGCGAGCAAAGGTGGGGTGGGTGGGTGGCCCCTACCAACCAAACTATGCCCATTCAATATTTCAAATGACTTGAACTCTTCACTACATTATTCCCTATATATTTTTTATATGAAGTCTAAATTAATAAGTAAAATTGATTGAATCATATAGAGTTAAGGGTAATAGTGTAGTGCAGAGTTCAAGCAATTTGTGATAGTGAATGGGCATAGTTTGGTTGGTAGGGGCCACCCACCCACCCCACCTTTGCTCGCATTCTTTTTTACATAGGATAACACTCTTCTTGGAATGGTTTAAACAATATAAAACGCCTGTATCCATTGAAAAACCTATGCGAGCAAAGGTGGGGTGGATGGGTGGTCCCTACCAATCAAACTATGCCCATTCACTATTTCAAATGACTTGAACTCTTCACTACATTATTCCCTATATATTTTTTAAATGAAGTCTAAATTAATAAATAAAATTGATTGAATCATAAAAAGTTAAGGATAATAGTGTAGTGCAGAGTTCAAGCCATTTGAGATAGTGAATGGGCATAGTTTGGTTGGTGGGGACCTCCCGCCCACCCCACCTTTACTCACATACTGTTTACATAGGATAACACTCTTCTTGGAATGGTTTAAACAATATAAAACGCCTGTATCCATTGAAAGAACTATGCGAGCAAAGGTGGGGTGGGCGGGTGGTCCCTACCAATCAAACTATACCCATTCACTATCTCAAACGAATTGAACTCTTCACTACATTATTCCCTATATATTTTTTATATGAAGTCTAAATTAATAAATAAAATTGATTGAATCATAAAAAGTTAAGGGTAATAGTGTAGTGCAGAGTTCAAGCCATTTGAGATAGTTTGGTTGGTTTTTTTTATAATGGAAATAGATCTGTAAATGTGCTTTGTAGTGTAGATGATTCAGATAAGATAATATATACTGTTTTATATTTACAATGTTAAATTGCATATTTTTATATAGGCTGGACACTGTTGGAGAAGAAGAAGAAGAAGATATATATATATATATATATATATATATATATATATATATACATGTACAAGAGGCCATCGATCGTGGTCTTTCAGTACACTATTGGAAATTGTACGAAACTATATACTTACTTACTATTAAATTTAAATTATTAATTATCTTTGCTATAATTTATTACATAATCTTTGTTTAGCTATATCGCATTGACTGGCCTTAAAGATACATTATTTTTCTATTTGAAATATAATAAAATAATAACAATAATGATTTTTATTTCCTATTGACATACATAATTCTATACATATAAATACAAACTGTATCAACACATCTTCACAGCAACAACGAAAAGAAAAGAGAACAATAGAGTAATAGAAAATACATATTTATGGGAAATATGTATAAATTCCTAATATCACTATTGTATTTACTCTCAAATTTTGCTGAATATTTGTTTTCATAATTCTATAGTATAAGTACGTGACTATAACGTGAATGATTGCGAGCGATAACAACGTCCCGTGCTCTAATTTAATCTTTTCGCCACCCCCATCATAAACTTATCAATTGTCTCCGTCCCACGATAATTTCGCGTATATTTCAAAGTTGAGCCCTAATGAATGGCTTCCGTGGGGTGATTACGGCGCAGTCGGCACCCCTGCAGGGGTTGGCGCGCGCCCTCCTTGCAGCAGGATAAGCAAAACTGATGACCGGATCTTTGCCCGGTCACCTGTAATCGGGCGCAGCTTAAGGACTGCATTTAGAAGGTGGCGGGTGGTTGTCGTTTTCCCACCCCACCAGGGGTTGGGAATAATCACGCTCGAGGATTCTATTGCAAAGTTTAAAGCCGTTTGGTAATTATCGCGGCGAGAAGGAGCAGTGGGGGGGTTAGACGTGATGTTAGATAAGAAGATGAGCCAAAATGAAATATTATATTTAATCATTTTAGTAGAATAATAATAACCATAATGATTTATTTCGTTTCTATAAAAACAGATACCCTCACAAAACTGAAGAAAGAATTGTACAACTAACCCCTAAGGAGGAAAGTTAAACGCCATCTGGCGGCACCACATCAATTAGCAATGCACACCCATTTGGTAATATGTTTTATATGTTTTGAAAATAAAACTTTATTTGGCATAATCATTTATTAATTCATTACGAAAAACAGCAAACAATTCCAACAACTCTAACAACATACTTCCCACACAAAAAACACCACCCTACCGTATGACGTTCCTCACTCGAACAACAGTATTTTGCCTTCAATGCTATTCTCGTCCTCTCATAAAGGCACCTTACACAGTCAATAATACTGTCAATATTTTAGAATAATGACAGTATTGCTGTACAATAATATGTTTATATTCTAATTATTTTAAAATATTGATAGATTTACTGATGTGTAAGGTATAGTAATGAATAGAATGAATAGAATACTGATGTTTATCCGGATAATTGACTACTTGATAAGTATTGAAGGAGGATTCAAGTAAGTGCTGACAGTACTAAGATTGACAGTATTATTTACCGTGTAAGGTGCTTTAAAAAGGCACCTTACACTGTCAGTAATACTGTCAATATTTTAGTATAAGGACAGTATTACTGTACGATAACTTGTTTAAAATGTTCATTATTCTAAAATGTTGCCAATATTACTTATCGTGTAAGGTATAGTAAGGATGAAATGAAGAGAATACTGATGTTTATCCGGATAATAGATTGCTTGATAAATATAAAAGGAGGATTGAAGAAAATATTGACAGTACTATGATTGACAGTATTATTGACGGTGTATGATGCCTCTTAGACATTCACTCACCTTTCTGTAATCACCCTCCCACTCCTTCTTTCACACCTTCACATAAATTACTCAGGTGCCACCACGTGCCAATCCCCTTACTACATAGTACATCCATACTTTCCTTCCTCTCTCTTCCGACCCACACCTCACTTGTGCAATGCATACATTCTCCTCTCTGTTCAACCGTAACCTGGTTATATAACCCTGGGTTTCCCTCGTCCCTGCCATTCCACATGCCCTGATTCAATATTTCTTGTCGCTCTTAGTGCCTTTCGTTTATCACTCTGAGCTGGTACGGGCTTATTGTTTCTTGTTCTATTTACCGCTTTCGATACGCAAAATTCTACCTCGGCCCTTACAACCGGCGGCGCACGACCGCGATACTGCACACCACGGGGCGACTAGTAATGCTAAACCATGCTAAACGAAAGCGCCTCTTGCCACTCAACATTCCTCATACATCCCACATACCCACCCATTTATTCATCAATTCTGTATCTTTCGTGCAAACGCTCTTTTCTCCACATATATCTATCATACTCACCACCGGCACTAGTCATTCCACCTTCAACTCCTGCAGCATTACCTCAAACATTACCAACATCCTACAGATACTCCATCGGTTCGTCTATTGTAGGAGGATAGGTAAAGGGGTCCATCCCCAGCTGTAGCGCTCCTTTTTCATGCATCCCAAATCTTACATGCAATTCCAATGTTTTCGTCCCACTATTTTTTGTTTCCATCCTGTCCTCTTGTAGCACCTTAATTACTCCCTCGCACTGCACTAATAATATTTGCAAACCAAAATTATGTACAATTAAAAAGATCGCATTATAAAGGTTAATTTTATATTTTCACTTCTGTCAAATTATATTTAGACGCCGCGCAGTGCTGCCAATATAAAACTGATTATAATGAGTTTTAATATTAATTACATTTGCATTTAGTTATAAAACGCAAATGTAATTAATATTATAACGAACATAAAATGTATTTTAAATACGTTAAGCTTTATTAATAACCAATTAAAATTAGATTATATAAACATATAAAATACGAATTTGTATTTGTTTGGTTATAACTTGTTTTGACAGTAGTGGCAGCACTGCGGCGTCGTACAATTTTTTGACATGCAGTGTAACTCATTTGTTTTGTAGTTAAATGACGCCGTTTAATTGTGCATTGTTTTAATTAATAAACATTATTAGTGCAGTGCGAGTGACTAATTCAGGTGCTACACGAGGACGGAAGGCATGGGGACTGAAATTGATAATTATTAGGCAGCGGTTGTATGAAATAACACCATTTGATAAGGTTAGTGCAATTTATTCAGTCTTTTCTTGCAGTTTGGGATAATTATTATATTGTTTCTATAACTACGAGACGCCAGAAACATATATTATTATTTATTTAAGATAGCATAGTTATAATATAATATCACAGTGACGGATGCTATCTTAAATTAATAATAATATCTAATTTCTGGAGTCTCGCAGTTACCACTGCGAGACGCCAGAAACATGTATTATTATTGATTTAAGATAGCATTTGTCTCTGCAATGTTATATTATAACTATGCTATCTTAAATAAATAATAACATATGTTTCTGGCGTCGCGCAGTGGTAGAAACAATATAATAGTGATCCCATAATGTTATAGGTTATGTTATATTCTGCTTCAATTGTTTTCGGCGTGGTGCATTTGTTTAGTGGCAGGAAATGCCGGTATTGTGATTATTTTAATGAATAATTTAGATAACAATTGCCAATTTATTATTGTATTAACATATGCAAAGATGACGACCAATTACGATGCTGCAGGAATTGGCCAGAGACGGATTTAGATTTTTTTTACAGTACTGATGAAATACAATCAGGTTTTATTAATTAATTTTAATTTTTAAAAATAATTTAATAATTAATTACTATGATCGTTTGGGATTATTCCATGATCATCATACAATAGTCGATAACAGTAACTTTTACTAGATTTATGTGAATATCAAGAAGGTCAATCGAATTTTTTGTTACTCTTCTATTACGATTTATTTTAGCTCAATGGATCAGCTTTCGAGATATTATATATTACTTTTATTATAGCTTATATATAAAGTAGGTAATGGGGAATTTTGGCGTAGGAATTTAATTGTAACCGTGAAAAAAATCTTATAAGTAAAGGTATCTTTATTATCTTGGCCCTGTCCGTTTGGCTACTACTAGCATTGCCAACTGCATCAATGACAGATTCGCTCTCATGCGAGCGAGGCTGTTATTGATGCAGTTGGCAATCCTACTAGTGACTAGTAGTGACACATGCTGACGTCACGCTTTACTATTAGTATGAGCGTGACGTCAGCATGTGTGACTACTAGTCACTAGTAGTAGCCAAACGGACAGGGTTTTTGTCATCATCTTCTCTTGCCATCTGTCATCATTTTATCCTGTTATATAACTGCATCAATGACAGATTCGACCTCATGAGAGCGAAGCTGTCATTGATGCAGTTGGCAATGCTACTAGTGACTAGTAGTGACACATGCTGACGTCACGCTGTACTATTAGTATGAGCTTGACGTCAGCATGTGTGACTACTAGTCACTAGTAGTAGCCAAACGGACAGGGCCTTTGTCATCATCTTCTCTTGGCATCTGTCATTTTATCCTGTTATATCTGTTGACAGGTGTCATTATGATGTATAGAGTGACCAACATTCAATATAAAATTTAATAAGAAAAAAAAAAACAACAACCCTTATTAGACATACCCACCACAAGACCACAAGAAACAACAAATTTTTCTGTTTTTTTAATTGAAACTACTTAAAGTAACAATGATCAAAATATATAAATTTATAAATTTGTATTTTTGCAGATAGATACTTTTTACTTTTATTTTTATGTATTTTTTCTTTGTTTTTTGCTGTTATGAGCATTGTTTATTCGGGGATTTTTGTATTTTTGAGGGGTTATGCCCAATAAAGGTACCCAGCTCAGTGGCCGAGTGATTACAGGCTTCGTCCGTCTCGTACTAAGCATTGGGGAACCTGAGTTCGAACCCCATCAGGGCGAATTTTCGTGAATAGCCTTTCACAGTTTTTCAGAGATATTCTGTGAAGTTATCTGAGCTTCTCCTTTGACCCAACCCTTAATAATTGGACACATGTTTATATGAACGTTTTTATTAATAATGGTCCATACTACCACCTCCTAAAATTATGGACACTCCACCTGGAACACCCTGTATGCAGCAAAAAATAATTATCCAAAAAATAAAAAAAGAATTCTCTGGGCTAAATTCAGGTGGTTGGCTAGCTTGAATGACCAATTTCTGTTCTACCATCTAAACCCAGAATTACAAATCGTATTCGTTTTATGACATACGAAGTTTCATCAAAATGTCCTCAATGTGGCCTTATTAATTGAGGCTAATAAAAACATGAGGTATCATTTTGTAGCTTATTGGTTGTGTAATGGGGTGCAATATTTAAATCTTGAATAAACCTTAAATTTGATTTATTACAATTTTTATAAAATACAACATTGCATGAAATTACGAAGTTTCATCAAAATGTCCTCACTGTGATCTTATTAATAGAGGCTAATAAACAGATGAGATATCATTTTGTAGCTTATTAGTTGTTTAATGGGGTGCAATATTTAAAACTTGAATAAACCACAAATTTGATTTATTACAATTTTTATAAAATACAACATTGGATGAAATGACGCAGTTTCATCAAAATGTCCTCAGTGTGACCTTATTAATTGAGGCTAATAAACACATGAGGTATCATTTTGTAGCTTATTAGTCATGTAATGGGGTGAAATATTTAAAACTTGAATAAACCTCAAATTTGATTTATTACAATTTTTATAAAATAGAACATTCGATGAAACAACGATGTTTCATCAAAATGTTCTCAGTGTGACCTTATTAATTGAGGCTAATAATCACATGAGGTATCATTTTGTAGCTTATTAGTTGTGTAATAAGGTGTAAAATTTAAAACTTAAATAAACCTCAAATTTGATTTATTGCAATTTTTATAAAATACAACATTGGATGAATTGACGAAGTTTCATCAAAATGTCCTCAGTGTGATCTTATTAATTGAGGCTAATAAACACATGAGGTATCATTTTGTAGCTTATTAGTTGTGTAATAAGGTGCAATACTTAGAACTTGAATAAACGTCAACATTTATTTATTAATTTTTTTATAAAATACAACATTGGATGAAATGACGAAGTTTCATCAAAATGTCCTCAGTGTGACCTTATTAATTGAGGCTAATAAACACATGAGGTATCATTTTGTAGCTTATTAGTCATATAATGGGGTGAAATATTTAAAACTTGAATAAACCTCAAATTTGATTTATTAACATTTTTATAAAATAGAACATTCGATGAAACAACGATGTTTCATCAAAATGACCTCAGTGTGACCTTATTAATTGAGGCTAATAATCACATGAGGTATCATTTTGTAGCTTATTAGTTGTGTAATAAGGTGTAATATTTAAAACTTAAATAAACCTCAAATTTGATTTATTGCAATTTTTATAAAATACAACATTGGATGAATTGACGAAGTTTCATCAAAATGTCCTCAGTGTGTCATTATTAATTGAGGCTAATAAACAGATGAGGTATCATTTTGTAGCTTACTAGCTGTGTAATGTTGTGCAATATTTAGAACTTGAATAAACCTCAAATTTTATTTATTACAATTTTTATAAAATACAACATTGGATGAAATGACGAAGTTTCATCAAAATGTCCTCAGTGTGACCTTATTAATTGAGGCTAATAAACACATGAGGTATCACTTTGTAGCTTATTAGTCATGTAATGGGATGAAATATTTAAAACTTGAATAAACCTCAAATTTGATTTATTACAATTTTTATAAAATAGAACATTCGATGGAACAACGGTGTTTCATCAAAATGATCTCAGTGTGACCTTATTAATTGAGGCTAATAATCACATGAGGTATCATTTTGTAGCTTATTAGTTGTGTAATAAGGTGTAATATTTAAAACTTAAATAAACCTCAAATTTGATTTATTGCAATTTTTATAAAATACAACATTGGATGAATTGACGAAGTTTCATCAAAATGTCCTCAGTGTGTCATTATTAATTGAGGCTAATAAACAGATGAGGTATCATTTTGTAGCTTACTAGCTGTGTAATGTTGTGCAATATTTAGAACTTGAATAAACCTCAAATTTTATTTATTACAATTTTTATAAAATACAACATTGGATGAAATGACGAAGTTTCATCAAAATGTCCTCAGTGTGACCTTATTAATTGAGGCTAATAAACACATGAGGTATCATTTTGTAGCTTATTAGTCATATAATGGGGTGAAATATTTAAAACTTGAATAAACCTCAAATTTGATTTATTTAATTTTTTTTAAAATAGAACATTCGATGAACCAACGGTGTTTCATCAAAATGATCTCAGTGTGACCTTATTAATTAAGGTTAATAATCACATGAGGTATCATTTTGTAGCTTATTAGTTGTGTAATAAGGTGTAATATTTAAAACTTAAATAAACCTCAAATTTGATTTATTGCAGTTTTTATAAAATACAACATTGGATGAATTGACGAAGTTTCATCAAAATGTCCTCAGTGTGTCATTATTAATTGAGGCTAATAAACAGATGAGGTATCATTTTGTAGCTTACTAGCTGTGTAATGTTGTGCAATATTTAGAACTTGAATAAACCTCAAATTTTATTTATGACAATTTTTATAAAATACAACATTGGATGAAATGACGAAGTTTCATCAAAATGTCCTCAGTGTGACCTTATTAATTGAGGCTAATAAACACATGAGGTATCACTTTGTAGCTTATTAGTCATGTAATGGGGTGAAATATTTAAAACTTGAATAAACCTCAAATTTGATTTATTACAATTTTTATAAAATAGAACATTCGATGAAACAACGGTGTTTCATCAAAATGATCTCAGTGTGACCTTATTAATTGAGGCTAATAATCACATGAGGTATCATTTTGTAGCTTATTAGTTGTGTAATAAGGTGTAATATTTAAAACTTAAATAAACCTCAAATTTGATTTATTGCAATTTTTATAAAATACAACATTGGATGAATTGACGAAGTTTCATCAAAATGTCCTCAGTGTGTCATTATTAATTGAGGCTAATAAACAGATGAGGTATCATTTTGTAGCTTATTAGTTGTGTAATAAGGTGCAATACTTAAAACTTGAATAAACCTCAACATTTATTTATTAAATTTTTTATAAAATACAACATTGGATGAAATGACGAAGTTTCATCAGAATGTTTTCAGTGTGACCTTATTAATTGAGGCAAATAAACTCATGAGATATCATTTTGTAGATTATTAGTTGTGTAATAGGGTGCAATATTTATATCTCGAATAAACCTCAAATTTGATTTATTCAAATTTTTATAAAATACAATATTAGATGAAATGACGATGTTTTATCAAAATGTCCTCAATGTGACCTTATTAATTAAGGCTTATACACATGAGGTGTCAGTTTGTAGCTTATTGGTTGTATAATGGGGTGCAATATTTAAAACTTGAAGAAACTTCACATTTGATTCATTACAATTTTTATAAAATACAACATTGCATGAAATGACTATGTTTCATCAAAATGTCCTCACTGTGACCTTATTAATTGAGTCTAATAAGCACATGAGGAATCGTTTTGTAGCTTATTAGTTGTGGAAGGGGGTGCAATATTTAAAACTTGAATAAACCTCAAATTTGATTTTATTACAATTTTTATAAAATACAACATTTGATGAAATGACGAAGTTTCATCAAATTCATCAGTGTGACCTTTCTCTCTTTATACAAAGTCTTCAAGAGAGTTGTTTGATATGAGGTTGCCACTTTAATTTGCTAGTCTAGTCTAATATCGAGATATGGAATACTAGATTTCTCCCATATGTCTTAAATAATTCGTGAAAATAATATGCTGCGAGTTTACTTAATTTTATATAAGACGATTTGCAGAAATCCTTCTCAATTTTCTATCTGTGTTTGAAAATGTTGTCCCTTACTACGTGAAATCAAAGCGATATCATTGGCATATAGAACAGAAAATAGTCAAGTGTTTGCAGGCAGATCATTTACAAAGGTGATGAAAACTCCCAAGCCCTAATAGTAAACCTATGGAAACACAATGTATAATATCTAGTAGGGGGCTTTAAGTGCACAGGCTGTTTTCTACATTCGAAAAAAAAACGAGGTTTAAATTTTTGAAATAATTGAAAATTTACTATTTGGGTTCATTTAATGATGGAATTTCGGTTAATTAGTATTTTTTAAGCCTAGTAAACCGAAATTATATATTTAATTATAATTATTTTACATACTCACATCGGGAATTCTCCGTACTTAACAGTTAAACAAGTACGTTCAGAACGATTGGTTTAATTATTTGTACCCCAGTTCGGTGTCTTTCCTATATTTTAGTAATTTCAATGACACCCTTATTTTGTTTAAATTCTCATTTAGTAGTTTATAATTTGCTGTAACTTTTCCTCGTATACTTGAAGATTCATTATAAATACACGTCCCGTTTATATTTATCAATTTTCCTTGGTGAAATATCCAACAAAGGAAACTCTCTTTCTCTCCACCCGTTGGCGATAAAGTCGGCGCAGCTTAACGGTAGCGCGCCGCTTGTTTCCTGCCTGACTTTATTAATTCAATTAGTGCCATGCGATAAAAAAAAATACAACCTTAGCCGGGCGCTAATCATCCGCCGTCTCGCAGTAATTTTATTAGCCTATCACATTTTAACCGCGGCTGCAGAGTCGTTAATTAAATTTTCTAATAGTTTAATTAACTCAATTTTGCGAGGCGAAACGTAAGTTTGTCAAATGAAACTAAATGGCCAGAGAAGTAGAGGCAAATTCTATTTTATATGTAAATATAATAATACATAATTATTATAAAATCGTCATGTATTTAATATTATTATTATTATAATTGAATGTTGTTTATTATTAAAAACCCAGCTAAGGAATCGAGTGGTTAGACGCATCGTTCGTCTCGTACTGAGCATTGTGTTGTGTATATACATAATCGGTTGACGTCGCTATGTTCTACACATCAATTGGGGAGCCCGAGTTCGATCCCCAGCGGGGAGCGAATTTTCACGAATCACCTTTCACAGTTTTTCAGAGGTTTTCTGTGAAGTTAAGATAAATACCGGGTGATTAAACTACTCCCTTGGCCAACGGAAAAGCTTCAAGCCCTATAAAGATAGAAGTTTTTTTGTTTATTATTATTAAAAATAACATAACGTATAAAAAAGAACAACGTAGATGCTTTCTCGGTGAAAAACTACCCTCTGAATAATAAAATTTATAAAGAAATGATTTATTCGATACAAATACTGCGTCGATACAGGTACAAGTTCTTCCTATATGTTTTCATTTCATGTTTTCTTTGCTATAAAATGTTAGAATCATATAATTTTGCGCAAATAACGCTACAATTGGAAATAAACGACAGCTGTCAGGTTAGGTTTTTTACAAGATTTAAGAAATTATGTATAAATAGGTACAAAAATTATACAACTAACCCCTAGGAGGAAAGTTAAACGCCATCTGGCGATACAACATCAATTAACAATGTACACCCATATGGTAACTTTCCTCCTAGGGGGTTAGTTGTATAATTTTTGTATATAACCACTCGAGATATTGTGTGAATTCATCCTCACTAGCTGAGCTACACTGATGAGATCTAATAAGATCGAAATCTAGATATGTAGATTGCTAAGAGGTGGATTCACACGTATATATGTTTTAAATAGGTTCACATTTCTTTACTCATCGGATTAGCTGGATAATGGGTAGAGCTTATCCGAAAATATTTTCAAAAAGGACAAGGGATAAAAAAACTCGTTTTATTTATTAATTGTAATGAATTATCATTAAATAGACGCCCAAAATAATCTTATATTTGAAAATATTGCTCATTAGATATTTGGCGCGTTGGTCCTTACCAACGTATTTATTCTTTTGTAATTGATGCCACCAAGACATTCCTTCCGCATCACAACTCCCTCGTATTTTCATTTCATAAGCATTAATTTCAGATGAAGAAAAACCTTAACACTTCAGCATAATTAATAAGTAACCGTGAATCATTATGCACCCCCCGTCCCCAAGTCGCTTTAAATCCCGCGGTACATTTATCTCCGACGTAACAGCCCCTGTCGTCCCATCACCCAAATGGAAATCGGGGGAGAAACACACTTGTCATCAGCAGTACTCTAATTCGAAAACCGCTCCTAATAAACTTCAACAGCCAGCTGGTGGCAAACGACTTCATAGACTCGCATGGGCGGCGGCGGCGGCGGGACGCGCATTATTGGACCGCTTATTATTTTTCCGGGCCATAAAGTGCGACGGTCGCAAATCATTTTTCTTTTGTGCGAGGGGGGCGGCGGCGGTGGCGGCGGCAGCCGTAGACGCGCTCGCACGGTTTTATTTCGCTAAATAAACGTTTACATTTTACGACCGACGCTCGATGGCTGCCGCCGCTGCTGCAGCACCGCTTGGTTGATGCGGTAGGGGGTAGAAACCGAAATTCTTATTGCGATGGAGTCTACAAAAGTCGGGCGATGTTTTATATATTGCTGCCAATATAATTCACGCGACGGAATGCTCAAATCAAGCAAATAAAATCTGGTGTATACTCTTTTTTTAGTGTTTCACGTGTTTTATCGTGCAAATAAATGAGTTTTTACTCGGTACAGACGCGGAAAACGAAAAATTTCTGGTGTGTTAACTTCATATACGTTGCCTTTTATATTTCGGAATTAGTGAACAATAAAAATGGAAATATCTATTTATTGATTTTTAAAATATTCTCCATGTAGATCAATACACTTTTGCATGTGTTTGAACTAATTTTCGAAGATTTTTTCCATTCCGATTAAAATACTATATCGTCACTCCAATGCCAAAACTACGACTGTGCAAACTCGTCTTTACAAGAAATCTGAATTTTAAAATTTGACTTCTTATTTTTCAATAGAGAATTCACACGAGATGGAATAACATCGTTACTATCACATTCGCTGTTTGAGCATTATAATCTATCAAGTCTTAGTACTTAGGTGAAAACTGTAAATTTTGCACATTCGTAGTTTTGGCATTGGAGTGACGATATACTACATACATCGTGATCATTGTCTAGTGTTTATGCAATGCCGAGATGAATTTACTGTAAACAATACAACTAGCGCGCGCACATCAAACGTTTTGAGTATATACAATGCCAAACTTTACGATAGAGACTTTCATATGGTAGTACTGTCGTGAATTGATGGAAGGACCATTGATATCACCAATATGAATATATGAAATATAGGAATACAGTACTATAATCCCAAAATATAAATTGCAACCCATGTTAAGCAAAAATGTCACACTTAATAGTTATTCAATATCAACATTTATTTGTTAAGCGCCAGAAGTTTTCTGTGAAGTCAAGATTGAGGCTGGTGAAAACGTCTCATGGCAGCTAGCCCTATAAACATAGTTAGACATATGTTTTTTTGGTGTTAAATACATTCACCAAATATTTATCCATTCTTATTTTATTTTAATAAACAAGCAGCGCAAATTGTGTATATACTTTGATGTTATATGTTCACACTCTTGTTCGCACACTATCAATTATTATTTTATTAATGTAGCAATCTTTAAATTTTAGATTTTCTTTATATGTATTATTATTTAACAATTCACTGTTTCCTTTTCTCTGTAACTAGATTAATGTCTGTTGAGAAAATAAATAAATAAATAAATAATAATACTATAATTATAATCAATGTCTGTGTACAAAATCCAGTATTTTTTTATTCATCTTGATATACAACGTACGATATATAATTTTGTAAAACCAACGCTATAATTATAAGCAAACGCATTGTATGAAAACCAGTGTTATTATGTTCTGCGGCTAAAATAAAAGTGTTTGTTGTTGCGGTTCGTGTTCAAATGTAAGCGGCTTTAATGGCAAAGTCTTTCGATATAATAATTTCGGTCTGGTGCACGATTGTTGCCAAACTAAAGCCAGGATTAGGAAAGTTAGATACGACTGATTTCTACGCGTGCAAACAGGATAGGGGCTCTGATTCGCGTACAACAATCACACGTGAGCTTTATTCAAATCAGATTCATAAGCGTAACGAAATTAGATAAAGCGAGTCGATGTTTCAATGAAGTCTTTGTTTGAGAAGTTGTATTTGATATTGTAGACTACTGAGAGTAGAGACGCATTTAATGCTTGCATTGTACATTTAGTTCATTTGATGTTCTAGTGGCAGAGGGTTCAACGTGTGCTAATTAGTGCATGGATTGAATTCGCTCCATCTTTTAATTTATTATAGTGCTGCCTTCGTCTTTAAATCGACCAACATCGACGGTGGTGCGGTACAATGTTATAAACCTCAATTTTGTGTATGTTATTTTTTAGTGCACTACTATTTTCTAAGACCCAGCTCGTGGCCTAGTTGTAGGTACCGCGCGTCTCCTCAACACCATCTATATATTTACTATCGGTGGTGTTGGTCTCGTACTGAGCATTGGGGAGCGATGTTCAAACCCCATCCCGGGCATATTTTAGCAAATTACCTTCAGATATTTTCTCTGAAGTTAAATAATGGCTGATTAAGCTGCTCTAAACTTATCCCTTTACTGGCGGAATATTAATAAATTTTGGGATTTTTCCTATAATACAACGTTGTATGAACTTCTATTTATTAAACCCCGATTAAGTTCTTATTAGTATCATTAATGAGACATTTTCTTTTTTTGGGCTTGTTCTGTTGGGAACTAAATAATCGAATAAATAAAAAAAAGTGAAAATATATATATAAATATATATAAAAATATATATAAAAATATATATAAAAATATATATAAAAATATATATAAAAATATATATAAAAATATATATAAAAATATATATAAAAATATATATAAAAATATATATATAAATATATATAAAAATATATATAAAAATATATATAAAAATATTAGAGGAGCTTAAAGCATATATTATTTTATTATATGAGTACCAGAAAAAATTCCCGTCGTTCGACGGCATATAAAATATCAACTCCTGAGACGGTGTGACTATTTGTATATTTTTCTTTGTAATTTTTGAGTTTAACACCCCAAAAAGACTACGAATGGTTGAAATACATATTTCATACTTTTCAAGGTCCACCTATTGCTATTTTTGGATATATTCAAAGTACTTTTATCAAATTTTTAAAACTAAAAACAGAGTTATGGTACTTTTTGTCTCCTGGCAAATGTAGGATTTGTATTTTTTGAGTTTAACAGCCCAGAAAAACTTCCAATAGTTGAGATACTCATTTTATATTTTGAAGAGTCTAATTATGACTATTAATAGATATATTCAATGCAATTTTATCAAATTTTGAAATTTACAAACAGAGTTATGGTACTTCTTATCCTCTGACTAATGTTAGATTGGAAATGTTTGAGTTTAACTACCTAAAAAGACTACGAATGGTTTAAATGCATATTTAATACTTTTGAAAGTTTAACTATGACTATTTGTGGATATATTCAGACTACTTTTATCAATTTTTGAAACTATGACTATTTGTGGATATATTCAGACTACTTTTATCAATTCTTGAAAACTACAAACAGAGTTATGGTACTTTTTATCCCTTGAGTAATGTCAGATTTGTATTTTTTTAGTTTAACAACCCAAAAAAAAAACTATGAATAGTTGAGATACATATTTCAGACTGTGTATGGTCTAAACATGAATATTTGTGCATATATTCAACGTAATTTTATAAAAATTTGAAAATTACAAACAGAGTTATGGTACCTTTTACCCGCTGACTAATGTCAGTTTCGTAATGTTTGAATTTAACAACCCAAAAAAACTATGAATGGTTCAATAATACCAAATTTGTAATGTTTGTCTTTAACAACCGAAAAAAACTACGAATACATATTTAATACTTTGTACGGCCTAAATATGAATATTTGTTCATACATTTATGGTACTTTTTATACCCTGAGTAATGTCAGTCATGTAGTTTTTTTAGTTTAACAACCCAAAAAAACCATGAATAGTTGAGATACATATTTCATACTTTGTATAGTCTAAATATTAATAATTGTGCATATATTCAACGTATTTTTATAAAGTTTTGAAATTTACAAACAGTTATGGTACTTTTTATCCCTTGACTATTGTCAAATTTGTATTGTTTGTCTTTAACAACCGAAAAAAACTACGAATAGTTGAGATACACATTTCATACTTTGTAGACGCTTTGTAAATATATTTAGTGTAATTTTATAAAATTTTGGAAACTACAAACTGAGTTATAGTACTAGTTATGCCCCGACAAATATAGGATTTTTAATTTTTGAGTTTAACAATTCAGAAAAACTACCCATAGTTAAGATACACATTTTATATTTTGAAAGGTCTAAGTATGACTATTTATTAATTTGTTCAGCGTAGTTTTATCAAATTTTGAAATTTACAAACAGAGTTATAGTACTTTTTATCCGATGACTAATGTTAGATTCGTAATTTTTAAGTTTAACTACCTAAAAAGACCACGAATGGTTGAAATACATATTTAATACTTTTCAAAGTCTGATTATGACTATTTGTGGATATATTCTAGACTACTTTTATACATTTTTGAAAACTAAAAACAGAGTTATGATACTTTTTATCCCTTCAGTAATGTCAGATTTGTTATTTTTTAGTTTAACAACCCAAAAAAGGTTGAAATACATATTTCATACTTTGAACGGTCTAAATATGACTATTTGTGCATATGTTCACGTTATTTTATAAATTTTTGAAAATCTCAAATTGAGTTATGGTACTTTTACCCGCTGACTAATATCAGATTTGTAATTTTTGAGTTTAACTACTCAGAAAAACTACAAATAGTTGAGATACACATTTCATACTTTCTAGGGGCAAAGTATGACTAGTTGAAATTATATTTTACGTAATTCTATAAAGTTTTGAAAACTGCAAACAGAGTTATAGTAGTATTTATCCGCTGAGTAATGTCACATTTGCAATTTTGGAGTAGAGCAACCCAAAAACACTACGAATAGTTGAGATACACATTTCATACTTTGTAAGGTCTAAGTATGACTATCTGTAAATATATTCAGCGTAATTTTGTAAAATTTTGCAAACTACAAATAGAATTATAGTACCGACAAATGTAGGATTTATAATTTTTGAGTTTAACAATCCAGAAGAACTACCAAGAGTTGAGATACTAATTTCATATTATGAAGGGTCTAAGCATGACTATTTATAAATATATTCTGCCTAATTTTATAAAATTTTGAAATTTACAAACAGAGTTATGGTACTTTTAACCCGCTGACTAATATCAGATTCGTAAGTTTTTAGTTTTACAACCTAAAATGACTATGATTAGTTGAACTACATATTTCATACTTTACAAAGTCGAACTATGACTATTTGTGGATATATTCAGACTACTATTATCAAATTTCGGAAACTACCAACAGAGTTATGTTACTTTCTATCCCTTGAGATTTGTAACTTTTTTGTTTAACAACTCAAAAGAACTATGAATTGTTGAAATACATGTATCAAAATATGATTGGCCTAAATATAAATATTTGTGCATATATTTAACGTAATTTTATAAAGTTTTGAAACTTACTAACATACTTATGGTACTTTTAACCCCGCTGACCAATGTCAGCATTTGTAATTTTTGAGTTTAACAACCCAAAAAAAACTACGAAAAATGGAGATATACATTTCATACTTTGTGTAGTTTAAACATGACTATTTGTGCATTTACTAAGTGTAATTTAATAAAAATTTGAAAATTAAAAACTGACTTATGGTACATTTTATACCCTGAGTAATGTCAAATTTGTAATTTTTGAGTATAACAACCCAAAAAATCTATGAATAGTTGAGATATATATTTCATACTTTGTACGATCTAAATATGACTATTTGTGCATATATTCAACATAATTTTATAAAATTTTGAAAACTACAAACATAGTTATGGTATTTTTCACCCGCTGACTAATGTCAGATTTGTAATTTTTGAGTTTAACAAATCAAAAAAACTACGAATAGTTGAGATATACTTTTCATACTTTGTACAATCGAAATATGACTATTTGTGTATATATTCAAGAAAGTTTTATAAAATTTTGAAAATTACAAACATAGTTATGGTACGTTTCACCCTCTGACTAATGTGATTTGTAATTTATGAGTTTATAAAATCAAAAAAACAACGAATAGTTGAGATATACTTTTCATACTTTGTACAATCTAATTATGACTATTTGTGCATATACTCAACATAATTTTATAAAATTTTGAAAAAAACAAACATAGTAATGGCACTTTTCACCTGCTGACTAATGTAAGATTTGTAATTTTTGAGTTTAACAAATCAAAAAATCTACAAATAGTTGAGATATACTTTTCATACTTTGTACAATCTAAATATGACTATTTGTACATATATTCAACATAGTTTCATAAAATTTTGAAAATTACAAACATAGTTATGGCACTTTGCACCTGCTGACTAATGTAGGATTTGTAATTTTTGAGTTTAACAAATCAAAAAAACTACGAATAGTTGCGATATACTTTTCATACTTTGTACAATCTAAATATGACTATTTGTACTTATATTCAACATAGTTTCATAAAATTTTGAAAATTACAAACATAGTTATGGCACTTTGCACCTGCTGACTAATGTAGGATTTGTAATTTTTGAGTTTTACAAATCAAAAAAACTACGAATAGTTGAGATATACTTTTCATACTTTGTACAATCTAAATATGACTATTTGTACATATATTCAACATAGTTTCATAAAGTTTTGAAAATTACAAACATAGTTATGCCACTTTTCACCTGCTGACTAATGTAAGATTTGTAATTTTTGAGTTTAACAAATCAATATAACTACGAATAGTTGAGATACACGTTTCATACTTTGTACAATCTAACTATGACTATTTGTAAATATAATCAACGCATTTTTATAAAATTATGAAAATTACAAACAGAGTAATGGTACTTTTTACACCCTGAGTAATGTCAGATTTGTAATTTTTGAGTTTGAGTTTGAGTTTAATTTAATAATACTTTCCAAGATGTAATTGTGACTATTTTTGGATATATTAATAGTACTTTCATTAAATTTTGAAAATTATAAGCAGAGTTATGGTACTTTTTATCCTCTGCGTAATGTCAGATTTGTAATTTTTCAGTTTAACAACCCAAAAAAAATACGAATACTTGAGATACATATTTCATACTTTGTACAATCTAAATATGACTATTTGTGCATATATTCAACATAATTTTATAAAAAAATTAAAATTACAAACATAGTTATGGTACGTTTCACCCTCTGACTAATGTCAAATTTATAATTTTTTAATTTAACAACTCAAAAAAACTACGAATAGTTGAGATACACATTTCATACTTTGTAGAATCTAACTATGATTATTTGTAAATATAATCAACGCATTTTTATAAAATTATAAAAATTGCCAACAGAGTTATGGTACTTTTTATACCCTGAGTAATATCAGATTTGTAATTTTTGAGTTTAACAATTCAAAAAGACTACGAATGGTTGAAATACATATTTCATACTTTCCAAGATCTAATTGTGACTATTTGTAGATATATTAATAGTACCTTCATTAAATTTTGAAAATTATAAGCAGAGTTATGGTACTTTTTATCCTTTGCGTAATGTCAGATTTGTAATTTTTGAGTTTAACAACCCAAAAAAATTACGAATAGTTGAGATACACATTTCATACTTCATACAATTTAAAAATGACTATTTTTACATATAATTAACATAAGCTTATAAAATTTTGAAAATTACAAACACAGTTATAGTACATGTTATACCCTGACTAATGTCAGATTTATAATTTTTGAGTTTAACAATCCAAAAAGACTATAAATGGTTGAAATATATATTTCATACTTTCGAAGGTCTAATTGTGGCTATTTATGAATATATTAAGAGTACTTTTATAAAATTTTGAATACTACAAATAGAGTTATAGTTGTTTTAGTGCCCCAACTAATAGCAGATTGGTAATGTTTGAATGTAACAACCCAAAAAGTCTTTGAATAGTTGAGATACTCATTTCATACTTTGTAGGGATTAAGTATAACTTTTTAGTTTAATTTTATAAAAATTCGAAAACTAAATACACAGTTATGGTACTTTTGAACCCTAGAGTAATGTCAGAATAATAATAATAAATAAGAAATAATAATAGAAAATATAATTTTTTAGTTTAACAACCCAAAAGAATCGTTACGATATATATTTTATACTTTGTGGAGTTTAATTGTGACTATTTGTGGACATTTTCAGTATAATTTTGTAAAATTTTGAATACTAAAACCAAAGTTATAGTATTTCTGGTACCCTAACTAAAATCTATTTGTAATTTTTAAGTTTAACAATGCAAAATGATTTCGAATAGTTATATAAGATAGATTTTAGAATAGAGATATTTATTTCATACTTTGTAAAGTCGAAATGTGACTTTTTGTGAATATAGACATAGAAATATTAATTTTTTAATAAAGGAGATGAATAAAACTACTATGTTTTTTACCACTTATTTATAAATAAGTAAATAAGTGGTAAAAAGCATAGTAGTTTTATTTATCTCCTTTATTGAAAATGAATTACCACGTAGTAGACGCCAAAACCATTCAATTAATTTTTTAATTTTTTTTAAACTACAAACAGAGTTATACTAATATTTGTTTCCCTACTAATGACACATTCGTTTAACAACCCAAAAAGAATACGAATAGTTAAGATATATACTTCAAAGTTCATAATTACTTAATATGACTTTATGTGAATATATAGAGAGTAATTTTTGAAAATTTTGCTAATTACAAACTGTGTTATAGTACTGTTTTTTCTCAAACTAATGATTTGTAATTTTTGGATTTAACTACCCAAAAAGACTACTAATAGTTGAGATACACATTATATACTTTATAGGGGCTAAATATAACTATTTGTAAATATATTATACAGTGAATTTTTATAAACTTTGGAAACTACAAACAGAGTTATAGTAATTTGTATACCCTTATTAATGTACGATTTGTAATTTTTGAGTTTAACAATGCAAAAAAAAATACGAATAATTGAGATGCACACTTCATACTTTGTAGAGGCTAAGTATTACTATTTATAAATATATTAAGAGTAATTTTCCAAAAAAATTGAAAACTACAAACACACTTATAGTACTTTTTATCCTCAGACCAGTCAAAATTATATTTTTTTAATTTAACAACCGAAAAAAACTACGAATAGTTGAGATACACATTTCATACTTTGTACGATCTA
The DNA here is from genome assembly GCA_963942505.1 of Lordithon lunulatus. Lineage (NCBI taxonomy): Eukaryota > Metazoa > Arthropoda > Insecta > Coleoptera > Staphylinidae > Lordithon > Lordithon lunulatus. Next base: position 56,777,146 of record OZ012668.1, on the reverse strand, counting down.
AATATGACTATTTGTGCATATATTCAACATAATTTTATAAAAAAATAAAATTACAAACATAGTTATAGTACGTTTCACCCTCTGACTAATGTTAAATTTATAATTTTTGAGTTTAACAACTCAAAAAAACTACGAATAGTTGAGATACACATTTCATACTTTGTAAGGGCCAAGTATTACTATTTGTACAAAATTTTTATATATATATATATATATATATATATATATATATATATATATATAAGTAAATTACACATAATATTCATAATAGTATATTAAATTAATATTACTAACAACAACGACATAATAATTAATAATAATATATCTATATACCTCAGCCAAGGGTAATATTACATGAATTGCGTAAAAATTAAAATGCGAAAAATCGCATCAAATGATCTCAAAGATAAATAGGTGAAATTTAATTATAAATATATAATTTATGAACATTCAGTGACAGTTTTCTAAACGAATTTCCCTCTACACCATAGCCAAACTGAACACAGACAAAATTTATCAACCTCGCTGTGTCTAATAAAACGTCACACACACAATATGCATTCTTATTTTCGTGAGTTACGTCCATAAATTCAAAACATATCAAACACGTGTCATCTCCGTCTAGATGGCGCATATTGATTACAGCTAGGTCGTATATAGTCCCTTGATTCCCGAACGTGCCAGCCCTGTGTATCCATTATGCATTCCAGGTTATTTTAAATACATTTTTCATGTTCGCCAAATCCGTCCACAATCACATAAAAATGAAGCGTGCACCGGGCCGAATTAATCAAACCCCGTGGCGGTACCGAAAATAATGGCGCGATTTATTCCTAATGGTGGACGCTGTCAAGTCAAATTGAAATGCTTTGTATGTATTATACAAAGGGAATATTAAAATATGGCGTTTGATCATTGATTACGGACGTAATGGAGGAATGCTATGTGTGAAATCAATTTCTCATTTATTACATTTGTAATACAGTTCACATTATTTTTATTTGAAGTAATAAATAGCTTGAGATTGTATTATCGTAAATGTATTTTTAAATTAAAAAAAATGTTTTATTGGTTTATTTATGTGGCTTTAAAACCTGTTTAACTACTATTTTATAGCAAGTTCAAAAGTTTAAGTATCTCTTCTGAACGTTTTCATATTACAATGGCATTGCTTATGCAAAATTAAAATATGAGCTTGTGAGAAAGTGGTGTAAGTCATATTTGATTTGTTTTGAAAATGAGAATATTCTGCGTTTGTTATTTATGTAAATCGACATACGCAGTTACATTATTTAAAAAAAAAGACCTTTATTTGGCATAATCCCTCAAAAAATGCTCATCAACATCAAGAACAACAGCAAAATTATACATGATAATAATATACAATAATCAATATTTTGACATTGATCATCACATGGTCATGATTAATCAATGCTTTTGATAAGAAATCAGTGTTAGTTACATGATAATAATATACAATAATCAATATTCATATTAACACAACCTTTAAAACCCCACTCGCTATAATAAACTTAAAAACCTTTTTATACCCTTAGTGAAATTGTCATACAAGTGTACAAATTTTATCGTCGAATCAAGCCCTAAAACCCCATGAAATTCTTCACCCCTGTAATGCCTTAGGGCGCGCACCAAACTGGCCGTAAAACCCCACCACCATCCTCACTGTCCATGTTAATCAAGTATGCGGATTGATTTTACGATGTCGCCCCCCATATTAAACTTTACATAATGAGGGTCAGCGGATACATTTTTACGACCATCCTCGTAATTCACTATTTCCGGATCGGTGCGGGTTTTTGCGGGTGTTAGATATCATGCCGCCGCCGACGTCGTGAGTTATTCCGTGCGCGGCGTGACAAACACACGGGGGCTTAATTAGGAGATATGACTAATTACTGTGCGGCAGAAAAATGCGCGGCGGGGGCGGTTTAAAAATTCGCGCACGGTTGCGGGATGGGACGTGACGAAGCACAGCGGCAATTTGCCGGCGTTAGGGGGGGCGGTAGTAATTATTTAGTTATTAGCTGGGCGAATGCTAACGTATTTATCATAAGCCTTTGACGATTTAGAAATTTAAAAAATGCCAAAAAAAATTAATTAGGCTTTAATTAATGACTATAGGGTTCATTCTCAAATAAATTTATGAAATTTCATTAATATCGGTCAAAATAATTAAATACAAAAAATAATAATCGTAAAAAGGATTGAAAATTATCTTAATTACTCGTTAATTAAAATTGTTCTCATCACAGGAGCTAGACAATGACTGGAGCTTAGCCGAAACTAGTTGCAAAGTGTGATAAAAACTAAAAAATTGAAAAAGTTACAACTAAGCTCCTAGGAGGAAAGTTAAACCCCATCTGGAGGTACCACATTAATTATCAATGCACACCCATATGGTAATAACCATCAACATTTAACTTTCCTCCTAGGGGGTTAGTTGTAACTTTTTTGTATATAACCACTCGAGATATTGTGTGAATTCATCCTCACTAGCTGAGCTAAACTGACGAGATCTAATAAATCGAAATTCGAGATATATAGATTGCTAAGAGGTGGATTCACATTTATATATGTTTTACTAAAAAATAGTTTTATTTATCCTTGAGAATGAATTATTACAAAGTAGACGTCTTTTTTTTGGGTTATTGGCCTTGATCTATCGATCACACTAGCCATTATGTATTATTATGTTTTTATAAACTGTATATATCACTATTACACGAAACCACACTAAACTATGGACAAACATACCACCCATGGATTAATAGACCCAAATTCCGAATGGAAAAGAGTCGGACTCGAACCGGTAATGGCATGGACGCAGTGGCAAGTAGACGCCTTAACAAACCAATATTACAAAGAAAGAGTTGAATAATTTGCACATTTATCGAAAGACACTGTGTGATTCTACACCCTAAGGCGGGTAGATTTTAATTTCTTCAATGTACTGTTATAGAGGTCGGCCAATATTTTATTAAATTTTGCAATTACAAAAATATTCGCCGACCTCTTAGTAGTACATATAGTAAATTAAAATTTAACCTCCGTAGAGTGTACATTATTTTGCACAATAAGTTTATAATTCGATTTTAATTCTAAATCACTTCATGTAATTTATATAATTTATATTACAAACTGTAAGCTGAAAATATAACCTTCAACCTATAATATTAAGCGCTTGACATTCATCTTGATGCGGCCCTAAACTATTACATCGCTCACGTTTCCGCTTAATTCACTTTTCAACCCCTACACACGCGCAAACTTTCCGCCATGTAATTTCTAGTTTATTACACCTTTGGTGTCCGTAACCTCTCATTCGTCGCGCCCTCGCTTACGCTTTAATAGCTCGCATACGCAATTACAGCAGCCCATGTCGTGTTTATTTATTATAATTATGTAATTTGACAGGGTTGGGGGTCGGATTTATGGCGACAATTAAACAAGACTATGATAGCGGGTACTGAGAGTAGCTGTGGGTACGAATAGAAACGTTTCAAAAATGTAATTACAGTTTTCGAGTAACCTTTTTCTCTATAGAATTTGAAATAAAAACGCTGCAGAGTTTAAACGGGGGAAAATATGATGGGAATTTTATTATTATAAAATTTCTCAGTGCTACAGCGAGAAATAGAGAAAAGCGCATTCACTCAATGCATATATCGCACTATGAGATAACAAATGTCGTATCTTCCAAAATTAATTAAATCAATAAAATTGATTAGAAACAAAGTAATGTGTTTATATTTTCTGAAGTTATTAACTGCTACAGTAAACGAAGAAAGTATGAAATTTAATATTTTCTTCGTTTGCTGTAGAGTTTATTTTTTTTATTTATTCCCCAAAAAAAAACTGTGCCAGGACTTGCACCATTTTCTTATTAAAAGTCATAATGCCCCAGTTATGACTTTTGACATTGGTTAATCATCACATGGTCATGATTAATCAATGCTTTTCATAAGAAATCAGTGTTAGTTTGTGCCTGTTTTTTCAAGTCTTGGCAATTTTATCGTCGAATCAATCCCCAAAACCCCATGAAATTCTTCACCCCTGTAATGCCTTAGGGCGCGCAAGTCCTGGCACAGACTTCTTTGGACATGACTATACCAAATTAATTGTTTTTTTCTCGATGTCCGTTATAAGTGAGTCCTCAAATCCATGCGTTAGTTAATGTCGTATTTTCTGTTCATTTCATACATATTTTACCAAAAAAAAATGGCTGAAAGACCACGGTCGATGGCCTCTTGTTCATGTATGTATATCTTGTATGTATGTATGTTACAATAAATATATCTTCTTCTTCTCAAACTAATCGGAACAAAATTAAATATATATTTGTATATACTTTTCGCACATTGATAATTACTGCCCTAAGTAATTTTTTTATGGAGATAACTCAATCAAATTTATGGTTAATGTCAACAGTATGTTTAAAAAACTTATTGCTAAATTTCAAACTAATTGGGCTGAAAGACCACGGTCGATGGCCTCTTGTACATGTATGTATATCTTGTATGTATGTATGTTACAATAAATCTATCTTCTTCTCTTCTTTACCAAAAACCCTTTGTTGTAATATGAGCTAATATATTTAAAATAGTCTCAACTTATATTATGATCATGAGTCTTTTTTTTTAATCATCAACTCTTGAGTCTGAAACGAGATTTTAACTTCTCTATAACTTCCCGCCATGCGTTAAACGCTGAATAAACGCAAAATATTACGATTATTATAGCTGTCGCCCTGGCGGGATGAATAAATCATGCGGATTCTAATTAAAAAGTTTCCCGTTTTAAGTTGTTGGTCGTGCATCGAACAGTTCCCGCACCGGGATAATGAAATGTAAACTATAAAGCAATTTAATGTAAAAGCCGCGGTGGGGAGGTGGCAGCAAATTGCATGTTCACCGTTCTCGAATCATCTCAATAAATATATAAAATTGAAATGTTATATCGTTTATAGAATTATTATTTTTAAATTTAGTTGTATGTGTTGTTATAATAATATTGTTTATATTAATTGTTATAATAATATTGATATATTGTTTACTATAATCTTTTAGAGGTTTAAATGGGCCATGTGAAAACGAGAGTAATCTTATCTTATTTTAAACTTATACCTAGAGATCTGTAAAGTTAGTACACCGTCCTTACCCATTTACGGCCACTGTGCGTAAACGTATCACCCTCTCTAATTGTTTTTTTACAGATTTGGTTTAAGTAAAATCTAATCCACTTAATAAACAATTTTCTATACGGATAGTAACATCAATTAAAAATTAAATATTTATATAATATTCAATAATAAAAACAAAAATAGTTCCCATAATAGAGTGATTCAAGTTCACATCACAAAAATGCATGTCCAAATCCCCCTTGCAGAACTTAAACCCTCCACCCTAATGAATAACCAAACACCCCAAAATCCCAAAGAAGAATTCACAAAACTTCTCCTCTACAATTACTTTAATTAATTTTATAAAATTTGTGTTGACTGATTTTACGACGATGTAACGACTCAAGTTCATGTCCAAATCTTCCTTCCAGAAATTGACCACGTGATTATTTTACTACACATAAATTTGTAGCCTCTGTAAGTTCTTTGAATACAAAAAAAATCGCAAAATGTGTATTTCCAGAATCATGAATTCAATATATTGTAAATTACTTTATCAAATTAGTTTCATACATTTGTACATGTCATCCCAATTGGCTCAGCACATAAAATCATATATTCATGTATTTATCCCTATCGCATTTTCCTGCGGAATTATCGAGTGTTGTCTGGACAAGCCGCATAAATTCACTGGTGACCGATTTAACCGGACTAAAGCGGACTGCATATTAACAATTTAACTCCGTTTTATTAATTAAAACCGGGCACATTATGGCCACAAAATGACATAATATGTTACCGTATATTTAATTCGTGGCCATAAATAAAACGGACGGACGCATTTTGGGTCATGTCCGACACTATATTGTATCCCCACGCACAATGCAAACACATATACATATCTACACCCACACATACACATAGAAACACACACGCAATATACAGATTAATCAATCTGAAATTAGAGAATTAAATGGATAGTGATATACGTTACATTTAATTAAAAAAAACTATTATGTAGGATGTTTCATAATTAAGAACTTTAATATCGAGGCTTGAACACAAAAAAAACCTTTATTAGGGATGGCCATTACAGAAAAAGATAAACTCGATATAATAACGAATACAACTTACATATAACCCCATTTTCGTGCGCTATAAATATTAAATATTAAATATAGAATGTAAAATAATATCATTAAGTTAAATTTCTTAAATCTATATAACTCAGTCGATTAATTAAAACAGCTCGTGCAATAAAAACCTTCCTGCAGACTTTATTTTTGGATGAAAATCATGAAAAAATAGCTTATTTTGAGCCTAATTAAATATAGAATGTACAATAATATAATAAATTTAAATTTCTTAAATCTCTGATTTTTTTATCATATTTTATAACTCGATATAAGTCGATTAATTGAAAACAGCTCGTACAATAAAAAAAATTCCATAGACTTTATTTTTAGGTGAACATTATTAAAAAATGGCTTATTTTGTACCCGATTAAATATAGAATGTAAAATAGTATCATAAATTTAAATTTCTTAAATCTTTGATTTTTAATTATTTTTATTGTTTTTTATAACTCAGTCGATTAATTAAAACAGCTCGTGTAATAAAAACCTTCCTGCAGACATTATTTTCGGGTGAAAATCGTCAAAAAATAGCTTATTTTGAGCCCAATTAAATGTAGAATGTACAATAATATAATAAATTAAAATTTCTTAAATCTTTGATTTTTTATCATTTTTTATAACTCGATATAAGTCGATTAATTTAAAACAGCTCGTACAATAAAAAAAAATTCTACGGACTTTATTTTTACGTAAAAATTATTAAAAAACGGCTTATTTTGCACCCAATTAAATATAGAATGTAAAATAGTATCAGACATTTAAATTTCTTAAATCTTTCATTTTTTTAATTATTTATTCAGTGGATTAATTTAAAATTTGCTCGTGCAATTAAAACCTGCAGACTTTATTTTTATGTGAAAATCTAAAAAACTTGTGCATGAAAATGGCTGAAAATTGCATCCATTATTCAGTATAACAAGTAAAACAGTTAGGCATAATTTGAAATCGATCGATCTGAAAAAAAAAAACTTCAGCCAATGCTGAAAATTATATCTGGCTGAAATGTGTTACACAGTAACAGTAACACAGCAACTGTAATAGTCATCCAAACTATGCGATTTATATATTTTTTTGGAGGACACTAAATGTGTTATTCAATCTTGTCTTGAAAATATTGAAGATACAAACATTTGAGTGACAATACAATTTCTCATCATAACCTATTCATGTTGTTGCAGTTTTTTTATGACTGAGGCTTTAATAATTATCCAAAATGCGGGATTTATAACTTTTTCTGAAGTATACGAAATGGGTTATTCAATCGTGTGTTGAAAATGTTGAAAAAAAATTTTAGGCATTACAATGTTTTAAATCATAAAATACTCATGTTGATGCAATTTTTTCATCACTGCGGCGTTAATAATTATCCAAAACACTCGGTTTATATCTTTTTTTTTGAAGAATACTAAATGGGTTATTCAGCCTTGCATTGAAAATTTTGAAACTACAAACATTTTAGCCATTACCTTTTTTTAATCATAAACTACTCAAGTAGTTGCAGTTTTTCATCACTACAGCTTTAATAGTTATCAAAATATGCGATTTATATCTTTTTTTGAAGAATACTAAATAGATTATTTAATCGTGTTTTGCAAATTTTGAAAATACAAAAATTTAAGTTATTACAATTTTTTTAATCATAAACTACTCATATTTTTGCAGTTTTTTCATCAATGCGATTTAAATAATTATCCAAAATACGCTGTTTATATCTTTTTTTGAAGAATACTAAATAGGTTATTAATTAATATATATATATATATATATATATATATATATATATATATATATATTTATATATATATATATATATATATATATATATATATATATATATATACATATAAAAGTTGTAGAAACTTAAAATCATTATGTCACACGTCAATATGCGGTTTAAATAATTATCCAAAATACGCTTTTTATATCTTTTTTTGAAGAATACTAAATAGGTTATTCAGTCATATCTTGAACATTTTGAAAATACAAAAATGTGAGTCATTACATTTTCTTAGTTATAAACTACTCATTGTTGTTGCAGTTTTGTGATCACTACGCCTTTAATAATAATCCAAAATACATAGTTTTTATCTTTTTTTGAAGAATTCTAAAGCCATTATTCAATCATGTCTTGAAAATTTTGAGAATACAAAAATTTGAGCCATTACATATTTTTAATCATAAACTACTCATGTAGTTGCAGTTGTTTCATCACTACGGCTTTAATAGTTATCCAAAATATGCGATTTATATCTTTTTTTGAAGAATACTAAATAGGTTATTTAATCGTGTTTTGCAAATTTTGAAAATACAAAAATTTAAGTCATTACAATCTTTTTAATCATAAACTACTCATATTGTTGCAGTTTTTTCATCACTGCGATTTAAATAATTATCCAAAATACGCTGTTTATATCTTTTTTTGAAGAATACTAAATAGGTTATTCAATCATGTCTTGAACATTTTGAAAATACAAAAATTTGCGTCATTACAATTTTTTAGTTATAAACTACTCATTGTTGTTGCAGTTTTGTCATCACTACGCCTTTAATAATAATCCAAAATACACAGTTTAAATCTTTTTTTGAAGATTACTAAATCCGTAATTCAATCATGTCTTGAAAATTTGGACAATACAAAAATTTGAGCCATTACGTTTTTTTAATCATAAACTATTCATGTAGTTGCAGTTTTTTCCTCACTACGGCTTTAATAGATATCCAAAATATGCGATTTATATCTTTTTTTGAAGAATACTAAATAGGTTATTTAATCGTGTTTTGCAAATTTTGAAAATACAAAAATTTAGGTCATTACAATTTTTTTAATCATAAACTACTCATATTTTTACAGTTTTTTCATCACTGCGATTTAAATAATTATCCAAAATACTCTGTTTATATCTTTTTTTGAAGAATACTAAATAGGTTATTCAATCATATCTTGAACATTTTGAAAATACAAAAATTTGATTCATTAAAATTTTTTAGTTATAAACTACTTATTGTTGTTGCAGTTTTGTCATCACTACGCCTTTAACAATAATCCAAAATACATAGTTTATATCTTTTTATGAAGAATACTAAAGCCATTATTCAATCATGTCTTGAAAATTTTGAAAACACAAAAATTTTAGGCATTACATTTTTTTTTTAATCATAAACTACTCATGTAGTTGCAGTTTTTTCATCACTACGGCTTTAATAGTTATCCAAAATATGCGATTTATATCTTTTTTTGAAGAATACTAAATAGGTTATTTAATCGTGTTTTGCAAATTTTAAAAATACAAAAATTTAAGTCATTACAATTTTTTTAATCATAAACTACTCATATTGTTGCAGTTTTGTCATCACTACGCCTTTAATAATAATCCAAACTACACAGTTTATATCTTTTTGTGAAGAATACTAAATCTGTTATTCAATCATGTCTTGAAAATTTTGACAATACAAAAATGTGAGCCATTACATTTTTTTTAATCATAAACTACCCATGTAGTTGCAGTTTTTTAATCACTAGGGCTTTAATAGTTATCCAAAATATGAGATTTATATATTTTTTTGAAGAATACTAAATAGGTTATTTAATCGTGTTTTGCAAATTTTTAAAATACAAAAATTTAAGTCATTACATTTTTTTAAATCATAAACTACTCATATTGTTTCAGTTTATTCATTACTGCGATTTAAATAATTATCCAAAATACGCTGTTTATATCTTTTTTTGAAGAATACTAAATCCGTTATTAAATCATGTCTTGAAAATTTTGAAAATACAAAAATTTGAGCCATTACATTTTTTTTAATCATAAACTACTCTTGTAGTTGCAGTTTTTTCATCATTACGACTTTAATAGTTATCAAAAATATGCGATTTATATCTTTTTTTGAAGAATACTAAATGTGTTATTCAATCTTTTCGTAAAAATATTGAAGATACAAAAATTTGAGTCATTACATCATAAACTATTCATGCTGTTGTAGTTTTTGAGTTTCATCACTGCGGTTTTGGTTTTTACATTATTTTATTCAATTTTCTATAAGAGCCTGCATATATATAATATATATATATATATATATATATATATATATATATATACATATATATATATATATATATATATATATATATACATATATATATATATATATATATATATATATATATATCTATATATATATATATATATATATATACATATAGAAGTTGTAGAAACTTAAAATCACACGTCAATATAGTGCAGTGGTTAGCTTAATGAACGGGTGGCCCGGCTTCGAACTCCGATCCCGGATAGTCCACTGTTACTGTTTGATGCCAGTTTTGATTGAATAGCTCTGTTAAACAGTACACGTCGCTTGCATGCTCCAGAATTTTGTTTTAGATGTGCGTCTGTAGTGTGCATGTCGGTTGCAGCCCTTTGTCTCCCTCTCACAATGTCCTGAATGCAATTTGCGTCTTAATTGCACCTTGATTGCGTAGCAATTTGCTACGCGCGTTTGATGGACCTCAATGTGGCCGTATTAAGCTATTCGGTGTGCCATAATTAGCAAATGGCATCTCTCGATTTACGCATTGAGCTGCAATTATGAACGTCTCTATTGATACATTAGTCCAAGTATATTGTCTATGTAGAGTGATCAAACATTTTTAATGATAATTAGTAAGTATGCGTACTAATTATCATTAAAAAAATTTGATCACTCTACATAGACAATATATTTATACTTAAACATTTCTATATAACCTTTAATTTTTACTTTCTGAATAACGCTGTATAAGCAAAAAATTCGAAAAATTGCTAATTTTGACTTTTCTTCACGTTTCATGGCTATAGGCTATGGCATATAGTCGAAAAAGACTGTTTTTGGAAAATGTCTCTGTGTATGTATGTATGTCTATGCACAAAATGCCGGGAAAACGGCCCAACGGATCGCGAGTAATTTTGGATATCGGCTGAGAAATCGAGCTGGGGCGAGTCTGTGAAAATTTGAGAATATATGACCTCTAACCTGAAAGATATGTGATCTGAAATTTTGTGCATGTAACTAGTCCTAGTTGCCCACACTTATTGTTTTAGTAATAAACTAATTCGCTTGTGTTAGAGTGGGTGGGAGACTGCAGAAAGCTGAATGAATGGTTATGCGAGGATGGGGAAGGCGTGAAAATCTGCAGGAGGCTGACGTGGGAGAGGAAAGTGGCAAGGGAAAAGGGAGCGGCGATAGTGGGGGGTAATTTGTAATTTTTGGCGGAGTAGTACTTTTATTTATATTGTATTTTTATTTTTATTTTTGTATATTTTTGTTGAGGTTTGTGATGTGGAGGGGCAGAGAGGGAAATGCCAATAAAGGTCGCTTGTTAGAGAAAATATATTTGTTCCCTTATTAAATTTATATTGAATATGTATTAGTATTATGTTTATTTTAAATTTGAAATTATTTATGGCTATAAATTACTACTTTTCTTAAATTCACTTAATGCATATACGATATTGGTAGACCGTCGCCTATAATTTAAAAAACAGGTTGCCCAAACAGATCAAAAGTTTGACCACCCCTGCTATACACCATTTACTATTATTATTCTTTATTTCTAGTCGCCTTTAAAAATTCTTTGAAATATATTTCAGCTCTTTCGTGAGACTTCACTTATTCATTTCCCACATCAATCACTCCAAAATTCTTTCGGTATTGATTTCAAGTAGTATGCAATATGGTGCACGTCTATATTTATAAAGATTGAAAACGCATAATGGCCCGTCGACGCTACACACGTTGCATAGAATTCTGTGGGGGGTGAAAAGGGTCCGCTCTGACGTTTTAACGCGGAGAATTTGCGCTGGCGCTAGGCGTCGCCAGCGAAATGCATGAAAAATGACGAACGATATCGCAGATGGAATTAGTATAATATCCTGAAAGCCGCCACTAAAATACACCTGCCGAGTTGTGCGCCACATGCGCCTCCCACCCCACGCGTCGCCGGATTATCCCGAGTTTACAACAATTGCAAACCGTGCACAGTATACAATCACTTCACTGGCAATTTCGAAATAGGTATAAGAACAGGGGGATTATGTTATCTAAACATCATACTGCTGAATTCATAATGATTTGGTAATCCAGTGTACGGGAGGGCAACAGCAGGTTAATTGTCCATTAGTATTCATTTGCAGAAAGTTTTACTACATAGAAAACACAATAATTAATTATTTATATTAATATTATTCACACAATTATAAATGGTTTAAGAATCCGTATTGAACCAATCCATTATTATATATCTACGTTTTACTACTCTTTCTTACATTGTTTACATTTACATTTATATATATATATATATATATATATATATATATATATATATATATATATATATATAAATATTTATAAATATAATGTTTTTCGGGTTTTGAAAAAATAATGAAATTTGACTTCTCTTTCTTACATTGTTGATTGTGATAAATATAATGTTTTTTTGGGTTGAGTTTCCATTAGTTGAATATAAACAACAAATGGCAACTTAACCCAGAAAAACATTATATTACTATTATAAGTAAGCAAGGGAATCAGGTTTCATTTCTGAAAATCTATGACTAATATGTGCGGCTATTTGAAAATGAGATTAAAAAAATAAATTAATTTTAAATGTATTACTATTTCAATAGTAATACATTTAAAAGTTCAGAGATGCAGCACAGTGTTATTTTTTCAAAACTTTAGTTACACTCGTGACTAATTTCGGCTATTCTTAAGCTGCCGCAATTTATATTTGAAATAATAATCGTCTTATTTACCTTTTAATTGTATTTTATTTATTAGTAATCGTAGACACTTTTTAATTCCACTTACTTCGCAACACATTTGATTCCAACAAAACCGCAACCCCTTAATTAATTTCCGTTTGACGGACGAAACCATCGACCGCCGCGCGCGAAGCGTTCGCGGCGGCCGTCCCACTCAAAGCGTGTCAATTGTTCGGCGCAATTTAAACCAAGGCGAGCGCAATTGAATCCAAACTTGTCGGTAGAAATACGCCGGCGGCGGTAATTGAATTGCGCTAGTTTGGGTTTCATTATCAAGTGTAGCTGGCAACCTTAATTCGACCCGGTAAACTGGTAAACATTTGTGTATGGGCGAATAATTGAGCGAACCGTCCTGCTCTCTGTCAACAATTCTAATATATATTTAACATGCGAGACACTCAATTAATCTACTGTACAATACATAGAGATCAACAAGAAATGTCGTTACAGTATCACAACATCATTATAATAGTTTATTAATATCTCATTTATTTATTTATATTTATATTACTGTATGATTATAATATCGGCTCTCAGATAACAATTATATATATATATATATATATATATATATATATATATATATATATATATATATATATATATATATATATATATATATATATATATATATATATATATATAATCTATTTGCCTTTTACCTCTCGATGTAGGCTAACTTCCAAAAATAAATAAAGATAAATGCATTTTAAAGATACAGTAGTTTCACCATGGAATATAATGTTATCTATTTTTTTCTTAAATAATAATTTGGTTTATTCTAAGCGCAAAAAATGATTAAATGAGCGTTAAAATATACAAAAGAAACATCAACAGAAAAATCAAAACCTGAACATTCATTTTCATTTATTTTAACTGCAATCTGGCAGAAGGACGTTCCAGACATTGCTTACAGTTATCATGTAAAAATCGGATTTTGTATGTTTTAATCGCTATTTTGTAAATATTTCAAAAATCCCTCGATGAATATTTTTCAAACTTTATTAATACATTAATAATATATTATTCTATCTGTTACAGTCATAATAAAAAATTACCGGGTTGCTAGTTTTCATGCTATTTAATGCCAAAGTCGGACTTTTCTAAAAATAGGATTTTCTATGTTTTAATCGCTATTTTGTAAATATTTCAAAAATCCCTCGATGAATATTTTTCAAACTTTATTAATACATTAATAATATATTATTCGATCTGTTACAGTCATAATCAAAAATTACCGGATTGCTAGTTTTCATGCTATTTAATGCCAAAGTCGGAATTTTCTAAAAATAGGATTTTGTATGTTTTAATCGCTATTTTGTAAATATTTCAAAAATCCCTCGATGAATATTTTTCAAACTTTATTAATACATTAACAATATATTATCCTATGTGTTACTGTCATAATCAAAAATTACGAGGTTGCTAGTTTTCATACTATTTAAAGCCAAAGTCGGAATTTTCGAAAAATAGGATTTTGTATGTTTTAATCGCTACTTGGTAAATATTTCAAATAAAACCTCGTTGAATATTTTTCAAACTTTATTAGTACATTAAAAATATATTATTCTATCTGTTACAGTTATAAACAAAAATTACGGGGTTGCTAGTTTTCATACTATTTAATGCCAAAGTCGGAATTTTCTAAAAATAGGATTTTGTATGTTTTAATCGCTATTTTGTAAATATTTCAAAAATCTCTCGATGAATATTTTTCAAACTTTATTAATACATTAATAATATATTATTCTATCTGCTACAGTCATAATAAAAAATTACGGGGTTGCTAGTTTTCATACTATTTAATGCCAAAGTCGGAATTTTCTAAAAATAAGATTTTGTATGTTTTAATCGCTATTTTGTAAATATTTCAAAAATCCCTTGATGAATATTTTTCAAACTTTATTAATACATTAACAATATATTATTCTATCTGCTACAGTCATAATCAAAAATTACGGGGTAGCTAGTTTTCATACTATTTAATGCCAAAGTCGGAATTTTCTAAAAATAGGATTTTGTATGTTGTGATCGCTATTTTGTAAATATTTCAAAAATCCCTCGATGAATATTTTTCAAACTTTATTAATACATTAAAAATATATTATTCCATCTGTTACAGTCATAATAAAAAAATACGCGGTTGTTAGTTTTCATGCTATTTAATGCCAAAGTCGGAATTTTCTAAAAATAGGATTTTGTATGTTTTAATCGCTATTTGATAAATATTTCAGAAATCCCTCGATGAATATTTTTCAAACTTTATTAATACATTAATAATATATTATTCGATCTGTTACAGTCATAATAAAAAATTACCGGATTGCTAGTTTTCATGCTCTTTAATGCCAAAGTCGGAATTTTCTAAAAATAGGATTTTGTATGTTTTAATCGCTATTTTGTAAATATTTCAAAAATCCCTCGATGAATATTTTTCAAACTTTATTAATACATTAACAATATATTATCCTATGTGTTACAGTCATAATCAAAAATTACGGGGTTGCTAGTTTTCATACTATTTAAAGCCAAAGTCGGAATTTTCGAAAAATAGGATTTTGTATGTTTTAATCGCTACTTGGTAAATATTTCAAATAAAACCTCGTTGAATATTTTTCAAACTTTATTAGTACATTAAAAATATATTATTCTATCTGTTACAGTAATAAACAAAAATTACGGGGTTGCTAGTTTTCATACTATTTAATGCCAAAGTCGGAATTTTCTAAAAATAGGATTTTGTATGTTTTAATCGCTATTTTGTAAATATTTCAAAAATCCCTCGATGAATATTTTTCAAACTTTATTAATACATTAACAATATATTATCCTATGTGTTACAGTCATAATCAAAAATTACGGGGTTGCTAGTTTTCATACTATTTAAAGCCAAAGTCGGAATTTTCTAAAAATAGGATTTTGTATGTTTTAATCGCTACTTGGTAAATATTTCAAATAAAACCTCGTTGAATATTTTTCAAACTTTATTAGTACATTAAAAATATATTATTCTATCTGTTACAGTTATAAACAAAAATTACGGGGTTGCTAGTTTTCATACTATTTAATGCCAAAGTCGGAATTTTCTAAAAATAGGATTTTGTATGTTTTAATCGCTATTTTGTAAATATTTCAAAAATCCCTCGATGAATATTTTTCAAACTTTATTAATACATTAACAATATATTATCCTATGTGTTACAGTCATAATCAAAAATTACGGTTTTGCTAGTTTTCATACTATTTAAAGCCAAAGTCGGAATTTTCGAAAAATAGGATTTTGTATGTTTTAATCGCTACTTGGTAAATATTTCAAATAAAACCTCGTTGAATATTTTTCAAACTTTATTAGTACATTAAAAATATATTATTCTATCTGTTACAGTTATAAACAAAAATTACGGGGTTGCTAGTTTTCATACTGTTTAATGCCAAAGTCGGAATTTTCTAAAAATAGGATTTTGTATGTTTTAATCGCTATTTTGTAAATATTTCAAAAATCCCTCGATGAATATTTTTCAAACTTTATTAATACATTAATAATATATTATTCTATCTGCTATAGTCATAATAAAAAATTACGGGGTTGCTAGTTTTCATGCTATTTAATGCCAAAGTCGGAATTTTCTAAAAATAAGATTTTGTATGTTTTAATCGCTATTTTGTAAATATTTCAAAAATCCCTTGATGAATATTTTTCAAACTTTATTAATACATTAACAATATATTATTCTATCTGCTACAGTCATAATCAAAAATTACGGGGTAGCTAGTTTTCATACTATTTAATGCCAAAGTCGGAATTTTCTAAAAATAGGATTTTGTATGTTGTGATCGCTATTTTGTAAATATTTCAAAAATCCCTCGATGAATATTTTTCAAACTTTATTAATACATTAAAAATATATTATTCCATCTGTTACAGTCATAATAAAAAAATACGCGGTTGTTAGTTTTCATGCTATTTAATGCCAAAGTCGGAATTTTCTAAAAATAGGATTTTGTATGTTTTAATCGCTATTTGATAAATATTTCAAAAATCCCTCGATGAATATTTCTCAAACTTTATTAATACATTAACAATATATTATTCTATCTGTTACAGTCATAATAAAAAATTACTGGGTTGCTAGTTTTCATACTATTTAAAGCCAAAGTCGGAATTTTCTAAAAATAGGATTTTGTATGTTTTAATCGCTATTTGGTAAATATTTCAAAAAAACCTCGGTGAAAAATTTTCAAACTTTATTAATACATTAACAATATATTATTCTATGTGTTACAGTCATAATCAAAAATTACAGGGTTGCTAGTTTTCATGCTATTTAATGCCAAAGTCGCTATTTTCTAAATATAGGATTTTGTATGTTTTAATCGCTATTTTGTAAATATTTCAAAAATCCCTCGATGAATATTTTTCAAATAACAAAGAGAGAATATATATATACAATCGTGTCATTATTTGATGTCTGATTTAGTAAAAATATCAATGTAATTCGAAAAGTCGTGTGGTGCCCACACCAGAGTTTCTTTTAAATTTTGATCACTAATCGAAAAAAAAAATTGTTAAACAAAATCTACTTTTATAATAAATATGGGTTTATTAAAAACCCTATTATGTGGCATGTTGGCACACCGCCAAGAAAATAAACAGCATGGTGGGCAGAAGAAATAACGACGTTTCAGTGCTGTTTTCTATATTTTCCATAGATGTTCTACGTCTAATTCATTTGTGCTTTCTTATTTTCTCTCTATTATTTTCTAATGCCTTAAATTGCTCTGCCATTCCCTGTAACATTTGATTTTTAAATGCAGCTTATTTTTTTTCAGTCGCAGGAACATATATATTATGTTCCTGCGACTGAAAAAAATTAAGCTGCATTTAAAAATCAAATGTGCGTGAGTTGTATGTGTTAAGTAGATTATAAAATTAATAATCACCAAAAAAAAATATCTCTAGTTACATATTTAATAACATTTATAGTTAGCTATAATGCAGTCATGCGTAAATGAGGGAAAAAAATATGTAAAAACCACCCACTCCCAACGTTTTTTGATTATTAATTAAATGTAGTCAGCAATTTCATTCCTAAAAGCATTTGTTGCACATATGCGTACTCCCCTTGGATGCTAGCAAAATGGAACAGGTCCGCTTGATAGTAGTCAACAAAAAATGACTATAAATAATTTCGCAGCCAGTGCACAATGAGATAGAAAGAGATGGATTATTGTTACTGAGCGCTCCGCGCCGTCGCGATGCGTCAGTCAGAGCCCATCATCGGAAGATGCCAGTTGTTTTAGTTAAATAATTTTGTTCGTCTTACATACAGTGGTTTTAATTGTGAATACCGAAAGTAGTGCAGTGAGTTATAGTGTCAATGGGTGCTGCGTGTAATGGGGTAAGTCGATTTTTTTAGAAGATATGGTGGAGGTTAGTCTAATATTTATAGTAGCAGCGTATATGTTTCATTCATTTCAATCTATTTGGGGGACATACGGCGTAAATATATATTTTTTGAATAATATGTACTGCATAATATTATATATTAATATTTGTATTATTTTTGAATTCATAACAGTTTAAACATAAATACTCTGTGTGCTAAAGTAATAAACTATTAGTGCCACCGCGTTTTTTAAGCCGTACTTTGATTGCGATAGTACAATCTGTTCGCATTACTATTATACCATATATATGTGATATAATAATTGTGTGATATTAATTCTGATATCTGGGGCTGTTTTAATATTACATAAGATTACTTATATTTTTTGTCTAAATCCAATATATAATCCAACACATTTTTATTCGCGAATCTGTGTGATTCACAATTCATATGTATCTTGTTACAATTGCGCTCCGGTTTTTCCACACAAAAATAGCGCGGCGTGAGCTGACGCACGCGTTGCGTCATCTGAGCTCGCGCTAAAAGATAGTCGACTTAAATAATTATTCCGCGTCGCACAGTGGAATATTTCACGACATAAGATGACCAACATTATTTTAATAATTTTATTGGCATAAAATAAACTTTTAAACAATAAATGATGATTAATAAATGGTTTATTTCATTGGGGAGCCAGAGTTCGATCCTCAGCGGAGAGCGAATGTTCGCGAATCACCTTTCACAGTTTTTCAGAAGTTTTCTGTGAAGTTAAGGTAAATACCGGTCCTCTGAGCTTCTTCCTTGACCGGCTGATAGCCCTATAAAGATAGAAGTTTTTTTTTAAAGCAGAAATTTGCATTTTTCGCAAGTTGAGAAATTTGCCTCAGCTTTGAATTGATGTAATCGCGTTCGAAAATTTGAATCATTCGCGTTCGAGAACTTGATTCAATCGCGGTCGGAAATTTAAATCATTCGCGATTCGTAACTCGATTCAATCGCGATTCATAACTTGATTCAATCGTGATTCGTGGTGTGATTTAATCGTGATCGGAAATTTGAATCAATCACGTTCGTGAACTTGATCCAATAGCGTTCGAAAATTTGAAACATTCGCGTTGAAGAACTTGATTCAATCGCGGTCGGAATATTGTAATCATTCGCGATTCGTAACTCGATTCAATCGCGATTCATAACTTGATTCAATCGTGATTCGTGGTGTGATTCAATCGTGATCAGAAATTTGAATCAATCACGTTCGAGAACTTGATCCAATAGCGTTCGAAAATTTGAAACATTCGCGTTGGAGAACTTGATTCAATCGCGGTCGGAAATTTGAATCATTCGCGATTCGTAACTCGATTCAATCGCGATACGTAATTTAATTCAATCGTGTTCTGAAACTTGAATCAATCGCGTCCGGATATTTGAAGCAATCTTGTGCGGTAACTTGATTCAGCCGCGTTCGGAAACTTCAAACAACCGCGTAGGTGATTTGCACCCTGAAACGAATGCAGTTCCATTCTACAACCATGAAGGAAGATAGCGGCGGAATCGTTACAGGGGCAATGTAAGTATTTTCAACCAAGCAAACACACATATTTAGTATGCTACATTTTTTACTAAACAAAATTTCTGTTGTTACAGGTGTAACAGTGCGAGTGTTAGCTTTTTATTTGCAAACCGTAATTAAAAGTGTTGTGATTAGTCCGCGTTCTTAAGCCACGTTAGGGTTCCCGCGAGTATAAATAGTTTCAAATTAGCGTGTTGCTTTATATCCAAAAGTCAGTGCTTTACATGGGCTGGAGATGGAATGGGGGAGCACCGCGCAAGCAAATTGAAGACATCAACGGGGTGTTCTCCTAACGTGAGTGATCCCCGCAACGAAGTAGTAAGTGCTTTTTGAATTACGGGTCGCGATCGCGTTGCGCAAGTAGGCCAGATCAAGTTAGGATGCCTAATAGAACTTCTCTTTCCGCCTAATCCATTTCTTTTCAGGTTCCCTATATGTATTTAGATTATGCTAGGGAAGGGAATTTAGTTGCGATGAAGAAATACAATTCGAATTAAAGTGATTTTAGTAAAAGTTGTTTATGAAAAAAGTTCCTTCGTCCTTCAAAAATTCGTTAAAAATTGATTTTATCAAATATCATTCTCAAATTAAATTTACTTATTAATAAACATGTTTTTAACATTGTTGCCAAATATCATGGATTATGAAGAAATATATTTCGACTTAGAGCGATTTTAGTAAAACTTGTTTATGAAAAAAGTTCCTTCGTATTTCAAAAATTCGTTAAAAATTGATTTGTTCAAATATCATTCTCAAATTTAATTTACTTATTAATAAACATGTTTTTAACATTTTTGCCAAATTTAATGGATTACGAAGAAATACAATTCGACTTAGAGCGATTTTAGTAAAAGTTGTTTATGAAAAAAGTTTCTTCGTACTTCAAAAATTCGTTAAATATTGATTTTATCAAATATCATTTTCAAATTTAATTTACTTATTAATAAACATGTTTATAACATTGTTGCCAAATTTCATGGATTATGAAGAAATATATTTCGACTTAGAGCTATTTTAGTAAAGCTTGTTTATGAAAAAAGTTCCTTCGTATTTCAAAAATTCGTTAAAAATTCATTTTATCAAATATCATTTTCAAATTTAATTTACTTATTAATGAGCATGTTTTAACATTGTTGCCAAATTTCATGGAATACGAAGAAATACAATTCGACTTAGAGCGATTTTAGTAAAAGTTGTTTATGAAAAAAGTTCCTTCGTACTTCAAAAATTCGTTAAAAATTGATTTGTTGAAATATCATTCTCAAATTTAATTTACTTATTAATGAACATGGTTTTAACATTTTTGCCAAATTTCATGGATTATGAAGAAATACAATTCGACTTAGAGCGATTTTAGTAAAAGTTGTTTATGAAAAAAGTTCCTTCGTACTTCAAAAATTCGTTAAAAATTGATTTGTTCAAATATCATTCTCAAATTTAATTTACTTATTAATGAACATGGTTTTAACATTTTTGCCAAATTTCATGGATTATGAAGAAATACAATTCGACTTAGAGCGATTTTAGTAAAAGTTGTTTATGAAAAAAGTTCCTTCGTACTTCAAAAAATCGTTAAAAATTGATTTGTTCAAATATCATTCTCAAATTTAATTTACTTATTAATAAACATGTTTTTAACATTTTTGCCAAATTTCATGGATTACGAAGAAATACATTTCGACTTAGAGCGATTTTAGTAAAAGTTGTTTATGAAAAAAGTTCCTTCGTACTTCAAAAATTCGTTAAAAATTGATTTTATCAAATATCATTTTCAAATTTAATTTACTTATTAATGAGCATGTTTTTAACATTGTTGCCAAATTTCATGGATTACGAAGAAATACAATTCGACTTAGAGCGATTTTAGTAAAAGTTGTTTATGAAAAAAGTTCCTTCGTACTTCAAAAATTCGTTAAAAATTGATTTGTTCAAATATCATTCTCAAATTTAATTTACTTATTAATGAACATGGTTTTAACATTTTTGCCAAATTTCATGGATTATGAAGAAATACAATTCGACTTAGAGCGATTTTAGTAAAAGTTGTTTATGAAAAAAGTTCCTTCGTACTTCAAAAATTCGTTAAAAATTGATTTGTTCAAATATCATTCTCAAATTTAATTTACTTATTAATGAACATGGTTTTAACATTTTTGCCAAATTTCATGGATTATGAAGAAATACAATTCGACTTAGAGCGATTTTAGTAAAAGTTGTTTATGAAAAAAGTTCCTTCGTACTTCAAAAAATCGTTAAAAATTGATTTGTTCAAATATCATTCTCAAATTTAATTTACTTATTAATAAACATGTTTTTAACATTTTTGCCAAATTTCATGGATTACGAAGAAATACATTTCGACTTAGAGCGATTTTAGTAAAAGTTGTTTATGAAAAAAGTTCCTTCGTACTTCAAAAATTCGTTAAAAATTGATTTTATCAAATATCATTTTCAAATTTAATTTACTTATTAATGAGCATGTTTTTAACATTGTTGCCAAATTTCATGGATTACGAAGAAATACAATTCGACTTAGAGCGATTTTAGTAAAAGTTGTTTATGAAAAAAGTTCCTTCGTACTTCAAAAATTCGTTAAAAATTGATTTGTTCAAATATCATTCTCAAATTTAATTTACTTATTAATGAACATGGTTTTAACATTTTTGCCAAATTTCATGGATTATGAAGAAATACAATTCGACTTAGAGCGATTTTAGTAAAAGTTGTTTATGAAAAAAGTTCCTTCGTCCTTCAAAAATTCGTTAAAAATTCATTTTATCAAATATCATTTTCAAATTTAATTTACTTATTAATGAGCATGTTTTTAACATTGTTGCCAAATTTCATGGATTACGAAGAAATACAATTCGACTTAGAGCGATTTTAGTAAAAGTTGTTTATGAAAAAAGTTTCTTCGTACTTCAAAAATTCGTTAAATATTGATTTTATCAAATATCATTTTCAAATTTAATTTACTTATTAATAAACATGTTTATAACATTGTTGCCAAATTTCATGGATTATGAAGAAATATATTTCGACTTAGAGCTATTTTAGTAAAGCTTGTTTATGAAAAAAGTTCCTTCGTATTTCAAAAATTCGTTAAAAATTCATT
This sequence comes from Lordithon lunulatus, assembly GCA_963942505.1. Classification (NCBI taxonomy): domain Eukaryota; kingdom Metazoa; phylum Arthropoda; class Insecta; order Coleoptera; family Staphylinidae; genus Lordithon; species Lordithon lunulatus. The sequence goes on along the minus strand of OZ012668.1, from coordinate 56,753,998 downwards.
TTATCAAATATCATTTTCAAATTTAATTTACTTATTAATGAGCATGTTTTAACATTGTTGCCAAATTTCATGGAATACGAAGAAATACAATTCGACTTAGAGCGATTTTAGTAAAAGTTGTTTATGAAAAAAGTTCCTTCGTACTTCAAAAATTCGTTAAAAATTGATTTGTTCAAATATCATTCTCAAATTTAATTTACTTATTAATAAACATGTTTTTAACATTTTTGCCAAATTTCATGAATTACGAAGAAATACATTTCGACTTAGAGCGATTTTAGTAAAAGTTGTTTATGAAAAAAGTTCCTTCGTCCTTCAAAAATTCGTTAAAAATTCATTTTATCAAATATCATTTTCAAATTTAATTTACTTATTAATGAACATGTTTTTAACACTGTTGCCAAATTTAATGGATTACGAAGAAATACAATTCGACTTAGAGCGATTTTAGTAAAAGTTGTTTATGAAAAAAGTTCCTTCGTACTTCAAAAATTCGTTAAAAATTGATTTTATCAAATATCATTTTCAAATTTAATTTACTTATAAATGAGCATGTTTTTAACATTGTTGCCAAATTTCATGGATTACGAAGAAATACAATTCGACTTAGAGCGATTGTAGTAAAAGTTGTTTATGAAAAAAGTTCCTTCGTCCTTCAAAAATTCGTTAAAATTGATTTTATCAAATATCATTCTCAAATTTAATTTACTTATTAATGAACATGGTTTTAACATTTTTGCCAAATTTCATGGATTATGAAGAAATACAATTCGACTTAGATCGATTTTAGTAAAAGTTGTTTATGAAAAAAGTTCCTTCGTACTTCAAAAATTCGTTAAAAATTGATTTGTTGTTGAAATATCATTCTCAAATTTAATTTACTTATTAATGAACATGGTTTTAACATTTTTGCCAAATTTCATGGATTATGAAGAAATACAATTCGACTTAGAGCGATTTTAGTAAAAGTTGTTTATGAAAAAAGTTCCTTCGTACTTCAAAAATTCGTTAAAAATTGATTTGTTCAAATATCATTCTCAAATTTAATTTACTTATTAATGAACATGGTTTTAACATTTTTGCCAAATTTCATGGATTATGAAGAAATACAATTCGACTTAGAGCGATTTTAGTAAAAGTTGTTTATGAAAAAAGTTCCTTCGTACTTCAAAAAATCGTTAAAAATTGATTTGTTCAAATATCATTCTCAAATTTAATTTACTTATTAATAAACATGTTTTTAACATTTTTGCCAAATTTCATGGATTACGAAGAAATACATTTCGACTTAGAGCGATTTTAGTAAAAGTTGTTTATGAAAAAAGTTCCTTCGTACTTCAAAAATTCGTTAAAAATTGATTTTATCAAATATCATTTTCAAATTTAATTTACTTATTAATGAGCATGTTTTTAACATTGTTGCCAAATTTCATGGATTACGAAGAAATACAATTCGACTTAGAGCGATTTTAGTAAAAGTTGTTTATGAAAAAAGTTCCTTCGTACTTCAAAAATTCGTTAAAAATTGATTTGTTCAAATATCATTCTCAAATTTAATTTACTTATTAATGAACATGGTTTTAACATTTTTGCCAAATTTCATGGATTATGAAGAAATACAATTCGACTTAGAGCGATTTTAGTAAAAGTTGTTTATGAAAAAAGTTCCTTCGTCCTTCAAAAATTCGTTAAAAATTCATTTTATCAAATATCATTTTCAAATTTAATTTACTTATTAATGAGCATGTTTTTAACATTGTTGCCAAATTTCATGGATTACGAAGAAATACAATTCGACTTAGAGCGATTTTAGTAAAAGTTGTTTATGAAAAAAGTTCCTTCGTACTTCAAAAATTTGTTAAAAATTGATTTTATCAAATATCATTTTCAAATTTAATTTACTTATTAATGAGCATGTTTTTAACATTGTTGCCAAATTTCATGGATTACGAAGAAATACAATTCGAGTTAGAGCGATTTTAGTAAAAGTTGTTTATGAAAAAAGTTCCTTCGTACTTCAAAAATTCGTTAAAAATTGATTTGTTCAAATATCATTCTCAAATTTAATTTACTTATTAATAAACATGTTTTTAACATTTTTGCCAAATTTCATGGATTACGAAGCAATACATTTCGACTTAGAGCGATTTTAGTAAAAGTTGTTTATGAAAAAAGTTCCTTCGTCCTTCAAAAATTCGTTAAAAATTGATTTTATCAAATATCATTCTCAAATTTAATTTACTTATTAATGAACATGGTTTTAACAGTTTTGCCAAATTTCATGGATTATGAAGAAATACAATTCGACTTAGAGCGATTTTAGTAAAAGTTGTTTATGAAAAAAGTTCCTTCGTCCTTCAAAAATTCGTTAAAAATTGATTTTATCAAATATCATTCTCAAATTTAATTTACTTATTAATAAACATGTTTTTAACATTGTTGCCAAATTTCATGGATTATGAAGAAATATAAGTCGAATTAGAGCTTTGACAATGTTAGGTCTTTAACTCGCGATGACAGTTAATGCATACGGTATCTTTGACGATAATAGAAAACAATCCTGTTATTCCAAATACTCCAATTCCAATTTTCAGGTTGCTTTAAACATCCTTTCCTGCCTAACCAATCCTTGCTCGACGAATTAGTACCTTGGTGATGGTGAGCAGGCTTCATTACATTTACGTTGAGAATTTCGTATTTTTATACAGTAAATATATTTATAACATGAAAAAGTTAATTTTTGTTATTACCTGTCAATGAACTTACTGTTGGCAAGAAATCATTAACGAAGATAATTTACGATTACTGTTGTTTATACATTTAGAAATTCTTTCCACTCTTTTCTGTTCTTCGCCAGTTCTCTTGCTTGCTTGACTGTCTTTCCTTTCTTGGCTATTATTTCCTCTATTCTGTTATCCCACTCATTTCTTGGTCTACCTCTTCTTCTTTTATTTCCAGTTCTTGCTTCCCATGCTTATTTTGGTTGATTCTTTTTGTCCATCCATTAAATGTCCCCACCAGTTTAGTTGTTTCTTTACTATATACTTTTCTATAGCTTCAATTCAGGTTACAGTATAATTATTAATTATATTTACAGGATTAATTACCAGTAATACTATTATTTTCACTCGCAGTAACACTTAAATGATTAAGAAAACGACATTAATTGTATGTACCATCGAGGTGTAATTCGTTGATTAATAAATAAACACAAAAACAATGATTAACTTTTGTTACGAATCAGAATGACATACATTAACCCGCTGAATATTTCCGCATCTGTTTCCCTCCCAGCGTTTCCTTGTAAACGGTGCTGAATTATCTTCCATTCCACCACTTCGCACCAACGCAACCCCACGTCATTTATGCGCCTCTAAACGCCAAGACTCGCCCTAATTACAACTGCTCAGCCGCCTCTTATCCCCGCCATCAATCTCACTCGATCAATTATGCGATATCCAGACCACCCCCCTTAAACCGATTATTTTTTTACATACACCCACATACAGCCTGATTTTAAATATGTAAGGGATGAAGCCGGCCGTAGCCGCATAAATAACACCAATTTTATGCATTGGAAATTTATCGAAAAGCCGAGCCATTTATAAATTGCGAGTTTTATTAGTTTTCCCGGAACGCGCGCGCGCCTATATTTCAATTCTGCACGCGGTGGGTTTGAGGGGGGGGGGGGTGCGCGGGTATTAATATGTGCATGTGCACAGAGTCAAATTTATTTTATTCGATAACGATGAAAATTACGGCCGACCCGTGATTGAAATTATTTTGCTTGCAGTGCGTCCGGTTCTGCGGCCGCAATATTGGCATGTTGATGAGCTATTATTGGACGCGCGACGCAATTTGTCAACGTTTCATTGTCACTTTTTGAGTGATCAAAATTGAACGGACTAACAGAAATTGATTTCAATTTTTTTTTTTTTGATGAATGTACAGTAGTTTTGTGTTATAAAATGTTTTTTTTAACGTTTTAATTATTTATTAAAAGTTATAATCTATAAAATTATGATTTATTTCAATTTCCTTTTACTATTTTGGTTTATAATGCAGGTAGTTGCCTTCTTAGATGAGAAAAAAGCAGTATAGATCAGAGGAAATAACTTGAAAATAAGTTACTTCCTCTGCTCTCTACTGTTTTCCGCAATTTTCTAGGATTCAATCAATTTAATTGTATTCATATTTATTTATATTTTAGTTATTTTAAGCAGAATTAGTTTAAATTTAATATTTAATCTTAAAATATTAAATTTAACTTAATTCCAGATGGCGTTTAACTTTCCTCCTAGGGGGTTAGTTGTATTATATTTGTATATAACCACTCGAGATATTGTGTGAATTCATCCTCACTAGCTGAGCTACACTGATGAGATCTAATAACATCAATATCTAGATATTTAGATTGCTAAGAGGTGGGTTCACACTTATATATGCTCTAATAAAAAACTAGAAGAATTATTATTATTAGTATTATTGTATTATTTGTTTTATAATATTATTTGTTTTGTAATATTATTTGTTTTATAATATTTATTTAAACCCCTTCATGGTGGTTGTAATCAGTATAAATACTGGTGCTCAGGACTAACATAAAATAAGAATTTAATAAATCACAGAATGAACTACTTTTGTAGTGACAATAGAGCTTCATAAAACAAGCCTGTGACCAACAAGTGAATTAGGTCCAGATAGTTGCAACGAGATGGAATAAACGTGTTTGCCGCCCCTCTTGAGGAAGACAAATCCGTATTGATCAGCGGGAGCGCTGCCAAAGCACATCGCTGATGAGTTCACTTACCCGGCAACCTATAAGCCCATACTTGTGAATGCAAAAAATTTATATAGAAACAGCAAAAGTTTAGCGATTGTTGAGGTAGTTGGTGGGAGGGTTGAATCAATTACTTATGTCATGTACACAGCGCGAGCGGCGGGAAATAAATAACGCGGAAGCGACACACATGAAAGTTTTATTCTCACAAAGTCTTTCCAACTTCTAGGCTAGCAAGATTGATACAAATTTACATTTTTGTGAGAATAAATAACTGTAATTTATACATGATAGGGTTGGCGTGATTTATTAGTATGATAATCTCTTGCATTCTACTTACTTGAATTGAAAATTAATTAATGGTTCGTCATATTACCAAGAACAATTTGAATGATTCTATTATAGAATGTATTTGTAGGATTATATAATAATATTCTAAAAATATACTTTAATCAGAGTAATTTCTTAGTAGGGTGAAATACTCGAGGACCCGGCGTAGGGCAATGAAAGGTCTGCGCCTTCTGCGCTTTCGTCTCTTCTGAAGAAACACTAGCTACCGGCAAAAATGTCAAGAAATAATAAAACTAAGGATAAATAAAACGATTTTTTACTTTGTTTTTTATCACACTTCAGTTACACTTTGCAACTAGTTTCGGCTAAGCTCTAGCCATTTTCGAGCTCCTCCGATGGCTAGAGCTTAGCCGAAACTAGTTGCAAAGTGTAACTGAAGTGTGATAAAAAACAAAGTAAAAAATCGTTTTATTTATCCTTTAAAATGAATTATCACAAAGTAGACGCCTTAACAATCCAATATTTAAAACTAAGGAGTTAAAATCGATTTCATAGCTCTGTTTGTTTAAAACGCTAATACAGATGTCTATTGCCGCCTTGGTATCCTCTTTCGTAACTTGTTGAAACTTTCATCGACCCAGTATCCAGAGGCTTGTGTCCACTTTCTTCTCGTTTACACCAGTAGCGACTAGGTGTACATCATCGGCATAAGGCACCAGCCTAGCGAATGATCCGGAGGGTCACGTCGTACATGACGTTCCACAGGGTGGGTCCTAGCGCAGAGCCCTATTGTACAACGCACTTGAAGTTAGGCTCCCTCAATTATAAGTCGCCGGCTATCCAGGCAGCTCTTCGCCAGCTTCATCGTGTCATCTGGAAGCCCTAGCTCCCTATACCTGTCCAGGGTCAGTTCACATTATGAGTTGTTAAATGCATTACGCACGTAAATCATGACGTTTGTGGATGTAATTCCTCCTCGGACTGTGCGTGTTGAGGGTTTGTGTTTTATATTTTCTGTGTCCGTGTCTAAGCTATTTGTTGTGCAGTTTTATTCCTCTTCTATTCCATTTTGATTTTGTTGTATAGCAGTAGGTTTTTAATGTTAATTTCATTCAAAATTCTACTAAACACACTTAATATTATCATTCTAAAAAATGGGTGGAAGTCATGCATGGGATTGCTTAAAACTATGTAATACGTGTTGTGACCATAAATATTGTATTAAACTACTCTTTTAAAGATTGTTGTTCATACATGCTGAAATGAAGTACATAAACTAAATCCGGTCTGCGCGGGTTGGGGGCGGCGGGTTTATAACAAGCGAAATGTACATCCGGCCGGGCATAAACCGGGATTGTGTTTGTGTGTCGGGGACGTGATCTTAACTCGATGTAAACACGGTCGCGGACAAGGTGGTTGCGGCTATCGCATCCGGCATCAGACGCCGGTACCTACATTAAGGACCGGCGCGCCGCCGCCGCCGCCCCCCAACCCCCAACGGATTCGATTCCGGCCGGCCCGGAATCTAAGTAATCCCGCGGGAGTCACGGTCCGCGGCTTCCGTCCCCATGAAATATGGCGCGTTTGTTCGGATCATTTTTATGCGCCGGCGGCGGCGGCGGCGGTTGGCCGAATTCCGACGGGACCGCTGCAGCGATGCACCGGGTCTTATCCGTCAATTATTTTTTTTCGGCCAGGGGATTTACGTCGTGGGGGAGTAATGAAGGTTTAGTGTGTGACGTCTCTCCGAGGGTTATAAAACTAACTGGGCAGCTTTCGACCCCACCGCCGGGGAGAGGGCTGTTTAAAGTGCACGCCACGTAAAGAGCACCGCTCTAAACATTTGTAGCCACTTCTTTTTTATATGGTAATTTGATCTGAGGGTTAGCATAAAAGAAAGTTCTAGGATTTCAAATAATTGATATTTTAACAATATTGATTAGACAAGTCAGATTTAAATTTGAGATTATTTATGTATGTGCATCATGCCCCGGACAATTTGCAACAATCGCGACATTTTTCCTACTATCTAGACTATATTTCCAGTCAAACGACATACATTTCAGGGTCATGCCACATCTGTTACGGCCCCAATTTTGAACGGACGGACGCTAATTTAGCATTTTTACCGATTTTTGTCACGTTTATAATATATCAGGTGACGGGTTTGTCTTTTAGTACAAAAATATATAAAGAGTTTTTATTTGGTTCAAAATTGTCTATCTAATTGCCAAGCTCTGTAGTTTTTCAGGTTCAATTTGGAACAATCTCAACATTTTTCCCCGCCATCTAGACTATATTTTCAATCAAACGACATAAGTTTCAGGGCCATGCCACTTCTGGGACGGCCCCAATTTAGAACGGACTGAAGATAGTTTTGGCAGTTTTTACCGTTTTTTATCACTTTTATAAATTATCATGTGACGGGTTTGTCTTTTGTTTTAAGGAAAGACTGTATTAAGATTTTTGATTTGATCCAAAATTGTCTATCCAACAGCCAGATGTTCCTCTTTATTGGACTGTTTTTATTTTTATTTTCTTCACTTCTTCGGGCTTGACACGAAAACGATATATTTTTTCTTATGTTTCTTTGGAATTAAAAGACCTACAAAATGAGATCTATCACAACTTTCTGTTATGAAATAAAATGTATGTATATACAAACATCCACAGTGTTTCTCGTTAAGATATTGAGATATGTATTCAATTTTTCAATCACGATAATAAATGTTACTTACTTGACTGCATAAAAAAACTATGATTGAACATACATTATTAGAAAAACGTTGAAATAAGTGCTGGATTAGCGATTTAAAATGTGATGTAAAATCTTTGTTTTTATAACTCAATATTGTTTATAACAAATTACTCTATGTAGCAGTAAAAGTAATTTTGAAAAAGTTACCATGTAAATATATTTTCTTAAGGACCCAAAATAATTTTTTTTTTACAGTTTTATAAAGAGGACAATGCTAAACTAAAAATAGCAATTATTAATAAATTAATTCATTCATAATTATATTTAATTAATTAATTAATCATTATAATTATATATAACAATATGCAAATTGATAAAAAACATGGCAAGCCCAAAAATGGCAAATTAAAAAAAAAATATTTATAAACAATTATGTCTGTTTTAATGGTTCTTACATTGAGTAAAATAAATTTAGTTTCTTCAAGTCCTTGCTTGCATAGTTAGGTAGATAACATAAAATAAATCCCCTGATATTTACGGCCGTTACATTAGTAAATTGCAACCTTATGTGTTGTTATTACCCTAAGAGTTTAAAATTTGCAAAGCGTGTCTCATTACAACCAACCCCGAAACCTTCACCTGAACATTCTCCACCACGGTCCACGTTTTCAATTTTAACTTTGCACGGCGGCACAGTTCCTAGCTGCCGGAGCTAGTTTGGAAATTATTTCGCATTTAGAAACTTTCGCCCGCGCTTAAAAGCCGTTTCCCGCATTGCGCTTTAAATTGCACGAAGCATTTAAAAATTGCACGCTGTTAAATTGCGTCCATGTTGATCCGTGCGCATCAGGCCTTTTTCCCAGAGCGTTGTTATTGCAATTTAAAACGATTTGAATAAAAGCATTTTTTTCTACGTTGTAATACACGCATTATAAGTCGTATTGTTTCTATTCGGCGTCGATAATCATCCATTATCGACGGCGAATAGGAACAACTTTTTATTATTAACTCTCAACAGACAATGACAATCTAATTACAGAGAGACGAGACACAATAACGATACAAAAATAACATATTACAATATAAAATTATGGTGCGTGTATTCGGATTACAACGTAACAAAAAAATGCTTTTATAAAAATTGTTTTAAATTGCCATAACATTTAAATTTTTTGATTAACGATACAAAAATAACATATTACAATATAAAATTATAGTGCGTGTATTCGGATTACAACGTAGCAAAAAAATGCTTTTATAAAAATAGTTTTAAATTGCAATAACATTTAAATTTCTTTCTGAAAAGTGTTATTCTCTTTTGCCAATCAACGTCCATCATTCTCACCATTGTTATGCCCCTTTCGGAGTCACGACCTTCGATGTATGCTCGACCTGGCTTATAAGTTCGGCCGTGTCGAGACTTTTTGGGTTAAAATTAAAACCCCTTGCTACTGTTAATACTCTAAGTCTTGTTTATTACTTAAACACAAACAATTTCTAAAATCTTCACTCTCCGCCGCACTTCTTCGTCTTTTGTAACTGTTGTAACAAATAATGTGTTAACGATGGTGATGGTTGTTGGGACACAACGCCATGAACTCAGTTCTTATATTTCTCACTACTCTCAGATTTTAATCCATACTCTCAGATTCTAATCCATCCACACCTTAGATATACCCACTCATTTATATATCCTTCCTCTATCCGCTCTCTTCTTATTTCTACAACTCATTCACACGTTCCGTAAGAGTTTTTCTTCCCTCAAATTATGCAGTACTTCTTTAAACTTGACCACCTCCTGCAGAGGGCGTCAATCTATTTCCAGCAGACTTCAGCAATACGCTCAGCTTGCTTTGTATTAATAATAGATTAATAATAATAGATTTATTGCCCAACAGAACAGATCCTAATTACAGGACAACAATATAGAATATAACAATGTAATAAAGTGTAGAGTGGAGGTTCCAAGAATGTTTTTTCTTGAATCCTGTAACTGTTGAGTAGCATAGGATCTCTACCACTCTCTTCCACCGCTGCGCCTTCACAACGCAGTTTGGAGTATCATTGAATCATCAACAAGATATCCGTTATTCGTTATCCGTCTCAGTGTTAGGCATTAAGTTCCGCTCATCCCACAATTTTCTATCTTCCATTCTCAAGTTTTTCTGCAGTACCTTCAGTAACATTTTATTAATTGTATCCTATTCACCCCCAAAAAAGGACCGGAGTGAAGTTATCCATTTTCTAAAATTCCGGCGGCCGCGCGGGGTCGCAACGCGGATTATGATTCTCCAGTAGTGGAGCATTAAAAAAATTGATTTTTGGTACAATTGTTTACACATGTCTTGGTAACCATAATATAAGAGTAAAAAAAATTAAGTTGATTTAGTTAGTTGTTATTGAATAAAATTTGCAAGAAAATATTTTGTAATTTTTAGCAGCTTAGCCCACGAAGATTTTTTTCAAAATTTTCATGTTTTGTTTAGAATTTAATAGTAATCATTAAACATATTTTTTTAAAGATACGCGGGCCTTAGTTTTTTTTTAAATTAATTTTGAACCTAAACTTGTTAGTATACGGCGTGCTAAAAAATCAATAAAATCGATTAGAACCTAAGGAATGTGTTTATATTTTCTGTAATGATTAACACTTACAAGGTCAGCATATGTTGGAATAAAAAATTAAAAAATTACGCCCTACTATTTTTTGGCGGCAGTGAAAGTCAAAATGATTCAATTTTCCATCCTAGCCCACTAAGAATGTTTCTCAAATTTTCACCATTTGTTGCTAACCCAATAGTGATTACAAAAAGAATTTTTTTAGATATGCGCGGATACATTTTTTTTTATATCGATTTTTAATTAATTAAACCATATATGTTGATGGTAAATTACAGGTGGATGTGAATACAGACCTTTGTTTAAATTAAACCATATTGTTGCTAAAACATGACTTTAATGGTGTCTAAAAAGAACAATTAAAAAAGTTGACAGCAAGTGTTTTTTATAAGGGTGTCATTGAATAATAATTAATTAATTCTTTTGTAATTATAATTAAAAAATATGTATCTGCTCATATCAAAAAAAAATCTTTTTGTAACCACTATTGGGTTAGCAACAAATGGTGAAAATTTGAAAAAAATTCTTCGTGGGCTAGGATGGAAAATTAAATAATTTTGACTTTTTTTTTGACTCACCGCCGTCAAAATCTTATTGAGCGTCATTTTTGGATTTTTGATTTTACCCCATGTTGTCCTAATGTATTATAAACAATATACAATAATTTAAATAAATATAATATTCCTAAATAATTCGTAATTTCTTCAGCAACAAAGTGAAACCATAGATTTCGGGTCAACTTTGGCAGCTTCTAAAAAATACTTGCTATCATTTTTTACAATAGGCCTTTTTAGAAATCACTAAAGCCATGTTTTAGCAACAATATGGTTTGATTCAAACAAAGGTTTGTATTCAAATGCACCTGTAATTAACCTTCAAGCTGTATGGTTTAATTAATTAAAAATCGATATAAAAAAAATATGTATCCGCGCATATCTAAAAAAATTCTTTTTGTAAGCACTATTGGGTTAGCAACAAATGGTGAAAATTTGAAAAAAATTCTTCGTGGGCTAGGATGGAAAATTGAATCATTTTGACTTTCACTGCCGCCAAAAAATAGTAGGGCGTAATTTTTTAATTTTTTATTCCAACATATGTTGACCTTGTAAGTGTTAATCATTACAGAAAATATAAACACATTCCTTAGGTTCTAATCGATTTTATTGATTTTTTAGCACGCCGTATACTAACAAGTTTAGGTTCAAAATTAATTTAAAAAAAAACTAAGGCCCGCGCATCTTTAAAAAAATATGTTTAATGATTACTATTAAATTCTAAACAAAACATGAAAATTTTGAAAAAAATCTTCGTGGGCTAAGCTGCTAAAAATTACAAAATGTTTTCTTGCAAATTTTATTTAATAACAACTAACTAAATCAACTTAATTTTTTTTTACTCTTATATTATGGTTACCAAGACATGTGTAAATAATTGTACCAAAAATCATTTTTTTTTAATGCTCCACTACTGGAGAATCATAATCCGCGTTGCGACCCCGCGCGGCCGCCGGAATTATAGAAAATGGATAACTTCACTCCGGTCAAAAAAGGCGAGTTCATAATAGAAACCCGATGAAGTCATAATGGAAACGGTTGCCACATTCCCTGTCCATGAACGGTCTGATTCGGATAGCACACTGTGAGTAGATTATTAAATTTTCAGGCCAAAAAGTGTCAGTGTAATTACTGGATCGCGAACTAAATTAATCAGCGACAATTAAGCCGTGCGTGGGGAATTGCCGCGTGTTTCTGAGGGACAGTCGGACGAGCTCCCAATTAACCCGGATTAGTCATAGGTGTTGAATGATCGTTAATTTTAAATAAAACGGGGATGTAGTAAATAATCAAGCGTTAATAGTAATTTATATTATTAGTGCAGGAAGGCAAGTTTGCCGAATGAGATATATTAGCTGTATTAAGAACGAATTCGGGAAACAGCCTTATCGCACGAATATCTTATTTTGTGTACGAATACATACTTAATATTTATTTAAAGTTATTTAAAGTATATACAAAAGCATATATAGACCTATACTGACATACGGGAGCGAGACGTGTAAACGAACGAATAGGGACAAACGTAGAATACAGACAATGGAAATGTAATATCTCAGAGGAGTAAAACAAGTTACGAGAAGAGACAGAATAAGAAATGATGACATCAGAGAAGAATTGGGAATTGAAGCTATAGAAAAGTATATAGAAAATAAACAACTAAACTGGTGGGCATATTTAATTAGGAAAGAATCAAACAAAACAGGTATGGGAAGCAAGAACTGGAAATAAAAGAAGAAGAGTTTAATATATCTTAAATCTTACTGTTTAGACATAATCTTTTTTTATTATTAACACTAACGATACAATGAGCAATCTGCCTAGACGCATTTAACTCTTCTTCTTCTTCTTCTTCTTCTTCTTCTGCTTCTTCTTCTTCTTCTTCTTCTTCTTCTTCTGCTTCTTCTTCTTCTTCTTCTTCTTCTTCTTCTTCTGCTTCTTCTTCTTCTTCTTCTTCTTCTTCTTCTTCTTCTTCTTCTTCTTCTTCTTCTTCTTCTTCTTCTTCTTCTTCTTCTTCTTCTTCTTCTTCTTCTTCTTCTTCTTCTTCTTCTTCTTCTTCTTCTTCTTAATGTAGGACTAGTCCTGTTAATTGCCAACTATTGTACCTCCTGTGATATAGACGTCCAGCTATCTTTCCATCTTTTGGGAGGTCGTCCAAGGGACCTCCTTGTGTTCGGTATTGATGTTACATTTAACTAATATTTAATAAATTATTAATAGCTCTGCAAAATCCATTATTTGTTTAAATTATGTTAAATCTTACTGTTTAGACATATTTTTTATTATTATTAAACACCAATGATACAATTATCAATCTGCTTAGATCCATTTAACAAATATTTAATATATTGTATTGTTAAGACGTCTACTTTGTGATAATTCATTTTAAAGGATAAATAAAACGATTTTTTACTTTGTTTTTTTTATTACACTTTGCAAGTCATCGGAGGAGCTCGAAAATGGGTAGAGCTTAGCCGAAACTAGTTGCAAAGTGTGATAAAAAAACAAAGTAAAAAATCGTTTTATTTATTCTTTAAAATGTTTAATACTTTATGAATAGGTCAACAAAATCTAAAATAAAAACTGTTGACTAATATTCCATAACGTGTAAGGCTTGATTGCATTTTGAAAAAATCACAGGGCAATTTACTGCCGGCGCCCTCATAAATAAGTGGAATGTAAACTTGCAGGTGTATTATGTAATTTCCCCGAGGCACGGACAGCGGCGACGGACTCCGGGCCCTAAGGGCAGCCGGTTTCCCTGAAGTGAATTAATGCAGTCCGCGAACGGACGCAAAAACCAGCCGCGCTCATATAAATTAATTATGCCGTTCCACTTTATTAATACAATTTACTTGCGTGATTTATTGGCCACGTCGTTTATCTACAACTGCTATTATAATGTCCCTGTTTACAAGGCAAGTGATCGATGGAAATTTCTACAGCTATTAACTTTATAGGGAAGAGACATCAAGCATTATGTCTTATGATAAATTTATACAACAAAAGAATTATATTATATTATTCTTTTGAGATTATTAATTACTAGCCTAGGAAAGATTCTATTCTACTTAAAATGACATACATATATACATACATACTTACGTACATACGTACATACGTACATACATACATACGTACATACGTACATACGTACATACGTACATACGTACATACGTACATACGTACATACGTACATACGTACATACGTACATACGTACATACGTACATACGTACATACGTACATACGTACATACGTACATACGTACATACGTACATACGTACATACGTACATACGTACATACGTACATACGTACATACGTACATACGTGCATACGTACATAGTACATACGTACATACGTACATACGTACATACGTACATCTAGCATTGGAAATAGAGACGCTACAGAGTTGAAACAGGGGAAAAACATGAAATTTCATCATGTTCACATTTCTCAGTGCTACAGCTAGAAAACTGTAAGAGCTAGAGGAAAGCGTTTATCTGCAATCTGTACTACTAGGAATACTCTACATTTTCACATATAAACCATCTCTCTAGCATTTGATATAGAGACGGTACAACGTGGGAAAACAAGAATAAAGGTTTTATTCAATTTATACGCTACATAATTTCGACCCTATATGGTAAAGCCAAGTAAATTTTTTGAAGCCAACCGGCCTGTCATTTATTTGTGGTATTCTCAGTGGGGTGTATGTTCACTCTAAAGACACCAATTCGTAATTTCGTAGCATAAATCAATGACTTTACATAGCCCCATAAAAAATTATCGTGAAGCGTAAATAATGAGTCTCATGTTTAATTAAATTACACAAATTACTATGGTGCCCGTCTCCATTTATAATTGTACAGTTCCAGATATGATCCTGAAGTTTGCAATAGATTTTAATTGTAGTAGTAGTATATTTTTGCTGCATCAGTATAAAAGATCTAATTGATTGAATCGGGATAACTCGACGAGATCGTGCCAATCGAATTAATCCCGCATCCGCCGGGCCCCCCACACCCCATGAAACCCCCAACGGAACCACCCGTTATCGAATTGACGAAATCAACTTTCTAATTGAGGCGCCCATTTCGCCCACAGCACGGCGCCGGAATCCGATTTAAAACTTTCACGCCGTTTTCCCCCGTAACCCGCGCAACCTTATTGATTCCCCCTGGCCGGTGCACGGTGGACTTCCGGTTCCCTTTAATATAATTACGACCAGCTTTCTTTGATGCCACCCAGCCGGGCTATAACTCGACTCCTTCAATTACACACCTATTTTTTTTTTTTCTCAAATATAAATTCTATTTATATCCTGAATGAAATACAGCCCACCCCGCTGCATAGCATTTAAAAACCTGACTGATTTATAATGAAACGCAAACATATTATAGCGGAGCCGGAAACTTAACGTCTCTTTGAGGAACACCTTATTTGCACATGTGCGCGCATATAAAATTCATGTAGGCATAAATCCTAAAAGAGCAAGCGAAATTGGACTCGATTTCGCTATTACATATATAAAAGCCCCCGCGTAAAACTTTGGGGCGTTACATAATTCACCCCCCGACCCCCCCTCGCGCATGAAAATAACGTCTCGTAAATTCACAATGCGAACCAGGCGGGGGGTGCAATCGATTACCTTTGTTACTTTTATTTTCGCGTTTGGATAACAAGTTTAAAGTTACGACAATCCAATAATGTTATTTAAAAAAAGTTAACCTATATTATTTTTCACAAAAAATCTGACGACGAGTATATTCTTTCTATAGCGTTATATATATATATATATATATATATATATAAATATATATATATATATATATATATATATATATATATATATATATATATATGTTCGCCTAGGATAATTATCTCCATTACTCGATAACATGTAATTATTTAATTTATTTAATTTATTTCACTACTTTTTAAGTGTAATTGTACATTTTTTGTTTGTCCATTGTCGCACGCTATATGTATTGTCACTTGTGTGTATCTTATTTATATTCAAGACGTTTGCCGTAAATACATATTATTATTATTATATATATATATATATATATATATATATATATATATATACATATATATACATATATATACATATATATACATATATATACATATATATAATTTTTATAGGCCTTGTTGTATAATATATGTTGTAACGTAAATTATTATTTTTGGTCCTGTGGCGATATTGATATGGATTTGAAAAAATTACACAATGTTTATAACAATATGACAATTTAAAATGGAAAGTCTTTATCACAACGAGTTTTTAATTAATTTTTTTTTAATTTGAACTTTTATGTTCATATCTCGATAATCCGATTTTAGAGGCTTATAAGTCGATAAAAAAATAATGCAATATATTTTGTATAATTTGTTTTACTGATCTTAGCACAAAACATATCAGTCTACCAGATGGCTGAAGGAAATTGAAAAATTTTGATTATATATATTATATTATATTTTTTTTTTTCGGCGACAAAGTTGTATTTCTCTATTATTATTTTTGAACCTGTGGCGACATTAATATAGATTTGAAAAAAAATACACAATGTTTATAATAATATGACAATGAAAAATGGAAAGCCTTTATCGCTACGTATTTTTGTTCCATTTTTTTAAATTTTTAACTTATACTTATACTACTTTACACTATATTTCGATAATTCGATTTTAGAGGCTGAGTCGAAATATTGCAACATATTTTGTTTAATTTTTTTACTGATCTTAGCACAAAACATATCAGTGTATCAGATGGCTGAAGGAAATTGAAAAATTTTGATTATAAGTATTATTTTTTCGGCGATTAAGTTGTATTTCATGATTATTATTTTTGAGCATGTGGCGACATTGATATAGATTTGAAAAAATATATACAATGTTTATAACAATTTGACAATGTAAAATGGAAAGTCTCTATCACAACGAGTATTTTTTCAATTTTTTTTTTTTAATTTTTAACTTTTACACTTATATCGCGATAATCCGATTTTAGAGGCTGAGTCGATAAAAAAATAATGTAACATATCTTCTTTAATTTTTTACTGATCTTAGTGCAAAATATATCAGTATACCAGATGGCTGAAGGAAATTGGAAAATTTTGATTATAAGTATTTTTTTTTAATTTTCAACTTTATGTTCATATCTCGATAATCTAATTTTAGGTTGAATCGATAAAAAAAATAATGCAACATTTTGTTTAATTTTTTTTACTGATCTTAACACAAAAATATCAGTGTACCAGATGGCCGAAGGAAATTGAAAAATTTTGATTATAAATATTTTTTTTCGGCGACTAAGTTATATTATATTATTATAATTGTTGACCCTGTGGCGACATTAACATGGATTTGAAAAAATTACACAATATTTATAACAATTAAACAATGTAAAACGGAAACTTTCTATTACAAAGAGTTTTTCTTTCTATTTTATTTTTTTAATTTTTAACTTTACGTTCATATCTCGATAATCCGATTTTGTCAGAGTCTGACTCAATAAAAAAATAATTCAACATATTTTGTTTTCTTTTTTTCTTTACTGATCTTAGCACAAAACATATATACAATTTTGGTCGTTGTGTCGTTTTTCCGGAATTTTGTTCACAGACATACAGACAGACGGACACACACAGGCATCGTAAAATCGGGTTTATTTCGACAATTTTAGTCGTATATTTTGACAATTTTAGTTGAAGACGTTTGCTATAGCAATACCTTCCTTATACAGCAGTGTTGCATTCGGAATATAATAAAACAAAAGTCAATTAGCCCGGAGTAGTTTAGAGCAATAAACGAACGCAACTATAAAGTTAATTTTACTGTAACGCTGATAGCGTAAGAGTGCAGAAAAATATGACTTTATTATTGATGCAATAAAATAAATGCAATAATAAATCCAAGAAAATCTCCACGGCTGCTAGCCCTATAGAAGTTTTTATAAGGAGTTGTAGCGAAATAGTTTTTAGTTTTTCTCGTTTATTATCGGATTTATTACATCGGTGTGAAATTATGATCCTAGCCTCTATACAGCGCGGTGCCGCGGTGGTACCAGGCGCACGGCGGATTGTATGCACAGAGCCGCACTGACCAATTGGAGGGACCAATAAAATCCAAATTTTGAGAAATATTTTGTGTATCTCTTACTGACCATAATATATATATATATATATATATATATATATATATATATATATATATATATATATATATATGGGTCATTCCATGTGAAATCGATCAATAGTTGGAATCGTCCCCTTTCAATTTGGACGAAATTTGGTCAAAGCTTTTCTTTTATCATAAAACAAGACAAGATTTACAAACGGAAAAAACTTAGTTATTCAAGATTCAAAATGTTACCATTTTTCTAATTTATCAACTTTATTTTTTAAATATCTCGAAAACTATTATAGATACAGAAATGGTCTTTTGTTTGGTTTAATGGGGATACTTGGGGCTTTTGAAAAACAAATTGAAAAATTAATTAATTTAGAAATTAGAATTTTTTTAAATCGTCAAAATGGTATGGCGACACAAAATTTCGGGGTCAAATTTTTTACTACAATGCCTTTAAATAATCTTAAGAGATCCTGAAAATTTCAGAGAGGTGTTATTTTTGTTTGTTTTTGTCATAATGAAATAGAATTCAATTTTGTCATTTTCATTTAACGTGGCAAAATATTATGGCAACTTAATTTTTAATATGAATAATTGATTAGAACAACATTTTTCAACAAACTAATTCCATGCCCGCTAACTCAGTTCTAAATTTATACAGACATGTGACCTACTGGCGTCGTTTGCCCCAAGGAAGAAACTTTCTTTCCCGAGCCTCGTAAATTAAGGCGCCAGGGACGCACCGAGAGCTCGGATCTCCCTAAAGATATTAAGTTTATATTAGCGTGATATTACGCCCTCGACATAATGTAGTGAGTATATTTTAATCATTATGCCCGGAATAAATTTTACGATCGCTTTACACGGTGCGCTTGCAGGGAGTGGAATTTATGCTGGGGCGGCGGCGGCGGCGAGGGAACCGTGACGGTTTCCGTGATCTGCACGCTTTAACGCATAATTTGCCGTTTAGCTAAACGATGATCGTAAAAAAATTATGATGGCGGTTAACGATATTCATTTTATGTTTTGTGAAATTTCAAGGAAATTAGCACTTTGGGGTTTTATGGTCAAATAAATAAATAAATTGGGTTGGAAGGTTTCAATCCTAGACAACGACGAAGGATAAATTTGAATTTTGAATATATTTTGTCTTATATATATATATATATATATATATATATATATATATATATTTATATATATATATATATATATATATATATATATATTTATATATATATATATATATATATATATATATATATATATATATATATATAATTTGGACATTCATCTAGTCAAACAAACAAACCTTATCATTATGTTTCCATGTTATTTGTGGACATCCATAGAATCCATACAAAACAGAAATGGAGACGAGTCTCATCGCTCATCAATACAATGTTCACCCATAGATAATGTCAACAGGAAGGTTTTTATTGTACGAGCTGTTTTAAATTAACGACTGAGTTATAAAAAAGGATAAAAAATCAATGTACGGATGAACAAATGGCATACTACAAAGCCAATTTTCCAACATTTTACTGTTTTGACTTAGACCACTTTGGCTTTAAACGGTCCAATTAATATTATTATATTTATATTTTATATTTTAAGTATGAAAACGCTTGCTATATTTTATAGTGAACAGAATAAAATAATTTACTTTTCCAATAATATAAAATAGTAGTCTCGAGAGCTGAATAAAGATATATAAATTAGTGGTCAACATAAAGTCATATTTGTTTTTCTATAAACGTAAATAGATCATAATTTCGCTGCGTAGATACATTTGTGTGCATGCGAGCGAGAGGATTAGCCAAAAAAAAACTAGGTTTGTTATCAGCTCGTCCGCAGAGCTCTAAACGTGGAGAGCCAGAGTCCAGTCGCGAGTTGCTCACAATGCCCAAGTGCCGGCCGGTTTAAGTGCAGTGCAGTTTAATTAATTTACCTGGTTTTAATTGTGCGTGTGTTAAATATAATTTGTGCATCCTCCGAGGAACAATGCAAGTCACACTTTGTATTAAATTTAAATTGTTCTCAGCGTTTCTATGGGTTTACAACGCTTTTTTTTTGTGCTAATATTTATTTCCGACGATGAAAATCTTAAATTTACATAATTCATAATGAGAAACCGTTTTCCTTAGCAGAAAAGACTGATAATATAAATTTGAAATTTAATAAGCCATAGCTTTCAAGCCAATGAAGATATATATCACCAAGGTGTTTAGAGTTTTTAAAATTGAGTTCTTAATCAATTTCATGACTAGTGTAATAAATAAAAACTGCGAATTACATAATGAAGAATAGTTTTCATTAGCAGAAAACATTAATAATACCAATTTCAAATTAAACAATCCATATCTTTGAAGATAATAAAGATATCTTTATAATTGATTTTTTCATACGTATTCAAACACGACAAACATAAAAAATCTTAAAATTATATCATGATGAATAGGTATTTTTGAAGGACTGTGCGATAATACAAATTGCAACTTTTACAAGCCATATCTTTGAAGATAATGAAGATAACTCATTGGAGTCTTTATAATTGCGTTTTTCATCCATTTTTTAGATACGAATTAGACTAAAAATCTTAAAATTGCGTCATGATGAATAGGTGTCTTTGCAGGAATGTGTGATAATACAAATTTCAAGTTTTGCAAACCATATCTTTGAAGATATTAAAGATATATTATTGGAGTCTTTATAATTTAGTTTTTCATACATTTATATACAAGAATAACACACAACAATATTTAAATTGCATTATAATGAATGGGTATTTTAGCAGGAATGTGTGAAAAACAAATTTCAACTTTCACAAGTCATATCTTTGAAGATAATGAAGATACCCCATTGGAGTTTTTATAATTGAGTTATTCATACATTTTTAGACAAGAATAACACACAAAAATCTTAAAGTTGAATTATGATGAATAGGTATTTTTGCAGGAATGTGTGACAATACTAATTTTAACGTTTACGAGCCATATCTTTGAAGATAATGAAGATAACTCATTAGCGTCTTTATAATTGAGTTTTTCATAAATTTTTAGATACGAATAAGACAAAAAAATCTTAAAATTGCGTCATGATAAATAGGTGTCTTTGCAGGAATGTGTGATAATACAAATTTCAACTTTTGCAAATCATATCTTTGAAGATATTAAAGATATATCATTGGAGTCTTAATAATTTAGTTTTTCATACATTTATATACAAGAATAACACAAACAATATTTAAATTGCATTATAATGAATGGGTATTTTAGCAGGAATGTGTGAAAAACAAATTTCAACTTTCACAAGTCATATCTTTGAAGATAATGAAGATACCCCATTGGAGTTTTTATAATTGAGTTATTCATACATTTTTAGACAAGAATAACACACAAAAATCTTAAAGTTGAATTATGATGAATAGGTATTTTTGCAGGAATGTGTGACAATACTAATTTTAACGTTTACGAGCCATATCTTTGAAGATAATGAAGATAACTCATTAGCGTCTTTATAATTAAGTTTTTCATACATTTTTAGATACGAATAAGACAAAAAAATCTTAAAATTGCGTCATGATGAATAGGTGTCTTTGCAGGAATGTGTGATAATACAAATTTCAACTTTTGCAAATCATATCTTCGAAGATAATAAAGATATATCATTGGAGTCTTTATAATTTAGTTTTTCATACATTTATATACAAGAGTAACACAAACAATATTTAAATTGCATTATAATGAATGGGTATTTTAGCAGGAATGTGTGAAAAACAAATTTCAACTTTCACAAGTCATATCTTTGAAGATAATGAAGATACCCCATTGGAGTTTTTATAATTGAGTTATTCATACATTTTTAGACAAGAATAACACACAAAAATCTTAAAGTTAAATTATGATGAATAGGTATATTTGCAAGAATGTGTGACAATACTAATTTTAACTTTTACAAGCCATATCTTTGAAGATAATGAAGATAACTCATTAGCGTTCTTATAATTGAGTTTTTCATACATCTTTAGATAATAATAACAAAAAGAATCTTCAAATTGCGTCATGATGAATAGGTGTCTTTGCAGGAATGTGTGATAATATAAATTTCAATTTTTGAAAGCCATATCTTTGAAGATAATAAAAATATATCCTTGAAGTCTTTATAATTTAGTTTTTCATACATTTATGGACAAGAATAACACACAATAATCTTTAAATTGCATCATAATGAATAGGTGTTTTAGCAGGAATGTGTGAAAAATAAATTTCAACTTTAACAAGTCATATCTTTGAAGATAATGAAGATACCTCATTGGAGTTTTTATAATTGAGTTTTTCATACAGTTTTAGATAAGAATAAGATAAAAAACTTAAAATTAAATCATGATTGTTTTTTTTTTCAGGAATTGTTCTATACGTAACTATACGATTTTACTTTTACAATTATTCTGTCGTTGATTTTTAACTGGCTTTGGTTTTGAGTTGTTTTCCTTGATACTACCACGTATTTGGTTTTGGAAATATTTAAAGGCCGTACCTTTCCGAGTAGTAATAGATTCCTTCGACTAGGTTTTGCAAATCGACGATGTTGTTGTATTTTGATATATCTACAAAAAATAATTTTCTGTGTTTTTTTTTACTGATTTTGATTATGTCGTGAAAAGTATTTCACTCCAGCCACATATTAAGATTTCAAACTTGCTTATTTTGTGTAATTTTTTTTCAATTTTCATAACGCGCCTTCATGTTTGCCTTGGGCTGAAAGACCACGGTCGTGGCCTCTTGTACATGTATGTATATCTTGTATGTATGTATGTTACAATAAATATATATTCTTCTTCTTCTCCAGCCACATAAAATATTTTGTTTTTAAAGCATTGTTTTCGTTGCCAAATGTAACGAAGTAGCTTAAACTCATGTTGCTTGCTTTCCTTTGCGCGAACTGACTAAATTACGTGTAATACATAGTCCACGGGGGCGGCGCGGGCAAGAGGCGGCGTAATTGCTGCCGCGGTGCGAGCAAAAATTTTAATTAAAACCGTTGTTTTTATTTTAATTACCGGTGTGCGCGCGTGGGATAATAGGTGCTTTTTCTTCGTGCTTAACTGGCGGACAGAGGCGTTAGTGGACGTGAATTATGGCGGATTTACACGATGTTGTGATTAGATTAAGAAGAATATTATAGTGAAAATAAAAGCTTTATGTAAAAAAATATAATCTGGACACTATATAAAGGTTCTTATCCGTCCGATTATTTAAAATAAAATATATAATGTTAAGAAATAACTATATTATGTTGAGTTGGATTTGTTTTTAGTGTAATGAGTATGCCATCATTACACTAAAAATAAATCCAACTAAACATTATATATAATAGAACAATATAATCCTCATAAATATATATATATATATATATATATATATATATATATATATATATATATATATATATATATATATATATATATACCTCTCCTTGCACTATTCCCTGTCCCTCGCCGTTTTCCTCTCACACGCCAGTTCTTTGCAGATTGCCACGACTTTCCCATCCATTTAACCATTGAATCACCTTTCTGCAACCCCCAGGCAACTCTGCTTTCACTCCCTCCCGTTCGTTGCCGAGGTGCCAAGCGTAATTGAGGCATTGAGGGCAAAAGTGGTCTAATATGAGGGTTAGTCTACTTTCATTCTCAACGCCTCAATTTTTCTCTATTTGCTTCTTCTTAAAGTGCTATCGAAGGTTGATAATCATCATTTTAATTCTAATCTTCGAAGTCGCATCTCGGAAGAGTTCCGTTAATGTTTTTCCATTCACGCAAGTTTTTTAACCACGATGTTCTGATTGCATTATATTTTACTTTATCACACGAAAATTAGTTTTTAGTTTCCTTTTTCCAAATACAAAATAAATCTAAAACTCATGTTACTATTCATATAACAGTTCTTCTTACGGGAGATTAAGATAGTTATTTTGAGTTAGTCAATTGCACAATGAAATTGTTGGCTGGATAATCGTTATAATAATTTTATTCTCATTTGAATATGCCAGCAAATAAATAAAAACTTGAACACAGCACAGCAGTCCAATTAACGATTGGAGCGCCTCGTTTTTTTTTTAAATATATATTTCCGCTGTAATTGCTTATCGATCTGTACGGCCTGCGCTCTTTTTTTTTCATGGCGCGCAATTAAAAATGCTTAATTAGAAATCCGCGGCCAGGATTTTATTCAAATTCGGTCCACCCCACCAGCCACCGCCCGCATTAAAGCCGATTTCTTTAGGGCGGCAGGATATTAAAATTTCAGAAGCGGCTGCTCTTAATGACTCAAAAAGAGGCACTCTAATTGTTATGAATAATTTACCAACACATTTTATTGCGTTCGTTCGGCGACAAATGTTGAATTTTATTAATTTTGAATAACGTTTTATTAGTAATAGGGCCGCGGGTTGAATGAAATAAACAGTTAAAATAATGTAGATTACGAATGTATTCTTAATTATTTTCACTTATAACTGTTGAGATTATCGCGATTATTTCACGATGAGAGGAAAATTGTAGCACTTTATACTGAGTAAAAATTCAATTATGAGAATTGTTTAACTTCATACCGGAGTAAATAAATAACATCTTATATCTTATATATAAATTCTATTTTTCTTTACATTATGTTGCTTATAATAAAATATAAGCGCTTGGGTTCACTGCCTCCTCCCGGTGCACAAATATATTTTTTCATATTTCTCGCGAAACATATTCCAGTTGCATATAAACATTATCGTACATTTGCACGTTTAATTTTTTGAGCCATTAAGCAGCAAACGGCGCCCGGCGAGCTCTTAAAAATTATTTTCGTGCGCCCGGGAAACTGCACGCGGAATAATTGAATTTCCAGTGATGCATGGAAAATAGTCGCTCGTATAAGCAATGGGAATGGCGTAGTAAAAGTCTTTTTATGTAATTGAAATTACTTAACGTACCAAGTTCTATATAATACAGCAGAATTTAGCTAGAGAAAATCGTTAATTTTTTTTATGCCAGACTTATTCATGTTTTGCATTACCATAAAAGACTTAATGGTAGATGTAAATGTAAGTTTTATTTTATAAGAGAATTTTCGTTGTAATTGTAGTAGTAAATTGTAATTTAGTAAATTTTTATGTTGTCAAGTTCAGTGGCATGCGGTCACCAATCCTTTGATCTGGACAGCCTGATGTAAAGAAGTGGTTGGTGGTGATATAGACAATTTAGGAATTACTTTCAGAACTTCGAGTTAATGTCACTTATGACAACTTTCACATACAAGATTTTTCTTGAGACAGTCAATTATTACGGATACCAGCAGGAATATGAAAACATGTTTTATATAAACTATTCTTCAAATAAAGGAGCCAATTTAATGTCATGCACATTTTTCCATAAAAGGGGCATTATGGAATATACATAAATGTTTTATATAAAATATTCTTTATAAAAGGAGCACATTTAATGTCGCCATGCAGATTTTTCCATAACATCGCCATTAAGGAATATGAAAATATTTTTTATATAAAATATTCTTCTTATACAGGAGCACATTTAATGTCGCCATGTACATTTTTCCATAATGACCCTTTCAGGATCAGATGAAAGGCAACATATTTTTTATTTCATATTTTCATTCTACATCGAAAAATAATGATATTTTATATTAATTTTGTTTTTACTATTTTTTAAGGATACCATGATAACATTTTTTATTTTTTTTTTCAAAATTCGAAGAATGCTACTTCGTGAAATTCCTGAGTCTTGTTCTAATTCACTATTACTTATATGGGGATTATAATTTGCTGCGGCTATGATGTTTACTTCATTCACTCCGCCAGCATTGGTGATAGTTCTTCCACAATTTCTTTTATTTTTTTTTAATGTTTCCATTTCTTTTGAATTGTTACTTATAGGGCTATCAGCCGTGAGGCTTTTCCTTCGGTCAAGAGAGAAGCTCAGTGGAGTTTAATCATCCGGTATTTACTTTAACTTCACAGGAAACCTCTGAAAAACTGTGAATCCACCTCTTAGCAATCTATATATCTTGATTTCGATATTTTTTCTTTTTTTTTCCTGAAGGGTCTGGTGTTGCTATGGCATCCCACTGCACTGCGGCCACGGTTGGCCTATTGTGCTCCCCCATAACTATTCCTCATTCATGAGCTCTGTGTCTTCAATGAAGTCCAGAAGTCTCGTGAATGGGCGAGCTTGGATCTCTCAGATTTCGATCTTAATAGATCTCAGGGGTTCGAACTCCTCAGTACAAGATGAACGACGCCTCTAACCACTCGACCACCGAGCAGGGTTAGTTGGGATTTTCTATTTTTTTAAATTTTACTTAAAGCTAGCACAGCCACTTCTCATTGTGTTGTCTTTTACTCCACCTGCATATATGTTTACACCGCCTCCTTGCTTACTTGTACTGGTTATATTTTTCTTCACTGGGCCATCTTCTTTTCTTCACTGCTTCCTCACACTCAATATAATATTACCCTCAAGGAAGATAGAAAATGTGAAATGGTGGGCGAATCACCATTTCCCATCTTCTATCATTCTCCTTGGGGGTAATATTATATTTGCAGCGTGCTGTACATTAAGATTTTCAATGTTTCAATTTTCAAAATTAGGTAGGGTAAAAACTTTTGCAACACAAAACGCTCCTAAAAAATTTGCCTGTTGTCAGAATAGTTTTGTAGGGTCCGCAAAAGCTCTAATATTTATTATAATTTAATTTGCCCCTTTCTTCTTTTATAATTGTTAGAGAAAATTCGAAAATCATAGTTTTTCAGATATTTTTCTATATGTAGGCATTTATAATCGAACCAATTTACCCTTTTCTTCATTTAATCACTGTAAGCGAAATTTTGTAAATGTACCCTTTTCTTCATTTTATCATTGTTAGCGAAATTTTGCAAATCACAGTTTTCCAGAGGGTTTCCTGTATGTCGGCATTCATATTCAAACCAAATTTACCCTTTTCTATTTGTTATGATTGTTAGCGAAATTTCGCAAATCAAAGTTTTCCTGTGAAGTTAATACCCTCCATTGAACTTTTTCCTTTACCAGCGGAAACCCTCGTTCTGACAGCTATAAAGATTTTTTTTTATTATTTATTTTACTATTATGATTCCAAACAATACAAAAATACAACATTTAATAAAAGCACCGTTTTTTTTTTACGTTCACATTAAAACGACCACGGAGAGCAATCAAAGTCCATAATAAAAGCGGGAACGAAAATGGCAATAATAATGAAACAGCGGCCGCGCTGCAGCGCATTGGAGGGGAAAAAAGAGTCCGGTGTAATAAGCGAGCATTAGCCGGGGGAGGCTCATTAAGGGCGTGCGTTTTACTCGCTCGTAATGAATAAATTCATCGATATCGTTCGCGAAAGGGCTGCTATCGTTTTAATAAAACTATTAATAATTTATTTGACCGGATAATTCGTTTCTGATGCTCTGGATGGAATTAATCGCGATTTTATAAATGAATAGATTCGTTTAGACTTAACTAGGAAACAGTAAAATACTTTATTCTGCTATAAAATAATAAATTAGACAGAACAATCGGAATATTTTGCATTATTTAGTTTATGCTTTTATAAAATAAAAATTTTCAAAGCAGAAAGATCGCGGTTCATTAGTCTTTTACCACACCTAATTAATCCTATTAGTAAAATAAATCTATTGAATTCTATGTAATGTTGTTGTGAATACTGATAATGGTGTAACGTTAGATTAATAGTCTTTTTGGTTGTACTTTAAGGAAACACATGATACGAATTCTCTCATAATAATTGTTATTAGAAACGAAATATCAATCTTAATGTGACTTTAATAAACAAAATGGCTTTATCCGTCACAAGACTTCATGTTCCTGTTTTTTTTGTTTTGTTTTATTATTTACACCGCCGGCGTTACGTTGATGGAAGGCTTGCTGCCGCGGCGTGCATTTTTATATTAATCCTGCGGGAAATCGGCATCGGCATCGCCTGACGTGAATAAATAAAAGGACCGGTAGCGCCGCAAAATCATTTATTCTATTTGCATTGGAACGCGCGGGCCCATAATTGAATCTGCATAATTCCATTTTAATTGCATATAATTATATTCGCGCTGTGCCGGATATCCCAATGCTTTACACCGGCAAATACTCAATTTGCACAAGAAAATTGCTTGTGTGTATTTGACTTATTGCACAAATCTACATTTATTGACGGAGTATTTTATCATAAATATGTTGAATAGAGAAATATTAATTAATATACCAGCTTTATTGCTTTGCTGGCTTACGTTCGGTTGCAGTTTTGATTGCATTAAATTAATGTTATTTACAAACAATCTATAGAACTATATCTACAGACAATGCATTGAACCTTATATAAAGCCAATATTTGTATAGACAATGTATACCACCTTATATATGCTAATGTATATAATCTTATATACAGCCAATATATGTAACTGTATATGCAAACAATATATGCAACTGTATGTACAGGCAATGCATACAACAATATGTACAGCCAATTGTGTAATGACCCGGTATGTACAAACAAGAAACCTCCGCTAGATTTTACTTTTGTTCATTTTGTTGTTGATGGAAAATTACGGTGTTCACTCATGTCTAAACCTCATTTTTTCAATTAAAATCCTAATGATTTCTTTTTCGTATTGCACGCTAGAAATACGAAAACAAAATTTGCCGTGTTTTCGATATTTTAAAAACAAAAATGGTCGTTTTGATAACGTTTTGTCAAGCATTTTAATCCACCCTATATAGCAAAATAATTTTATATCTAGATCTATGAACATAAAACATCATATCTGTCTTTCTCCACCACACCACCACATCAGTACAATAATGGTTCCCCCTCGTGTCGCCCGGCGCCGCCACCATAAAAAAGAACCTACATACACTGATGGCCCATCAGCGTTTGCATTTTTCCCCAGACCGTGAACCACCCTATTCGGGCGCGCGCTTCTCTAGACCCACGTGCATTCTTCGAGACAATTGCTTTAGCCGCAAAGCCGACGGCTCGTCGCCATGGCGAGTAATCTTCGGCCTGCGGTAAACGATAGAGCCGCTCGAATTGAATACAGGTGGTTTATAAACAGCCGGGGGATCATCCGAAGAAACTCCCTTTAATTAGCCCCCCGCCAAGAGCGCATCGTGAAATTGAAATTTTAATAACAAAAGGTGGAAGCCGGCGGCGTAATGCCGAATCTTCCCGAGATTTAATAAAATTGACTTAGAAGAGCTTAGCAAGAAATGCAAATGGAATAAGCGGGAATTGAACCGGATTTATTGTTTGTTTGTTCAATAGTAAGAACTTTTTTATATAAAAACTCTATTTTGGAAATTTTCAAGATTCAAAATTTACAATTTTAAATTTTCAATCAAATTTCAATCAGACAGACAGTAGTAATATTTAGACTCGGTTCTATAATACAGATAACCTTCGAATTAATTTTCAATTCGTGATTCAAACGTCACTTTTAATGTTTACGGTCTGTTATGATTTTTTCGTTTATCTGACCAATTAAAAGATATTGAACTCATCGTGGGCTATAGTTAACTCGCCTTTATACAACCGTGGAATCTCATAATCTCAAAAATATCATTTTAAGGGCCGGTTCTACAATTGCATTTAACTGGAGAATAAGACTATTCGCGGAATAAGTTTGAGATATTAACGCCAATATGTCAACCTTATTCCAGGAATAGCCTTATTCTTCAGTTAAATTCCAATTGTAGAACCTTGCCTAAATGAATTAATTTAATTTCTATATTTTTCTTTGAGAAAAGAAGTAAAAATAATCGTTTTACGTTCGCTTCTCAAAATAAAGCATTTACCCTATTATTATTTTTCATGTCATATTTTAAGCTTTTATTTTTTTTTATGAGCCTAAAAGTACACGTTTCACGCGTGTCGATATAAAACATGCCATTCTCACGTCTGAGGTGTGTGCAGCAGCTCGCGTCTTCTTTTTTATTTCTATTAGTCCACTTTTACGCGTCCTTTTATGACCTTTAAAAGTTATGAAGTCGTAAATCCCCCCATGTAATTGAATATAAAGTCGCTTACAAGGGCGTATGAATATTGCACCGCCCACCCCCACTGTATGCTATTCCCAGCATGTTAGTGTGTCGTCGCGTAGAATCTTTAACAATATCACTTTATGGAAGCAATACTGAATGCGCAGAATGTTACAAAGTTTAAATTAGTGCACGCCGCGACGCAGCAATCTAGTACACTGATATGTTTTGTGCTAAAATCAGTAAAAAAATTCAACAAAATATGTTGCATTATTTTTTTATCAACTTCTAAAATCGGATTATCAAAATATGTACGCAAAAGATAAAAATTTAAAATTAAAAAAAAACTCGTTTTGATAGCAACTTTCTATTTTTCATTGTCATATTGTTATAAATATTGTGTAATTTTTTCCAATCTATATCAATGTCGCCACTGGGCCAACAATAATAATAATAAAATACAACTTGGTCGCCGAAAAAAATACTTGTAATCCAAATTTTCCAATTTCCTTCGGCCATCTGGTACACTGATATGTTTTGTGCTAGGATCAGTAAAAAAAATATATACAAAATATGTTACATTATTTATTTATCGACGTGGAATTAGTTTGTGATATTAATGCAAATATCTCAAACTTATTCCACGAATAGCCTTATACTCTAGTTAAATGTCAATTGTAGAACCAAAATCGAATTATCGAGATATAAGCGTAAAAGTTAAAAACTTTTCATTTTACATTGTTATATTGTTATAAACATTGTGTAATTTTTTTTCAAATCCATATTAATGCCGCCACAGGATTAAAAAAATAATAATGAAATACAATTTGATTGCCGAAAAAAAAATACTTCCAATCAAAATTTTCCAATTTCCTTGGGCCATCTGCTACACTGATATGTTTTGTACTAGGATCAGCAAAACAAAAATAAACAAAATATGTTCCATTATTTTTTTATCGACTCAGCCTCTAAAATCGAATTATCGAGATATAAGTGTAAAAGTTAAAAATTTAAAAAAATAGAAAGAAAAATACGTACCGTTAAGAGACTTTCTATTTGATATTGTCATATTGTTATAAACATTGTGTAATTTTTTGCAAATCCATATCAATGTCGCCACAGTGTCAAAAATAATAAAAATGAAATACAACTTTGTCGCGGAAAAAAAATAAATTTATAATAAAAATTTCCTTTGGTTATCTGGTACACTGATATGTTTTGTGCCAAGATCAGTAAAAAAATTAAACAAAATATGTTGTATTATTTTTTTATCGACTTAGGGCCGGTTCTACAATTGACATTTAACTGGAGAATAAGGCTATTCGTGGAATAAGTTTGAGATATTTGCGTCAACATCTCATACTTATACCAGGAATAGACTTAACTTAACTCTCCGGTTAAATTTCAATTGTAGAACCGGTCCTAAGTCTCCAAAATCAAATTATCGAGATATAAGCGTAAAAGTAAAAAAAAAAATTTTTTATTTAAACTCGTGATAGAAACTTTCTATTTTACATTGTCATATTGTTATAACCGGTGTAATTTTTTCAAATCCATATCACTTCGCCACAGGGTCAAAAATAATAATAATGAAATACAACTTAGTCGCCGGAAAAAAAATACTTATAATCCAAATTTTTCAATTTCCTTCGGCCATCTGGTACACTGATATGTTTTGTGCTAAGATCAGTAAAAATAATGACACAAAATATGTTACATTTTTTTTTTTATCGACTTAGCTTCTAAAATCGGATTATCGAGCGTAAATGTTAAAAATTTAAAAACAAATTAGAAAGAAAAACTCGTTGTGATAGAGAGTTTCCATTTTACATTGTCATATTGTTATAAACATTATGTATTTTTTTCAAATTCATATTAATGTCGCCACAGGGTCAATAATAATAATAATGAAATACAACTTAGTCGCCGGAAAAAAATACTTATAATCAAAATTTTCCAATTTCCTTCGGCCATCTGGTACACTGATATGTTTTATGCTAAGATCAGTAAAAAAAATACACAAAATATGTTGCATTATTTTTTTATCGACTCTAAAATCGGATTATCGAGATATAAGCGTAAAAGTTAAAAAAAAATTGAAAGAAAAATTCCTTGTGATAGAGACTTTTCATCTAACATTATTATATTGTTATAAATATTGTGTAATTTTTTTCAAATCCATATCAATGTCGCCACATTGTCAAAAATAATAATAATGAAATATAACGTCGTCGCCGAAAAAAAAATAAAAAAAATTTTCCAATTTCCTTCGGTCATCTGATACACTGAAATCAGTTGAGACCGGTCAAGGGAGAAGTTCAGGGGAGTTTAATCATCTGGTATTTACCATAACTTGATAGAATACCTCTGAAAACTGTAATAAGTTGATTCGTGAACATTCGCCCTGATGGGAGTATCTCATGTAAGAGATATAAAATATAATATAAATCTTCATATAACTAAAATGTTATGACTGTAGTCATCATGTAGAAAGAAAACAAAAAAAACAATTTGTTTTAGTTCCATTCAACTCAGGGAAACGCAGCCATGGGTATTAATAATAAAGTAGTTTAGGTTTCCACTTGTGAGGTGGCGGCGAATTCGCGGTGTGTCTGCGGCGGCGGCGACGAGCCGAAATGGATTGCCCGGATGACATTCGCTCGTATCGTTGCGACGTATGGTTTTAGCGGAGAGGGACTGAAAATTTAATGCGCCATCCGACACCCCATCCCGTCGACGAATGTGTACATATAAAGCGGAAGCGTGTATTCAATTGCGGGAACTCACATTAGGCGTGTGCTTATAAAATATGCACTAAGAAAAACAAATACATTTTTCTACTCCACATTTTATAGTGGTTTATATTTTATTGATATTGTCACCTTTTGTGTCAAATTTCCGCGACCCTCCAGTTCGTCCAGACAACAGAATATACAAAATAATAATCAAGAAAGGAAAGACAGTTAAACAAGCAAGAGAACTGGCGAAGAACAGAAAAGAAGAGAAAGAATTTACAAATGTATAAACAACAATAATTGTAAAGTATAATATTAAGCAATGTAAATGTAATAGCCTACAACGAAAGGTAAAAGGCAAATAGATAATATATATTTAGTAAACTGTAGGATGAAATTAAAATCTTTAGGTTATTAAAAAATACACATTAAATTCAGATGATCACAAATAAATAAAACAACAAATATTTTTCAAAGCTGTTTAATAAACAGTTGTTTATACAATAATTAGTTAGTACATGGCATATTTACTTATATTTAAACACAAACGGCACTATAAATGGTACCACCATGGGCAGCCATTTCACGAATTCTGGTATGTCGTTGTGCGGTGAGAAAAAATGTTGTATGGTGAATGGTTTCCGCACCGGGGTGTCGTTGGGCTCCTCGCATTCCGCAACTACTAGGTAGTCGTACTGCGGCGAGGGCATAGTTTTTAACGACGTGAATATGCGTACTAACTGAAAATTTGAATTTATCAACTGCTGTCAGTAAGTCAGCAGTGACAATTGGCATTTTCCTGTGTGTCAATCGTGACTATCCATGATTATATAACCGTCTCGCTCCCATATCACTAAAGGCTAGTACAGTTTTTTTTGGTATCCAGAATATTTTAAAGAAAAACCTCGCCCAATCGTTCTGGTGTTATAAAGTACCGCAAAAATAAATTGTTGAAATATTTAGTTTGTTGTTTAATTATATGCAACATATCCGCATACTTACATCTCTAAATATTAATATTCAAACGATGAAAAATCATAAGCACCCCCCAATCTTTACTAATTACATTTGTCTGGAAAATCCCATCGTCAGTGTGGGTGCCTCTTGATTTTCCAGCTGCATCTGACTTGTTTGCACTTAAATTGCCAGCCAGTGCTCTGCGGTCTTGTTACAAAGTTTTGCAGCGTTCCTGCGGTAATCATTTCGAGTAGCCACGGCCGCAATTAGAGACGATTCCTTTGTGTCCAGAGCAAACGTATCCGTCGCGGCGCGAAAATTAATCCGCCCCCCAATTCCGGGCCGAGCCCTGCCCCGGCCAACATCTCAAATGATTCATACAGGAAATTCGATATATAACCATCCAAACATTTACAACATACATTTCTTTAAAATTGACAGACAAAAGACAGTTACACGTACATTACGATTTAATAAAATTAAAATTATATCTTGTATGGTGGTTGGTTTAATCAATTCTTAATTTATTTGAATTATTTAGACATTAACAATGATAATAAATTAGAAAATTAGTATACGTTTATTTACGTATTTGAAAGCAACAAGCAATTAAAGTTTAGATATTTATATGAGGTCGTCGTGTGCGGAGCGCGGAAGAAGTTATCCACATTTAGTGCAAGTTCCGTGATCCTCGAGGGGGTCGCCGGAGATAGTTCCCAAGTCGGAAAGCCCCGCAGTAAGGCCGCCTAAAATATCGACACTGGGGCAACGATATTGCAGGCGGGTAAGCGCATTAAAATAGCAACTATGTAGCATGTCGGTCCTTTTTAGGAACTTTTCGCCGCGCACACGGGGGTAAGCCGGGGCATTTCGAACTTTTGCAAATCGATACCCACCCGCGATTTATTTAACCCCCCCTCACATGCGCTCGCGATTTTTGCCCAGATTTATGCGCCTCCCCCCATCGCCTCGTGCGCGCCGCTTAGCTCAAAAGACTGAAGTTTAATTACTACGGGAGTAATTAATACGGCGACCTGGCCCGAAAATAATAAAAGGCCAGCCATTAATTTGAACGGTGTTATGAATTACGTCGGGGATTGTTCGGCTACCGCCGGCGCCGCCGCCGCGGGAGGATGCACAAAAGAGTTTCGTCGGCGGATAATTAAAACGGACACAATTATGAATGCCATTATTAAAATTGGTCTCGTGAATAATTTCGCACGGGGGAGGTTTCTTAAGGTCGCGCTGCGCGGGTAATGTAATTTCTTAATCACATCCAAAAATTGCTTTTTATTATTCCAAGACTTGTTTTTGTACAGTGCGAATAATTAATTAATTAAATGCTAGCTATGGATTTCCATATTTTCTAATTATGAATGAAATAAATTTTCTAATTATAATCTAATTATATAAGACATGCTGATGTAGTGGATAAAACACCCGCTTTGTGAAATAGGTCTAAAATACCCTATACCTACTTAAAGGTGTAGAAATTCCTTTTGCATATGGATATCAAATAACTAGGAGTCATCTTTGACCAAAAACTGACATGGAACTCACCTATAAGCAAAATTATACCATTGATTAATCATGTGATGATTAATCAATGATTATACGAAAAAATATGATAACCTTAATTTGCACCATTTTTCTGAAACCCGAAATCGTGATTTTTTCTCGCGGCTCGCCTCCTTATCCTTACGGTCTCCACACTTGCATGCGTTCCAGAAACGTGTATATCGTGATGTATCTGGATAACGAAAAGAAATGCAAGCTTCTGGTTATCTGGTTATCACAGCATTCGATTGGCATGAAGCCTCGCTATACTAGGTTGATGAAATATTTCACTTTTCTCAGCTCATCTTTACAGATATTTTTAGTTAAATATTTACTTATAAATAAATTGATTTCAAGTCTGTAACAGCGCACGTCGATTTACATAAATACCAAACTCAAAATCTTCTCCTTTTCACAGAAATTCGAAATTGACTTACACACCTTTCATTCTCACAGGCTCAAATGTATTTTGAATTTTTTGTATTATATTTATTCTTGAATTAAATGAGCCTGTGAGAATGAAAGGTGTGTAAGTCAATTTCCAATTTCTGTGAAAAGGAGAAGATTTTGGGTTTGATGTTTATGTAAATCGACGTGCGCAGTTACAGACTTGAAATCAATTTAATTATAGGTAAATATTTAACTGCAAATGTCGATTTACATAAATACCAAACGCAAAACCTTCTCCTTTGTTAGATGTAAATCACTTTACTTGAATTTAGTAAAGTGATTTACACCACTTTCATTCTCACAGGCTCATTTAATTCAAGAATAAATATAAATAAATGATCATAGTTGTATATTTGCCATTTAGTCTGCTTCATGTGAAGCTTGATTTGTTTAGTTTGGCCAATTAACAACGTCTCAATACGGTAAAATTCAAAACACGATAAAATCTTTTTGTTTAAAAAATAGTAATAAATATAATAGTCAAAATTACAAATATACGATAATATACGATAATATAATAATGTTTAACACCAATTTCGCTTTAAAATATAGCATTGTTTGTTGATTTTGGTCAATTTATAACTTTACAATGCGGGAAACTTACAGACATGAATATGATGGGACCTATACATGTTTTGTGGGCTTGTTTATGCAGAGTCTCGCAATCAGGTCCGTTCTGGGAAAAATATTCGCGGGGGTTAAGGAATCGCAGACAAATAAATTTTAATTTTTTTCACACTTCATGAAGTGTGATAAAAATTACAAATTATTTGTCTGCGATTCTTTAACCCCCGCGAATATAAATAAATATAAACAAATTAAAAAAACGTTTTATTTATCCTTTAAAATGAATTATCACAAAGTAGACGCGCCTTAACAATCCAATATTTGAAATATTTTGTATTTACTATGAATTAGAAGATAAAAAAACTTTACATAACATTTCTGGGGTAGGAGGTTTAAACCCCTCCACAGATATGGCTCTAGTCACGCAATAATCACAGTAATACTAAAACTGTTTAAATATTAAGTAGATAATGATATAAATAAACAGTACATGAAGCCCCATTAATAATTTCCATAAAGCTTGTTTCCCTAACGACCTTGAGTCCGGGAATCCATGTCGCGTCATAACTCAAGTTTCATTAGCGCCGGGACCTTCCACCGTATATTAATACCTGTTGGACAATAAGCCGCTGACAGGGGTCGGATGATTGTTTATTGGAGTCCCGCGGGGGCAGGTCGGGCCGGGATCCGGGGGCAATATTGATCCGTCCGGATCTCAAGTCCGCGCGCGGTCACCTGCACGTACGCTCCTGCCATGATTTATTATCGCCATCAAAGACGTCCCCGGGGCGGCGGCGGTGGTGGTCTCGCGTTTTCGTCCCGCAACTCCCCCCGCAATAACTGTGAGTGTACGCGCGCGGGGGAAAACACTTTGATTTTCCACGCGGAGAAATAATGATACGCGTTACCGAATCCGGGGGCGGAGGGTGCAGTCTCGCAAGACAATGCCGCTATTAATCATTGTTATTAAACGGGGGGAGAGGTTGTGATTGTAATGCGGAAAATATTTGCTCGTCGGTCAGGGGGAGGGAGCACTCAATCAATAAAATTAATAACTGTCTGGTCGGACAATAACGGAGACGATTTAGAATAAATATTTTATAAATGGATGGGGAAATTATTATACATACTTTGTAAAATATACTGACTTGCATAAAAAAAACGCAACACAAAGAAGTTTTTAATAAAACCAGTGGCCCCTTGCAGCAATTACTGCAATAAATAAAATTATAAATTGTATATTTCTTTCTTTAAATATACAAAAACTGCTAGGTAAATATCGAATAAAACATTTATAAATTTATAATGCAATTAATAATAAATTTCGTCTCAATCCTGGAGTAATATAAAAATATATTAGTTGAGCGGAAAAATATTTAGAAAGAAATTAGTTCAAGCACAACTGTCGAAATTACCAAGCCCTATAGCTCTTCCGGTTAAATTTGAAACAATCTAGACATTTTTTTCGTCATCTAGATTATATTTCAAATCAACATTAGTTCATTAAATAAAATTTTCAAAGTTCGAAAAATTTGCCAAGCCTATAGCTTTTCCGGTTACCTTCGAAACCATCTCGACATTTTCCCCACCATCTAGACTATATTACAAACCCAGTAACTTTGTTTCAGTGTCAGATTACTTCTAGTTCGACCCCAGCTTTGACGCAACGGAGGATAGATTCTTATCACTTTTAAAATTAAATTTGTGACGGGTTTATCTTATATTTTACGGAAAAATTATTCAAAGATTTTTTATTTGGTTGAATATTATCTATCCAACAGGCTGAAGTTGATTTTGATCGGACAATTTTCAAGGGGATTCGGAACAAGTTTTTAACATAAAAAAATTGTTTGTAGTTTAAAAAAATTAGCCAAGCCCTATAGGTCATTCGATTCAATTTGAAACAATCTCGATATTATTTCTGCTATCTAAACTATATTTCCAATCAAACGACATCAGATTCAGGGCCATGCCACTTCTGGGACGGCCCCAATTTTGAACGGACCGTAGGTAGTTTTAGCATTTTTACCGATTTCTATCACTTTTATAATTTATCATGTGGTGCGTTTATCTTTTGTTTTATGGAAAACATATATTAAAATTTTTGATTTGGTTCAAAATTGTCTAGCCAGCAGGCTAAAAATTCATCTTAATTGGACAATTTTTAATTTCTTTTTCTTAACTTCTTCGACTTTACCGCCAAAACTATACACTTTTTGTAACAATATTTTTGTGTTTTTCTCTTTGGAAATGAAAGACCTACAATATAAGGATAAAAACCAACTTTTTATTATGAAACAAAATTAACAATGTTTCAAAAATTTGCCAAGCGTTATAGTTTTTCTGATTCAATTTGAAACAATTTTTTTTTCCGCCATCTAGGCTATATTTCCAACAAACGACATAAGTTTCAGCGCCATACCACTTCTGAGACGGCCCCGATTTTGAACGGACATCTCGACATTTTTTCCGCCATTTAGACTATATTTCTAATGAAATGACATTAGTTTCAGTGCCAGGCTACTTCTGGAATGACCCCAATGTTGACGCAACGAACTATAGTTTTGTGACATTGACGGAATTTTTTTCGACATTTTGCATTTTTGCTTTTATCAGCTTTATCAGTAATATTAGATCCATGACTGTTTAACTCGAGTAGATGTGGAATTATAGTGGATGCGCCGGGTAAATATATCATATCAATATAGTCAGCGAGTTCTAGCGGTCGCTGAAGAAGAGAACCAGTTTATATATTTTTTATTTATTTCTGTATATATTTAGAAAATATTGAAAAAATTTCATCAATTTGTTTACATTTTAACTCCAGTTATAACGGTTTTAAGTTAGTAGTGATTGAACCGCATCAATAGAGAATTTTTAAAAATCCCAAAGAATTTAATTAATTATTTTGATTTTTTTAATTATTTGATTTACAATCTTGAATATATTTCGAACATATATTAGATTATTTATCAATTTCTATACGTTTCAACTCGACTTGTAGAGGTTTTCAGTTATATTCAAACTTGACAAGATTGAAATTCAAAAAATCCCAAAAAATTTAATTAATTAATTAGAGTTTTTAAATTTTCTGTTTTACAATCTTGAATATATTTAGAACATATAATAATATTTTTATCAATTTCTATGTATTTCAACTCGAGTTGTACGGTTTTAATTTATATGCAATTGAAACTTTTCTATAGTGCATTTTAAAAAAATCCCAAAAAAAATCAATGAATTAACTAGAAATTTTAAATATTTTGCTTTATAATTTTGAATAAATTTAGAACTTATATTAAATTATTTATTTATTAATGTCTATATGTTTCAATTCGAGTTATAACGGTTCTCATTTATATGCAATTAAAACTTTTTAAGAGTGAATTTCAAAAAAATCCCCAAAAATTTAATTAATTAAATAGAGTTTTGAAATTTTCTACTTTACAATCTTGAGTATATTTAGAGCGTATATTAAATTATTTATCAATTTTTATAGATTTCAACTCGAGTTATAACAGTTTTCATTTATATGCTATTGAAATTTATCAAGATTAAATTTCAAAAAATCCCAAAAAATTTAATTAATTAAATAAAGTTTTTAAATTTTCTACTTTACAATCTTGAATGTATTTACAGCATATATTAAATTATTTATTAATTTCTATATATTTCAACTTGAGTTATAACGGTTTTCAGTTATATGCAATTGAAACTTAACAAGACTGAATTTCAAAAAATCCCAAAAAATGTATGTAATAATTAGAGTTTTAGAATTTTTATTTTTACAATCTTAAATAGATTTAGAATATATATTTTCAATTATCTATCCATTTCCATACGTTTAAACTTGAGTTAAACGGTTTTAATTTTTTGCAATTGAAACTTTTTAACAGTATATTTCAATAAATCCCAAAGAAAATTAATTAATTAAATAGTTTTTAAATTTTTTACTTCACAATCTTGAATATATTTAGAGTATATATTAAATTAGTTATCAATTTCTATACATTTGAACTCGAGTTATAACTGTTTTTAGTTATTTGCAATTAAAACATCTCAAGATTGAATTTAAAAAATTCCCAAAAAAAATAAATAATTAACTAGAGTTTTTTAATTTTCTGTTTTATTATCTTGAATATATTTAGAACATATATTAAATTATTTATCAATTTCTATAAATTTCAACTTGAGTTATAACTGAATTTCAAAAATTCCCAAAAAATTTAATTAATTAATTAGAGTTTTAGAATTTTTATTTTTACAATCTTGAATAGATTTAGAATATTTATTCAATTATTTATCAATTTCCATACGTTTCAACTAGAGTTATACGGTTTTAATTGTTTTGCAATTGAAACTTTTCAAGAGTGAATTTCAAAAAATCCCAAAAAATTGAATTAATTAAATAGAGTTTTTAAATTTTTTACTTGACAATCTTGAATATGTTTAGAGTATATATTAAATTAGTTATCAATTTCTATATATTTAAACTCTAGTTATAACTGTTTTTAGTTTAAGTAATTTATCAAGATTGAATTTCAAATATTCCCAAAAAAATTAATTCATCAACTAGAGTTTTTAAATTTTCTTTTTTAGAATATTGAATATATTTAGAACATATATTAAATTATTTATCAATTTCTATTCATTTCAACTTGAGTTATAACGGTTTTCAGTTATATGCAATTGAAACTTATCAAGACAAAATGAAATTCAAATATTCCCAAAAAAATTAATTAATTAATTAGATTTTTAGAATTTTTATTTTTACAATCTTAAATAGATTTAGAATATTTATTCAATTATTTATCAATTGCCATACGTTTCAACTTAAGTTATACGGTTTTAATTTTTTTGCAATTGAAACTTTTCAACAGTGAATTTTAAAAAATCCCAAAAAAATTTATTAATTAAATCGAGTTTTTAAACTTTTTACTTGACAATCTTGAATATATTTAGAGTATATATTAAATTAGTTATCAATTGCTATACATTTGAACTTGAGTTATAACTGTTTTTAGTTATATGCAATTGAAACTTATCTAGATTGAATTTCAGAAATTCCAAAAAAAATTAATTCATCAACTAGAGTTTTTTAATTTTCTGTTTTATAATCTTGAATATATTTAGAATATATATTAAATTATTTATCAATTTCTATACATTTGAACTCGAGTTATAACGGTTTTCAGTTATATGCTATTGAAATTGATCAAAATTAAATTTCAAAAAATCCCAAAAAATTTAATTAATTAAATAGAGTTTTTAAATGTTCTACTTAATAATCTTGAATATATTTAGAGTTGATATTAAATTAGTTATCAATTTCTATACATTTGAACTCGAGTTATAACTGTTTTTAGTTATATGCAATTCAAACATATCAAGATTGAATTTTAAAAATTCCCAAAAAATTTAATTAATTAACTAGAATTTCTAAATTTTCTGTTTAATAATCTTGAATAGATTTAGAACATATATTAAATTATTTATCAATTTCTATAAATTTCAACTCGAGTTATAGCGGTTTTCAGTTATATGCAATTGAAACTTTTCTAGAGGTTATTTCAAAAAATCCCAAAAGTGTAATTAATTAAATAAAGTTTTTAAATTGTCTACTTTACAATCTTAAATATATTTACAGTGTATTTTAAATTATTTATGAATTTTTATAGATTTTAATTCGAGTTATAACAGTTTTCAGTTATATGCAATTGAAACTTGAATCAAGATTTAATTTCAAAAAAACCCAAAAAAATTAATTAATCAAATAAAGTTTTTAAATTTTCTAATATACAATCTACATATATTTAAGATTATAGAGTAGAAAATTTAAAAACTTTATTTAATGAATTAATTTTTTTGCGATTTTTTGAAATTCAATCTTGATAAGTTTCAATTGCATATAACTGAAAACCCTTATAACTTGAGTTAAAATCTATAAAAATTCATATATAATTTAATATACACTCTGAATATATTCAAGATTGTAAAGTAGACAATTTAAAAACTTTATTTAATTAATTACATTTTTGGGATTTTTGAAATGACCTCTAGAAAAGTTTCAATTGCATATAAATGAAAAGCGTACAACTCGAGTTGAAATATATAGAAATTGATAAAAAAAATTATTATATGTTCTAAATATATTCAAGATTGTAAAACAGAAAATTTAAAAACTCTAATTAATTAATTAAATTTTTTGGGATTTTTTGAATTTCAATCTTGAATTTGCATATAACTTAAAACCGCTATAACTTAAGTTGATACGTATAGAAATTGATAAATAATCTAATATATGTTCGAAATATATTCAAGATTGTAAATCAGATAATTAAAAAATCAAAATAATTAATTAAATTATTTGGGATTTTTTAAAATTCAATATTGATGCGATTCAATCACCACTAACTTAAAACCGTTATAACTGGAGTATAAATATAAACAAATTGATGAATTTTTTTCAATATTTTCTAAACATATACAGAAATAACGGTTTTTAGTTATATGCAATTGAAACTTATCAAGATTGAATTTCAAAAAAATTGCAAAAACTTAAAACCGTTATAACTGGAGTTAAAATATAAACAAATTGATGAAATTTTTTCAATATTTTCTAAATATATACAGAAATAAATAAAAAATATATAAACTGGTTCTCTTCTTCAGCGACCGCTAGAGCTCGCTGACTATATTGGTATGATATATTTACCCGGCGCATTCACCATAATTTCACATCTACTTGTGTTAAACAGTCATGGATTTAATATTACTGATAAAGCTGAAAAAAAAGCAAAAATGAAAAATTTAAAAGAAACGTCACAAAACTATAGTTCGTTGCGTCAAAATTGGTGTCGTTCCAGAAGTAGCCTGGCACTGAAACGAATATCATTAATTAATTTAATAATATATAAATTAATAAAAAAATTAATAACATTTATTACAAATATAGTCGAGATGGCGGAAAAAATGTCGAGATTGTTTTAAATTGAACCTGCAAAGCTACAGGACTAAATTTTATTTTATAGAAACTGGTTTTTGTCTTATTTTGTAGGTTTTTCATGTCCAAAGAGAAAAAAACAAATATATTGTTATATAAACTATACCGTTCCGGCGGTAAAGTCGGAGAAGTAAAGAAAAATAAATTAAAAATTGTCCATACAAGATGAACTTTAGCTTGTTAGATAGAAAATTGTGAACCAAATGAAAAATCTTAATATATTTTTCCTTAAAATAGAAAATGAACGCGCTACATAAAAATAGTAAAATTCTGTAAAAATGCCAAAACGACGTTGTAAATTGGGGTCGTCCCAGCAGTGGCATGGCGCTGAAACTTATGTCGTTTGTTGGAAATATAGTCTAGATGGCGGAAAAAATGTCGAGATTGTTTCAAATTGATTCAGAAAAACTACAAGCCTTGGCAAATTTTTGAAACATTATAAATTTTGTTTCATAATAGAAAGTGGTTTTTAGTCTTATTTGGAGGCCTTTCATTTCCAAAGAGAAAAACACAAAAATATTGTTACAAAAAGTGTATCGTTTTGGCGGTAACGTCGAAGAAGTTAAGAAAAATAAAATAAAAATTGTCTAATTAAGATGAACTTCAGCCGGTTGGATAGACAATTTTGAACCAAATCAAAAATCTTAATATATTTTTTCCA
The DNA here is from genome assembly GCA_963942505.1 of Lordithon lunulatus. NCBI lineage: Eukaryota > Metazoa > Arthropoda > Insecta > Coleoptera > Staphylinidae > Lordithon > Lordithon lunulatus. Next base: position 56,709,920 of record OZ012668.1, on the reverse strand, counting down.
TAAAACAAAAGGTAAACGCGCCACATGATACATTATAAAAGTGATAAAAATCGGTAAAAATGACAAAACTATCTACGGTCGGTTTAAAATTGGGGCCGTCACAGTAGTGAAATGGCCTTGAAACTTATGTCGTTTGATTAGAAATATGGTCTAGATGGCGTGAAAAATGTCGAGATCGTTTCAAATTGAATCTATAGGGCTTGGCAATTTTTTTAAACTATTAACAAATTTTTTCATGTTAGAAAATGGTTCTTAATCTCATTTTGTAGATCTGTAGAAAATTCCGAAAAAAATATTGTTATAAAAAGTGTACCGATGTGGCGGTGAAGTAGAAGAAGTGATGAAAATTAAAATTAAAATTCTCCAATCAAAATAGACTTTAGCTTATTGGATAGACAATTTTCAACCAAATTAAAAATCTTAGTATAATTTTTCCCTAAAATATATGATAAACCCGTCACAAATTTAATTTTAAAAGTGACAAGAATCGGCAAAATTGCCAAAACTATCCTCCGTTGCGTCGAAGCCTGTGGTCGTACTAGAAGTAATCTGACACTCAAACTAAGTCACTGGATTTGAAATATGGTCTAGATGAAGAGAAAAATGTCGATATTGTTTCAAAGGTAACCGGAAAAGCTACAGAGCTGGGAAAAATTTTCAAACTTTGAATATTTTATTCCATGATAGAAAGTTGTACTTGACGTCTTTTTGTTGGTATTTTAATACCTAAGAAACTTCCGAAAAAATATTGTTATAAAAAGTGTACTGTTTTGTCGGTAATAGCGCAGAAGTGAATAAAAATAAAAGGAAAATTGTCCAACTTCAGCCTGTTTTTTTGCTTTATTATTTTGAAAATATATATTAAATTATTTATGAATTTTTATACATTTCAACTCGAGTTATAACGGTTTTCAGTTATATTCAATTGAAATTATCAAGATTGAATTTCAAAAAATCCCAAAATATGTATTTAATTAAATAGAGTTTTTAAATTTTCTGCTTTACAATCCTGAATATATTTAGAACACATATTAAATTATTTAACAATTTTTATACGTTTCAACTCGTTTATAAGGTTTTCAGTTATATGCAATTGAAACTTTTTAGATTGAATTTCAAAAAACCCCAAAATATTTATTTAATTAAATAGAGTTTTTAAATTTTCTGCTTTACAATCTTGAATATATTTAGAATACATATTAAATTATTTACCAATCCATATTAAATGATTTATTAATTTGTATGCGTTTCAACTCATTTATAATGTTTTCAGTTATATGCAATTGAAACTTTCTTAAGATTGAATTTCAAAAAATCCCAAAATATTTATTTAATTAGAGGTTTTAAAATTTCTTTTTTTACTCTTGATGAGTCAGTTTTGGATTACCTATCCAATGAGCCCGAACTCAATTTATTTTGAAAACATTAATTTTTTATTGTTGCACTTTTCTGGCAGTACATACTTGACATTTTCTCATAATTTTTTCGCCTTTTTTTTCGTTGGCTTTTTAGCACGCACAAACTGGCAGTTGATTTTTTTCTCTACGATTAATTCCATGTTTCACGCTTTCCAACATTTCCCTAACTATAAGCGCCTAAAATAACAAACATAATTGAGAAAACAGAGCGGAAAACAAGCTTAGCTAGATTAGAACAGCACCGAACGATAAACGAAGGCGGCATTTTTTAGATAAGCGTAATAGTTATAATTATATACATGTATTAAATTATTTTCATATAACCTACAGCTCTAATTTTTTTCACTGTACTAACAATTAGTAATTATGTTTGTTGTTCAGTATTGACACACGGGATGAAGTTTAATACCTGATAAATTTTTGAGTTCACATCATTTAAAAATGGTTGAAAAAATTATATTTTCATTAAAACTTGGAAATTCTAAATTCAAAATCGACGTTGCAAAAATCATAAATAAAGGTAGCTAGCTTAGAACAGTCCCTAACGATAAACGAAATCGGCTTTTGTTGGATATACGTAATAGATGTAATCATATACATGTATTAAATTATTTTCATATAACATACAGCTCTAATGTTTTTCACTATACCAACAATTGGTAATTATGTTTGTTGTTCATTATTGACACACGGGGTGATGTTTAATACCTGATTAATTATTGCGTTCACATCGGTTCTCTCGCTACAACAATATCAATATCGATTCCAAATGCATAGAGCAGTAAACATTCATATTCAGCTAATTGCATATTTAATTTTATGCTAAATAGTAAACGCAAAACGCAGCATGTACACGTAGCACACCCATACGTACATACATACATACATTGACGGTGAACACGCACAGTGCGAGGGGCGGCATATTAAAATTACACAATCTAATTTTAAATAATACACAAATGGAATTTGTACGCGCCGCGCGCGCTCTTAATTACGCCTAGCATGGATTCAATTATAAAATGTATGCCGCGCTTATTTATTATCTATTAGTGCTGGATTAGGCACGTGACTGTAACATGTTAGAAGTATATAGATATCTACTTACAACATTATATATAATTAGGAATTTACATTTAAATAAACATATTTATGTTTAATTTTTTTTTAAAAAAACGACTGTAACATGTTAGAAGTATATAGATATCTACTTACAACATTATATATATTTAGGAATTTACATTTAAATAAACATGTTTATGTTTAATTTTTTTTTTAAAGTAAGGCCCGCCACAGTATACGAACATATGTCTGATAATTGTCAAATTCTGAACAATATTTTGAAAGTTGAATTGTATCATATTTATAGCTATTATTACTTGTTGCTTAACTTTTTTGTGTTTTGTGATTAGGCACGTGACTGTAACATGTTAGCAGTATATTTATCTACTTACAACATTATATATAATTAGAAATTTACATTTACATAAACATGTTTATATTTAAATTATTTTTTTTAAGTAAGGCCCGCCACAGTATACAAACATATGTCTGATGATTGTTGTCAAATTATAAACAATATTTTGAAAGTTGAATTTTATCATATTTATAGCTATTATAACTTGTTGCTTAACTTTTTTGTGTTTGGTTACACATTAGAATTTAATAAATGTCCAGTAAAAACGGCAAAAAACAAACGAATATAAATAAATCGTGGGCGGTAATTGCAATTTGTTTTTTGCAATAAAACAAATTGCAATTACCGCCCACGATTTATTTATATTCCTTTATTTTTTGCCGTTTTTACTGGACATTTATTAAATTCTAATGTGTAACGTCGTTTATGTTGGTGTTTTAACGATACACGTTAAAATCACCAACAATTTTTGGTTAGGTTTGTTGGATTGTATGGTAATTTGGTATCCATAATCATAATCATAATCGTTTATTGGTGTTATCACTGTTACAGTTTACACAAGTCAATACAATATGAGAACAAAATACACATTTACACATAAAAAATACGTATAAACAAGAAAAATAGAATGAGCCCAACATTCACTTACTGTTGTTATGCAACAAACCTTCCATCCTTTACTTATAATAATAATAATAATAAACTGTCTTTATTTTGTATGATACACATTTACAATGAAATTTACATTTGAATAGATATTTATCAATATAAGCCACAGCAAACTACGTCTCTATAGAACGCTGCGAATTTTTATTTGTATTTTATTAGAAACTTAATTACAACCTAAATTTTAAATCACTTTCGACGGAATACAAAAGGAATTATGCAGGGCAAAATAAAAAACCATTTCAGCTTATCATAATTCTTCTCATCATCTGGATAATTCAGTTTCTTCAACTTGAACACTGGTGGTTTATTTTCATTCATGTGATTGCCTACACTTTAACCCCTATTTAATACTCATGGCTGTATTTTAAAGATTTTTATATATTTTAATGTCAAAATAGAATGTTCAGTGACATTTATTATGTCAAGTTGTACATTAATCTGTATCAAGGATGACAATTATGTGTTATAACATGGCTAACTTTTTCTATAGAAGTTATTTTGCACTTTAACCTCTGTATTCACCGACGTTTCATAAATCTATCAATAGCTATTGAACCCATAAGTATTCGTTTTATAGCAACTATAAATACATTATCTAGATAATGTAGTTACTTTAGATTCTCTTTATTGTAAACACTGAATGATTAAACAAAATGTGTCATCAAAGCTCCAATCGCAAGTGTTATTCAAGGTGTTAGACATTTGTTTTGACATATTCTTTCACAATGACGTTGTCAATTTATCCATTCAATAGCTGCACCTTTCACGAAGTGAAGGGTCACAAATCGACACCATTCGTAATAATAGCAAATTCGATCGATCGGTATATTCATTGCGATCGCTCAAAAAATCCACCTCCTGGCTTTTGCTTGGATTACAAATTATCCGGATTAACATCAGTATTATGTTCATTCCATCAATACTGCACCTTACAAGATTAGTAATACTGTCAATATTTTAAAATATTGACAGTATTATTAACGGTGTAAGGTAGATATTATAAAAAGTTACAAATTAAACAATTTTTTTATAAGTTGTCCACCGTAAATAATTTTATTATTTCCATAAGGTTACATAGTTTAGATAATTATTTCTTCTTGGGTATATACATTATAAATGGAATTACAATCGGCATTCTTTGGAGGTAAAACCAAATATCACGTTCCTCGTCATAACTTGGAAATACATTTCGACTCTGCTTCTCTTCATTTTCTTTCTCTCGACGCTTATTATTTGCATCATCAGTTCCTATTTTACAAGAAATTTAGTTTCCACTCTGATATAATATATTCTGTAATGTCTATAATGAAGGTGTGTAAATATGTCAATGTCAATATCTCTCAAGCCGTGTATACATCACTATTAAACTTCATTTTCAAAATTAAATAAAATACAAGAAATTTTTAAAAACAAATAGGTTTTTTGTTGGACAAATACATTTCAAATTTGCTCTATATTGAGTATCAACCCTCAATTATTCATGTTATTATTACTTTACTATTAATAGTAAAGTAATAAATAAATAAAATAAGTAGGTAAGGGGTCACTTTGGCCCTTACCTACTTATTTTATTTATTTATTACTTTACTATTAATAGTAAAATAATAAATAAATAAAATAAGTAGGTAAGGGGTCACTTTGGCCTGGGAAAAAACTGATGACCGTGGGAACCGAAAATTGTTCATCTTCATTATCTTGTCTCACCTATCTCATCTTATCTCACCTGTCTCATCTTCTTATCTCACCTGTCTCATCTTCTTATCTCACCTGTTTCATCATCTACTAGATCTTGATAATATTCATCAACATTTGAGTACTCAATCTGATCGTTAATTTATTTTCATACACACTCATATGTTGGAAGACTAGAGTGTGTAATTAAAACACAATTACTTGTATAACACAGAATATTTATTTATAGTTAGAATGAGAGAATTATTTTGCGAAAAACGTAAATTGTAAAAAAATATTTTATAAACGCATAATAACCGGTCTGCGTTTATAAAATATTTTATACAATTTACATTTTTCGCAAAATAATTTTCTCACTCTCAACTATATCAGATGTAAATAAATTTCAATTGCTAAACACGTTTACTAACCAACTATAAACCATTCGCGTGTTTAATGTTAATGAAATGTATATTTGAATTAACCGCGCAGGTAATCTGTGCAAGTAATGTCCCGGATCGGTCGGGGTGGGCTGTCCCGCGGGAACCGCGGCCGCCCGCCGCCGCACTTCAATTAGTCATTCAAGGCTGAGTAGCTGTCAATTTATTCTCATCACCGCACGCCCCCTCGTCCAATAAACACGCTTATTATTCATTCCAGCATGGAAATTCATGCGTCCTGATAGATTTTATAGGTGCACACTATCCGGACGTGGCACTCGGGCCATCAATAACAATATTGATTTTATAGATGCGTTGGCTGGAGCGGCTGCACCCCCCCAATACAAGCAATAACTCCACCATCAAACCCAGCACGCGCAGTTCAACTATGAATAGATCAATTTACGAATGGGTTTCATGGACAGGGTCTGTGGTTTATCATAGCAAATGGAAATTGATAAGTATTATTTAGTTGGGTAATTTATTCTATATGTATAACTGAAATTGTTCTTTCTCCATGAAATTTAGTATTGTATTTCATTATAATAATATTAAAATTTTACTACTAAAGAAAAGCAAGAACGAGAAAGTACAAATAACACTAAGACAACTAAAGGATAAGCAGTATTGCAACTATTACACCACCAAAAATTCATAAAAACATGTGTCCAATAATATATATATATATATATATATATATATATATATATTTATATATATAGATATATATATATATATATATATATATATATATATATATTTATATATATAGATATATATATATATATATATATATATATATATATATATATATATATATATATATTATTGGGCACATGTTTTTATGAATTTTTGGTGGTGGTGGATGAGCTTTTATAATGCCACAAATTCGCTTATTTGTATAAATCAACTTTAAAAGCGTATACAAAATATAAATTGATTGTTTTTTCATATGAACGTGGAATTTATTTAATTCAATCTTTCACTAAAATCAATTGTATTAATAAACCACCATTATAATCCCTCCGGTACGTGCCATTTGATCATTATAAACCAATGACGTGCACATTAAATATTAGCTCGAATCACATGATATATAATTGGACTACTCGTATAACCAAACCTGCTTTCAATACTATCAAATACCAAAAAGTGTGCAATTACCGGTTTATTTGTGAGCGCTCACTGTATGTTTTGAATCGATCGCCCGGGGTTGTTACGTCTTCACAACGACCAGATTGCTGTTGGCGGATACTCCCCGTCGCGGGTGCCTGGCTTTACGATGCAGCCTGCATATTCGTTGCGGCCAGCCATTTATTTTATTTGTACCCGCATTTTCTGGTCCGGTACGGCTTTATATGCGACGAGGGTGCAGTGCTTCTAATTGGAGGACGAAAAAAGCCGCAACGGATTGAGAATTTATATTTTTAACTACATTTTGAGAACGCAATAAGCACTCGAATATTATTACCGACTTTTCTAACAAAATTGATTATAGTAACAAGAAAAAAAGGTTAATATTTTTAAAAAGAAGTATATATATATATATATATATATATATATATATATATATATTTATTGCTATTTAGGAAGTCCAGCTCATTTTATACGCGCCTATTTATACTTCTCCATATCCATCTTCTTCTGTTCGGCTTTTGGTAGAAGGTGTTTATTACATTTAGATCATTATCGCATGCATAGTTTAGCAACATGTTTCGTCTCTCATTTATTTCCCCCAGTTCAAATGGGCCCACCAAATACAAGTTGAAATGTTTAAACAAAAAATAGTGTTTTTGGCAAATATTTAAAATTTCAATTACATTTATTTATAAACACATTTTATTAAAACAGCTATAACTTGATTTGTAGCTATTGAATATTGCTACAAATTGTCAGCTATATTAAAATCATGTTGATGAATCACCAAATACAAGTTAAAATTTTTAAACAAAAAAATGTATTTTTGGCGAATTTTTAAAGATTCAATCACATTGATTTATAAACATATTTTATTAAAACAGCTATAACTCTATTTGTAACTATTGAATATTACTATAATTTGTCAGCTATATTGAAAACATGTTGATGAATCACAAAATACAAGTTGAATTTTTTAAACCAAAAAATGTATTTTTGGCGAATTTTTAAAATTACTATCACATTCATTTATAAACATATTTTACTAAAACAGCTATAACTCTATTAGTTGCTATTGAATATTGCTACAAATCGTCAGCTATATTGAAAACATGTTTATGAATCACCAAATACAAGTTAAAATTTTAAAACAAAAAAATGTATTTTTGGCGAATTTTAAAAATTACAATCACATTTATTTATAAACATATTTTCTAAAACAGCTATAACTCTATTTGTAGCTATTTAATATTACTACAAATTGTCAGATATATTGAAAACATGTTGATGAATCACCAAATACAAGTTACAATTTTTAAACAAAAAAAATGTATTTATGACGAATTTTTTAAAATTCAATCACATTTTTTTACAAACATATTTTATAAAAACAGCTGTAACTCTGTTTGTAGCTATTGAATATTGCTACAAATTGTCAGCTATATTGAAAACATGTTGATGAATCACAAAATACAAGTTGAAATTTTTAAACCAAAAAATGTATTTTTGGCGAATTTTTAAAATTACTATCACATTCATTTATAAACATATTTTATTAAAACAGCTATAATTCTATTAGTTGCTATTGAATATTGCTACAAATTGTCAGCTATATTGAAAACATGTTGATAAAGCACCAAATACAAGTTGAAATTTTTAAACCAAAAAAGGTATTTTTGGCGAATTTTTAAAATTACTATCACATTTATTTACAAACATAATTTATTAAAACAGCTATAATTCTATTAGTTGCTATTGAATATTGCTACAAATTGTCAGCTATATTGAAAACATGTTGATAAAGCACCAAATACAAGTTGAAATTTTTAAACCAAAAAATGTATTTTTGGCGAATATTCAAAATTACAATCACATTTATTTATAAACATATTTTATTAAAACAGCTATAACTCTATTAGTAGCTATTGAATATTGCTACAAATTGTCAGCTATATTGAAAACATGTTGATGAATCACAAAATACAAGTTGAATTTTTTAAACCAAAAAATGTATTTTTGGCGAATTTTTAAAATTACTATCACATTTATTTACAAACATATTTTATTAAAACAGCTATAACTCTATTAGTTGCTATTGAATATTGCTGCAAATTGTCAGCTATATTGAAAACATGTTGATGAATCACCAAATACAAGTTGAAATTATTAAACAAAAAAATGTATTTTTGGCGAATTTTTAAAATTACAATCACATTTATTTATAGACATATTTTTTAAAACAGCTATAACTCTATTTGTAGCTATTGAATATTACTACAACTTGTCAGCTATATTGAAAACATGTTGATGAATCATCAAATACAAGCTACAATTTTTAAACAAAAAAATGTATTTTTGGCGATTTTTTAAAAATTCAATCACATTTTTTTACAAACACATTTTATTAAAACAGCTGTAACTCTGTTTGTAGCTATTGAATAGTGCTGCAAATTGTCAGCTATATTGAAAACATGTTGATGAATCACCAAATATAAGTTGAAATTTTTAAACCAAAAAATGTATTTTTGACGAATTTTTAAAATTATAATCACATTTATTTATAAACATATTTTATTAAAACAGCTATAACTCTATTTGTAGCTATTGAGTATTGCTAAAAATTGTCAGCTATATTGAAAACATGTTGGTGAATTACCAAGTGCAAGTTACAAATTTTAAACAAAAAAATGTATTTTTGGCGAATTTTTAAAAATTCAATCACATTTTTTTACAAACACATTTTATTAAAACAGCTGTAACTCTGTTTGTAGCTATTGAATATTGCTACAAATTGTCAGCTATATTGAAAACATGTTGATGAATCACAAAATACAAATTGAATTTTTTAAACCAAAAAATTTATTTTTGGCGAATTTTAAAAATTACTATCACATTTATTTACAAACATATTTTATTAAAACAGCTATAACTCTATTAGTTGCTATTGAATATTGCTACAAATTGTCAGCTATATTGAAAACATGTTGATGAATCACCAAATACAAGTTGAAATTACTAAACCAAAAAATGTATTTTTGGCGAATTTTTAAAATTATAATCACATTTATTTATAAACATATTTTCTAAAACAGCTATAACTCTATTTGTAGCTATTGAATATTACTACAAATTATCAGCTATATTGAAAACATGTTGATGAATCACCAAATACAAGTTACAATTTTTAAACAAAAAAATATATTTTTGGCGATTTTTTTAAAATTCAATCACATTTTTTTAAAACAGCTGTAACTCTGTTTGTAGCTATTGAATATTGCTACAAATTGTCAGCTATATTGAAAACATGTTGATGAATCACAAAATACAAGTTGAATTTTTTAAACCAAAAAATGTATTTTTGGCGAATTTTTAAAATTACTATCACATTTATTTACAAACACATTTTATTAAAACAGCTATAACTCTATTAGTTGCTATTGAATATCGCTGAAAATTGTCAGCTATATTGAAAACATGTTGATGAATCACCAAATACAAGTTAAAATTTTAAAACAAAAAATGTATTTTTGGCAAATTTTTAAAAATTCAATCACATTTATTTATAAACATATGTTATTAAAACCGCTATAACTCTATTTTTAGCTATTGAATATTGCTACAAATTGTCAGCTATATTGACAACATGTTGGTGAATCACCAAATACAAGTTAAAATTTTTAAACAAAAAAATGTATTTTTGGCGAATTTTTTAAAATTCAATCACATTTATTTACAAACACATTTTATTAAAACAGCTGTAACTCTGTTTGTAGCTATTGAATATTGCTACAAATTGTCAGCTATATTGAAAACATGTTGATGAATCACAAAATACAAGTTATTAAACCAAAAAATGTATTTTTGGCGAATTTTTAAAATTACTATCACATTTATTTATAAACATATTTTATTAAAACAGCTATAACTCTATTAGTTCCTATTGAATATTGCTACAAATTGTCATCTATATTGAAAATATGTTGATGCATCACCAAATACAAGTTGAAATTTTTAAACCAAAAAATGTATTTTTGGCGAATTTTTAAAATTACAATCACATTTATTTATAAACATATTTTATTAAAACAGCTATAACTCTATTAGTAGCTATTGAATATTGCTACAAATTGTCAGCTATATTGAAATCATGTTGATGAATCACCAAATACAAGTTGAAATTTTTAAACAAAAAATTGTGTATTTGGCGAATTTTGTAAATTTCAATCACATTTATTTATAAACATATTTTATTAAAACAGCTATAACTCTATTTGTAGCTATTAAATATTGCTACAAATTGTCAGCTGTAGTGTAAACATGTTGATGAATCACCAAATACAAGTTGAAATTGTTAAACAAAAAAATGTATTTTTGGCGAATTTTTAAAATTACTATCACATTTATTTACAAACATATTTTATTAAAACAGCTATAACTCTATTATTTGCTATTGAATATTGCTACAAATTGTCAGCTATATTGAAAACATGTTAATGAATCACCAAATACAAGTTGAAATTTTTAAACCAAAAAATTTGTTTTTGGCGAATTTTTAAAATTACAATCACATTTATTGATAAACATATTTTATTAAAACTTTTCTTTTCTGTTCTACGGCAGTTGTCTTGCTTGTATAACTGTCTTTCCTTTCTTGATTATTATTTCCTCTATTCTGTTGTGCCACTCTTTTCTTGGTCCACCTCTTCTTCTTTTATTTCCAGTTTTTGCTTCCCATACCTGTTTTGTTTGATTTTTTTTGTCCATCCTAATTAAATGTCCCCACCAGTTAGTGGTGTCGTTTCTTTTCTATATACTTTTCTATAGCTTCAATTCCCAATTCTTCGCTGATGTCATCATTTCTTATTCTGTCTCTTCTCATAACTTGTTTTACTGCTCTGAGATATTTCATTTCCATTGCCTGTATTCTACTTTTGCCCCTCTTCGTTAGTATCCACGTCTCGCTCCCTTATGTCAGTATAGGTCTATATATGCTTTTGTATATATTTATTTTTGTCCTTCTGCTGATCTCTTTTTTGTTAATCAGTATATTGCACAGTGCGTGTTTTAATGCTTTAACTGTTGTTTATTCTGTTACTAAGTTCACCTTCCATTTTTCGTCTTGTTTCAGTGCTACTCCTAGGTATTTAAATTGTTCTACTTGTTCTATTTTGTGTTGTTCTGTCTTTATTTAAAGAAGTAATTCGTATTATTCTGCTAAAGTATATCATACATTTCATAAAATTGTTAATTTTTCCATAAAATATAATAGAATAACCCAACTCAGTGGCCGAGCGGTTAGAGGCGTCGCCCATCTCGTAGTGAGCATTGGGGAGCCTGAGTTCGATCCCTAGCGGGGAGCAAATTTCACCTTTCACTGTTTTTCAGAGGTTTTCTGTGTAGTTATATCGGGTGATTACACTCCTCCCTTGACCGACGGAAAAGCCTCAAGCTATCCCTATATCCTATATCCCTATAAAGATAGAAGTTTTTTTTATAATAGAAGAATAATCCAGCATAAAAGTCTTTGGTTTTCAAAGATTCGCTCTACTAGGTGCCTCCATTTTCCAGTGTCATCCGACAACGACTGAATTTCCTCCCCCGGGCACTAAACATCGAACAATACGCCGCTTCACCTCGCACCCTGACACCCCCCGCTATGAAAAGCTCGATCATCAATAAACGATTTATAAAGCACCTCTTAACCGTCGCCGAGATAAAGAATTGGAGTTTAATAACGGTCGCCAGTATCGCCCCGGAAGGAAACTTTTAATAATTAGCTCCTTGCCGTGATGCATCGCCCGTCCCGGCCGCCCGCTTTACCGCCGTGATTTACTGCGATTTTAATTCGTTCCGGATCAATGCCGTAATTTATGCGCCGCCGATATTAATCCCGCCGCCGCCGCCGCCGCAGCAATTACCCGCGCACACGAAAAAATTAGCCTCCCAAAAAACGGTTTGAAAGTGTACACCCCCTCCTCATCGATTTTGCCGCTGCTGAGGTCCAACGAGTTGCTTTTAAAGTTGCAACTAATGTAATTACGGGGAGTGATCCTGAAGGATTCGTGTCCTAACGTTCGGGCGCCGACAGTTCGTTTTAAAGTTTTATACACGGCGGCTGGCCCGAACGAAAACACTGAGAATTTGTTTTAATAGCATGAAATGTACTGCAATATTTAGACAGTAATAGGTTTATGAAATTTATCAAAAACTGGTTCTTCTAAACTTCATTAGAAACATTATTACATCGTACATATGTGTCCAAAAAGAGATACATGTAATCTTGTAGTAACTAAAAAACTGAATTTAATATAAATGACTATTTGGCAGATACTGATATGTGAATTTTACTTTAAAAGAAAAGACCTTTATTTGGCATACCGCTCAAAAAATTGACGAATTTTAATAACTTTTTTTCATAAATTGCCATAATAATATAGAGTCAATCTTTTATAAATGGGAAGTTTTATTATTAATTTGGAATTTCCATGTGTTAATTATTATTTGTAGGTAATAGAAAATGGTAATTAACAAAAAATAGTACAATATCTATAGCATGCTCATCAACTCGTGTTTACTAAACGGCACAGATACATTGCGAATAACAGAGAGAAACAGAAGGTTACGGGCAGTGGAGATGAAGTATTTTAGGAGATCAGTGAGAGTTTCATAATGATAGAATAATAGACAAAGATATACGTACTCAAATGGAAATCAAAAGAAGAGGATGGGTCAAAAATACTGACTATTTTTCAAATATTGGATTGTTAAATAAATAAAGTGGACGCCTTTTATGATAATTCATTTTAAAGGATAAATAAAACGATTTTTTACTTTGTTTTTTATCACACTTCAGTTACACTTTGCAACTAGTTTCGGCTAAGCTCTAGCCATTTTCGAGCTCCTGCGATATTAAAGGTCAAAGTTTGAAGAGTTTAGGAAACAAATTGTTTGCTCCTTAATTTTATAACTGAAAGATGAGCTCTTAATATTAACAGGCAGGTCCTCCTCATCACAGTTTTTCATTTTTACCTAAACGAAAAAAAATATATGTCGCCACTCATTGAACGTATAGCAATTCTTGATAAACATTCTTGTAGGAAATAGAACGCTCTACAAAAAACGTTTCTTATTATTTTTTCGGTTATCTAACCAGTTAAAAGATATAAGGTCAGCATTTGAGGGATTTTATAACAGGATTTGTTTGCTTCTTAATTTTTATAATTAGCTAAATAGTAAGCATTATGGAATGGATAACACGTATTTCTGTAGGAAATTAACTGATCTTCAAAAATGGTTTGAATTGTTAAATCGATTACTGTTAGTGTTTACAAGATATTTGTATCCAAAGCTCAATACATACTGATTTTCGAAGTTTTTAATAATTGTCTTAGAAATGATAAATTTAATCCATTAATTTTCGAAAATTATTATATAAATTTGACTTTCTATCAATAAAAATAGCTTTTTATGCGTTTACAATAAACCAAATTATATTTAAAACAAACAAAAAAAATTAAATTCAGTGAATGAATAATCGATTTTTTACTTTGTTTTTTATCACACTTAGGTTACACTTTGCAACTAGTTTCGGCTAAGTTCTAGCCATTTTCGAGCTCCTCCGATTGCAAACTAGTTTCGACTAAGCTCGGAGGAGCTCGAAAATGGCTAGAGCTTAGCTGAAACTAGTTGCAAAGTGTAACTGAAGTGTGATAAAAAAAATTAAGTAAAAAATCGTTTTATTTATCCTTTAAAATGAATTATCACAAATTAGATGCCTTAACAATTCTAACAACTACTAAAGGTAACTATTGCAATCTTTAAAATACATTTATCTCTATTTATTTTTGTAAGTTACGACATCTGTTATCTAAGTGTACGATATATAGTAATTGAGACATATTAGATTTTGGAAAATAGCCACAGATATAAAAAATAGATAATTCAGATAAAATCTTTTTTTGAGTAATTAACTTTAGCAATGAATAATTAATTCGTATAAAATAATAGTGCAATTAATCTGGCAAGGCTACTGATGGTTCATTTAATTTAATATTTGAAGATTCAATTAATGATAACCCAAAAAAAAGCTTAATTACAGCCTGGTGTGATATATATTATTCAATATTACATAGATTCATGCAAATAACGTGAACAACTCCGAAAACACACATAAAAAATCACTACAGAAATTAGCTTGATTGCTACATCAAACTAAATAAAACTTTGCTTTGTTAGTGCAATGATTTATAAACTAATATTATTAGTTTTAGTAATTATTATCACTGGCATTGATGGATTCGAACAAAATGGTAACAAAGATGTAAGTGTCTGTAAATAATTTTGATTATTTCTTAAATTATTTTTTTTTATAATTTAACCTGTTTTTAAACGGATCCTTAATTTCTTTTCATGTAACTCATGTTTACTAGTAAAATTTTGATTAAAATTACTTTCAAACTGTTTACTTTATGATAATTCATTTTAATGGAAAAATAAAACGAGTTTTACTTTATTAAAATCGCCGAAGGCGTTGGGAAAGGCTTAGGTTTGTTCATTTTGTCCGCTACGATAGATTCTTATGAACGCTACTTGACTAACTGGAGATGGAGAGTGTCTAGTACACCTACCTATCGAGTGAGAGCCACTTAAATGCACAAAAATAATTCCCGTTATTTTTGGATGCACCCTCGTAAAGAGGCGTGTATAAGTTTATTTTTTAAATTTGTTATTTTATATGTTTTAATTACACCAAAATGTACTATTTTCTTTATGTAATAGTATAACCAATATACGTATACCATCACACATAAAAGGATTAAAATGCTGGAAGTAAACAAAGATGTATTGTCACTGTGTTATATGCGGATGGGGATGGTAAATCGGACGAAGAAAGTTAGTAACTTCGATTTGGAAACAACAAGGGATGTGAATGATATAAGGGTTAGTAATCCAAAGACTTAATATTATATTGCAAGTTTTGCCCATGATTTGATAATAACAGATTATTTTGTATGTTCTGACTCGCTTTTCGTTGAACGTACATCCAACGAAAGGCGAGTTATAATAATAATAATAAGCCTTTATTGTCCAACAGAAATATTTTCCAATTACAGTTATGCAATTCTTGCTCAAAAAATTGCAGTTTGCACTGAGTAATTGAAGTAAAAAAGCAAAACTCTAGTTAAAACATTGCTATTGCTTCAAAACACTTAACTTTCCATATTCTAATATTTATATTTATGTTTAGCTTACATTTTGATATTGTATATATTACAATATTTGAATTTGAGGATGGAATCACGTCTATACTTTTCTTATGGCACGAGTTATAAAATTGTATTGAGCTTTTAGCAAAAACTGTGCGGAGTAATATTATACAATTTTTCTCTAGTTGATTAAAATACTTTATTATTGACTCTGTAACTTATTTTTTAAGACTTGATGGTCTTTTACATGTTAGAAGTAAGGATTAGAGTCACCAATGTACAAATTAAATTTCATATACAAAAACAACGTGTTTTAATCAAATAGTAAAAATTTTATGAGATTCCGCTGCATAATTTTTGCTAAAAGCTCAATAAAAATTTATAATTCATGCCATAAGAAAAGTATAGACGTGATCCCATCAAATTCAAATATTGTAATATATACAATGTCGGAATGTAAGCTAAATATAAATATAAACACTAGAATTTCCATATTCTAATATTTATATTTATATTTAGCTTACATTTCGATAGTTAAGTCAAAATTAGTGAGATGAAATTCATCGTGCCTGAGGATAGGTTCGGGTTTTTATGAAAATCCCGAATGTAATTGAATAGATTTGAATAAAAGAATAAGGTTTGCATTCAGAAATAAACTGTGTATGTTCTGACTTATGTTTATATCAACAAACAAAATTTTAATTCGTTTATTTTCTATATTAGAATAATATCAAATTACTATATGAAATACCCTCAACTTCGCGTATTGTAATATACTAAAAGTATCGTAAGAATTATTTCTAGTTTTTCGTGTAGTACAGCTAGATCTCTTATACCAGCCACAGTCACAATTGATTGCTTCAATCTCTCACCTTCATGTAATAGTAGTTAACTGTATAAATAGTTATTTGTGTGTTTCAACAGTACACGTTTGAAATGTTCAAAATTATCAACAACGTCGGGAAACTAACCGGTATGAGGTTCACATTAAACTTCTGCATTGCAATCGAACGTAACCAGTTCCACATGGGAGAATTTAAAACTAGTGGCAACTACACTAATTGTCCACTGCGTAAGGTAAACAGAAAGTTTACAAAAAAAATGCTTGGCAGTTATTTTGTATTTATGTTTTTAGGGAAGATATTATCGACGCAATTACAGTCTGCCCTCTAATACCATGCCCCCGAATTTTCCTGCAGGCGAGTGGGGGCTTAATATCACTGTAAAATTCGATGGAGTTCTAGCATACAAGTATTTGTATGTTTTTCTTGTAGAATATCCTATTAAAACTTCATAAGAGCAGTTACAATGAGGATAACTAGGGATCTACGATAATTAAACCACTATATGTTTTTATTAATAACAACCATTATATACAAAAAATAATATAATAACAACCATTATATACAAAAAATAATATAATAACAACCATTATATACAAGAAATAATATAATAATCACGTATTATACACAAGAAATAATATAATATTCACGTATTATATTGTTATTCTAAACAGAATACATTTATTGTGGACCTACACCTCAATGTTTTAGAACGGTCAAGATATCACCCTCCACTTCAACGTCATACCCTTCTAACTGTATCGACTGTTTTATGCACTCTACCCTAAAGATACGTATGAATTATAAAGATAAATAAAATATAAGTTTAAAATACTTAAATTTATTAACTTATATACTATATTTGTTTAGTTTATCAGCTATTGTTAGGGCATTATATTTATATGACCCAAAAAAACTCATATTCTTTCCAATCTAGCCTAGAGGGGCAACCTTTTAGAATACCTCTGTTCTACATGCAGTGGCGTTGCGAACTTAACTCGCGCCCGGGGCACAATACCTTTTTAGCACCCGCCCATGCGAAAACTATATAATATTATATGTAAAATATACTTTTGTGGACCATTTGACGCCCCTTTGTGAGTAGCGCCCGGGGCATGATACCCCCCTTGACCACCCCTCGCTACGCCACATCATTTTTATAACCAACTATCAACAGAAATATTTTAATTAAGCGTTTCCAAAGACAGAAATTAGTTCAACATAAGTTTAGATCACCTTCTAGCAACGAAGATTCTATAGCTCAATCTAATATTAACAAAATCCAGAGCTTGAGTAATAGCGATTTTACAAACTTTTCCGCTCACGCTCATTGCGAGCAAGCAGGCAGTTGCAAATTGTAGTCTTTGAATCTTCTGAAATCGATAAAAAAGTAATTTCCGTCGCTCGAATTATATTTGCAAGGGCATTAAGCTCACAGAACATTTAGCACGCCGAATCCAATTGCCGCGTTATGAGCAATCATCCGAACAGCGGAAGCAAAGCAACGTCGCCTCCACCCCAGTCCCCCCTGCAGCCCCTAACTGCCGGACAAATGTAGCGTATTTTTCCGAGGGTGTAATTAGCTTTACCTTGAGGGCCCGAGTGTGCTCTATCTCAACGCATCAAAGCCGACGGGCACGAAATAAACCAATACAACAAATATTGGGGGCGGTTTAGTTCGCTGGAGATACGGCATGTTTCTCTTATTATAACCCGCTCGGAAATAAAACGCGAATCACCGCGGTGGCGGCGTCGAAACGGGAGCAACAAAACCAGCACACCGCCGGAGCGTTCGGCCCCCCATTTTCGCTGTAATTGAATCCGGATGGAACAATTGATCCTCAACGATGATGATACGGATTTAAAGACTACCCTTTTTCTATTTTTGTTGAAGAGAAAATACCGTAATAAGGAGGTTGTTATATACAGTAATCACTATTAGTCACATATGTTTATAAAATGTCAGTTACAACGCGTAAGGATGTAGTGGAACTACAGATATAATATGCTTAAACTGATAGTCTTATAATAATAATAATAATAATAGCCAAGAAGCCACTATATGTGGCTTCTTGGCTATTATTATTATTATTATAGGACAGTATTCCCTCAGTATTACCACAGTCAAACAATTCTGTTGCTTCCGAAACTTGATACCCCCAGTGCAGATCCAGCAAAATAGATCAATCACATGATTATCTATATCATACAATCTTCTCATGTCTATTTTGTTGTTTTTTTTCTTATTTTATGGTTACCAAGACATGAGTAAACAATTGTAGAAAAAAATCTATTTTTGCACACTCCATTTAGTGCACCGAGAGCAAGACACCGGAGTGAAGTTATCCATTTTCTATAATTCCGGCGGGTCGCAACGCGGATTATGATTCTCCAGTAGTGGAGCATTAAAAAAAAATGATTTTTGGTACAAGTGTTTACACATGGCTTGGTAACCATAATATAAGAGTAAAAAAAATTAAGTTGATTTAGTTAGTTGTTATTGAATAAAATTTGCAAGAAAACATTTTGTAATTTTTAGCAGCCTAACCCACTAAGATTTTTTTCAAAATTTTCATGTTTTGCTTAGAATTTAATAGTAATCATTAAACATATTCTTTTAAATATGCGCGGGCCTTAGTTTTTTTTTAAATTAATTTTGAACCTAAACTTGTTAGTATACGGCGTGCTAAAAAAATCAATAAAATCGATTAGAACCTAATGATTCAATTTTCCATCCTAGCCCACGAAGAATTTTTTTCAAATTTTCACCATTTGTTGCTAACCCAATAGTGGTTACAAAAAGATTTTTTTTAGATATGCGCGGATACATATTTTTTTTATATCGATTTTTAATTAATTAAACCATACAGCTTGATGGTTAATTACAGGTGCATTTGAATACAAACCTTTGTTTGAATCAACCCATATTGTTGCTAAAACATGGCTTTAGTGATTTCTAAAAAGTCCTATTGTAAAAAATGATAGCAAGTATTTTTTAGAAGCTGCCAAAGTTGACTCGAAATCTATTATTTCACTTTGTTGCTGAAGGAATTACGAATTATTTAGCAATATTATATTTATTTAAATTATTGTGTATTGTTTATAATACATTAGGTCAACATGGGATAAAATCAAAAATCCAAAAATGACGCTCAATAAGTTTTTAACGGCGGTCAAAGTCAAAATTATTTAATTTTCCATCCTAGCCCACGAAGAATTTTTTTCAAATTTTCACCATTTGTTGCTAACCCAATAGTGGTTACAAAAAGAATTTTTTTAGATATGCGCGGATACATATTTTTTTTTATATCGATTTTTAATTAATTAAACCATACAGCTTGATGGTTAATTACAGGTGCATTTGAATACAAACCTTTGTTTGAATCAACCCATATTATTGCTAAAACATGGCTTTAGTGATTTCTAAAAAGTCCTATTGTAAAAAATGATGGCAAGTATTTTTTAGAAGCTGCCAAAGTTGACCCGAAATCTATGGTTTCACTTTGTTGCTGAAGGAATTACGAATTATTTAGCAATATTATATTTATTTAAATTGAAAATGCTGTAAGACAAGGAATACAACAACACCTAGTGCACGCCCCTCCTTCCTATAACGAGAGAAAGAACCACTTGGTTCCCGTGCTCCGCCATGTATTAGGAAATTAGTTTCTTAAGGCATGTAGAAGGTTATTCGACTTCCACTGTTAATCTACTTAAATATCCCTTTTTTTACTTAATCTCAGTAATGGATATAGTTTGCTAAATGAAGTTGATGACAAACAGAAAAATGTTGATTATTTGATATTGCAAATATTGTATAGATGAATTGTTCTTACCATCATTTCATTTCGTTTCGTTTCATTATATTACTAGATTTAACATTTTCAGGGCGCGTGCCCGCGAATGTCAATATTTTTTATCAATATTTCTAAATATCTGCTAATATTTGTATTGTATTGCTGATAAAATGAGAGCATATCCTCAAACATTGCCCATACGAAATATATCTGGTGGTTAGTCATAATCACATTTTATTTCCCTATTCACCATTCTCATTCCCTAATGAGATTTCCGTCCATTCAATGTTTTTATAATAAACTACAAACCCGTGTCCATTTCCATTTTTTTTTTTGCACCCTCCTCTTCTCACACTCTTTAAACCCTATCCTTTCATCCGCTATTCACCCATGCCCCATTCAAATACCGGATTGCAAAGACACGCGATCCATTACAAGAAAAAAAAAGCGGAGCGCGTGCAGCCCCCCATCCCCATCCCTCTATCTTTATTAATGATGAACCCGTCCGGGCGCTTTTATTCATTTGTTGGGGAGGTATAAGCGCGGGCGTGGGCGCGAAAAAAAAGGGTGCTAACCGCCGCCCGCCAACCCGGGGCATAAATATTAAATTTCGCCAGCGCGGCGGCGGTGGCGGCGGCGCCGGGCGCACGACAGGAACCGCTTGTAAAATTGAAACATCAAACCAGAGAGTGCTTGTATGTATATTGAATTCACGTGCATTGAGTGAAATGTACGCCGGTACATTACAATGCCGGATGGATAAAAATGTTACGATTTCCATTCGCGCGCACGATATAAAACGTAAGAGGGTGGAATGAATATGTTACGGTGCACACATATAGGTAGTATAATTTTTTTTTGTAATTTACCACACACATGAAATGTGGTGAAATATTTAGATTAACATGAATAACTAACTTTATCATTTTATTTACTTTTAACTTTTCAAAAAGTAAATAAAATCATAAAGCTAGTTCACTTGTAAATGCACTCCTTTTAGCTTTGTGGCCAATCTCAACTTATATAGGATTACAGTTAAAAACAAAATATTAATAATTTTCTAGAAAGTATGATTTTGTTACATTTAGAAAGACGGTGATTACGTTTAATCATCGTCTGTCTAAATGTAACAAAATAATACTTCGCTCATGTGTAAAGAAAATTCTAGTTTCCTTTGTACTGATTATTATTAGATGATGAAAACCAGCGTTGTATTTTAATAACATTTAATCCGCCCGCACGTCCCCCGACGTTATTAAAACCGGCGAAAACTTTTTCGGCTTTAATAAGGCCCGCGGCTGGCGATTGAATTGCAAAAATGCTGACATGCCGCGTGCACTTCTTTTACGCCCGCATAATAAATTACGACAGGTGGCGGGCACCTTGGTCGCGCGTAATTGCCCGAAACTTTTTCAATTTGACATTTCCTTCACGCCCCTGCCCCGCGAAATGATTTCGCAAATTACAATGTTACCGCTTTAATGATAGCGGGGGAATACAACACATGAATGCGGGGAAACTACGAGCACGGGCGCGAATTATATTTTCATTTGCGAAAACTGGGCGTTTCGATATTTGTAAAACGTATGGGATAATTAGTGAGACTGGAATTTGTTGGACTGTTCGGGGAATTAAAGGGAGCTAGATATTACGTGGACACTGCTCGCTTGAAATAGCACATCATTCTATTTCAAGCGAGCAGTCACCGTAATATCACGCTCTCTTTAATTCACAGTCCAACAAATTCCAGTCTCAGTAATTATCCCATACGTTTTACAAATATCGAATAGCGATAATTATTAAGTATTCTAAAATAAATGACAAAGTAAATAATTATAATGAAAATTTGACACACAGCATTAGCATTGACTAATAACTGACTTTTTAGTCAATGACATTAGTCACATATTTTTTTACTATCCGAATACATCACTGATGTAAAGGAAGTTATTGTTTTACCGAAAACGTCTTCATGTTTTCTAACATTGTGTAAATATTCGTTAACTTTCCGGGAAGAAAAAACTACTATAGAAGGAAGCTAATCCATAATCCACTAAACAAACTCTTATGCTTCCTAATAAACCTTACTCATGTTGAAGAAAGAATGTGGTTCCTGCTGGAATTTGCTTCAAACACATTCAATTACTATGTCCTCAACATGTACTGCATTATTCTTAATCGGAACATCACTCTGAAATACTAATATATGTTAGTATAACTAGACATCTATTTTTACCCTTGTCAGTATAATAAGTTTTGATTGGCCGGCGGTTAAATCCCTTCGCCGCAACACCTAACGAAGCCCTCCTCATGTAAAATAAGGTAAGGTCAGGTGCAAATCCAGCAGGAAGGGCCGAGCCCGCAACAATTCGCCCAGGACGCGTGAGTGATGTAGGTCGTAGCGCCTTCCGGGTCCAGGCGCGCGCCGCCAGGATTACAAAGATCCGGCTCGAGGAAATGCGCCGCAATGAGGGTCCGACACGGGTGCATATTGTTAAACTTAAGAGCCTGTGCCCCGAGGACGCATCAAGCCCCGCTATATAATACACGATTTACAGCCGGAGAGATTATAAAACTCCGGTTAAAATCCCTCGGTGCACAGGCGATTTATCACTGCTGTTGCGCATAATAAATTAAGATAAAACGCCATTTATCGATTTCCGCCGCCGTGCAAACTTCGGAATTACATTTCACTCGCGCTGTCAATAGCACTCAAAAATGTTTGAGTTTTCTGCGACGCAAGTTTCTGCGAACAAACAGATTCAAATGCGCGCCCCACATAAAAATATTCAGGGTGCTTTATTGCGTCCATAAAAGCCATCCCACTAATGTGTTAATATAACCGCACCGACCCTCTATTATATGAAATACTGTGACATCATCCGTTAATAACGGCATGTCCAATAATTGTTTTCTTTTATTGGATTGCGGAAAATATTGGCGTGCTGATATTTATCGGCGAGCAACCTGCACGTGACGTTACTGACATTTATTTTATTAAATGTAGTTGGGTTGATGCGACAAAGCTTTTGTAGCGCCGTTGTTGCGGATGCTCTTTTCATGCGAATCCAAGTTCTATCACCAATTATCATTTATTGTAGCGCTTATTATATTTGTTTGAAATATGCTTGTTTTACATATTTATTGTACCCTCTATTTGAATTTTGTAATTCATTATTGTTGTAAATGTAAATATGTGGGGCAAGTAAGCCAATCAAAACAAAATTAATTTGTTTAATTCTTACAGTAAGAGAATTGAAGGTTTACCAGATTTTTTTAAGAACTCGGTTTATTTATGTATAACAAGAAATTTTACAATATTCTATAATCATTATTAAGATTTCAAACTTGATTATTTTGTGTAATTTTTCATATTCAATTTTCATAACGCGCCTTCATGTTTGCCTTTGGCTGAAAAGCCATCGCCTCTTGTATATGTATGTATATCTTGTATGTTTGTATGTTACAATAAATATATCTTCTTCTTCTTCTTCTTCTAATTATATCACAGATATCACAATCACAGGGAAACATCATTCTACGGATGTTTCCCTGTGATTGTGATATCTTGTATGTATGTATGTTACAATAAATATATCTTCTTCTTCTTCTCTATAATCATATCACAGATATCACAATCACAGGGAAATATCATTCTACGGATCTTTCCCTGTGATTGCGATATCTTGTATGTATGTATGTTACAATAAATATATCTTCTTCTTCTTCTTCTCTATAATCATATTACAGATATCACAATCACAGGGAAACATCATTCTACGGATGTTTCCCTGTGATTGTGATATCTGTGATATGATTATAGAATATTGTAAAATTTCTTATTTTTTCATTCCTCCATTGGGAGCTCTCGTATGTCTGTAGGCAATTTATTAATAAGATTAATAAGAATAGCTAGAGTTTAGCAAAAAAAATAGCAATAAACAAGTGATAAAAAACACAATTTATTTATAATTTATTAAAATATTTTAAATACGGTTTGTTTAATTATGTAATGCTCTTATACAATTTGATATGAATATACGAAACTAAATGTAGACACATTTTATATCACTAATTCCACCGTACTTACCGTCCCGTACGCATTCGGTTTTAATTAAAAATGTTTTTATTCCAACCAACCAAGTTTTACATAAATCCCGCATTAAAATAATTGACGTAATTTCAGATTAAAACGAAATTAAAAAATAATTTCGCCATAGAAAACAGACGCGCTTGGTTTATGTCCCATTATATTCCAAATGAATTTTGTTCAGTGTAAATCCGAATTATAATGAAAGCCAGAAATAAATAATTCAAAAAAAAATTACATGTACCAGCAATAATAATGAGAAATTATAATATTTTATGAAACATAAATGAATTATTAATTAAATATAGAGGGGAACAAATATATATACTAAAACTACGCTCAGATGAATTATGAATTTGTTTAGGGTTTTATTTGTAGTTTATTATTAATAACAAAACACTACAGTTTGTTATTAATAATAAACTAATAATAACTACAGATGCATTATGAATTTGTTTAGGGTCTTATTAGTAGATTATTATTAATAACAAAACATTACAGTTTGTTATTGTTTTGCTCTATTTGACTTTATTTTTGGGTAGCAATTATGAAAAATAGCTTATTTAGAGCCCAATTAAATACAGAATGTAAAATAATATCATAAATTTAAATTTTATATTTTTTTATAACTCATTCGATTAATTTAAAACAGCTCGTGCAATAAAAATCTTCCTGCAGACTTTATTTTTGAGTAAACAATTTTAAAAACCTGCATATTTTAAGGCCAATTAAATATAGAATGTAAAATAATATCATAAATTAAAATTTCGTAAAATGTTGATTTTTTATCATTTTTTATAACTCAGTCGATTAATTTAAAACAGCTCGTGCAATAAAACCTTCCTGCAGACATTACTTTTCGGTGAAAATTATCAAGAAATGGTTTATTTTGAGCCTAATTAAATACATAATGTAAAATAATATCAAAAATTTAAATTTCTTATAATATTGATTTTTTATAATTTTTTATAACTCAGTCGATTAATTTAAAACAGTTCGTGCAATAAAAACCTTCCTGCAGACATTACTTTTCGGTGAAAATTATCTAGGAATGGTTTATTTTGAGCCCAATTAAATACATAATGTAAAATAATATCATAAATTAAAATTTCTTAAAATATTGATTTTTTATAATTTTGTATAACTCGGTCGATTAATTTAAAACGGCTCGTGCAATAAAAACCTTCCTGCAGACATTACTTTTTGGTGAAAATTATCTAGAAATGGTTTGTTTTGAGCCTAATTAAATATATAGTGTAAAACAATATCA
Organism: Lordithon lunulatus; assembly: GCA_963942505.1. NCBI lineage: Eukaryota > Metazoa > Arthropoda > Insecta > Coleoptera > Staphylinidae > Lordithon > Lordithon lunulatus. The sequence goes on along the minus strand of OZ012668.1, from coordinate 56,683,966 downwards.
AAAATTAAAATTTCTTAAGATATTGATTTTTTATAATTTTGTATAACTCCGTCAATTAATTTAAAACGGCTCGTGCAATAAAAACCTTCCTGCAGACATTACTTTTCGGTGAAAATTATCTAGAATAGGTTTATTTTGAGCCCAATTAAATACATAATGTAAAATAATATCATAATTTTAAATTTCTTAAAATTTTGATTTTTTATAATTTTTTATAACTCAGTCGATTAATTTAAAACAGCTCGTGCAATAAAAACCTTCCTGCAGACATTACTTTTCGGTGAAAATTATCTAGAAATAGTTTATTTTGAGCCTAATTAAATACATAATGTAAAATAATATCATAATTTTAAATTTCTTAAAATTTTGATTTTTTATCATTTTTTATAACTCAGTCGATAAATTTAAAACGGCTCGTGCAATAAGAACCTTCCTGCAGACATTACTTTTCCGTGAAAATTATCAAGAAATACTTTATTTTGAGCCCAATTAAATACATAATGTAAAATAATATCATAAATTTAAATTTCTTAAAATTTTGATTTTTTATCATTTTTCATAACTGAGTCAATTAATTTAAAACAGCTCGTACAATAAAAACCTTCCTGCAGACATTACTTTTCGGTGAAAATGATCAGGAAATACTTTATTTTGAGCCCAATTAAATACATAATGTAAAATAATATCATAAATTAAAATTTCTTAAAATATTGATTTTTTATAATTTTTTATAACTCAGTCGATTAATTTAAAACAGTTCGTGCAATAAGAACCTTCCTGCAGACATTACTTTTCGGTGAAAATTATCTAGAAATGGTTTATTTTGAGCCTAATTAAATACATAATGTAAAATAATATCAAAAATTTTAATTTCTTAAAATATTGATTTTTTTATAAATTTTTATGACAGTCGATTAATTTAAAACAGCTCGTGCAATAAATACCTTCCTGCAGTCATTACTTTTCGGTGAAAATTATCAAGAAATACTTTATTTTGAGCCCAATTAAATACATAATGTAAAATAATATCATAAATTTAAATTTCTTAAAATTTTGATTTTTTATCATTTTTCATAACTGAGTCGATTAATTTAAAACAGCTCGTACAATAAAAACCTTCCTGCAGACATTACTTTTCGGTGAAAATTATCAGAAAATACTTTATTTTGAGCCCAATTAAATACATAATGTAAAATAATATCATAAATTTAAATTTCTTAAAATATTGAATTTTTATAATTTTTCATAACTCAGTCGATTAATTTAAAACAGCTCGTGCAATAAAATCCTTCCTGCAGACATTACTTTTCGGTGAAAATTATCAAGAAATACTTTATTTTGAGCCCAATTAAATACATAATGTAAAATAATATCATAAATTTAAATTTCTTAAAATTTTGATTTTTTATCATTTTTCATAACTGAGTCGATTAATTTAAAACAGCTCGTACAATAAAAACCTTCCTGCAGACATTACTTTTCGGTGAAAATTATTAAGAAATACTTAAGCCCAATTAAATACATAATGTAAAATGATATCATAAATTTAAATTTCTTAAAATTTTGATTTTTTATAATTTTTTATAGCTCAGTCGATTAATTTAAAATAGCTCGTGCAATAAATACCTTCCTGCAGACATTACTTTTCGGTTAAAATGATCAAGAAATACTTTATTTTAAGCCCAATTAAATACATAATGTAAAATAATATTATAAATTTAAATTTCTTAAAATATTGATTTTTTATAATTTTTTATATCTCAGTCGATTAATTTAAAACAGCCCGTGCAATAAAAACCTTCCTGCAGACATTACTTTTCGGTGAAAATGATCTAGAAACGGTTTATTTGGAGCCTAATTAAATACGTAATGTAAAATAATATCAAAAATTTAAATTTCTTATAATATTGATTTTTTATAATTTTTTATAACTCAGTCGATTAATTTAAAACAGTTCGTGCAGCAACAACCTTCCTGCAGACATTACTTGTCGGTGAAAATTATCTGGAAATGGTTTATTTTGAGCCTAATTAAATACATAATGTAAAATAATATCAAAAATTTAAATTTCTTATAATATTGATTTTTTATCATTTTTTATAACTCAGTCGATTAATTTAAAACAGTTCGTGCAACAACAACCTTCCTGCAGACATTACTTGTCGGTGAAAATTATCTGGAAATGGTTTATTTTGAGCCTAATTAAATACATAATGTAAAATAATATCAAAAATTTAAATTTCTTATAATATTGATTTTTTATCATTTTTTATAACTCAGTCGATTAATTTAAAACAGTTCGTGCAACAACAACCTTCCTGCAGACATTACTTGTCGGTGAAAATTATCTGGAAATGGTTTATTTTGAGCCTAATTAAATACATAATGTAAAATAATATCAAAAATTTAAATTTCTTATAATATTGATTTTTTATCATTTTTTATAACTCAGTCGATTAATTTAAAACAGTTCGTGCAATAAAAACCTTCCTGCAGACATTACTTTTCGGTGAAAATGATCTAGAAACGGTTTATTTTGAGCCTAATTAAATACGTAATGTAAAATAATATCAAAAATTTAAATTTCTTATAATATTGATTTTTTATAATTTTTTATAACTCAGTCGATTAATTTAAAACAGTTCGTGCAACAAAAACCTTCCTGCAGACATTACTTTTCGGTGAAAATTATCTGGAAATGGTTTATTTTGAGCCTAACTAAATACATAATGTAAAACAATATCAAAAATTAAAATTTCTTAAGATATTGATTTTTTATATTTTTTTATAATTCAGTCGATTAATTTAAAACAGCTCGTGCAATAAATACCTTCCTGCAGGCATTACTTTTCGGTGAAAATTATCTAGAATTGGTTTATTTTGAGCATAATTAAATACATAATGTAAAATAATATCTAAAATTTAAATTTCTTAAAATGTTGATTTTTTATCATTTTTTATAACTCAGTCGATTAACTTAAAACGGCTCGTGAAATAAAAACCTTTCTGCAGACATTACTTTTCGGTTAAAATGATCTAGAAATGGTTTATTTTGAGCCTAATTAAATACATAATGTAAAATAATATCATAAATTAAAATTTCTTAAAATATTGATTTTTTATCATTTTTATAACTCAGTCGATTAATTTAAAACAGCTCGTGTAATAAATACCTTCCTGCAGACATTACTTTTCGGTTAAAATTATCAAGAAACTGTTTATTTTGAGCTAAATTAAATACATAATGTAAAATAATATCATAAGTTTAAATTTCTTAAATAAATAGATGCCGATTCAATCCAATATTACTCTTTGCTTCCTTGCGTTGGGGTTTGGCCCACTTCGTGCTTATCGAAGAAGTAGCCTGGCATTTATATGTAACAATTTATATTTTTTTTATTTGCTTTTATACGAAATATGGAGATACATAAATAATGACAATGTGTTTTAAGTTAGGCAGTCTTCGGGTCGTTCTGCCATGAATATAAGATTTTGTAAAAATACATTGGAAAACAATAACCTTCTTCACATCAGGTTTTCCAAGTTAATGGATGGGTATTATCTGCCTGATGTGAAGAAGGTTATTGTTTTCCAATGTACTTTTACAAAATCTTATATTCATGACAGAACGACCCGAAAGCCGAAAGCCAGTTACAAATTATTACAAATACAGTAACTACTCTTACATGGACAATGTTAACAAATATTCTATAAGTATATTGTTGATAATTGTAAAAAGCAGTTAGTATAAACTTTTCTAACTAATTAAAGTTGAATTTCATATAAACTTTTTCGAGTTGTATAAAATTTCACTTACTGTTTACCCCTCGATCAACCGTTTCATGTTTCTTGTGCCCGTTGCTATAATTGATCTTTCGTGCTACAGTGGAGCCGGCGGGTTTTTTTTTTGTTTTCTTCGTAGAAACTTTGCCCCGTTTCGTATCCGTTGCGTGAAACTTGCCCGCGGGGCGATTTCGATATTTTTAACGTGGGCACAGGGTTCATTAGGCATGCTAAAAGCTTTAAGACGGCTTGAAAAAGTCTCAAGCGTAAATGTTTTAATTATAATTAAAACAGAATTAATACAGCGTTGGTGGATTGGGGCTTAATTCGATTATCTTTGCAAATCTAACAAAACATTTTTATACCTACCTACATTTTTTTTAATTAATTATTTTGAAGTAATAGCAATATTTTAAGTAAGCTTTTACTGTGTAACAATTAAAATAGTAAATAAATAGGTACCTACCTACAGGTATGTAGGTAGGTATGTTGGTATGTATGTAGGTGGATGATCTTATATGGTACTATGTGGAATTCGAACGACGAGATGATGATGAATTGCAGCTTACAATTTGCAATATTATTTGTCTAACTATTTTAATTGTTAAAAAGGAAAAGCTTACTTAAAATATTGCTATTACTTGTAAATAATTCATATTTCAATTAAATAATGATAATAAAAACATAAAAAAAATGTGTCCTGATGGGAATTCGAACTGCTATGTCTCCTATATCTGATATTTAACCGATCTTGTCCAACCCTCTTACCTAAAGGTCGTTTTAGACAAGACAATTTCTTGACTCAAAAGTTAGTCAAGATGCTAGATAATCTAAATAGTCTCGTATCATACAGCAAATTATTTAAAATATTGAATTGGATGGTAGATCGAATGGAAAAATATAACGCTTTATATTTGTCAAGGACAAATTTTATGGGAGGAGGATATATGAATTCATTTCTTGAATAACTTTTGAGCTAGGAAATTGTCTTGTTTAAAACGACCTTAATGCATCTCTTCAATTTCTGTCATATCTGCCACAGCTACCGTCTCTTTAATCGGTCCCTCCTCTTATTGTTCTGATTTTGGCACTCGCTATAAGCATAATTTTACCATCGATATCTTTTAAAATATATAAATAACGAATTAAAATTGATATTAGGTATATAACACTTGAATGTTTCCTTCTCTACAATCAACCTCCCATAAAATAACATTATTACATACATCTAAATGCCAAATTTAGTTTATGCATCACGTCTGCGTCCCAAAATTAAATCCGGCCGAGTGAAATCTTTTCAGCCCTCCATCAACACAACAAACCCCCCTATGATATCAGTACGAGCGCAACAGAGCCAGACGAGCACGCAAACGCTGCTGCTGCGCTCGTGTCTGCTGTGTTACATGCACCCATCAACACACGGCATTCCCCCCGGGGTGTGGAGTCACAACCGTTGCACGTACACAATCCACCCACCAACCCCCCAAAACGACAGCGTGCGCGTCAGCACGATTTTTAAACGCAAATTATCCCCGGTACACACGTCAATACAAAACAAATACGGTTTGTAGTATTGATTTGAAAATTGGGTAGGGTAAAGTCTTCAGGCTATCAAATCAAACTACAGGTATTTGTCTGTCACGAAGGATACTGGAAATGCTCTAGTAGATTGTCTTGTCATTCGCCAGCCACTAATATAAGAAATTCATGCAAGACCTATCATCCTCACAGTTGCCGACAACTATGAAACTGGAGTAGTAATTCTAACAAACATATTATTATCTGACTTCTTGAATTCTAATTTGTCCTGATCATATCAATAATTCAACTATCCATTCACATGTATAAAACTTTAAAACTTTTAGAAAACTCTACTAACCTAACATTAAAGTTCTTTAATGGGCACTTCGCTGGCTCATTATTAACCTTACTGGTGGAAGCAGACGCATCCTTATATTATCTCATTATGCATTCACCGGATACGTTTTATTAAAATTTACGGCGTTTTTCCGGAGAGGTCTACTAATAAGCTCACTGACGTTATAAAAGAAGGTAATGAAATTTAAAACGAAAAACAAATTTTTATACATTTGTAAAATTTGCGTTGTGTACGTCGGCTTATTAAAACCGGAACTAAAAACGAAAAATATTGAAAATACCTGATTGTACTACTTTGTGTTTCATTTTAAACAATAAATAAAATGATTTTTACTTATTAGTATAATTATGCACGTCTACACCTTGCGGTGGAAGGCATATGTTTAAATAAATAAGAAGTATAATCATATGGCTTGAATTTCTATAATAAAGTTATAATTAAGTTTTATATTATATATTATAATAAAGTTTTTATTTCCTAAAGGTCGTTTTAGACAAGACAATTTCTTGACTCAAAAGTTAGTCAAGATGCGAGACAATCTAAATTGTCTCGTATCATACAGCAAATTATTTGAAATATTAAATTGGATGGTAAATCGAATGGAAAAATATAACGCGTTCTATTTGTCAAGGACAAATTGTATGGGAGAAAGATATATGAATTAATTTCTTGAACAACTTTTGAGCTAAGAAATTGTCTGGTCTAAAACGACCTTAACAGACACAATAATATCCAATTACAAGGAAAAATTAAGAACAAGATTACATTTAAAACAAAGTAAGTTAAAATGTTACATGAAATAAGATAAGATATGAAGAATAATAAAGGAGATGAATAAAACTACTATGTTTTATACTACTTATTTTAAAAAAAACATAGTAGTTTCATTCATCTCCTTTATTGAAAATGAATTACCACGTAGTAGACGCCAAAACCATTCAATTCCTTATGAAGAATACAAGGCAGAAAGGGGTTTGTGTATATAAATGTGCTCTAAGCGTGAAATTTGGTTTTCTAGAGTTTCACTAACTTTCTGCCTTGTACTCTTCATATGATAAATAAAATAAAATAAATTGTACATAATCTGATAAAATAAATTAAAATTAAAATACATTCAAATGGAATGTGATATGTTAAAGAAAAAGTTTTTTAATTAAATTAAATTGATTCTATGTTAATGTGAGAAGCTTCTTACTTTTTCCTGAAACTGTACAATTTGCTGCAGTTGCTATAGACATATGAACTTTTGAGAATGTCTTCTAGAATAGTAGAGTTATGCTGATTCCAAATTTGAAGAAGATATCTTGAAAATGTATATCCTTTCTAAAGGGTTGAATGTCAATAGTTGTAGTATTCTTACAAAAATTGCTATAGATTGTTGTGCAGTTGCTATAGTCATATGAAATTTTGATTATATCTTCTAGAATAGTATATTTATACTGATTCCAAATTTGAAGAAGATATCTTGAAAATGTATATCCTTTTTAAAGGGTTTAATGTCAATAGTTGTAGTATTCTTACAAAAATTGCTATAGATTGTTGTGCAGTTGCTATAGTCATATGAAATTTTGAGTATATCTTCTAGACTAGTATATTTATACTGATGCCAAATTTGAAGAAGATATCTTCAAAATATATATGTTTTTCAAAGGGTTGAATGTCAATAGTTGTAGTAATCTTTCAAAAATTGCTATAGATTGTTGTACAGTTGCTATAGTCATATGAAATTTTCAGCATATCTTTTAGTATAATATATTTATACTGATACCTAATTTGAAGTAGATATCTTGAAAACTTATGTACTTTTGAAAAGGTTGAATGGCAATAGTTGTAGTATTCTTACAAAAATTGCTATAGATTGTTGTGCAGTCGCTATAGTCATATGAAATTTTGACAATATCTTCTAGAATAATATATTTATACTGACTCCCAATTTGAAGAAGATATCTTGAAAATGTATATCCTTTCTAAAGGGTTGAATGTCAATAGTTATAATATTCTTACAAAAATTGCTATAGATTGTTGTGCAGTTGCTATAGTCATATGAAATTTTGACTATATCTTCTAGAATAGTATATTTATACTGATTGCAAATTTGAAGAAGATATCTTGAAAATGTATATCTTTTCTAAAGGGTTGAATGTCAATAGTTGTAGTATTCTTACAAAAATTGCTATAGATTGTTGTGCAGTTGCTATAGTCATATGAAATTTTGACTATATCTTCTAGAATAGTATATTTATACTGATTGCAAATTTGAAGAAGATATCTTGAAAATGTATATCTTTTCTAAAGGGTTGAATGTCAATAGTTGTAGTATTCTTACAAAAATTGCTATAGATTGTTGTGCAGTTGCTATAGTCATATGAAATTTTGATTATATCTTCTAGAATAGTATATTTATACTGATTCCAAATTTGAAGAAGATATCTTGAAAATGTATATCCTTTTTAAAGGGTTTAATGTCAATAGTTGTAGTATTCTTACAAAAATTGCTATAGATTGTTGTGCAGTTGCTATAGTCATATGAAATTTTGAGTATATCTTCTAGACTAGTATATTTATACTGATGCCAAATTTGAAGAAGATATCTTCAAAATATATATGTTTTTCAAAGGGTTGAATGTCAATAGTTGTAGTAATCTTTCAAAAATTGCTATAGATTGTTGTACAGTTGCTATAGTCATATGAAATTTTCAGCATATCTTTTAGTATAATATATTTATACTGATACCTAATTTGAAGTAGATATCTTGAAAACTTATGTACTTTTGAAAGGGTTGAATGGCAATAGTTGTAGTATTCTTACAAAAATTGCTATAGATTGTTGTGCAGTCGCTATAGTCATATGAAATTTTGACTATATCTTCTAGAATAATATATTTATACTGACTCCCAATTTGAAGAAGATATCTTGAAAATGTATATCCTTTCTAAAGGGTTGAATGTCAATAGTTATAATATTCTTACAAAAATTGCTATAGATTGTTGTGCAGTTGCTATAGTCATATGAAATTTTGAGTATATCTTCTAGACTAGTATATTTATACTGATGCCAAATTTGAAGAAGATATCTTCAAAATATATATGTTTTTCAAAGGGTTGAATGTCAATAGTTGTAGTAATCTTTCAAAAATTGCTATAGATTGTTGTACAGTTGCTATAGTCATATGAAATTTTCAGCATATCTTTTAGTATAATATATTTATACTGATACCTAATTTGAAGTAGATATCTTGAAAACTTATGTACTTTTGAAAAGGTTGAATGGCAATAGTTGTAGTATTCTTACAAAAATTGCTATAGATTGTTGTGCAGTCGCTATAGTCATATGAAATTTTGACAATATCTTCTAGAATAATATATTTATACTGACTCCCAATTTGAAGAAGATATCTTGAAAATGTATATCCTTTCTAAAGGGTTGAATGTCAATAGTTATAATATTCTTACAAAAATTGCTATAGATTGTTGTGCAGTTGCTATAGTCATATGAAATTTTGACTATATCTTCTAGAATAGTATATTTATACTGATTGCAAATTTGAAGAAGATATCTTGAAAATGTATATCTTTTCTAAAGGGTTGAATGTCAATAGTTGTAGTATTCTTACAAAAATTGCTATAGATTGTTGTACAGTTGCTATAGTCATATGAAATTTTCAGCATATCTTTTAGTATAATATATTTATACTGATACCTAATTTGAAGTAGATATCTTGAAAACTTATGTACTTTTGAAAAGGTTGAATGGCAATAGTTGTAGTATTCTTACAAAAATTGCTATAGATTGTTGTGCAGTCGCTATAGTCATATGAAATTTTGACAATATCTTCTAGAATAATATATTTATACTGACTCCCAATTTGAAGAAGATATCTTGAAAATGTATATCCTTTCTAAAGGGTTGAATGTCAATAGTTATAATATTCTTACAAAAATTGCTATAGATTGTTGTGCAGTTGCTATAGTCATATGAAATTTTGAGTATATCTTCTAGACTAGTATATTTATACTGATGCCAAATTTGAAGAAGATATCTTCAAAATATATATGTTTTTCAAAGGGTTGAATGTCAATAGTTGTAGTAATCTTTCAAAAATTGCTATAGATTGTTGTACAGTTGCTATAGTCATATGAAATTTTCAGCATATCTTTTAGTATAATATATTTATACTGATACCTAATTTGAAGTAGATATCTTGAAAACTTATGTACTTTTGAAAGGGTTGAATGGCAATAGTTGTAGTATTCTTACAAAAATTGCTATAGATTGTTGTGCAGTTGCTATGGTCGTATGAAATTTTGACAATATCTTCTAGAATAATATATTTATACTGACTCCCAATTTGAAGAAGATATCTTGAAAATGTATATCCTTTCTAAAGGGTTGAATGTCAATAGTTATAATATTCTTACAAAAATTGCTATAGATTGTTGTGCAGTTGCTATAGTCATATGAAATTTTGACTATATCTTCTAGAATAGTATATTTATACTGATTGCAAATTTGAAGAAGATATCTTGAAAATGTATATCTTTTCTAAAGGGTTGAATGTCAATAGTTGTAGTATTCTTACAAAAATTGCTATAGATTGTTGTACAGTTGCTATAGTCATATGAAATTTTCAGCATATCTTTTAGTATAATATATTTATACTGATACCTAATTTGAAGTAGATATCTTGAAAACTTATGTACTTTTGAAAGGGTTGAATGGCAATAGTTGTAGTATTCTTACAAAAATTGCTATAGATTGTTGTGCAGTTGCTATGGTCGTATGAAATTTTGAGTATGTCTTCTAGAATGGTTTATTTATACTGATTCCAAATGTGAAGAAGATATCTTGAAAATGTATATCTTTTCTAAAGGGTTGAATGTCAATAGTTGTAGTATTCTTACAAAAATTGCTATAGATTGTTGTGCAGTCGCTATAGTCATATGAAATTTTGACTATATCTTCTAGAATAGTATATTTATACTGACTCCAAATTTGAAGAAGATATCTTGAAAATGTATATCCTTTCTAAAGAGTTGAATGTCAATAGTTATAATATTCTTACAAAAATTGCTATAGATTGTTGTGCAGTTGCTATAGTCATATGAAATTTGGACTATATCTTCTAGAATAGTATATTTATACTGATTGCAAATTTGAAGAAGATATCTTGAAAACGTATATCTTTTCTAAAGGGTTGAATGTCAATAGTTGTAGTATTCTTACAAAAGTTGCTATAGATTGTTGTACAGTTGCTATAGTCATATGAAATTTTGACTATATCTTCTAGAATAGTATATTTATACTGATTCCAAATGTGAAGAAGATATCTTCAAAATGTATATCCTTTCTAAAGGGTTGAATGTCAATAGTTATAGTATTCTTACAAAAATTGCTATAGATTGTTGTACAGTTGCTATGGTCATATGAAATGTTGACTATATCTTCTAGAATAGTATATTTATACTGATTCCAAATTTGAGGAAGATATCTTGAAAAAGTATATCTTTTCTAAAGGGTTGAATGTCAATAGTTGTAGTATTCTTACAAAAATTGCTGTAGATTGTTGTGCAGTTGCTATAGTCATATGAAATTTTGACTATATGTTCTAGAATAGTATATTTATACTGATTCCAAATATGAAGAAGATATCTTCAAAATGTATATCCTTTCTAAAGGGTTGAATGTCAATAGTTATAGTATTCTTACAAAAATTGATATAGATTGTTGTACAGTTGCTATGGTCATATGAAATGTTGACTATATCTTCTAGAATAGTATATTTATACTGATTCCAAATTTGAGGAAGATATCGTGAAAATGTATATCTTTTCTAATGGGTTGAATGTCAATAGTTGTAGTATTCTTACAAAAATTGCTATAGATTGCTGTGCAGATGCTATAGTCATATGAAATTTTCACTAGAATGGTCATATGAAATGTTGACTATATCTTCTAGTATAGTATATTTATACTGATTGAAAATTTAAAGAAGATATCTTGAAAACGTATATCTTTTCTAAAGAGTTGAATGTCAATAGTTGTAGTATTCTTACAAAAATTGCTATAGATTGTTGTACAGTTGCTATAGTCATATGAAATTTTGACTATATCTTCTAGAATAGTATATTTATACTGATTCCAAATGTGAAGAAGATATCTTCAAAATGTATATCCTTTCTAAAGGGTTGAATATCAATAGTTATAATATTCTTACAAAAATTGCTATAGATTGTTGTGCAGTTGCTATAGTCATATGAAATTTTGACTATATCTTCTAGAATGGTATATTTATACTGATTGCAAATTTGAAGAAGATATCTTGAAAATGTATATCTTTTCTAAAGGGTTGAATGTCAATAGTTGTAGTATTCTTACAAAAATTGCTATAGATTGTTGTGCACATGCTATAGTCATATGAAATTTTGACTATATCTTCTAGAATAGTATATTTATACTGATTGCAAATTTGAAGAAGATATCTTGCAAATGTATATATTTTTTAAAGGGATGAATCTCAATAATTGTAGTATTCTTACAAAAATTGCTATAAATTGTTGTGCAGTTGCTATAGTTAAATGAAATTTTCAGAATGTCTTCTAGAGTAGTATATTTATACTTAGATATTTTGAGTATGTCTTCTAGAATAGTATATTTATCCTGATTCCAAATTTGAAGAAAATATCTTGAAACTGTATATCCTTTCTAAAGGGTTGAATGTCAATAGTTGTAGTATTCTTACAAAAATTGCTATAGATTGTTGTACAGTTGTTATAGTCATATGAAATTTTGACCATATCTTTTAGAATAGTATATTTATACTAATACCTAATTTGAATTAGATATCTTGAACACTTATGTATTTTTGAAAGGGTTGAATGACAATAGTTGTAGTATTCTTACGAAAATTGCTATAGATTGTTGTGCAGTTGCTATGGTCATATGCAATTTTGAGTATATCTTCGAGAATAGTATATTTATACTGATTCCAAATTTAAAGAAGTTATCTTAAAAATTTATATCTTTTTTATAGAGTTCATATCAATAGTTGTAGTATTCCTACAAAAATTGCTATGAATTGTTGTGCTGGTGCTATAGTCATATGAAATTTTTAGAATATCTTCTATAAGAGTATGTTTATGCTGATTCCAAATTTGAAGAAGATATCTTCAACATGTATATCTTTTTTAAAGGGTTGAATATCAATAGATCTAGTATTCTTACAAATATTGCTATAGAGTGTTGTGCAGTTGCTATGGTTATATCAAATTTTGAGTATGTCTTCTAGAATAATATATAAATATTGATTCCAAATTTAAAGAAGATATCTTGAAAATTTATATCCTTTTTGAAGGGTTGAATGTCAATAGTTGTAGTATTCTTACAAAAATTGCTATAGATTATTGTGCAAATGCTATAGTTATATGACATTTTCAGAACATCTTCTAGAATACTATATTTATGTTGATTCCATATTTGAAAAAGATATCTTAAAAACGTATATCTTTTTTTGAAGCTCATTAGTTACAGTATTTTTACAAAAATTGCTATATGATTATACCATACAGTATAATTCATAATTAATTAATATTTAGTATATGCCATAATTCTAATGCACTTATGCAAATTTTGCATAATTGAAAATCGGCGAGCGCTTTCACCATTAATCGCGACAATTATTTCGGCAGGTTACCGGTGTTCTCATTAGGAGGCATTAACTGGGAATTATTCGAGGCGTGGACACATATAATGTGTAATACTAGGGAACGGCTTATATGCTGTATATAAACGCGTGTGTGCTAGTTTGGAACCCTTCAAAGCCCTTGGGAAACGTGTGATGGATTGCATTGAGCGTGCAGTAGACGCGTCGGAAGTTTGCGATAAAATATCAATGCTACTGGAACAACTCTTTTGAAGATGACTGTGCTAATATCGGATGAAACGTTGTTTTAGTTTTTTTTTTCTCTAGCATTGCAACTTTTAGTTTTGATGTCAAAATTAATATAAAATAATTATTATATTAATAATAAAATAATTATTAATCTTAGAAATCAGCAATTTATTTGTTTTTTACTCTTAAGATTTTATTTGTGTCTTCTAGAATGGTATATTTATACTGATTCCAAATTTGATGAAGATATTTTAAATATGTATATCGTTTTTAAAGGGTTGAATGTCAATAGTTGTAGTATTCTTACAAAATTTGCTATAAATTGTTGTGTAGTTGCTATGGTGAAATAAATTTTGAGTATGTCTTCTAGAATAGTGTGTTTATACTGGTTCGAAATTTGAAGAAGATATCTTGAAAATGTATATCATTTTTAAAGGGTTGAATGTCAATATTTGTAGTATTCTTACAAAAAGTGCTATAGATTGTTATGCAGTTGCTATGGTCATATGAAATTTTGAGTATGTCTTCTAGAATAGTATATTAATATTTATTCCAAATTTGAAGAAGATATCTTGAAAATATATATCCCTTTTAAAGGGTTGATTGACAATAGTTGTAGTATTTTTACAAAAATTTCTATAGATTGTTGTCTTCAACTCTTTTGAAGATGACTGTTGTCTTGAACTCTTTTGAAGTTGACTGTGCTAATATGGGACGAAACGTTGTTTTAGTTTTTTTTTTTCTAGCATTGCAACTTTTAGTTTTGATGTCAAAATTAATATAAAATAATTATTATATTAATAATAAAATAATATTTAATCTTAAGAAATCAGAAATTTATTTGTTTTTTACTCTTAAGATTTTATTGTTTATAATTTTATAATATTATAAACATATTATTACAATCATTGAGCCTGTGAGCAAGAAAGTGGTCACATTTGAATTGTTTTAAAAAAGATAAGATTTTTTGTTTGGTATTTATGTAATTCGACGTGAGCAGTTACAGATGTAAAATCAATTTATTCATAAATTTCATGTAGCTTCGTACGTCGATTTACATAAATACTAAGCGCAAAATCTTCTCATCTTCAAAACAATTCTAATGTGACTTACACCAGTTTCATTGTCACAGGCTTAATTATAGAACTACGTTCGGCCTTTCGAAATTAAAATAATAACCTGCAAAAGGTTTTATATTTATTGTACTGTGTATGTTAAATAATAAACAATAAAATTATTATAATTTCCCTATGGCTATTCATAGTAATTTTGTGATAGCGATAAACTACCTCTCTAGAGAGAAACTTGCAATTAACAATATACAACCATCAAGAAATTATTATAATTTCTGTATTTATATATAATTTGTAAATATGTAGTTGTAATTAAAGGAAAACCCGTCATTACTACCAATAAATAACAGTAATGAAAAAAAAATTCAAATCAATTTTATTTGAGCTATTCTTTGACATGATTAATCTCAAAATAAACACGTTGTGTCTATTGTATTGTTATCAATTGCGAATATTCGAAATGATTTATTGCGTCAGGGTCCACCGCACGGTTTCTGCCTCCCCCACAGTTTGCTTCACGAACTCGTAAATAGGACTCGAACCGTCGATTCCGTGACTTTACATTTTCCGCGGGCCTCCTAATGGCGGCATAAATACCATTGTGTCGGTTCCCCGACACCGCCGCCCCCCCTCTGTGCTGAGCCCATTTTTGCGACCAGCTCATTGAAATTTGTAACAATCCGCTTAGAACATAAATCAGGTTGACATTAAAACGCTCCGCAACAATGGGAGGGACGCGGCCGCGATTATTCCACCTGTAATTGACTCTCCTGGTTTTGCACAACCGCAGATTTCGCAATGGAACGACAGTGGGATTTATGTAGAACAGGAATTTTATCATGTTTGTTAGATATTTAATTAGATTGGTTACAGCAATTTTGTTTCTTGTTTACTGGACAGAAAAATGCTGAAAAGATCACCGAACAAAATTATAATTTAATCGGTGATTGAAAAAAACATATAACCAATATAACTTCAAAATAGTTGTTTAGATAAAATATGTTTTGTGGGAAAAGTATACATGTCACAACAATTATTATTATCTATAAAAAGGCAATAAATAGAAGAGAATGGAATAAATTTATAAAAGAATAGAGGAAAATTAAAACTTTTATACCACACTGTGATAGAAAAGGTCAGGGGATATATATATATATATATATATATATATATATATATATATAAAACTAACTATATTAGCATTCGAATGCATTTTAGCTTTTGGTTTTTTTGGCTAGATTTATATGAAGCTGAAGAATAAAACAATGTAGGACACCCAAAAGCCATGCCTCTAGTTGGTGCAAACATGCACGAGTTCATTCGAACACGTGTTACCCGAGTGCGGCACTTCCGGTCGACCTGCGGGGGATGTTCGGTGCCCTCGGAAGCGTCGAGGGTGGCCAGAGAACACAAACCGGCATGCATGTTTAACGCGATGTATCACCGCCGATTTGTTCCCTTTCGTCAGCACCCGCCCATACTTATTCTGTTTTTTTTTCGGGGTGAAAACAACGCACAATCGCCCCCCGTTGATGCCACCTCATTATTTTCCGTTACGTACGCTGACGTTTTTTTAATGGAAATGATTACTTTAACTGTCAGATTAGAGTACAGGAAAAAGAAAAACAAATGCTAACAAATAGGCTGTTGTTTGTTATGTCACTTTTCATTAGTGGGCTGGGTGATAATAATGATATTATACTTGAATATAAATAATAATACCTACTTATATCGGTAAATAACTTTGTTTGGCATATTTTTAGTATTTTAGTATTTTACTTGTAATTTAAGCCGCTTTCGTTTATAGTTTGCGAGCTGCTCCGAGCTGTTCGTCTCCTGTTCGATTATCCATGCGAGCCACTCCTAGAACGTTTGATTTTACCTCATCCCTTACCGCGGTTGCAGTTAATTTTCATCCCTCATTCATAATTCCGTTACGTATATAATGTTATGGAAATTGTACATGATTTTTCAGACGTCAATAACTCAGTAACTTATATGTTTACTAATTTTGCTGTTTTTCAAAATTTTCAAATAACGTGTTGCAGTATTCGTTCGGTTCGTGACGCCGCTGCCGCCGCCGAGCCGCGAGAAATCAAATCCAAAGTTTTCCCATTTCCTCGCCCACCCCCCCACGCGCAATTATGCAAATGCGTCGCCCCGAAAAAATGTGTCCCCTTATTATTGACGGCAGATTTTATTACTCTTTCGCATGCGGAAAGTTTCGCTGAGAGGCCGCCGCATTTCGCGTGAGCGAATATTAAAGCTGACGAATGGTCGGGACGACGCGAAATCTTAAGGGCGGGCGGCTGTGCATTACTTTTGCAAATTCCGAATTGATAATTGAAACGATTGAAAAGTTTTCGAGTAGAGGGGGCGAATGGTTGCGCGAGTTTCCTCTACTTTTAAGTAGTACAATTGTAACCATACTTTTTTTTACTGACTAAAAAAAATGACTGGAAGTTTTCATTTTTTTATTTTTATATTGATGAGCAGTTGACCAAAGTGGACAACCTAAAAACAGCTGCAGAAAAGTCCGTATGACATTATCTAGTTTCTTATATCATTTTATATATAAGAATTGATATTATTAAACTGTATAACTATTTGTACATGGAAAATTATATAGAAATTAACATGTGTATGTTCTGGATAGTTCTGGATAGTTGGCTGGAGGGTAGCATAGCTACTTAGGCCTCAAAATGGCGCCATTGTGAAACCTTCCTTTAAGGTTACTCACTCGTCCCACCAGTCAATTTTGCGTGCGAGCTGTAAAACTCTGGCGGGTGAGGAGTTGCCAATGCTGGTCATATTAGGCCAGCACTCTCCTAGTATTAGATGCCTAGTGTTTACTAGAGCTGGGCAGAGGCATATTACATGCTCTGCTGTACATTGTGTATGACATTATGTTGTTTTTTATATCAAAAAATGAGTGAGGTACGTGTCGTTTGAAATACGTGCCTTCAAATTTAGAACGTATTTTTAACATTCAAACTTAATATTTATTCGTCTAAAAAAGTTAAACCAAATGGACATTTTCAAATAGTCTGATGGATTGCATTGAATAATACAATTAACAATTAATAATTTCTGTGTATAAATATTAAAATAGTTTACACAAATTTAATTACATTTTCAACCTTAAATATTTGCATACGAGGGAAAGGTAAACAATATATAAAGCTCTATTTATAAACACTCACACGCTTGCCATTTTGTAATAATTGAAAAAGCAACAACTACAACGAAGTACGTGAAACAAACTGTTTAGTTAATTATCTACTGTGCAACTGGCGTTAATCTCAACAACAAAGCCATTTTGCTTTCCCGTTTACGTTCGGCGCCGTAATTGTCATTTTAAAATTGTAGCGGGGAGTTATTAACGAGCCCTAAAGTATTCAGGGCGAATTAATTCTGCCCGCCGAGTGTCTCGGCTCATCTATATTGCAAAGCCGGCCCCGTCAACGCCGTCATCCACCTACTAATCTCCACCTGCCTATGTTAATGTTTAACGGAGTAATCTAGCCCAGCTAGATTAGACCAGGTGATTTATAGAAAATTAGTCGTAGTAATTTTTTTTTAATATTAAATAATAAATAACTAGAATTTGTATGTTGTAATCACATAAAAAAATAGTGCGAAAACTGTTGATTTATTTACAATTCCAATCATTCCAGATCGCAATTTATTTCTTCATTTGAATACCCATCAATTAAAAGTTAATTATATCCAACCCCAACTGCCTCCCTCGCCTCACCCACACCACCTCTCTAATGAATTCGATGTAAATTGCGACATGTGCGAGCATCAAATAATTTGCATGCGCAGCTAATTACTTCATTATATCCGCCACCCCGAAATATTTTTTCCGCCCAATTAAATCGGCACTCCGATGGCATTATATTATAAACAGCGTTTCACTTCATTCCGCGGCCCCCCGCCCGCCAGCTAATTTAATTCCGCTAATTTCCGAGCGCGCGAAATTTAATGTAAAACACGTAAATTATCGGCAAACACGTGTCGCATCCGGGAAATAATTTAATAATGCGTTCTATAATTCAAATTTGTAATTCAGCAATATGGGGGGAGCGTGCTAACTTCGATGCGGCTGTTTTAATCACGCGCATAATGCAGCACGGGTGAATAGTAATGACGGTATAAATAAATATGGAAAATTTGTTTGGTTGGGGGAAAAAAAATTTGCGCGGTGCGTGCCATTTGCGATGTATTGCGAATATCTAAATTTAGCAATGAGATTGTGGATCAGGTCTTTTTGCGGCTTTGGAAATATGACTAATGGGTGGTTATTTTTATAGTGCGGGATGATTAATCGGGATTTATTTGCAATGCTAATGTTGGTTTATATAAATACTGGTTATGTGACGTTTGATTGATATGTAAAGGGCTATTCATAATAAATCGCGGTAGCACGTTATGACTGTGTTTTATACAGTTGAGATAGCTGTAGCTTGTGACTAATATAATCGACTAATAGCAAACATTGTTGCATTTTATCGCACATAAATATATAAAGATAATAATTAAAAAAATATTTTATTACAATTTTTATAAAATACAACATTGGTTGGCGTTGTTTTATCAAAATGTCCTCACTGTGATCTTATTAATTGAGGCTAATAAACATATCATTTTGTAGCTTATTAGCTGTGTAATAGGGTGCAATTTTTAAAACTTGAATAAACCTCAAATTTGATTTATTACAATTTTTATAAAATACAACATTGGCTGAAATGACGATGTTTCATCAAAATGTCCTCAGTGTGATCTTATTAATTGAGATTAATAATCAGATGAGGTATCATTTTGTAGCTTATTAGCTGTGTAATGGGGTGCAATATTTAGAACTTGAATAAACCGCAAATTTGATTTATTACAATTTTTTTATAAAATACAACATTAGATCAAATGACGATGTTTCATCAAAATGTCCTCACTGTGACCTTATTAATTGAGGCTAATAAGCGCATGAAGTATCATTTTATAGCTTATTAGTTGTGTAATAGGGTGCAATATTTAAAACTTGAATAAACCTAAATTTTGATTTATTACATTTTTTATAAAATACATTGGATAAAATGACGATGTTTCATCAAAATGTCCTCAATGTGACCTTATTAATTGAGGCTAATAAACACATGAAGTATCATTTTGTAGCTTATTAGTTGTGTAATGGGGAGCAATATTTAAAACTAGAATAAATCTAAATTTTGATTTATTACAATTTTTATAAAATACAACATTGGATCAAATGACGATGTTTCATCAAAATATCCTCACTGTGACCGTATTAATTGAGGCTAATAAACACATGAGGTATCATTTTGTAGCTTATTAGTTGTGTAATGGGGTGCAATATTTAAAACTTGCATAAAACTGAAATTTGATTTATTACAATTTTTATAAAATACAACATTGGATGAAATGACGAAATTTCATCAAAATGTCCTCAGTGTGACCTTATTAATTGAAGGTAATAACCACATAAGGTACGATTCTGTAGCTAATTAGTTGTGTAATAGGGTGCAATATTTAAAATATGAATAAACCTCAAATTTGATTTATTACAATTTTTATAAAATACAACATTGGATGAAATAGCGATATTTCATCAAAATGTCCTCAATGTGACCTTATTATTTTAGGCTAATAAATTCATGAGGTATCATTTTGTAGCTTATTAGTAGTGTAAGGGGGTACAATACTTAAAATTTGAATAAACCACAAATTTGATTTATTACAATTTTTATAAAATACAACATTGGATGAAATGGCGATGTTTCATCAAAATGTCCTCACTGTGACCTTATTAATTGAGGTTAAGAAACATATGAGGTATCAATTTGTAGCTTATTGGTTGTGTAATAGGGTGCAATATTTAAAACATGAATAAACCTCAAATTTGATTTTTTACAATTTTTATAAAAAACAACATTGGATGAAATGGCGACGTTTCTTCAAAATGTCCTCAATGTGACCTTATTAAGTTAGGCTAGTAAACACATGAGGTATCATTTTGTAGCTTGTTTGTTGTGTAAGGGAGTGCAATACTTAAAATTTGAATATACCTCAAATTTGATTTATTACAATTTTTATAAAATACAACGTTGGATGAAATTACGAAGTTTCATCAAAATGTCCTCACTGTGACCTTATTAATTGAGACTAATAAACAGTTGAGGTATCATTTTGTTGCTTATTAGTTGTGTAATGGAGTGCAGTATTTAAAACATGAATATACTTCAAATTTTATTAATTACAATTTTTATAAAATACAACATTGGATGAAATGCCGATGTTTCATCAAAATGTCCTCACTGTGATCTTATTAAATGAGGCTAATAAACATATGTGATATCATTTTGCAGCTTATTAGTTGTGTAATAGGGTGCAATTTTTAAAGCTTGAATAAATCTCAAATTTGATTTATTACAATTTTTATAAAATACAGCATTGCATGAAATTACGATGTTTCATCAAAATGTCCTCACTGTGATCTTATTAAATGAGGTTAATAAACATATTATATATCATTGTGCAGCTTATTAGTTGTGTAATAGGGTACAATTTTTAAAATTTGAATAAATCTCAAATTTGATTTATTACATTTTTTATAAAATACAACATTGGATGAAATGATGAAGTTTCATCAAAATGTCCTCACTGTGACCTGATTAATTGAGGTTAAGAAACAGATGAGGTATCATTTTGTAGCTTATTAGTTGTGTAATAGGGTGCAATATTTAAAACTTGAATAAACTTCAAATTTGATTTATTAAATTTTTTATAAAATACAACATTGGATGAAATAGCGATATTTCATCAAAATGTCCTCAATGTGACCTTATTATTTTAGACTAATAAACGCATGAGGTATCATTTTGTAGCTTATTAGTAGTGTAAGGGGGTGCAATACTTAAAATTTGAATAAACCACAAATTTGATTTATTACAATTTTTATAAAATACAACATTGGATGAAATGGCGATGTTTCATCAAAATGTCCTCACTGTGACCTTATTAATTGAGGTTAAGAAACATATGAGGTATCAATTTGTAGCTTATTGGTTGTGTAATAGGGTGCAATATTTAAAACATGAATAAACCTCAAATTTGATTTTTTACAATTTTTATAAAAAACAACATTGGATGAAATGGCGACGTTTCTTCAAAATGTCCTCAATGTGACCTTATTAATTTAGGCTAATAAACACATGAGGCATCATTTTGTAGCTTGTTAGTTGTGTAAGGGAGCGCAATACTTAAAATTTGAATATACCTCAAATTTGATTTATTACAATTTTTATAAAATACAACATTGGATGAAATGGCGATGTTTCATCAAAATGTCCTCACTGTGACCTTATTAATTGAGGTTAAGAAACATATGAGGTATCAATTTGTAGCTTATTGGTTGTGTAATAGGGTGCAATATTTAAAACATGAATAAACCTCAAATTTGATTTTTTACAATTTTTATAAAAAACAACATTGGATGAAATGGCGACGTTTCTTCAAAATGTCCTCAATGTGACCTTATTAATTTAGGCTAATAAACACATGAGGCATCATTTTGTAGCTTGTTAGTTGTGTAAGGGAGCGCAATACTTAAAATTTGAATATACCTCAAATTTGATTTATTACAATTTTTATAAAAACATAAAAAATAACAACGTTGGATGAAATTATAAAGTTTCGTCAAAATGTCCTCACTGTGACCTTATTAATCGAGACTAATAAACAGATGAGGTATAATTTTGTAGCTTATTAGTTGTGTAATGGAGTGCAATATTTAAAACATGAATATACCTCAAATTTTATTAATTACAATTTTTATAAAATACAACATTGGATGAAATGACGATGTTTCATCAAAATGTCCTCACTGTGATCTTATTAAATGAGGCTAATAAACATATTATATATCATTGTGCAGCTTATTAGTTGGGTAATAGGGTACAATTTTGAAAATTTAAATAAATCTCAAATTTGATTTATTACATTTTTTATAAAATACAACATTGGATAAAATGGCGATATTTCATCAAAATGTCCTCAATGTGACCTTATTAATTTAGGCTAATAAACACGTAAGCTATCATTTTGTTGCTTGTTAGTTGGGTAAGGGGGTGCAATACTTAAAATTTGAATATACCTCAAATTTGATTTATTACAATTTTTATAAAATACAACGTTGGATGAAATTATAAAGTTTCGTCAAAATGTCCTCACTGTGACCTTATTAATCAAGACTAATAAACAGATGAGGTATCATTTTGTAGCTTATTAGTAGTGTAATGGAGTGCAATATTTAAAACATGAATATACCTCAAATTTTATTAATTACAATTTTTATAAAATACAACATTGGATGAAATGACGATGTTTCATCAAAATGTCCTCACTGTGATCTTATTAAATGAGGCTAATAAACATATTATATATCATTGTGCAGCTTATTAGTTGGGTAATAGGGTACAATTTTGAAGATTTAAATAAATCTCAAATTTGATTTATTACATTTTTTATAAAATACAACATTGGATGAAATGGCGATATTTCATCAAAATGTCCTCAATGTGACCTTATTAATTTAGGCTAATAAACACATAAGCTATCATTTTGTTGCTTGTTAGTTGGGTAAGGGGGTGCAATACTTAAAATTTGAATATACCTCAAATTTTATTTATTACAATTTTTATAAAATACAACATTGGATGAAATGGCGATGTTTCATCAAAATGTCCTCACTGTGATCTTATTAAATGAGGCTAATAAACATATTATATATCATTGTGCAGCTTATTAGTTGTGTAATAGGGTACAATTTTTAAAATTTGAATAAATCTCAAATTTGATTTATTACAGTTTTTATAAAATACAACATTGGATGAAATGGCGATATTTCATCAAAATGTCCTCAATGTGACCTTATTAATTTAGGCTAATAAACACATGAGGTATCATTTTGTAGCTTCTTAGTTGTGTAAGGGGGTGCAATACTTAAAATTTGAATAAACCACAAATTTGATTTATTACAATTTTTATAAAATACAACATTGGATGAAATGGCGTAGTTTAATCAAAATGTCTTCACTGTGACCTTATTAATTAAGGCTAATAAACACATGAGGTATCATTTTGTAGCTTATTAGCTCTATAATGGAGTGCATTATATAAAACTTGAATAAACCTCAAATTTGATTTATTACATTTTTTATAAAATACAACATTGGATGAAATGACGAAGTTTCATCAAAATGTCCTCACTGTGACCTTATTAATTGAGGCTAATAAACATATGAGGTATCATTTTGTAGCTTATTAGTTGTGTAATAGGATGCAATATTTAAAACTTGAATATACCTCAAATTTGATTTATTACAATTTTTATAAAATACTACATTAGATGAAATGACGAAATTTCATCAAAATGTCCTCAGTATGACTTTAATAATTGATGGTAATAACCACATGGGGTATTGTTTTGTAGCTTATTAGTTGTGTAATGGGGTGCAATATTTAAAACATGAATAAACCTCAAATTTGATATATTACAATTTTTATAAAAAAAAAACAACATTGGATGAAATTACGAAGTTCCGTCAAAATGTCCTCAGTGTGACCTTATTAATTGAGTGTAATTACCACATGGGGTATCATTTTGTAGCTTATTAGTTGTGTAATAGGGTGCAATATTTAAAACTTGAATAAACATCAAATTTGATTTATTACAACTTTTAAAAATTATTTAAATAAATTCATAATTATTTAAATTTAAAACTCATAAATAATGCCTGATAAATTCAGTATTTGCTTTAGCTGTATTTTGCTCGAATTTTCTATTACTGTAGTTTCTAGGAGTGTCTCCCAAAGTGGGTGTTAACACTCTTGAGTAGGTGCTGAATAAGGTTTGGGGGCGGTAATAGAATAAAGAAAGATATAACCAAGAACATTTGTATGAAGAGAAAAAAGCATTCGGGCATGTTTCGTTTGTTGTCTAAATAGGAATTCACGACTTTTTTTAAATTTAATTTAATTTAATTGATTTATTTATTTCTCAACAGACATAAAATCTAATGACAGTGAAAAGGAAACAAAGAATTGTTACATAGTAACACATACAAAAGAAAATCTAAATTAAAGATTGTCACGCTTAATAATAATAATAGTTAATAGTGTGTGTACATCTAACATAATGAAGGTGTATACAATAGGGGGAGAAGCTAAAGTAGATAGAGTCTTAAGTTCTTTAAAAAGTAATTTTTATTACAAAACAGATCAACTCCATATTGCACCTCATGATATTTGCTTATCATCATGAGCAACGGCGATAAGGAGTAATGATTTATTTGTATGCGGCTACAGCACGTCAAATACGCAAAATACGCAAAATACAAATCATCACTCCTTCTCTGTAAATGTTTGTTGCGAGAGGATTGCCTAGGTATAGTAAATTTGATGGAATTTAATAATTAAATGCTATCTTGTACATTGTGAATAATCTTGTATAAATCTTTAACGAAAATGTACCTATATATGTTATAAATTGAGAGCATATTAAACTCTTCAAGCAACTATTCATATTTTATATTGTAATCAGGATATCTTTTGTGTGTATGAAAGTATACATATTTCACGAATCGTTTCTGTCAATTCTACAGCAAACACATATTTCCTATTTAGACAACAAATGAATTATGAACGATATTTTTTTCAACCAAATTTTCTTCGTTATCTCTTTCTTTATTCTATCACAGCCCCCAAACCTTTTTCAACACCTACTCAAGAGCATAGGTACTTAATTTTCTAATTAAACACATGAAATGAATGAAATTCAAATTGAAAAAAAATCGATCTGTATTGCCGATCATTTATATATTTACAGGGGGGCGCTGAGTAACTTTTTATCCCGATTTTTGGCCAAATAGTGTGATAACCTTTGTATTAGATGATTAGTTTTAAATCATATTTATTACGGGTATAATATAACTGTATTTATAGGTGTTTTCTCAAGATCCCGATCCTTGCTCATTTGAGGTCTTAAAACGTGTCGAAACAGTCATAGAATAAAGGTTAAGCCAACCCCGCAGACAACAACTTGATGCCCAATTTTAAACTAGTTTATAAGGATTGGGATGTCTGTCCCTACTCATATAACAAGTATCTCAGAACAGAATACATCAACCGTATTGTCTCACTCGTTACAAACATTATAATGCGCTGACTGTACAGGCTATTCTACTACTTAATAAAAGCATTGTAACAGTTACCGGTACAATTGGTAAAGGTTTTAAATAGAATTCTAGAATATATTACAAATTTCATCACGAAGATTATGTAGTCGATTCTATTTATTTTAGGTGATACTTCATAGAATCAAATGCAATTCATAAAATTAGTATATATTGTTATGCTTATGCGCTTTTATTAATTTAAGTAAAATAGTTTTAATAACCCAGCTCAGTGGCCGAGTGGTTGGAGACGTCGTCCGTCTCGTACTGAGCATTGGCGAGCCTGATTTCGATCCCCAGCGGGGAGCGAATTTTCGTGACTCACCTTTCGTAGTTTTTCAGTGGTTTTCTGCGAAGTTAAGGTAAATACCGGGTGATTAAACTCCTCTGAGCTTCTCCCTTAACCGGCGGAAAAGCCTCACGGCTGATAGCCCTATAAAGATAGAATTTTATTTTTTTAGTTTTAATAGAAACTCTCTTATAATTTAACACTAGCTCATAATTAACGTGTCCATGCCATGGCTCTTTTAAGAACATGTTGGGCTAGTTTCAGACGGACGACCGGAGATATTCCGACAGTTACAATACGTATAGGTATAATATGTATATGTAACAGATATGTAAGTACAATTCGTAACAACACAAAAAATGCATGTCAGGTACGGAAGAAAACCATCGTAGCGTGGAAACTAGGAAAGTACGACATCGATATTATTGGACTGAGTGAGACAAGATTTGCAGGCGAAGGAGAGCTCATTGAAAATCATGGCGGGTCCACATTTTACTAGAAAGGGCGTCCTAGTAGTGAAAACAGATTAAGTAGAGTTGTCTTTATAATAAACAACAGCATCGCCAGAAACCTCACCTGTATTCCTACTGGT
This sequence comes from Lordithon lunulatus, assembly GCA_963942505.1. NCBI lineage: Eukaryota > Metazoa > Arthropoda > Insecta > Coleoptera > Staphylinidae > Lordithon > Lordithon lunulatus. The sequence goes on along the minus strand of OZ012668.1, from coordinate 56,657,209 downwards.
TTAGTTTACCTTTCGAAAAATAGCACTATTATAAGCGTCCACTATGAGCAACGATGTGAACATCAAAGACAATTTATATATAATCCTGGATTCTCAGATGTCGGCAAAACTTAGAAGTGACCAAATTTATATATTGGGCGATTTCAACGCCCGCATTGGTTCAGATTATAATGCCTGGCCAAGAATAATTGAGGAACATGTCCTTGGTCATGACAATTCAAACGTTCTGCGACTACTGTCACCATACGCATAACATATATCTGCAACACTAACACATTGTTCATAAAAAGAAACAAGTTCAAAACAACATGGCAGCACCACCGTTCTCAACACTGGCACATGTTTGTTTATATTATAGCAACATATCACAGATGTACACATCGCAAGAGTAAAATGAATGATCGACAGAATACGTATGTCTAAAATGAAACCCATATCACTAAACCAAAGAGTGAAAATAAACGAAAATTCGTGTTTTTGGACGTATTCAGAAAACCGACACGAATCACTTTAATGTGTTGGCGAATTTTCTTTAACGCTATTTATGTAATGAAATTCGGCTCTTAAAACGTGAAAACTCGAGTTGTATCATTTCATACGGCAACAATAAAGTGATTAGAATCGGAAAAAAGCATTTTGTGCAGAAGAAAATTTTATGATATCATTATCTAGTTATATATTTATATATATATATATATATATATATATATATATATATATATAAATATATACTAGTAAATAATTGTCATACAAGTTCATTATATTATACAATGAACTTGCATGACAATTATTTACTAGTAACAAACAACAACAACATTTTAGTATGTCGCAACGTAACATTTGTTTGCATTCGTCCATTTTATACCCCTTTTATGTCTTCTGGATGGACCATGAGATGGTAACCTGTAATTAACTATAACTATAAAACATATATTCTGTAAATTTTAATACTTCTCTTTGTATACACCACATTAATTACATGTTACAGCAAACATAATATAATTTAATATATAAATTACCATCATTATTAATTAACAGTTTCGCTTCTTAAAACAGTAATAATACAGTTTAATTTTACGCAAACAATTAACATTATATTTACATGAATTAAAATTGGGGCTGCCCGTAGGAACTGGTTACAGGCACGAAGGGCCGAAATGGTATATAAGTTAAAACAAACACGAAAGCTATTATGTACAATATGACTACAACACACTCGTGCTGGCTGGTGTGTGTTCACTTCTTGAAGTGGAACGCGTTCTCCGTAACGTCGTACGCCTCGTGCTGCTGCGCCTCGTCCCCTTTCAGCCAGGCGTTCTTTATGAGATCGCTGCCCTTTTCGGCGATCATAATCACGGGCGCGTTGGTATTTCCACGGATTACCGTCGGCATGATGGACGCATCAATCACCCGCAGGTTCCGAATGCCATACACTCGTAACTTAGCATCAACTACTGCATCCCTATCGTTTTTCGGACCCATTTTACAGGTTCCAACTGGATGGAAGATGGTTGTAGTATATTCTTGTGCAACACACGCCCAATACTCATCACTGTTAAATTCAGGGTATGTACAAGAGGGTAATGGGATATCCACTAATTGGTAACCTAATTTCCTTAAAGTTTTAGTGTTTAGCAGATTTAAACTCTGTTTAACACCTTCAACGATTGTTAATAGATCAACCTTTTCTTGAAATGTGTTTGCGAAAATCAATGGATCTCCTAGTATTGGATCTGAATCATTTAATCGTATCACCCCACGGCTTCTAGGGTTTAATAAGATTGGTCGTACTGTTATACCGTTATAATAGGCTAGAGGGTTGTTGTTGGTTTCAGCTGTTAAAATAGGGTCTTCCAAAAAATCGTTTATATTAGTCGCATCGAAAGAGTATTGGATATCCGGTCGATCACCGCCTTCATACATTGTTTGCACGAACGCATTCGCCTGCAGTGGACCTGTTGCTGACAAAGGCCCGTTGTGCGTCTGTTGGTAATACCTCACATCATTATCCCGTTGATCATCATCCACAGTCGTAGCTGTTTTATTACTGAGCGCAAACATAACGCCATCCATAGTGGCGTGGTCTTGTAAATTATATCCCACAGCAAGCTCTTTGATTTGCGGAATGCCGTACTGGTATAATTCATCGTGAGGTCCCACACCGCTTAACATAAGGATTTTAGGGGAGTTTATAGCGCCGGCTGATATGATGACTTCTTTTTTCGCGTAAATTTGCTGCAGACGACCCTTTTTGGTCATTATTTCAACACCTACAGCCGTTTTCGTTTTAGGGTCTATTATAACGCGAGTTACTTGTGTGTTGGTGCGTACTTCTAAATTCTCACGTTTATTTCTGATGGGGCGAATAAAAGCGCCATTAGTGCTCACACGTTCACCATTACGTGTTGTATGTTGGAGAATGCTTGTGCCTATCAATCGCTCGCTATTCTGATCAATTTCTTCAAGTCCTAACTCTTTAAACGCTTCAACTATGCTTAAAACATTCTCATCTTGATACGGGAATAGTTCTACTGTTTGATAACCACCAACCCCGTGGTAGTGTGGGTCGATATGTTCTGGGTTTCGGTTATCTTCAGATTTTATAAAGTATGGTAGGACGTCGCGGTATTTCCATCCGGGATTACCCGCTGCAGCCCATTCATCGTAATCTATCGGGCTGCCGCGGATATAAATGAGGTAGTTTATGGTGGAGGATCCGCCCATGACCTTTCCACGAGCCCATGCGCATCTTCCATCCCGGCGCGACCTACAACTCTTCGGCGAGGGCTGCGTCATGTAGCCCCAGTCGATACTTGAACGCTGCAACATTGGGGGGAATGCAGGCACTTCCGCCACCTCAGGTTCTTCATCACCGGCCTCGATCAACAGCACCTGTGAATTAAAAACCACAATTATACACCTTGATGTTGATTAGAGCCGCCACATACAAGTCGATTAATTAATTGAGAAATTTGTGTTCACCTTGTTACGGTATTTAGTAACGTAATCGGTCGGGTGGTGGAGGTGAAAATCGCAGTCACGCATATGCTAATGATAAAATAATTTCACTAAATAACTCGTAAATATTTTTTTAATTTAATATTATGAAAGTTGCACGCTTGTGAGTGCAATTTATTCATATTTTACAATAATATTGCTATTTTCGTTTAAAGTTCGCAAAGTTTACTTTGCGAACACGCCAGGGGCTAAAATACAAAAGAAAAAAATTAACAATAACACGGTGTTATATTTTATATTTTTAGATCATTAGAAGTTTCTTATAATAGTTTTGTGAGGAAATTGTAATTACATATGAAATTTAAATGTTAGGAAATTTAAATGTTAGTAATTATAATAAATAAACATAGCTTTCTTTATTTGTTTTTGATAATTATATTATATTATTAACAGGAATTCTAATTAATAGTTAAGTAATTAAAAAAATAATAACATTTTTTCAATTTTCTTTCTTGTTTCTAGTAGTAATTATATTAAATAATATTCATAATAATATAAAAAATACATGAACTACTAAAAAATAACATTCTTCCAATTTTATTTCTTGTTTCTAGTATGAAAATAGATGAAATCGGTTAGCCGGTAGTTAATTTATTTATTTTTATTAATTATATTATATTATTAACAGCGATTGTAAATTTATTACATGAACTATTAAAAAATAACATTCCTGCAATTTTATTTCTTGTTTCTAGTATGAAAATAGATGAAACCGGTTAGCCGGTAGTTAATTTGGTTATTTTTATTAATTATATTATATTACTAACAGTAATTCAAAATCTATTACATGAACTATTAAAATATAACATTCCTGCAATTTTATTTCTTGTTTCTAGTATGAAAATAGATGAAATCGGTTAGCCGGAAGTTAATTTATTTATTTTTATTAACAATATTATATTATGAAAAGTCATTATAAATTAATTACATGAACTATTAAAAAACAACATTCTTGCAATGTTATTTCTTGTTTCTATTATGAAAATAGATGAAACCGGTTAGCCGGTAGTTAATTTAGTTATTTTTATTAATTATATTATATTACTAACAGTAATTCAAAATTTATTACATGAACTATTAAAATATAACATTCCTGCAATTTTATTTCTTGTTTCTAGTATGAAAATAGATGAAACCGGTTAGCCGGTAGTTAATTTATTTACTTTTATTAATTATATTACATTATTAATAGTAATTCTAAGTAATTACATGGATTATTAAAAAAAATAACATTCTTGCAATTTTCTCTCTTGTTTCTAGTAATAATTATATTAAATAAACATAGCTTTCTTTGGAAATAAATAAAATAAGGTAAAACAAATAATTTATTTATTTATTTTTGTTAATTATATTATATTATGAATAGTAATTCTAAATTAATTACATGAACTATTAAAAAACAACATTCTTGCAATGTTATTTCTTGTTTCTATTATGAAAATAGATGAAACCGGTTAGCCGGTAGTTAATTCATTTATATTTATTAATTGTATTATATTACTAACAGTAATTCTAAATGTATATTACATGAACTATTAAAATATAACATTCTTGCAATGTTATTTCTTGTTTCTATTATGAAAATAGATGAAACCGGTTAGCCGGTAGTTAATTTATTTATTTTTATTAATTATATTATATTACTAACAGTAATTCTAAATGTATTACATGAACTATTAAAATATAACATTCTTGCAATGTTATTTCTTGTTTCTAGTATGAAAATGGCTGAAATCTGTTAGTCAGTAGTTAATTTATTTATTTTTATTAATTATATTATATTATTAACAGTAATTCTTAATTTATTACATGAACTATTAAAAAATAACATTCTTGCAATGTTATTTCTTGTTTCTAGTATGAAAATAGATGAAATCGGTTGGCCGGTAGTTAATTTTTTTATTTTTATTAATTATATTATATTATTAACAGTAATTATAAATTAATTACATGAACTATTAAAAAATACCATTCTTCCAATTTAGTATGAAAATGGATGAAATTGGTTATCCGGTAGGCAAAAACAAACCCATAATTACATCAATAAGTTTGTTGCCTATAACTCGTTGATTCGTATATCTATAGAAATAGTAATAATTTTGCAATTTTGATTTTGTTTCTAATAATCGCATAAAATTTACAAACGATAGGCTATATACTTTACTACTTACTTTAGACGATATACTTTACTTTAAAGGAAACAAACTACACAAAATATGGACATGTATAATAAATAAAATACATTTGTTTATAAATGTTTTAATAAACAAATGTATTTAATTCAATTTAAATACAGATGTTATTCTCTGTCTTTAGTAAACATTGAAGAGTAATAATAAAACAATGCTATTTATTGTTGTAAATAAAAATCATAACCAAAATCCAAAATTGCTTTACCATTTGAAATTACATCCCAAGCTGTTTTTAATATTAAAATCTGTGTTCACTTTCCCCCCTAGATATTATTTTAAAATAAGAATATCTGCGTCCGTGATGTATTTTGTCAGCGTCAGTTGCCACCCTTCTCCGCAAACCCGTAGGATTCCCCTATTTGACTTTCATATTTCATATAAAACGGTGGGGTTGGTGGGTGGAGATACTCAGTGTTATTTTTTTTTCTTGGCCCCATTCGAAAACACTTTACCCCAAGCTTGCCGCAATTAGATTCGGAGCGGTTGATCCTTTAAGTCATTCTTTCGCACAGTAAATTGTATTGCCACGTGCTTTAAGCTGGTAGATTTGAGGTTCATCATGTACACACAGTGGGTGTAATTCGAGGGTGTTTGTTTTAAGGTTTTAATAAAATAAATGAAATAAGAGAAAATTAGGATTGGGGTTTATCTTGATGTAAATAAAGCCGTTGTTTATTCGCTCCAAAAACAAAGCTATACAAATATTTAATTATAATAATATTGTTAATTGAAGCACGGTCTGCATTGTTTCGTATTGCATTCAAAAATAAAAAAGAAATATGTAAATAAAAATAAAATAAACATTAAAACAGATAATAGTTGAATTCATAGGGTAAAACCGTTAAAAATGTTCGACTAGAAGACTCGACCACTCCAGTCCTTGTCTACTACAACATTACGGTGGATCGTCGATTTTGCCAAACATGTAGGAAACCTCACTGTAAATTCATACATTTTTATTAGTGTATTCCATGCGGTAATCGCTACAATATTACGAAACAATAATTACGACGATTTGTATTGTTAGGGCAATTACGAGTAATTTCCTGCTCAAATGTAAATCATAGTAAACGTTATTATTATTGATATGAATATTTCATGTAGATGCACAGATTGGGCACCTTAATTGAATAGAAACTCGGGATACTATCAAATCAAGGCCTAGTAATTATTATGAGCAATCATCATTTTGTGTATAATGAATAAATTAATTGATTTAAATATTAAATTAGAATTTTCTACTATTGTGGTTTGCATATATCATCAAAAACATTATCTAATTAAATAGAAAAAAATGTGTGATGGCATGGTAAGTTTAATTTTATTGAATGCAAAAAAGTGTAATTTTAATCACTAATTTGTCCACGCCGTCACCGATTCGAGTCCGGTATTAATAGACTCTTTTCCGTTCGAAATTTGGGTCTATTAATCCATGGGTGGTGTGTCTGTCCATAGTCAGTGTGTGTTGGAGTAATATGCATAAATAATAATATAAATATAATACATAGTTGATGACAGAGATAATCATTAAATTAAGGTCAAAAAATCAAACACAAAATTTTATAAATCACAAATTTAAAACGAAACAGATTTTGGCTTCCTATTAGTGGTCTCTACTTAGTAATTTAAATACATTCTGTCTATCAATTTCTGTTTTCAGGTCTGATAAACATTAAATAAGAAAACTGCTTGAAAGTACAATTTCAAAAATCTCCTTTTAATTTTTGTCGCGGTTCAGAATTGTTATTTATTTAACTATATACAGACAACATCCCATATACAAAAAAAATACGTATGGCCAGTTGTAGTTTGTAGTTTTCAATTCTGGATTCAGAAACTCGGTTAGAAAACTAGCTTGCATGAAATTGATCAACAAAATTGGGATTTATGCACTTTTTTATATATACAGGAACCTGGAAAAAAACTAGTTAAAATAAAAATAGTTTCAAATATAAGAATTTCAGTGTAAATTATATTGTACAGCATTCGTCAAGGAACACAAGTTTCTTGTTTCAACAAGGCAATATTATGATAATAAAACATGTTCTAACTCATTTGATTTTTTGAAAGTCACTTGAATTAAAAATTTAAGCCACGTGTAATTAAAACATAATGTATTTAACATATCAACAATATAAATCCGTAATAGTTTTTATCATTTCGCTCGTTACTGCATTCGTTTGCAAAAGCTGTGGCGTTAGGCAATCGAGGACTGGCCTGCCGCTTGCCCATATTTATTAACCAATTTGTGAGCGCGTTCTCGTTATTTCGCCTGCATAAATAGCCGGGCCCTGCGGCGTGGACTGGATAGAAAGCAGCAGCATATATACAGACCTACATGGATACACGTATAAATACAAATGCGAGCAAACGAAATGTTTATCCGGGCCGGTTCCGGAAGCCGTCCCGCGGAAACGGCCTTGTTTACATTAGCCACGCGCATAATTAAGTACGTCGTCGGCGGCAATCGAGGGAAACCCGTGTGGGCTGCTCTCGATGAAACTAGAAATTGACTGGTTATTAAATTTGCACAAATAAAGTGTACTAATATATGAATATATTATTAAATTCTAATTACTAATTCTATGCAGCATTGAATTCCACTGGAATATGGCATTTTTGAGACGTTGTAAACCTGTACAAATCTTATCAAGTGATATTTTGTTGTGCTTTAAATTAGAAATAAGTACTTTGTCTTAATAAAAGCTTGTATCTTTTGAAAATAATCATTTTAATTAGTTTTTCATTTACGTCTTTGCTAAGCAGTTCATAATGGGCGATTTAACACCGACTGATATCTCGAGGAGTGTAGCAATGATAATATAATATATATATATATATATATATATATATATATATATATATATATATATAAGCAATGGCAACTAAATCAAACTCAGAATATCCTTGTAAAAATTTTAATTAATGTAAATGTCATTCTTTTAACATATTATAATACCACCAGCTGAGCCCTGAGGAAGCAGTAATTGAACTGCGAAATATTGGCAAATATTAAAGTGCAGAAGAACAAATAAAAATAGCGTTTTATTGCTGCATGACCCTAAGGAGCTAGAAACCACGGTTTCTAATTTCAACTATATACATATACAGCAAAATAAAAATTATTCTATATATATATATATATATATATATATATATATATATTAAAAAACAACAATTTCGAAATTATATAATAATGGGCAATACAAATTAAAATTATGAGGTTGTTTCAGTTACAATTATATAAATGAAAAATCATTAGAAACTCGTTGAATAATACACTATTTACAATTTACGACAGCATTCCGAAGTGGCCGCCATCTGTTAAACAAAAGTAATGATATATAAGCGTGAATTCACCTTTTAGCATTATAAAGATTAAGATTTGGATCAGCTTTGCACAGCAGGTTGGCATAAATTCACATAATCGAATATCATCGACTTGCATGCCAAACTCGGTATACATAGCTATTTCAGGTAGGCACTATAATCTTTTACCAATAAGACTCAGCCACGCAATGTCTTGTTTTGATGTGATCTTAAAAATGTAATGCCCAATATTAATTATAAACCATATGGATTTATAGTAATGCTAAAAATACTCTATCCATTCTTCCTATGATAAAGTAAAGATAGTATTTCAGTTATAACTTCAAACAAATCAATTATCCAGAAAATATTGTTGCAATTGCATGGCTGTATACCCTACATGTGCCAGTGATTGTAATTATAATTAACAATAGAAATATCGAGCATTCCGCATCTGCATACGCCAATACAATTCCATTTCAGCTCGTAAATTAGTGGCGCTTTTACGGACTCCTATTCCCATTTGGCCCCCGCGTAATCACCGCAAGGAATCCCTCCATATTCATAAGCCAAGCGCGCACTCTGATTATGTTCATAAGCAATTTCCCGTAGAAAGAGTGATAGCGAATTTCCAGACAGATTACTGCTTACTTAATCTGCCACACCTTCCCAACAGAATTCATTAACGTAAGCAATCATAATATAAAAAAAACAGGCGGAAGGTTGTTTTTTTTTTTATCTAATTAGACATGCAAATTGCTAATTAATTGACTATTGTGAATTCGCTTTTGTATTTCTTTTTTTTCTGAACTTCGAGATAAATTGTACTTTGATTGAATGAAAAATTTTCGAGACTAATTAATTAAATAATATTGTATGATACAAAAATTTTAAAAAGTTATGAACCAGCATAAACACACGCACATTTGTCTTAATTTAATCACGTAACTGAAGATAAACGAGACAACAATTTCAACTTGTATTTATTCATTCATTAACATGTTTTTACTATAGCAGACAATTTGTAGCAATATTCGACAGTTACAACTCGAGTTATAGCTGTTTTAATAAAAACTGTTTGTAAATTAATAAGAATGAAATTTAAAAAATCGACAAAAATACAATTTTCTGTTTAACAATTTCAACTTGTACTTGATAAGTCACTAATATGTTTTCAATATAGCTGACAATTTGTGGCAATATTCAACAGCTACAACTCGAGTTATAGCTGTTTTAATAAAATGTGTTTGTAAATTAATGTGATTGAAATTTTTAAAATTCGCCAAAAATACAATTTTTTGTTTAATAATTTCAATTTGTATTTGGTGATTCACTAACATGTTGTCACTATAGCTGACAAGTTGTAGCAATATTCAACAGCTACAACTCGAGTTATAGCTGTTATAATAAAATATGTTTGTAAATTAATATGATTGAAATTTTAAAAATTCGCCAAAAATACAATTTTTTGTTTAACAATTTCAACTTGTATTTAGTGATTCATTAATTTATTTTCACTATAGCTGACAAGTTGTAGCAATATTCAACAGCTACAACTCGAGTTATAGCTGTTTTAATAAAATGTGTTTGTAAATTAATGTGATTGAAATTTTTAAAATTCGCAAAAAAGACAATTTTTTGTTTAATAATTTCAATTTGTATTTGGTGATTCACTAACATGTTGTCACTATAGCTGACAAGTTGTAGCAATATTCAACAGCTACAACTCGAGTTATAGCTGGTTTAATAAAATATGTTTGTAAATTAATGTGATTGAAATTTTAAAAATTCGCCAAAAATACAATTTTTTGTTTAATAATTTCAACTTATAGTTGGTGATCTATCAACATGTTAGCACTACAGCTTACAATTTGTAGCAATATTCAATAGCTACAACTCGAGTTATAGCTGTTTTAATAAAATGTATTTGTAAATTAATTTGATTGAAATTTTTAAAATTCTCCAAAAATACAATTTTTTGTTTAATAATTTCAATTAGTATTTGATGATTCAATAACATGTTTTCACTATAGCTGACAAGTTGTAGCAATATTCAACATCTACAACTGCAGTTATAGCTGTTTTAATAAAATGTGTTTATAAATTAATGTGAGTGAAATTTAAAAATTCGCCAAAAATACAATTTTTTGTTTAACAATTTCAACTTGTATTTAGTGATTAATTAATTTATTTTCACTATGGCTGACAAGTTGTAGCAATATTCAACAGCTACAACTCGAGTTATAGCTGTTTTAATAAAATATGTTTGTAAATTAATGTGATTGAAATTTTAAAAATTCGCCAAAAATACAAATTTTTGTTTAATAATTTCAACTTATACTTGGTAATTTAATAACATGGTCTTACTATAGCTGACAAATTGTAGCAATATTCAATAGCGACAACTCGAATTATAGCTGTTCTAATAAAATATGTTTATAAATAAATGTGATAGACTTTTAAAAATTCGCCAAAAATACAATTTTTTTTTTAACAATTTCAACTTGTATTTAATGATTCATTAATTTGTTTTCACTATAACTGACAAATTGTAGTAATATTCAACAGCTACAACTCGAGTTATACCTGTTTTAATAAAATATGTTTGTAAATTAATGTGATTGAAATTTTAAAAATTCACCAAAAATACAATTTTTTGTTTAATAATTTCAATTTGTATTTGGTGATTCATTAACATGTTTTCACTAGAGCTGACAAGTTGTAGGAATATTCAACAGCTACAACTCCAGTTATAGCTGCTTTAATAAAATGTGTTTATAAATTAATGTGATTGACATTTTAAAAATTCGCCAAAAATACATTTTTTTGTTTAATAATTTCAATTTGTTGTTGATGATTCATTAACATGTTTTCACTATAGATGACAAGTTGTAGCAATATTCAACAGCTACAACTCGAGTTATAGCTGTTTTAATAAAATGTGTTTGTAAATTAATGTGATTGAAATTTTAAAAATTCGCCAAAAATACAAATTTTTGTTTAATAATTTCAATTTGTATTTGATGATTCACTAACATGTTTTCACTATAGCTGACCAGTTGTAGCAATATTCAACAGCTACAACTCCAGTTATAGCTGTTTTAATAAAATGTGTTTGTAAATTAATGTGATTGAAATTTAAAAAATTCGCCAAAAATACAATTTTTTGTTTAATAATTTCAATTTGTACTTGATGATTCATTAACATGTTTTCACTATAGCTGACAAGTTGTAGCAATATTCAATAGGTACAACTCCAGTTATAGCTGTTTTAATAAAATGTGTTTGTAAATTAATGAGATTGAAATTTTAAAAATACGCCAAAAATACAATTTATTGTTTAATAATTTCAATTTGTATTTGATGATTCATTAACATGTTTTCACTAGAGCTGACAAGTTGTAGCAATATTCAACAGCTACAACTCCAGTTATAGCTGTTTTAATAAAATGTGTTTATAAATTAATTTGATTGACATTTTAAAAATTCGCCAAAAATACAATTTTTTGTTTAACAATTTCAACTTGTAGTTGGTGATTTATCAACATGTTATCACTACAGCTAACAATTTATAGCAATATTCAATAGCTACAACTCGAGTTATAGCTGTTTTAATAAAATGTATTTGTAAATTAATGTGATTGAAATTTAAAAAATTATCCAAAAATACAACTTGTTGTTTAATAATTTCAACTTGTACTTGGTAATTCAATAACATGTTCTTACTATAGGTGACAAATTGTAGCAATAGTAAGTAGCTACAACTCGAGTTATAGCTGTTCTAATAAAATATGTTTATAAATAAATGAGATAGACTTTTAAAAATTAAATATAAATCAATTTATATTTATACATTAATTTATATCTATATATAATTAAATTCTTTAGTCAGCTCATGGTATTAAATCTAATTTATATTAATTGTAAGGCTTAAACTTCACTAGTATTGCACACACAAATTGCCTGTATATTAGAGCATACTATCAATTTATTTGTACAATTTACATGTGGGAGGTGATCTAAATTAACACGCACGGTTATATAATTTCGAAAGTGCACGCAGATTTCCATACAATCACTGCGTTTTTCTGCAAAGTTTCACATAATATAATCTAATAACCCAGCTCAGTGGCCGAGTAGTTGAAGGCGTCGTCCATCTCGTACTGAGCATTGGGGAGCCTGAGTTCGATCCCCAGCGGGGAACGAATTTTCGCGAATCACCTTTCATAGTTTTTCAGAGGTTTTCTGTGTAGTTAAGGTGATTAAACTCATCTGAGCTTCTCCCTTGACCGGCGGAAAAGCCTCACGGCTGATAGCCCTATAAAGATAGACGTTTTTTTATAATCTAATGTAAAACCGACAACGATGATAAAATATCTAGGCATAACAGTTGACAATAAACATAAATTTGACAAACATTTAACGAAAACAAGAGCTGAAGTAACCAAACGTGCTAAGCATTTTAGATGTTTGACGTATGGGAGAAGGGGCATCTCCATCAAGACCGTAACAAAGATGTCAAGATTTGTCAAGGACAAATTGTATGGGAGGAGGATATATGAATTCATTTCTGGAACAACTTTTGAGCTAAGAAATTGCCTTGTCTAAAACGACCTTTAGCAATCTACATATCTAGATTTCGTTCTTATTAGATCTCATCAGTGTAGCTCAGCTAGTGCGGATGAATTCACACAATATCTGGAGTGGTCACTAGCTGATGAGATCTAATAAAATTGAAATCTAGATATGTGGATTGCTAAGAGGTGGATTCACACTTATATATGTCAATATAAACATTTAAACTCCCACATCGTATGAACATTTGTTTACTAAAATTATCTATGTCAAGCTGATTTGAATTTAATAAATTTTAATCACTTGATTACGGCACGCATTGCACTTTTTATTTTAGCAGTTTAAAATTTTTACCGCGCCGACCACCTTTCACAGTTCACCTTGCGTTTTATAAATCGCCACTTGCGTTTCTTGTTAATTATTATTGCAATATGTAAATTCACTATATACTCATTCGTTCGGTGTTTATAATGTAATATATAACAAAAAGCAATTGGACCACAGAATTACATGCGGTAGCTTAAATATTACTAAATTATACAAATAATATTTCCAGGTTTATTTATATTATTGGAAGAAATACTATAGAGAGTGTAAAAAAAATAATGTAGAATATTTTTTGTTTTTTTTAGTACAGTTCCCGTTTATAGTATATATATATATATATATATATATATATATATATATATATATATATATATATATATATATATATTTCTTCGTATAGAGAGTGTAAAAAATGTACACTGTGGAATATTTTTTTTAGCTTTCTAATAGCTGGCATCCCATTTTTATTCTTACTGTTTGTCTATGCTGTAATATATTAATTAATAATTGAATTTGGAAAGACGTGTATTTAACACCAGGTATTTAATATATCTATCTAACAATCACTAAATTTGATTTGTGGAATCACAATTATATTTCTATGACTTTATTTATGCAATTGTACTGAGGTTTTAGTTACATGTCACTAAAATCTCAGTACAATTGCATAAATAAAGTCATAAAAAATATATAGCAATGGATTGGCATACAATTTATGCAAATTAATAAAAACACTTTTTGGTACGATTTAACACTTATTTCGTAAGCGTAAATAAATAGGTTGTTTTTGAGTTTCAAATAATCTTTATTGCACCGTGACAATTGCTTCCCCGCATTACAGCATCATCAGACGGATGAAAGATTCGAAACAATTGTCACGGTAGAGTAAATATTAGTTGAAAGTCAAACGCAACCTTTTTTTTATTTACACATTGTAAATTGAATAATTATGGTGTCTACTATTTGCTAATTAATTTACAATAAAGTAGATATAGTTAGAATCATTTCCTACATTATAAACGGAGTTTCATAAAGTACGAGCCTCCTTCATCAAAAAATATTTGGTCTGATCTGATGAATTCATAATTATAGAATGTAGAAGATTGTATACAATCGCTATATATACGCTACGCTACCATCTAATGAATTCGTAATTATAAAATAATCTTCTGCATTCTATAATTACGAATTCTTTAGATTGTAGCGTAGCGTATGTAGAAGATTGTATAGAATCTTTTAATTAAATTTAAAAAAAATTATAATTACGAATTCATCAGATGTGACGCGGGGCACGCGTGCAAGTTGAAAAGTATTTCGCTTTGTGAGATTTGAACTCACGATCTTCAGCGCAGCAGCAGTCCGATGCCTTACCACTGCGCTACGCTACCACCTGATGAACCCCTGCTCTAGAGCTAAACTACATAGTGTTTATATTAAATTGCATAAATGAGGCATTGAGCACAAACATTGGCATACCCTCAGATTTTAAAAATCTAGTTCTATATTATTACTAATAATAACTCGCAGGGGAGTAGTGGATCCATGTACTACTCTGGGGAGTGACGCCCCCACGAACCTGAGTCTTACATCAGCAGCCCTAAACAGCTAGATTTAGCTATGAAAAGCTGCTAGTTTCACTTGCAACTCTCACAAAAAGCAAACAAACATATAAGCAATACCGGCCATGTAATTGAAAGGACGATGCATTCTAAATGCGGGCAATTTACAACGTCGCCCCCGTAAAATGTCCTTTCTAAAAGGGGCATTAAGTTATCAGATCGAACGAGCTCGCCATAATTAGAACACGAAAGGAGCGGCGAATTAAACACCCGCTACTAGACGCACCGCTCAACATCTCATCGCGGCGGCGGCGGCGGCTATAAAGTAAAGTTGATTTACAACCCGGCGGCGGCGGAGAAATTTGAATTATTTCCCGCATAATAATTGTAATTATGAGCGGGCGATATTAATTCCGCGCATAATAGACCTCCGCTGCGCTACTGGGTTAGCGAAAATGCAAAATGAGCGTTGCTGATATGTTTAATTTTAATTGAATTAAAACATGGGAACTAATATTAGAATTGAAACGTAACAAATACTACAATTTCATTCTTATAAATTTGAAAATACTATAATTAACCCTGCCGGTGACATTTGCAGCCATAACATTTACAGGCCTCTAATGCCTATTTCCATATGTTGCTCTTAATGATTAGATTTCATTGCAACAAGGTATTTTAAAGAAAATCCATGTGCACTTTTAGAATCTTTTGTATTTTTGTAATATGTGAGCAAGCGTAAAAATAATTGACAATGAAAAACATATTTTCAAATTAAAAAAAAACAGGGCTGTAAGGGTTAAAGGTTTTATTATATCCAAAAATTGAATGCTCAGCAGATTTGCATATTTACATACAGAATTTTTAGTGTTTGATCATCTCCAGAAATAGTATTATACCATTAACACATCTATGCAAAGATAGAAGGGCGCTCTGTTTCCATAGATTTACTAATGGGATAAATGGGGCTAGGCCATCATTTCCTATGTTAAATCGCCATTTAAAGTAACTTGAACTCTGTACTACACTGTTTTCCGAAATTTTCTAATTCAAATAATTTAATTATAAAGGATAAATAAAACGATTTTTTACTTTGTTTTTTTATCACACTTCAGTTACACTTTGCAACTAGTTTCGGCTAAGCTCTAGCCATTTTCTGAAGTTTTTTCCAATGAAAATAACCTAATGGTGCTAAATCTGGTGATCTTGGAGGCCAATACACGGGTCCATTAGTTCATTCTTGGCATTGAAGCAATAAATATTGTATTTTGAGCTCCTCCTCCTTCAGTTACAGTTACATGACTCAGTCATCGGAGGAGCTCGAAAATGACTAGAGCTTAGCCGAAACTAGTTGCAAAGTGTAACTGAAGTGTGATAAAAAACAGAGTAAAAAATCGTTTATTTATCCTTTAAAATGAATTATCACAAAGTAGACGCCTTAACAATCCAAAATTTAATTATATTTTTGTAATTAATAGTCGTCCTCGATGAACGATGGGCATTGCAGCATATATGTATTTATATTATATGAAATGAACACTTATTAATCCATATATCATTTTGATCTCTTAATAAATAATTGATGCCAGAGGTTTGAGTTTAATTTCAAGCTTAATGTAAACTGAATAAAACATTTTGTATACGCGTGCACTAATTAAAGCCTGATGACTAAAATATTCATCATAAGCTAGCTGATTATTTCAAGTACATTTAATAAAATTAATTAGTTTTATTGTATCATAAAATAGTGTCATAAATGGAGTTTATTATTATATAATATGAATTACACCTGTAAATGTACACATTCCTGATTTATAGAGTGGCAAATAAATCCAAATTGGTTTATAGAATTGTCCTTTTCACCTCCTTTCAATTATTACAAATGAATGCACATACCAGCCATATTTTATAATTAATTTTATAACTAAGCCCACACATAATAAAACCAGGCTTTAATTATAATTGCTTATAATTGTGTTTTAAAGAAACACATAAACAAGAACAATTTGAAAGCGCAACAAATTCAAAGACTTTATTTAGATATTTATGAGATAAATATCATAAATCAAGTGATACTCGTTATTAAAATCTAACATATAGATTTGCAGCTACTTTGTAGAAAGTGCATCGTGTTGTACTGATATAATAATAACGTATTGAATAATGGGCGACTGACGTCGATAATTATTCATGTGCAGCGCAAGCAAACAATATTATAACAGTGGAAACACCTGAACGCGGCGCCGATTTATCGCTGTGTTCTCATAATTTATCGGAAAGGTAGCGTAACGTGGGTGCGATACGCGACTTTTCCACCTAGACACGCCCCGGGAGAACGTGAATAATAAACAATGATCGTGCGTTCGCGCTCTTATGTCTCGAAATCAACCTTATAATTTAAAATAAGCTGTGATGGTTAAGTAATTATAGTAGTTACTTTGACGAATATAAAATAATCTAATACCCAATAATTAAGAGAGATACTCCTTGCAGGAATGGAATATTTTCAGTATAACAATGCAGTTAAAAATATTTGTTGATTACGTTCACCTGAATTAAGTATTTTTTGTTCGAAATTCACACTGACTAATAGTTTATCAGTATAAAAATGCAGTCAAAATACTTGTTTTAGAGTTATTCTGATTTAAGACGGTCTGAAGTTACCGTTCATGTCGTTATCGGTATAAATAGACTTTTCCGTAAGGAATTTGGGTCTATTTATCCATAGGTGGTGTGTTTATTTATAGTGTACGTTTACTTGTAATGTAAATAATATATATATATATATATATATATATATATATATATATATATACTAATAATAATACATAGTGGTTGGCTAAATGATCATAAGATCAAGGTCGTTAAATTTAAAAAAAGTGATTTTCTGTATATAATTTTGTAGGATAATTTTATAATATTATATTAAATATATTATATATAAATTTATCCTTTAAAATTAATGATCACAAAGTAGACGCCTTAACAATCCAATATATAATTTTCAGTTTTTCAGTATAACAATGTGTCAAAAATACTTGTTGTTGGAGTTACTCGGCATTAAATAATTTTTGATTTTTATATTAACTGGATGAAAGAAAAATGCGAAGAAATTGAAGAATTATAATCAAAACACGATACTTTCAATATTCAGCGGAAGTAGCTGGCATATACAGGAAAATAATGCCTATACTACTAACAGAAGATCAAGGCAATACTATTATAGATGAACTAGAAGTCTTGAATACCTGGGAATCGTATACAAAGACAGACCACAAGTAAAATTGTAAAGGACTCGAAATATTAACCTCTGTAGTTGAATACACATTGAAAATACAGGAAAGTGCCCGGCCCAGACGATATTCCCACCAAAATCTTGAAATATATAAATATATAAACATAACATCTAACTTCTAGTAAAACTATTTAATGCTGTACATATTTCAAGAAATTCTTATTTATCTCTAGGCTCAACTCTGTTGCGTCTCTATTTGGTTAAGAACCACTGATATAGACTTTAATTATGGATGATAATTTTCAAAAATGACTTATTTTCAGCCTGGGTAAATATGTAAAATAATATAAATTTAAATTTCTTAAATCTTTGATTTTTATCATTTTTTATAACTAAGTCGATTAACTTAAAACAGCTCATGCTATAAAAAGTTTCCTGCAGATATTATTTGTGGGTGAAAATTCTCAAAAATGGTTTATTTTGAGCCCAACTAAATATAGAATATAGAAAGATATCAAAAATTTAAATTTCTTAAATGTTTTATTTGGAGCCCAATTAAATATAAAATTTAAATAATTCTAGAAATTGAAATTTCTTAAGTCTTTGATTTTTTATATTTTTTTATACGTCAGTCGATTAATTAAAAATTGTTCGTTTAATAAAAACCTTTCTGCAGACTTTATTTTTGGGTGAAAAATATTAAAAAATAACTTATTTTGAGCCCAATTAACTATAGAATGTAAAATAATACTATAAATTAATTTCTTAAATCTCTGATTTTTTATCATTTTTCATAACTCAGACTATGAATTTAAAACAACTCGTACAACAAAAACCGTCCTGTTGACTTTATTTTTCGGTAAAAATGATACAAAAAATAGCTTATGTCGAGCCCGATTAACTATACAATATAAAATATTATCATAAATTTAACTTTTTTAAATCGTTGATTTTTTATAATTTTTATAATTCAGTCGATTAAGTTCAAACAGTTCTTGCAATGAAAACCTTCCTGCAGACTATTTTTTAATGAAATTATTTAAAAAGGAGTTTATTTTGAACCCAATTAAATAAAGAATGTAAAATAATATCATAAATTTAAATTACTTAAATCTATGATTTTTTATTATTTTTTTATAACTCAGTCGATCAATTTAAAACAGCTTGTACAATAAAAAACCTTCCTGCAAACTTTATTTATAGGTGGAAATGATCTAAAAATAGCTTATTTTGAACCCACTTAAATATAGAATATAAAATAGTATTATAAATTTAAATTTCTTAAATCTTTGATTTTTCATATTTTTTTATATCTCAGTCGCTTAATTTAAAACAGCTCGTACAATGAAAACCTTCCTGCAGACTTAATTTTTGAGTGAAAATGATGAAAGAACAGCTTATTTCGAGCACAATTAAATATATAATATAAAACAATATCATAAATTTAAGTTTCTTAAATCTTTGATTTTTTATAATTTTTTATAACTCAGTCAAATAACTTAAAACAGCTTGTACAATAAAAACCTTCCTGCAGACATTATTTTTAGATACAAATGATCAAAGAATGGATTATTTTGAGCTCAATTAAATATAGAATATAAAATAATATCATAAATTTAAATTTTTTAAATCTTTCATTTTTTATCATTTAACTCGATAGTCGATTAATTTAAAATATCTCGTGTAATAAAAATCTTCGTGCAGATATTATTTTTGGGTGAAAATTATCAAAAAATGGTTTATTTTGAGCGCAATTAAATATAAAATAAAAAGTAATATCATACATTTAAATTTCTTAAATATTTGATTTTTTATCATTTTTATACTCGATTATAATTCATTAATTTAACGTATAATAAGAACTTTCCTGCCGACTTTATTTTTGAGTGAAAATCATCAAAAATAGGCTTATCTTGAGCCCAATTAAATATATAACACAAAATATAATGTAAAATAATACAATAAATTATGCCTTAAATATTTGATATTTTATAACTCAGTCGAATAATTTAAAACAGCTCGTACAATAAAAACCTTTCTGCAGACTTTATTATTGGGTGAAAATTATCAAAAAATTACTTATTTTGAGCACAATTAAATATATAACACAAAATTATTTAATAATTTAAAATTTCTTAAATATTTGATTTTTTATCATTTTTTATAACTCAGTCGATTAATTTAAAACAGCTCGTACAATAAAAACCTTTCTGCAGACTTTATTATTGGGTGAAAATGACCAAAAAATATATTATTTTGAGTGCAATGAAATATAGAATTTAAAATAATATCATAAATTTATATTTATAAAATCTTTGATTTTTATAATTTTTTACAACTGAGTCGATTAACTTAAAACATCTCGTGCAATAAAAACCTTCGTGCAGATATTATTTTTCAGTGAAAATTATCAAAAATGGTTTATTTTGAGCCCAACTAAATATAGAATGTAGAACGATATCAAAAATTTAAATTTCTAAAATGTTTGACTTGTTATCATTTTCTATAACTCAGTCGATTAACTTAAAACAGCACGTACAATAAAATCCTTCCTGCAGACTTTATTATTGGGTGAAAATTATCAAATAATGACTTATGTTGAGCCCAATTAAATATGGAATGCAAAATAATTTAATAAATTTGAATTTCTTATTTTTTTAATTTTTTTTATCATTTTTTATAACTCAGTCGATAACTTGAAACAGCTTGTACAATAAAATCCTTCCTGCAGACTTTATTTTTGGGTGATAATGATAAAAAAATGGATTATTTTGAGTCTAATTAAATATAGAATTTTAAATAATATCATAAATTTATATTTATAGAATCTTTGATTTTTTATCATTTTTTATAACTCAGTCGATTCACTTAAAACATCTCGTGCAATAAAAACCTTCGTGCAGATATTATTTTTCAGTGAAAATGATCAAAAAATAGTTTATTTTGAGTCCAACTAAATATAGAATGTAGAAAAATATCATAAATTTAATTTTTTTAAATGTTTGACGTGTTATCATTTTCTATAACTCAGTCGATTAACTTAAAACAGTACGTACAATAAAATCCTTCCTGTTGCAGATTTTATTATTCGGTGAAAATTATCAAAAAATGACGTATGTTAAGCCCAATTAAATATAGAATACAAAATAATTTTATAAAATTAAATTTCTTAAATCTTTGATTTTTTTTTATCATTTTTTATAACTCAGTCGATTAACTTGAAACAGCTTGTACAATAAAATCCTTCCTGCTTTCTTAAACTTTGATTTTTCATCATTTTTTATATCTCAGTCGATTAATTAAAACAACTCGTACACTAAAAATAGACCAGTGATTCTGAACCGTTTTGAAGTCAGGGAGTACTTTTGATCATAAGAAAACCACGAAAATATAAAGACTTCAGGTTGATGAGACTTATGAATCACACACTCAAAATTTTCCATTTACTGAAGTGATTGTCAGCGTCGAAGAGACCTGATCCTACATATAGAAGAGAATATGGCATTGACTCCTTTAAATTAAGGAGTCAATGCCATATTATTATTATTATATTATATTAGTAATGCTATTTTTGCACTAATCTTCTGTTTACACATGCTTAGCATATTAGGGCTCATTGAATATTATCTACTTTAGTATAGAATTTTTGGTAGAATGTAAAGCATTTCTTATTTTTTGTATCTTCTAAATAAGACAGTGTTTCTTTATTTTCACTAAGGAAAAAGAAATCACATCAAGTTGCTAGTTAGAATCTTATCTACTTAGGGCCGGTCCTACAATGGACATATAACTGGAGAATAAGGCTATTCGTGAAATAAGTTTGAGATATTGACGCAAATTAATTAACTTATTCCACGAATAGTCGTATTCTCCAGTTAAATGTTAAGTGTAGAACCGGCCTTTAGTTATATAGAATTTTTGGTGGATTAAAGGCATTTCATAATTATTTATCCTCAAAATAAGACATAGTTTGTTTATTATCACTTAGAAATAAAGTGAGGCTAGGTAAAATCACATCAAGTTACTAGTTAGACATTATTTTCATAAATTCGTATAAAAAAGATTTTTTATGTGTGCAATAATTATGTACTTCAAAAATATATTGTATAATCGTATATAAAAATGATGACATTTTATTTAGATACGTTAAATCACATCAAGTTACTAGTTAGACATTATTTTTATAAATTTGTATAAAAAAGATTTTTTATGTGTGAAATAATTAATTATTTCACAAATATATTGTATAATCGTATATAAAAATTATGATATTTTTTTGAGATACGTAAAATCACATCAAGTTACTAGTTAGACATTATTTTCATAAATTCGTATAAAAAAGTTTTTTTATGTATGCAATAATTATGTATTTCAAAAATATATTGTATAATCGTATACAAAAATCATGAAATTTTTTTGAGATACGTAATTATTGCACACATAAAATATCTGATTTTATACGATATTATGAAAATGAAATAATGTCTAACTAGTAACTTGATGTGATTTTACCTAGTCTCACTTTATTTCTTAGTGATAATAAACAAACAATGTAATGTGTTATTTTGAAGATAAATAAATAAGAAATGCTTTTCATCCACCACAATATTCTATACTAAAGTAGATAATATATCCTTCAGCCCTAATATGTTAAGCATGTGTAAATACAATATTAGTGCAAACATAGCGTTACTAATCATGAATAAAGAAGTCAATGCCATATTCTTCTTCTAACGTAGTTAATTTTCAATCAACCCTAATAGATTTATTATAACTAGTAAGTTGATGTGATTTTTTTGCAGTCTTTGAAATATGTAAATTAAAAGCTAAATTATAATATTAATTTTGTAAAAATTCAGGGTTCGTTTTTAAAAATGATTTTTGTATAGTATTCATGAAAAAAAGTATTGATATAAAATTCGCGAATTCAAGATTCCACTTCATATATAAAATTTTATTTTAAAGTTCAATTCGATAATTAGTTTGTGGGTAATTCTGATTTCTGCCTCGTTTTTTATTTTACATCAGCATAAACTAACGTTTTTTTTATTTCCTAGTAAGTGTGCTCGTGATTAATTGAATACAATTAACGACACATCATAAAAGTCGAGCACACTTACTAAAGGTCAGTTTATGCTGATATAATATAAAAAATGAGAATGATATCAGAAGAAATTAAAAGATCCATATAATAAATTTGTATAAAAAATTGTTTAATCAAAAATTACTGACCTACTTATGCATTAGACAAATATGTAGAACAAGTAACTTGCTGATGTAATCGAGAATTTATTACTTGTATTGTAAATTAATATAACAACGAAATTCTGTTTGTTTTGTCCTTAATCTAATGATTATCGCAGGGCATCAACTTTAATTATAATTTATATATATACACACACATAGATATATATATATATATATATATATATATATATATATATGTATTTATTATTTATAGCATTATCCATCCATACACCAACACACACTCCCTATGGACAGACACACCACCCATGGATTAATAGACCCAAATTCCGAACGTAAACGAGTCTATTAATACCGGAAAATTCTGTATTTATTTTAAAAAAACAACGCTCCAACATTCAATCTAATTAGAAAAATCGTTTGTACGCGTTGCGCTTAATTAAAAAACGAACCATAATTACGCAAAGAAATTTCCTAACGCGTTCTCCCATGCGAATTTCTCGGTTGAATACGAGCGTTAATTATGTTCCCACCCCACACTTTAAGAAGAAACAAACATCCCTTAATTATTTCCCTTTTGTATCCCAACCAAAAAAAAAATGCCCCAGAGAAGCAATTAAACTGGAATGATTTTCACTTACGCTCCACTCCTGCACCTCCGTTAATCGGTTCGCGAGCACGCACCCCGCACTGCCCGCCCCCACGACGATGAAGTCGTACTCCTGGCGCGGCTCGTGGAAGGTCTCGAACGCGCGGAAATCGGGGAACTGGTGGCCGGGGTGGTAGTGCCGATCGTCCCGCGAGCCCCCGAATAAACTGGCGATTAATCGCAGGAACAACAGGGATGACGGGGAGCAGCTGGTGATGGCCGTGTGGACCGCGCACAGGGAGGACAGGTCTTGCGGTACCCAAGACATGTTTCGTTGTCTAGCGCCGAAAACGCACTACAGGTGCAACGATTATAGTGCACTGGCGATTAGAATAATATGTGCCTTGCAGTTGCGATTTTTTAGCGGCCAAGCTCCACCGCCACAATTGAAAGGTGCCGTGTGCGATTTCTCTAATCGTGGTAGGGTGCCGACGTTTTCACACCCGTTTACACTCGGGTGTTGTTACAACACACGCAAGTACATGTTTAGTGCATTTTGCAACAATGTATTCAAACAAATTACATAAAATATATGCATGATCATGCAGATATTGTAGTTTCACATGAATTTCTAGTTATTAGTTCATATATTATACATTCTGTATTGGAATTTTTCTAACTATAGTGACTAAAACATATATAAGTGTGAATCCACCTCTTAGCAATCTATATTTAGATTTCGATCTTATTAGATCTCATCAGTGTAGTTCAGCTAGTGAGGATGAATTCACACAATATCTCGAGTGGTTATATACAAAAATTATACAACTAACCCCTACTAGGTTTTAGGTTTCACAATGGGCCCATTTTGAGTGTCTGTAGCTACGTTACTCTCCAGCCAACTATCCAGAACTATCCAGAATCCCTCCTAGGGGGTTAGTTGTATATATATATATATATATATATATATATATATATATATATATATATATATATATATTGAGTGTCTGTAGCTACGTTACCCCTGACGTTACCCTTCAGCCAACTATCCAGAACCCCTCCTAGGGGGTTAGTTGTATTATATCTATAGTGACTAGTTTTTTATGCTATTTAGTGGTAAACATAGAGTTGTATGATTTCTAAAAAAAATTAAGTAATTGATATTTCAAAATTGGATATTTTTCAAAATCTATCTATTGAATTAAGAATATATTAGTCTATTTAAAAACCTTATTTGGACAACTATAAGCGTGACTAGTTTTTCTTTTCAATATTAAGCAACAATTATTTAGTTTGTATGATTAATATTTTATAAATATTTATAATTGAGTCAGTGTTAAAAAAGTGTAAATTTAATACATATATAATTCAAATCGTACGGAGTTATAATCGAATTTCCAACTCCCCATAATGATACTACACAACTCTGGCAGATTTTCTTTACAATTTACCTCCACTCGCATCTATTGAATTTCCCCCATGGCTGTAAGCGTTGCGGTTTATGCGCCGAAAATTATAATCACGTCCAATATTGTTCCCATTTCGCGTGACCACGCTTAGTACATCCGGCTGCTGCCACCGCCGCCGCCGCCCCCCTGCAGCGCCGCTAAAACGTATATAATACAGTCGATCGGGATTATAAGGGATCCGGTTGATGGAAAAGGGACGCCGGGGGAGCGAGCTTAAGTGGAGCTCGCAATTTATTCGATTGTGAACTTCTTATACGAACGATTCTGTTAGCGGGCCAAGGGGCTGATTTAGATAAACTTTCTTTATGAGAAATAAAATAAAAAATGTTGCCGAATGCTTACGTTGTCGGTTTTTTAGTTGATTGAGTGGACTATAATAATATAAAAGCTTTCATAAGAAGAATATTAAGCAAAAGCATACACGATTTTTGGACCTTAGTAACCAAAAGTTGTTTCTAAGCTAATTTGTAGCACCGAATTTTCACTCTATTTTTAAGATTGGTTCTACTTTTCAATTTTTTTTGTGTGACCATTAATGACCATTGTATTCAATTAAACGTGATTAATCAGAAATGAAGAGCGTTGGAATTGTATCGTTGGTATTATTTGAGAATTCCAGTGCAACAGTAGTCGCTCATCAAGCTTTCATCCCAAAATCCTTGGTATATTCGTTCGATTTTCGGTAGATCTTGATGTAACAACTCTCCTTGCTCATCACTCGTATCGCCCAAGTTTTCAGGAAAAAAGGAATGCAGAAAACTTTTTTATAAAAGAAAATTATCGTTTTTAATCCAACGTTAGTCGGGAAACTTTTCTACAGAAGAGTTGACCCGACTAGCATATCGTGGATGATGTATAAGGTACAATAGGTCCGTGAAGGGCCGCATTCACTGATCCTAGGGGTGGGGGCATAACTCACCGTTCATAAAAAACATTGTATTCATGTTTACAAAAAAGTAAATCTGCTATTAATTAAAATGCACAAATGTTACAATAGACAAAAGAAACTCCTTCTGAATTTAAATTACTCCTTCCTTATTTTTCTATTTTCCTTAATTTTTTCTGTACCACATACCTTATCTTCGGGGTTTCTTCGACATTTCAAATGGAAAAGGGGTCGTAGACCAAAAAGTTTGAGAAACATTGGCCTAAGCGAGAAGTGTGCCCCATAGAAATAAATGCGATTTTCTTGACTGCTTTGTTTTGTATACCTTTTGTATGCAGAAAATAATCAGTCAAAATCAATCGTCTTTATAAATCAATTTTTTTTTATATATATATATATATATATATATATATATATATATATATATATATATATATATATATATATATCAATTAATTAATCAATTTTTTATACAACTAAACTAACAAACAATACAAAACTAAAAGCATAATTAATTGAAAATAAATAAAATTTGCAATCAAGTATTGAATCTGGCAAGCGATTTGCTCCGTTGCTGCGAAGAAAGCCAAACGAGAAAAATGAATATTATGTAAAATATTTCATACTTTCACCGGCTTGGAACACTGTTACACGTAATAAGGTTAAGGCTGCCCCGGTTTATTGCGATTTATAGCCGCGCGCACGAGACCGCTGCGGTGCGGTGCGCGCCCGACCGCGCCGTTCATCCCCTCGCCGACCCGATAATTCGCGGGGTGGCGTTTAAATAAATTCCGGCCGCATTCCATATTCCATTTTCGCGGGGACTTAGCCCGCAATTTTATTGTCGCTCATAAAACGCCGGCTTCTACTCATACACGTGTCAGTTACGGTTTTATTTTGTTCGGGGGGATGGAAATAAAATTGCCGACGAGCAGGGAAGGCAATCTGCGCTGGGCACAGTTAAAAATATATATGAGAAGCGTGGTAAAAGTACTGTAATTTAATTCAATCATGTGTAAAGGCGGAATCGAAATGAAAATTGCTGAAAGTTTATTAGTTAACAGAAAAAAACAATTATAAAAAAATTCTATCTTACCAGTCGGCCCCAGATGACATAAAACGTACCACTAGCCCTAGCTATAAACTGGCCCTAAACCTAGATATGTGGAAAGATTTAAGGGAGGCCTATATCCTTAGAGTAAAAAACGGCGAACAAAAATTAACTATAAAAAAATATATATTGTGCATTCCTAATTCTTTTCAAAAATGACCTTACACAATCAATAATAGTAATATTTTAGAATAATGACAATATTACTGTACGATAATATATTTAAAATTTTCATTATTCAAAGATATTGACAGTATTACTGATCGTGTAAGCTATAATAATGATGGAATAAAGATATAATATTGATGTTTATCCGGATAATTGATTACTTGATAAATATTGAAGGAGAATTCAAGCAAATACTGACAGTGCTAGGATTGACAGTACTATTGACCATGTAAGGTGCCTTAAACTTACACTATTTACACTATTTGTAACAGCGTACGTTGGTTTACATAAATACCAAACACAAAATCTTCTCCTTTTCAAAACAATTCAAATGTGACTTACACCAATTTCATTCTCACAGGCTCATATCTAAACTTTTTTTGTGTTGCAGATTATTTATATATATATATATATATATATATATATATATATATATATATATATATATATATGTATTTAAACGTTTCTCATTTATTCATATTTTAGAATTTCTTGAGTTTATGAATTATACATTATTTCTGAGATTTGAAGATATACATATAATTAGGCCGCTAATTATTTTTTCAAACATTTATAAATCATTTAAAAATAGAGTGAATAAATTGTCTGTACTTAGCACACTTTCAAATATGCCTGCATATAATTATTACGTGTATCACGAATATTTCAATGTACAAATGAAAACACGTCGAGTTTATTTCTGGCTGGAATTCCAAAGTGTTCCACCAGCACCGGCAGCTAAACCGCAGAAAACCTTCACTTTACTTTTACAATCGCCCGCCGGAAATAATCTACCCGATTAAGCCGCGGCCTCGCCACCCCCGGCGCGCCCATACTTTTCATTTAATCACCCGTTGCGACTATTAAGACCGCCGCCGACGACATCGTCGCGCTTTTAATTAATTATCTTCGGGCGCCTTCACCAAAATACAATATTCACTATAGTTTACCATTTATACAAATTTAAATCAAATAAAATACAACTTTTAATCCCTTTGGGCGATCTGTTTTTTAAATTATATCCGGGGGTCTACCAATATCGTATGTTAAGTGATCATAATAAAAGGAGTAATGCTATTGAAGGTTATAAAATAGTATTAAAAACTTACATATAAGACAGAAACCTCACTATATATATTCATATTCCATTATTTCTAATCAACTGTACACATATTATACCGCAACAATTCGTTACTTATCTACATTTACAACATATTTATGAGTTTTAATTGTAAATGCATGCATCGAAAGACCATTTTGTATAATAAATATGTTTGAAACAAAAATTGGCTTTTTTCCGCAAACGCACGCTTCATTACCGACTTTTTGTTTTCGCATCATCGTCGGCCATTATGAAATATTTGAGACAGACATAGCGTTTTCTTAATGTACGACAAAGATGGCAATATCATTTGATATTCCTATAAACAACTCTAGCAACGATAATAGCGATATTTTCATTAGAGGGTACCCCTATTATAAACGAACATGTATCAAATGGCTGTCAGTGTAAAGTGATGAAAACAGCGAGGAAAAATAGTAATTTAAAGCCAAACGTAAGTTGAAATTTACAATAAACATAGATAATCCTAATAAGTATTCAATATTGAATTATTTTTATAAGAGAAAATAATATCTTCTCACAAACTAATTTGTTAATTAGTAAAAAAATATGTAATATATCTACATATCAGACATAAAGGACTAAAGGTCCTTTTAGACAAGACAATTTCTTAGCTCAACAGCTGTCCAACAAATGAATTTATATATCCCCCTCCCATACAATTTGTCCTCGACAAATATAACGCGTTATATTTTCCATTCAATCTACTAATCTTCTAATTCAATATTTCAATAATTTGCTGTATGATACGAGATAATTTAGAAATTGCCTTGTCTAAAACGATCTTAAGAATAGTTATGCGACTGGTCGAACGCGATCAACGGTGTGGCTAGCCCTGAATCGATTTTAACGGATTTTCCGTGTGAAATACACACAAAATATAATATATATATATATATATATATATATATATATATATA
Organism: Lordithon lunulatus; assembly: GCA_963942505.1. Classification (NCBI taxonomy): domain Eukaryota; kingdom Metazoa; phylum Arthropoda; class Insecta; order Coleoptera; family Staphylinidae; genus Lordithon; species Lordithon lunulatus. Next base: position 56,627,523 of record OZ012668.1, on the reverse strand, counting down.
TATATACATATATATATATATATATGTATATATATATATATATATATATATATATATATATATATATATATTATCAATTGCCTTTTACCTTTCGGTGTAGGCTGTTACATTAACATTATTAACATTATTATAGTTTACAATTACTGTTGTTTATACATTTGTAAATTATTTCCACTCCTTTCTGTTCTTCTCCAGTTCTCTTGCTTGCTTCACTGTTTTTCCTTTCTTGATTATTATGTCCTCTATTATGTTGTCCCACTCTTTTCTTGGTCCACCTCTTCTTCTTTTATTTTCAGTTCTTGCTTCCCATACCTGTTTTGTTTGATTCTTTTTGTCCATCCTAATTAAATGACCCCACCAGTTTAGTTGTTTATTTTCTATATACTTATCTACAGCTTCAATTCCCAGTTCTTCTCTGATGTCATCATTTCTTATTCTGTCTCTTCTCGTAACTCGTTTGACTCCTCTGAGATATTTCATTTCCATTGCCTGTATTCTACTTTTGTCCCTCTTCGTTAGCTTCCACGCCTCGCTTCCATATGTCAGTATAGGCCTATATATGCTTTTATATATATTTATTTTTGTCCTTCTGCTGATCTCTCTCTTGTTAATCAGTATATTGCTCAATGCGTGGTATGTTTTAGCTGTGTTGTTTATTCTGTTACTAAGTTCGCCTTCCATTTTTCCGTCTTCTGTCAGTGCTACTCCTAGGTATTTGAATTCTTCTACTTGTTCTATTGTGTGTTGTTCTATCTTTATATTTATTTGTTCTTTCCGGTTTACTATTACCATCACTTTTGTTTTGTTATAGTTCATTTTCATGTTATACTTTTCTAGGTGTCTGTTCCATACACTAAGGTTGTGCTGCAGATTACCTTCATTTTCTGCTATCACTACGACATCATCAGCGAATGCTCCTTCCGATATTTTTACAACTTGCATGTTTTTGTACCCTATGTTTGCTTTTTTGGTTTCTGGTTTCATGCTCTTCATTATTTCATCCATGTATATGTTAAATAATGTAGGACTGAGCCCGCCTCCTTGTCTTAGTCCAGTGGTTGTCTGAAATGTTCTTGATGTTTGTCCCTTGTGTATTATTGTATTGGTGTTGTTGTTGTATATGTTTTGTATTAATTCGTCTTTCTTTGTACACCTCTCTCTTCCAGGATTTTCCATAATTTATTTCTTGGTATCATGTCGAATGCTTTTTCCAGGTCGATGAATCCTAGGTATGTGTTTTTATTATTTGCAATTCTTTTTTCTGTGATTTGTTTTATCGTGAAAATGTTGTCCTGTGTGGATCTTCCTTTCCTAAATCCACATTGCGATTCTTCTAGCGTCTGCTCTATTTTTGCTAGTATTCTTTTGTTAATTGTTTTTTCTAAGATCTTCATACCTATGCTTATGAGTGTTATACCCCTATAGTTTGAACATTTTGTCTTATTGCCTTTCTTGTGTATCGGTACGATTAACGATACTTGCCAATCTCTGGGTATTTTATTCGTCCTCCATATTTCGTTTATTAATTTTAGTAGTATTTCATTACCTGCAAGTCCCATATGTTTAACCATTTCCGATGTGATCTGGTCTTGTCCTGGTGATTTCCCTATTTTCATTTCCCTTATTATCTCTAGTATTTCTTTTCCATTGATAATCTCTATATCTGCTTCCGAGTCGTTCTTGTCTCTTGTCTTCTGTTCATTTCCACCATTTTGTGATAGTAAGTCTTCAAAATATTCTTTCTATCTTTCCAGTATTTTTTCGTTGTCCTTCAGCAATATTCCTTGATTGTCTTGTATATAAGTTACTTCTTGTCCTTTTTCTTTTCTGTTTAGTTTTAGTGTTTTATAGAATAATTTTTGGTTTTCCTTTGCATTTTTCTCCATTGTCTCTCCGAACTTTTCCCATTCCCTGCTCTTTGCTATTCTGACCTTATCTTTTACTATTTTCCTCTTTAAACTGTATTCTTCGTAGTTTTTACTATTTTTGTCATTTAGGTATCTTTGCCATGCTTTTTTCTTTTCCTTTATTTTCTCTTTTATGTCCTGCGACCACCATGCTGTCTGCTGCTTCTTGTTTGTGTTTTACTTTGTCCCACATGTCTCTTGTGCTGTCTCCGGTATATTTTTCTTTAATTTATTCCACATTTCCTCTACTTCTTGTCTATAGTTGCCCTTTACTAATTTCTCCTCTATTTTCTCTTTATAGATTTTTGCTATTTCTTTTTCCCTTAGTTTGTATGTTCTTATCTTGTTGTAGTTTATTGCTATATTTGGTCTCTGCTTTTTTTATCGCTATCTTGGTAGGCTTCCTTTATTTTCGTCTCTACTAGATAGTGATCACTTCCAATTTCGTAACTTCTCTTTACTCTTGTGTCTATTATTTTGCTCCTTTTCCCTTGTTCTGCTAGTACATAGTCTATTATAGATTTTTCGTTCCTGCTTATCACTTCCCTGGTGTATTTGTGTATGTCCTTGGGTTTGAATAGTGTATTCGTTATTACTAGATTATTCATTCTACAATAATCTAGCATTTTCTTACCATTTTCGTTGAGTACGCCTTCTCCATATCTTCCTCTCATCGCGTCATTATCTTTTACTTCGTTGCCAATTCTGCTGTTGAAGTCTCCCGCCACGTACACTTCTCTTTTGGCTTTTTCTGTTGTTTCGTTGAGTTGCTCCCAGAATGTTTCTTTGTTGCACGCAGTATCATCTTCATCATCATTCATAGCTATGATAGTTTTATGGTAGCTGTTTCTTTGATTTCTAACTTTGATAGACAAAATCCTCTCCGTAATTGCATCCCATTTATATATATTCGATTTCAGTTTTTTATGCACTATACATCCTACCCCTGCTGCGGCTCTCCGATTGTTATCTACACCGCTATATATGAATATATGTTCCTTGTCCATTTTGTACTCTCCCTTCCCCTTTTTTTTTGTTTCTGTTACCACTAAGAAGTCTAGTTCAGCTTTCTCAAATTCTTCTTCCAGCTCTTTTTCCTTTGCATTTATACTCCTGATATTCCATGTCCCAATTTTCCATATTTTTCTTTTTTTTACTGTACTCTTTTCTTTGTTTCCATTTATTATGTGTCTGTTCTTCTTTCTTTTGTTCGTTGTCCCTTTCCTCGCTGTATTCTTTGTATTTTTGCTTCCGTCCGTTTTCTCTTTTGCTAGTAGTTTTTTGGATTGGTTACTTTCACCCCATTATCTTTGGCTACGACTCCTTTCTCCCTTTTATCCCATATGTATATTTCATTGTCTACTATTATCTTTCTATATCCTATTTTTACGTGTTTTCCTTTTTCTTTTTCCAATTTTGCTATGTTTCTTATCTCTCTTTGTATTTTTCTCTCCTCTTCCGTTAGATCATCGTCTATATATATCGTTGTATTTCTCAGTTTATATTTTGCTTTCATTATTTTTTGTTTTTCTTGCCAGCTTGGGATTTCCACTATTATTATATTTCGTTCTGGGCCTGTGTTTATTTTTTGTATTTTGTTAACCCCTGTCTCCACTTCCAGTTTCTCTTTGATGAGTGATCTTACCTCTTCTATGTTATCTATCTTGTTTAGACCTCTTATTGCTATGTTATTTTTTCTTCTTCTCTTCTCTTCAATTTGTGCTTTATTTTCGAGTTTTTCTATTCTGACTTCCAATGTTCTCTTTTCTTCTTTCCATGTTTCTTCCTTATTGTTCATTTCGGTCTTCATCTCTTTTATTTCCGGTTTTATTTGTGACATGTTTTCTTCCATCTTCCTCATTAGTTCTATAATCATTTGTTTTAGTTCTTCCATTGTATCTTTGTCAATGTTCGTTTCACCGTTGCAATTTTTTTCTGTTTCTTCTAATCTTCTTTGTGATGCTGGTGATCTCAGTATTTACGGTTTCTTTCTGATTTTGTATGTCTTTGTCCTCGCTATCCGTTTCTCTACCTCTTTTATTTTTATTAATTGGCCCTGGCTCTATTTTTATTTGCTATTCTTGCCTTTGTTGTCGTCGCTATATGCCGCCCAATATACTCCTCACCTTTATCGGCGCTAGAGGTTATTTACGAGTCGACCCCTCGTGCAAATAACCTCTACCCTCTTTTTTATTTACTTTCACTTACCTCTCTTTCTCTCGACTTTTTAACTTTCCTTGTGTATCACTGTTTCTTGTCGCTGTTTTCATCTGTCGTATATATATATATATTTCAACTCGATACGCCGCTATATTTCGGTAAAATATCGGAGCTGTCTATACACCTGTCAACTGAATAACAAAACAAACCAATTATAATAAAATTACATTAAAAACTATTACAAATTAAAATTCCCACAACTATAAAATAATAAAGGGATATAGATATCTGCTAGTACCTCCATCCCTTTATTATGTTGGTATTGCATTCATTCTAAAGAATTCTGTAGATACGATATATATTTTGTATCAACTTATTGACCTCTATCCGACTCTAAAATTATAGCAAACTGTCGCCTGAATCCCAAAAACTACAAATTAGATGATCTGTTCTCGTTTTTGGAATACATTGTGAAATACACTGAAATGTTCATTTAGAGATAAATTAGAAGCAAGCCGCGTAAGAAAGTCACGATTTAGGGATTAAGACTTTATTAATAGAACCAATATTAAAAATACATACGCTGCTTTAGTTAATAATTAACAGAATGTTATTTATTTTATGTTTCTTTTAAGTAGCGAAATCGCTAGATTGAATTATGAATATTAATTTATAATAACATGAGAAAAAGAAATTCTACCAGAAATGGTATTTTATTACTGTCGCTTTAAAAAATTAACATTTGATTCATGTGGAAAATCTTAAATATATACAGAAACCACTTATTTAACTAAAGCTATAAATTATAAAATATTTACACATATATAACAACAAAAAATGTAACTTAAAACTTTACAGATGGAAACAAATAACAATTTCATCGAAAAATATATATGTCTCGTTTACTTTACTTCATGCCATGTTTGCTTAATCATTTCATTTATAATCATTTATAGGTGTAATGATTACAATTTTTGAAATTCAACGATAAGTTATTAAATTAATGTAATAACTATTAATTAAAATATTTTATATTTAAATATATCCTAATAAAATATTACAAGGTTACTAGTTATGTCGCATATACCTTTCAATGTTGAATTCCAATTGAAATTATGGTGTCGGAAACCGCATGTTATTTTTCTGGCGGGTAATGACTTAGTGCGCGCCGATCAACGCAAATCGATCCGGAATTTCCGGTTTAATTTTCCGCTTAATTGTTTCACTTCCTGCGGCCACGGCCGAGCAGGAAGGAACCGCGAGAAAAGCGCCGCCGCGCGTTCGAGGATTCCGAGCGGGAAAGTTGGCACGGCACACAAAAAAAATGTAAAAAACAGTGAAAAGCAATTCGTCGCAGTAATTATTATTCTACGTGCTGTTTTATAAATTCAGCAGCCAATGCGATTCGTGCGAATTTGCAACAACTGAAGGCTTTATATTGAGTGCAATAGAATGGACACCCTTGACGGCTGTTGCTGTATAAACATTTGTACGGAAGCTTTATCTCGATTTGTATGTTTGCTCAATACTATATATGGTGTACATGTAACTGTAGTGGATTTAATTTAAATAAACTTGTTATAAACATCTATTTTAGCCCTATTTACAAATAAAAAAATCTTAAAACACACAAAATCGTATATTTGTTAAATACTGTCTTTGGCATTCAAATATATCAAAAAATATTTAAAAAAATTGTAAATATTTCAAAACTTCCTCTATGGATATTTATGAAACTTTGCTAATGCATTTGCAAAATATTGGTCTATTTATTAAAGCATTAGTTTTCGTGCTAACTAATGCTTTCCGCCGTTAATACATTGACATTAAATTTCATGAAAACTAGCTCATATTTCACTTTCCGAATACAGAACAGCTGTTTTCGCAAAAAAAAAAATAGAATTGCTAATTTTGACTTTTCTCCGCGTTTCATGACTTTTTAGTCGAAATAGATTATTTTTGGAAACTATGAATCTGTCTGTCTGTCTGTCTCTCTCTGTGTGTGTGTGTGCATGTGTAAGATGATACACAAAATTATGGCTCTTGAAGAAATTTAAATTTTTGCTAAAGGATACATTTGCCTCTCTAAAAATGCACGTCATTATGAGGTTACCACCCGACAAACTCCCCCATTTTCTGCACGCAATCCCCCAAGCCATTCTTGCTTTCGCCTGCATACACTCCACATGCATCCTAAGCCCTGCTCCACAGTCAAACCAAAAGCCCAAATATTTAAAGCCATTCACTCTCTTAATCAGCCTTTCCTTCCATTTCAGCCCTTCGTCCTTACCCCTCCTGCCCCTAATCCTAAACAACATCCATTTGGTCTTTTCCACATTCACCACTAGCCCCCTCTTATTCAGGTATCTAGCTCATATTTCACTTTCCGAATACAGCACAGCTGTTTTCGCAACAAAAAAAATAGAATTGCTAATTTTGACTTTTCTCCAGGTTTCATGACTTTTTAGTCGAAATAGATTATTTTTGGAAACTATCAATCTGTCTGTCTGTCTGTCTCTCTCTCTGTGTGTGTGTGCATGTGTAAGATTTTTTTTTTTTTTTTTTTTTATTTATTGATACATGTATTAGTTTCTTACATGTTCGGGATTAAAACTGATCACATATGATCAACCATTAATTTACTTCTGATACATCTTACTCTAATTACTAAGTTATCTAAAGTCCATCCATTGATGTCCTTTGGTTGTGTTTGGATTGCGTAGTATAATTAACATTCGCGCACAATGCTCTGCTTTCACCTGCACTATAAACTACACTAATTCGAACGGCTTCGTTCGCTTCAGTGTCCTCGGAAGCTGTTGGTTGTCTAGTAGTTTGATTGCTTCTATGTTGACATGGCTGTGAAGTCTGGCTTCATGTTTGCCAGCATACCTCTTGACTTCTTCACTGACCATTGGAATGTCTAGGTCTCTATGTATATCTTTGTTACGGACATACCATGGGGCATCCACTATATTCCGTAGAACTTTATTTTGGAAGGTCTGTATTTGTTTTATGTTAGTCTGCTTGGTGCATCCCCAAAGTTGAATACCATAAAGCCATACTGGCTTTATGATTTGGTTGTAAATAAGAATCTTATTATGTGTGGATAGTTTTGATCTCTTTCCAATGAGCCAGTAGTGTTGTTTGTATTTTATGTCGAGTTCCTTAAGTTTTTTTTTAACATGTACGTCCCAGCGCAGTTTAGCATCCAGATTCATACCTAGATATTTTGCTTTGTTTTCATGGGGTACGTTCACCCCGTTTATTTTAAGTCTCCAATTATTTGCTCTTCTCTGATTGGTAAAGTTTATATGTATTGATTTACTCTCGTTTAGTTTAATTTTCCATTTTGTTAGCCAGTTGTGTATTTCATTGCATGTATTTTGTAAAGTAATATTGGCTCTTTCTGCATTTCTGTCAACAGCAAGTACAGCTGTGTCATCCGCGAAGGTTGCGGTGAGTACTCCTTCGGTTTCTGGCAGGTCCATCGTGTAAAGGAGGTATAAGATTGGACCGAGGACACTTCCCTGAGGCACACCTGCGCCTATTTCTTGCAGTTCAGAGTGTTCATCTTCTTGTTTTATGCGAAATTGTCTGCCTGTTAGGTATGATGACAGTATTTCAACGTATTGTTTGGGTAACGATTTCTCTAGTTTGTATATTAGTCCTCTGTGCCACACTTTATCAAACGCCTGGGCAATGTCTAAGAAGACAGCTGTACAGACTGACTTTTCTTCCAAAGCATTTTCTATGATGTGTGTGATTCTGTGCACCTGATCGATGGTCGAATGTTTTTGGCGGAAACCAAATTGGTGATCTGGAATCAGCCTGTTGTTATCTATTATAGGTCTGAGTCTGTTTAACAGTAGCTTTTCGAATATTTTAGAAATAACAGGCAATAGTGAGATCGGTCTATATGATTTAGTATCGTTGGGTGGCTTACCCGGCTTTGGTAGCATTATCACTTCTGCTATTTTCCATACAACAGGGAAGTACTTGAGTCGTATTGCTGCATTGTACAAGTATGTCAACATTACTATTCCTTTCCTTGGCAGCTGCTTTATAATCTCTCCTGTAATAAGGTCGTAGCCAGGTGCTTTTCTTGAGTTCAGGTTGTTTTTAATTTCTTTTGCCACTTCTTTTGTAGTGACCAGGGGAATGTTTTCCATGTAAAGGTTTTGGGTTTCTTCAAGCTCAGTGTTCGACTGTGTTTGGTTTGGTTTAAAGGTTTCTGCTAAGTATTCAGCGAAGACTTCAGCTTTTTGTTTATTGTCACGGGCCCACGTTCCATCTTCCTTTTTAATTGGTGGTATAGTTGTAATGGGTCTTTTTATTTTCTTGGTGGCTTTCCACAGGGAGTAGCCCTTTTCTGCGTCCACTGAGAGGTCTCTCAGGTGCCTGGTTATGGTATCTTCTTTTATCTTTTGGATTTCTCTTTTAAGTTTCTGAGTTTTGTTATTTAGGTCTGTTTTATCCATTGGACTTCTCGTATGTTGCCATGTTCTTCTTGCTTTTCGTTTCTCGCTAACCATTTTCCTGATTTCTTTAGGATAGTTGTTTCCTTTCGTTGTATAGGTTATTACTCCGGTGTTGCTGTAGGCAGCTTCTTGTATAGTATTGTTTAGTTTTTCAGCTTCTTTATCCAGCTGTTCATTTGTTTTAAGTCTAACATTAAGTTTTATACTGCTTTCTAGTGTGTTTCTGAAGCCTTCCCAATCGGTGGTTTTATTTACCAGTCTGGGTTGTGCTTCTTTCCGGATTATTCTCTCGCTGAGTGTCAGAATGACTGGTGAGTGGTCGGAACTGAGGTCGAAACTTTCTTGTACTTCGATGAAATTTGACGATATCTTTCTTGTGATGTAGAAATCCAGCAAGTCCGGCAGTTTGTTTGAGTCTGTTGGCCAGTAAGTGGGTTTGCCTGTAGATAGGTAGTTACAGTTTGACACTTCCATTGCGTAATTAAGTTCTCTTCCTTTAGAGTTCGTTAATCTGGATCCCCAGTTCCTATGTTTCGCGTTGAAGTCGCCTCCCAGTATGAATTTTTCACCCATGTGCTGGAGGAAATTCAGATAATCTGTTGTTTTAAGGTTGTATCTGGGTGGCAAGTAGACCGCCCCCACATTAAATTTTTGGTTATTTGATTTAATTCCAATTACCGTTAGTTGTGCTTCTTCTAGTTGAATTTTGCTTTCCTCATAATGATTAATATTATTTTTAACTAGTATTGCACTTCCCCCTTTTGCTTTATTCGCTGGGTGTGTGCAGTGGTAGCTTTGGTATCCATTGACTTTGAAGTAGGTTTGGTCTGTACAGTGGGTTTCTGTGATTAATAGTATATCTATGTTCTGCCTTTTTAGAAATAATTCAATTTCATGTCTGTGGTTTAGAATTCCGTTAGCATTCCAGAGACAAATTATGAGGTCTGACCTGTTCATTTTAGTGCTTAGGGATGGCGCCAGTAGTTCTGGCTTCTATTCGGTCTAATCTGGTGGATAATTGTTTGAACATATTTGTCAATTGTTCCATCATTTGTCCTATGTTATTTTGTTCATCTCGTCTTCCCTGCGGGAGTTCTGTTTCCTGTGGTTTCTGCAACTGCGTAACATTAGCATATGTGAACTCATTTGTGACTTTCCTGTCATTAATGATTCTGGGTGGCATTTTGTTCCGTTTTTGCTGGTTTTTTTGGTTTTGTAGTTCTTTTGCTACGGTGCATCCTCTGTAATTTGCCGTGTGGGCTTCGGCACAGTTTGAGCATTTGGCTGGGGCAGTTTTAGGCTTTGAACAGTTATCTGAGTGGTGACTGCCTGCACATTTTACACATACGGGACTCCTTTGGCAGTATTTTTGTGTGTGGCCATATCGCTGGCACTTTTTACACTGCGGTATTAGTGTGCTTGGTCTTAAAGCTTCTATCTGCACTTTCAAATTAGATAAGTTAGAGATTCCGTAGATTTTTTTAATATCTTCGAATTTATCAAAAGTTAGTAAAAACATGGGTAGCTTAATGTATTTAATTATGTCGTTTTCTCGAAGTTTTTTTAATTTATTTTCCACGGATATTATTTTAAATCCCTTTTCTTGCAGTTCTTGTTTGATTTCTTCAGGGTCACAGGAAGGGTGCAAGTTTCTGGCTATTACTCTAATAGGCCTTTCTTGTTTATTCTCGTATGTGTGCCATTGTTGTTTTGTATCGTTCATCGATTTTGTAAGGTTGCGGTAGTCTGTATCATTATTGACGTTAATTTTGACTTGTTTATTGTTAAGCATCGTTGCATTGTAATTTAAATTGATCGTTTTAAGGCTATTTTTAATTTCTTGATAATTTTCTACATTGCTTAGCACAACAGGTGGTGGCTTTTTTTGGACATTTGTGATTGTACTGTTATTTATTTTTTCCGGACTATTTTTAGTTTGTATGGGAGAAGCTTCCGCTTTCCGCTTTTTGTTTTTAGGCAGTAGCCATGCGGTTTCTTGATTAACGACATTTTCTTCTTCATCAGAATTTTCTGGGCTGTATGATATTATTTTTGTGTTAGCTGTCTCGACTGTATTGGTATGTGATGCTATTTTTACCTGTACTGTTTCATCTGTCCGGTTTTGTTGCTGCAATGTCATCAATTGACCCCTCAGCGATTGTATTTCATTCAGCGCTTGTTGCAGCTGATATTGTAGATTTAAAATAGCCTCGTTTTCTGTCATCTGACTCGGTGGAAAAACGTTGCCATTGTTCTGGTTAAATTCCTGTGGTATAAACTGATTCACCGGGAGCATAATCACTCGCGATAGCTTGACTACCCGGTATACGGGCCGTCTGGTATCACCTCGCGTAAAGTGATACCATTTAGGGTTCACGTAGTAGTTAAACTTAGCGAGCACTCTCGGGCACGTCTGTTCGCGGCGATATTCACGAACGGAATGAATGTGTAAGATGATACACAAAATTATGGCTCTTGAAGAAAATTAAATTTTTGCTAAAGGATACATTTGCCTCTCTAAAATTCCTGCCCCTGCCAGTTTTATTTAAATTCGTATATCGCACTGTGAGATGACAAATGTAACTTCCAAAATCAGTTTTTGAAATAAATGCGTTTTAAAAATTGCAATTGTTTCAGTAGTTTTACCATTGAATACAAAAAAAGACCTTTATTTGGCATATCAGCCCAACCCTTCCCTTTTACACACCCCCAAACAGTACTTTCACAGAAAGAAATCAAATAAGACAAACAAAAAAAATACAAATTAACATAAAATACATTTTTCTATCCATTAAAATAAACCCCCTCTGCTCTCGCCAATTTCCTTTCCCACGTCAGCCTCCTGCAGATTTTCACGCCTTTCCCATCCTCTCCTAACCATACGTTCAGCTTTCTGCACTCTCAAACCCACTCTTCTTTCACTCCCTCACATTCTTTGCTAAGGTGCCACCACGTGTCACTACCCTTCCTATACAGCGCACACGCGGTGTACCCCAGCCCCATCCACACTTTTCTTCCTCGCTCTTCTGAACCACACCTCGCTCTTGCCATGCATACTTTGTCCTCTCTGCTCCACTATCCCCTGGCTAAGTAGCTCGGGAGTTTCCCCTGCACTTGCCACTCTACGTAGCCAGGGTTGTATGAGCTCACTTGCCTTTCTTGCCACTCAATATCCCTCAATCTCTCCCTTGTCTCAGTTCCTAGGCTACCCCTTTCTCTCAGCTTCTTCTCTACCCACACCTCAGACTGGGTATGTCTCTTTCATACATCCTTTCTCTATCCTTCCTCCATCTACTCTCTGTTCTATTCTTACACCTCATCCATACCTCCCGTACCAGCCTTTCCTCGCCCAAATCCTGCAATATTTCTTCAAACTTCACAACCCTCACACACGACTCCCACCACATACTCATGCGATTTGTCTCCTGCAACAGCACTGCCCTCGGTGTCGACCTTTCGAGCCCTAGCAGATTCTTCAGAAACCAACCTTGCTCCCTTTCTATTACCTCCCATTCACGCAATCCCCATACTTCCACTCCATACAACAATATAGGTTTTACACACGCATCCCATATCTTGCACGCCATTACGAGGTTACCACCCGACAAACTCTCCCATTTTCTGCACGCAATCCCCCAAGCCATTCTTGCTTTCGCCTGCATACACTCCACATGCATCCTAAGCCCTCCTCCACAGTCAAACCAAAAGCCCAAATATTTAAAGCCATTCACTCTCTCAATCAGTCTTTCCTTCCATTTCAGCCCTTCGTCCTTACCCCTCCTACCCCTATTCCTAAACAACATCCATTTGGTCTTTTCCACATTCACCACTAGCCCCCTCTTATTCAGGTATCTACCCATTCTATCCAACATCTCTTGCATCTCTTCCACTCTCTTGGCCACCAGCATCACGTCATCTGCATACGCCAACATCCACACTTTGGATTTACCCACCACGACCCCTCCTGCCTGTCCTCTGCTCAGCACCTCTTCAAGCTCGCTCGTATACAGATTATACAGGAGGGGGCTCAGCGGGCACCCCTGCCGTACTCCCACATTCACCCTAAATTTCTCAGATATTTCTCCATTCACTCTTGCTTTCGCCCATGACTCTCTATACACCCTTCTCACCCACTCCACTCCTTCCTCTTCCATACCCAATCTATCCATACATTCCACCAGTTTCCCCCTAGGAACTGAGCAGCTTTTAAATCCACAAACACCGCATACACTCCTTTGCATTCCAGCGCTTCCTCCACCATTCTCGCCAGCGTGAAAATCTGCTCCCTCGTCCCTCTTCCCCTTCTGAACCTACCCTAGCATTCCGGCAGCAGCCCTTTCTGTTCCACTTCCCTATTCATTCTATTTTTCACCATAGTCATCATCAATTTATAACCGGCACTCATAATGGTGATCCCCCTATAGTTTTTTACGTCCGAGGCCTCTCCTCCTTTGTGCACCGGGACCACCACCCCCACACACTTTTCCGGCACTTCCTCCTCTCCACTCCACACCTTGTTAATTCTCTGCCGCACCTTCTCCCTTCCTTCCTCCGGTAACTTTTTGAAAGCCTCTGCCTTCAGCCCATCTTCCCCCGCTGCCTTTCCTAGTTTTAACTGTGCCGGGGCCACCTCCACCTCTTTCTGCGAAAACGCCTCCCTTCGTACCACCTGTCTCGCACTCGAACTGCCCAGCTCCACCTCAGACCCCGCCATCTGTTTACAACTCCTCTCCCACTCTGCTAGCTCTATTTTGACTTTACCCTATTCACCCTTCCCTTTAAGATCTCCCACATCCGTTTCTCCATCACACACTGCCTCAACCTCTTTTCCACTTTCTGCAACTCCTCTATGTTTTTCCTCTCGCACGTACTCTCGAACTCCCTTTTCGCCTGATTAACCCTTTCGACTCCACACCTGCCGTACCTCCAATTCGCCATTTCCCTCCGCCACCTCGTCTTCTTTATCTTACACTCCTCGTCGAACCAACATTCCCTCTGGCGTCCACTCTTCTTCCTTACCACCTTACCCTAGCCGCCATCACTCTCTCCAACTGTAACATCGACTGCACCTCCTCCCACTTCACGCCCGTTAGGTTTTTCTCATACACCGCATTTTCTACTTCGCTCCATCCAAACCCTTAATGCCCCTTTTTCTTCTCCCTCTTCAAACCTTTTGTCCTTCTCAAGACCACTTCCACCGGCACATGGTCCGACCCCCCCACATTTTCCACCTTGAAGCACTCCAACTCCTTCCTTCCGATACCTTTGACCACCACATAGTCCAAAACCGAACCTCCTCTGTGTCTTCTTCCGTTCCCACTCTCCTTCGCAGCAGCCATTCAGTACATCCCACCCCGACTTTCTCACCCATTGGATCCATTCTTTACCCTCCTGGTTGGTCACTTTATCCTGCGATCGTCTTTCTCTCCATTCTCCTCCCTCTCCGATTCCTCCTTTCAGCTACCCCTCCCTCACATTTCAGTCACCCCCGACGATCCATTCATCTGCCTCCGTCTCGAACCGATCCAGTATCTCCGTTAGTTCTAAACGGTTTTTGTTACAGTACACGGCCCCTACCTACACCGACCTTCTATCCATTTCCACCAATCCCGCCGCTTCCCTCGAAGACTCTCTGATCCATTGTACCACTGACTTCCTCACTCCTAACAAGCTTCCTCCTTTGGCTCTCCCCATCCTCGTTTCGTTCGTTGCACCTTGCATTACCCAGTCCCACCCTGTCGGCATGCAGATTTCTACCTGCATCCACTCCTCTTCTGTCATCCACGTCTCCAGTAGCCCCACTATGTCCTTTGAGATGAACTACTTCTCCAGTTCCTTTTCCCACACCCCCCCCCCCCCCCCTAGCACTTTTTTCCTTAGAACCGCAACGTTCCAAAAAACCACGCTGCACTTGCTCCACTCATACTCCAGCCTCGTCTATCTCTCCCCCTTCATTCCTTTTTTGACAAGCAGTCCCCCTGCCAGACCCACCAGACGTCCGCAATCTTCAGTTATCGATATCCCACCCTAGCTTCCAATCCTTTCTCTTTCTGCCTTAGCTCTTTCTCTAATTTTTCTTTGTACTTCCCTCTCCTCTACGGTTATATCGTCATCAATGAGTACCATTGAGTATAATGTTATTTAATTGTTGTATATAGAAATTTGGTTTATGCCAAACGCAATACATATATATATATATATATATATATATATATATATATATATATATATATTGCGTTTAGCATAAACCAAATTTCTATATACAACAATTAAATAACATTATACTCAATATAAATATAAGAATCATCAAAATAAAAATCGAAACCTGAAAATTAATGTTTTGGATGTTACGACACTTGTCATCTCACAGTGCGATATTGTCTATTTTTAGATAACAATTTTTAAATCTCTAGAAAGTTGTACAATTAAACCAGCACGCGACAATAAACCTTTTTGTTTAAATATAAAAAATTAAATACTGCGACAATAAACCGCGTTATTTTTATAAATGAGCGCATAAAACTATATAGCGTGCACACAATTAAAACCGTTTTATTTTCGCAAAACATCACCTTTCTCGTGCGCCAAATCAGCCACCGACGGCGATCGTGTTTAACACGAGCAATTACAGGCTTTTCCCTGGCCGGTGCTCGCACATACACACATGCAAATGCCCGTTTTCTTTTACTCGGTTATTGTTGCCGCAATGGGCATGCCAATAAAGCCAATTGCAATCGATGTCCTCACCAGAAAAATTCTCATAATTAGGATTATATAAGAAGGTATTGAAAGGCATGCAAATTTATAATTAATTTATTTAATAAAGGACGAAATGCGGTGTGGGATCATTTGCATGTCTTGAAGGAGAATCGAGAAGTGAAAATGTGTGTAGTTAAATGGTTTCCATTCAATTACCATTGTTAATGTTGCGAAATTAGTTTTCTTTAGGTAATTATTCTATTCCGTGTTTTTAATAAGTTTCATACAAACGTTGATATGCATAATATGTTTCGCGAAAAGTGCATAAAATATCTTAGTATACTACAAAAGCATTAATATCTATCCGATTAAGATAGAATTAAAAAAAAATTTCTATCTTTATAGGGCTATCAGCTGTGAGACTTACGCTGGTCAAGGGAGAAGCTCAGAGGAGTTTAATCATTGTATTTACCTTACTTTCACAGAAAAACTGTGAAAGGTGATTCGCGAAAATTCACTCCCCACTGGGAATCGAAATCAAGCTCCCCAATAATCAGTACAAGAAACAGCAGAGCATGTAATATGCCTCTGCCCAGTTCTAGTAAACACTAGGCATCTAATACTAGAGGAGTGCTGGCCTAGTATGGTCAGCATTGGCAACTCCTCGCCCGCCAGAGTTTTGCAGCTCGCACGTAAAATTGACTGGTGGGACGAGTGAGCAGCCTTAAAGGGAGTTTTCGGACACTAATATCATGCATTAAAGTTCTATTGGAAATAAAACTGATATTGAATTCGAATTATCAAGAATCCGGGTTTGAGAAAAACGTGTAATCCCTTTTTAGCACGATCAAATAAAATATATCTATTTAACCTTGCTGTATTTACTCCACCTGTAATTAGTATGTCGAATTAAATTTATGTGTTTGCTTCTAGCCGCACTAGCAGTGTTGGCGAGTGCGAGAGCCAAACATGAATTAAATTATAAATTTTTAACAAAAGTGCTGATACAGCGAAGGCAATCGAGATTAACCAGCCGCGCGACTCTCGCGGAACTTTCAATTGCGGTCGCTGGATTTGTTTTAATATTTTTGCGTTCCGATTGCGGCACGAATTATGATTATCGCGCGTTACAGCATTGCGGGCTGGAGCATGAATTATTCAGAGACCCAGACACGTAGAGTTTTATAAAAATTGGATGGTTTATGACTAGTTGAAAACATATTTATTAGCATTTGCATGAATATGATTTTCAAATGTAAGCTGCAATTAAAGATTTGATACTTTCTTCACCATTGCTGAGGTATTTGTTCACGCTAAGATTGTTGACATACACCGGGATTTGTTAGTCTTCTAATACACATACCGTTCGACCTGGGCTTTCCTGACAGCAATGGATGAAGCGAGAACATAACACACAGACATATGCGGCCTTGGGATACCGACCAAGCATAATCATAATTTCATAGTATCATAAAGGTCGTTTTAGACAAGACAATTTCTTAACTCAAAAGTTGTTCAAGAAATGAATTCATATATCCTCTTCCCATACAATTTGTCCTTGACAAATAGAATGCGTTATATTTTTCCATTCGATCTACCATCCAATTCAATATTTCAAATAATTTGCTGTATGATACGAGACTATTTAGATTGTCTAACTTTTGAGTCAAGAAATTGTCTTGTCTAAAACGACCTTAAGATTGAACTTGTACTATATATACATCCCATATCAATTCCTGTAGTAACGTAAGATACATAAAAAAACAATTGTCCTTAAAACCGGCTTGCTCGCGCTCATTGAATTTACGACTAACGGAGAACTTTGGGTCGCAAGCGCGCCGGTATTACGCAATAAATATTACGACAAGAAAATAAAAAAACCGCAGCGCCGTCTTCGTGGAAGCCGTTTCGGCCCGTTGGTTATTGTCGATTGCACAGGACGTACGATTAACAGGAAGAAAAAAAACGGCGCGAGAAAAAGGGGCAGCGATCGTAATTAATCCGACGCGGCGGCGAGGGCGGCCACCGGAGCGCGCCTGCCGGATGCAATGCCGGTGGAGCGGCATCGATTTTAGTTGTGCAATTACTTCAGGAAGCGGGGTTTATCATTATCTTTGCTAAACTCAGATATAA
Organism: Lordithon lunulatus; assembly: GCA_963942505.1. Lineage (NCBI taxonomy): Eukaryota > Metazoa > Arthropoda > Insecta > Coleoptera > Staphylinidae > Lordithon > Lordithon lunulatus. The sequence continues at coordinate 56,610,143 of OZ012668.1, read as the reverse complement.
CTTTATTTTTATCTCTTCATCTACGGGATTCCGGTTATATTTATATATGTATGTATACACCGAGAAAATCGTATGCCGTGAGTAATATTGCAAGTTACATTTTTTTATATATTTAACTATAAAGCGTGGAAATATCTCAATCAAACGTAAACTAGTTAATAGTACGGCAATTATAGATGCGTCTAAAAATAGTAGTAATGCTTGAAAAATCACGGCAATATGTTATTTGATAGAGATTTGATGATGATAAGAATTTCATTTGCATTTGGGGGCCTTGATCCTGAAATATTCCTGTTGTCTTTGCGTTGTCGGAGTCTTTCGAGTGGTTGCTCACATTTGGCGAGTTTTTTTTTAATATTTAGCAAAAACTCACAGTTCAGTCCGACTTTACTATTTTAATCTTAAGAAGCATATACTTCTGTTGTCACTTACCGACATTAAGTCAATTTGAAACTCTCTCAACATTTCATTTGGAGACTTCTCGGTTTTCGGGGAAGCCTTTTGAAATAAGTAGTCATTAATTTCACATTAAACTTCTTGAGAAGCTCAAGAACACCATGCCTATTAGTCATATGGACAGGACATTTGCCCATCCAGCTTTTGAATTTCTTCTCACTGCCAAGCTGAGCATTTAAATCTCCTAGTAGTATCTTTAGGTTATATACTTATACATTTGCATTTCTGTTATATAATTTGGTTAGTTTCTGTATCTTTACACTTTTAAAATTTCACATATTGTTTTGTTTGCTTTATTAACACTACAATACAATGAGCTCATGCGCCTTTAGTTAGATATGTACATATGTATGTGGTGTATAGAAAAATATACATACCTTTAAAGATTATGACGTCTTGAGAAACACATTGATGTGCTTTGTAATAATGTATGCAACATCTGTAATCACAGATTAACTCGCTTTTATACAACCCAGATTAAAAGTTATATAAAATTCCAATTCAATTTTAAAATAATACTATACTACTATACTAATACTATACTGGTTGGCTACTCACTTTGGTTTTGAGTATTAAGGAACTAATTAATCAAATTTCATGTATTACTATTGACCTCCCCAATTAAAACTCGTTGCCTTTACATGGTCATATCAATCTAATGAACACAAATTTGCAATAATTAATTATCGAAATACAACTAACCTGTATCATATAACTAACTAATAAGCTCAACATAAACGTATTTCTCTGTGAAGCCGGGAAATCCAGGTGATGCGGTTATAAAACAATTATTGCTCCCCCTAACTCGGTATTATGTTTCAGTAGGGTGGGTGAGTGTAGGTAACACTCGCATTCCTCCAGCTGTAACCAAATATATGTTTTGTGTATCGCAATTCGTAAACAAATGTGAGATTACAGGGCAACATTGTTGCGCGTAACTACCCTCCGCGAGTAGCCAGGTAGCGAATAGCATTGTTACGGCAAATTTACATTCACCCATTAACTATGCACGAGCAAATATTAACAATACGCCACCCCTTAAACCACATGACCACCCCCCCGAAACCCTAGCTAATCCCTAGCAAAACACCAATTCGGAAAGCAATTAAGAAATATCCGCGCGATTTATCACCCGTCCCGTTGTTTTCTTTTTGTAGCGCGGGCTGTTATTAAAACCCCATTTCTCGCACTGGGGCCGGGGTAGAAGAGATATTTGTCTGATTGGAATTATTAAATACGGCCCGGGTTGGGCCGGATTACGTTCCGTTTCATCAACTCGAAACGGAAATAAGTCGGTTCCAATCAATCTAATATGGATGGAACCGAGAGTATTGACAAACGTCGTCGTCCTCTCGAAACCAGTCAGGATAAATAATGCACTCGGTGCATTAGATTTACTTTTAGTTAAATTGAAATTGCATGCTACAACCACCGAAGTTTCTAACATAATCACATTAACTAATTGAATCAATATTTGTTAATTTATTTACAGGAAAGGTCCATTAACAATTTAATATTCTACATATGTTTGTATACAGAAAGTTTAACTTACTTCTGTATACAGTAATGTAAAATATTAAATTGTCTTTGAACCTTGTAAATAAATAAACAAATATTATATATAATTGCGAATCTACCTCTTAGCAATCTACATATCTAGATTTCGATCTTGTTAGGTCTAATCAGTGTAGATCAGCTAGTGAGTATGAATTCATACAATATCTCTAGTGGTTATATACAAAAATTATACAACTTCCCCCCTAGGAAAATTGGTGTATTTTTAGAATTGTAAATGATACAATTTCAAGTATATTATATTTAATAAATTTATTACACAAGACAAACAAAACACAAGGTTTTAAATATTTTTAAAATTGTAAATTATTACAATATCAAGTATATTATATTTAATAAATTTATTACACAAGAGAAACAAAACATAAGGTTTTGGCGTATTTTTTAAATTTAAAATTAATACAATTTCAAGTATATTAGGGTGTTTAAAGCGTAATAACTGTAGTTGTAATGCTGTATTGGTCGTTTTAAACAAGACAATTTCTTAGCTCAAAAGTTGTTCAAGAAATGAATTCATATATCCTCCTCTCATACAATTTGTCCTTGGCAAATAGAACGAGGTATATTTTTCGATTCGATCTACTATCCAATTCAATATTTCAAATAATTTGCTGTATGATACGAGACAATTTACATTGTCTCGCATCTTGTCTAACTTTTGAGTCAAGAAATTGTATTGTCTAAAACAACCTTAATAAATATATTTTTAAACACGAACACATGTTTCTACTTCTATTCTAAATAATATCTGCCGAATAGTAAACATTATCTTGGCTATACACAGTTAAATAAAACCAGTTATGGTAATTTAAATAACTTAATACCTAATTAAATTTAAATTAAATATTTAACATCTAATTACTGCCCATAACAATGAATTTAAAAAAATGAGCCCGAGTGACTGGAGTGGCCGCGCTCGTAATTACACCATTAGCAAAAGAACCGAACTATTCGGAGAACGGTTTTTATTCCGGTTTAAATCCGATTTTCCGGGCTGTATTTCATAAGAGATTTGCAGCCTGGAAATGGCAGCGTGAAATGGAATCGCTAGAAGAAAACCGGTCGCGCTGAAGTCGCGACAATTGAATAACCGAGATAATTAGCCTCAAACTCAACCCCCCAAGTGATGAAGAAATGTTGAAATGAAAAACGGATAATCGTCTGTTGCATATTTTAAGGAAATTTATTTATTTTATTTTATTGTTTATACAGTTACAAAAAAAATGTATCATGATTCTGTTAAGCAGCCTATATGTACAGTTAATTAGGATGCTGTTGTATCAATCCGTTTATTAGGGAAACTAAAGATCGTTTTAGACAAGACAATTTCTTGACCCAAAAGTTAGTCAAGATGCGAGACAATCTAAATTGTCTCGTATCATACAGCAAATTATTTGAATTATTGAATTGAATTGTAGATTGAATGAAAAAATATAATGCGTTCTATTTGTCAAGGACCAATTGTATGGGAGGAGGATATATAAATTCATTTCTTGTTCAACTTTTGAGCTAAGAAATTGTCTTGACCTTAAACCAATTAATTGGTACAATTTATTGAAGGAAAAGTATATATAAAGGTCGTTTTAGACAAGACAATTTCTTAGCTCAAAAGTTGTTCAAGAAATTAATTCATATATCCTCCTCCCATACAATTTGTCCTTGTCAAATAGAAAGCGTTATATTTTTTCATTCGATCTACCATTCAATTCAATATTTCAAATAATTTGCTGTATGATACAAGACAATTTAGATTGTCTCGCATCTTGACTAACTTTTGAGTCAAGAAATTGTCTTGTCTAAAACGACCTTTATGTCCAATTAGTGTCATTTCTTGAGTACTAACGACTACAACCCTCCGTGGTGCAGTTGGTAGCGCGACGGCCGCAATAGCCGGATACGTGGGTTCGAGTCCCACCGGAGAGTGAATTTAAAGCAATAATTAAATATATTAATTGTTATTTAATTATATATAAGTGAAACTATTGATATTATTATTATTATGTTGGGATGAATTATGTTTTTTTTTGCTCTCTCTCTCTCTCTCTCTCTCTCTCTCTATATATATATATTCAAGAAATAAATTGAATTTGCTGACATTGCTTCTTAACTACTCAGCCCTTTTTTTTTCTTGTAGGTAATTCGGGTCTAAACGTATGGCCCCTCAGGTCGGGAGCATATAATCCGCTCGGAAGTTAAACAAACCGGCAGGAAGCGAGTGAACCACTTAGATCCGTAAATAAGTAAACACCGTATCCGAATCCGGCCACCGGAAGTCCACCTATACACGCCGGGATCGATCCGTTTTATTCTCAATCAGATTTAGATCGGTGGAACGGGCCCCTAATAGCGCCAAAGGTCACAGTGCCACCCCCCAAACGCCCCTCTCTTTGCAGTGCGAGCACGTACGGTCCCTTATTGCCGACCGCACCACTAAAACATCGGGATTTGCGATTGACTCCCGCGAAATTGCATTCATGGGAATGAGTGTCGCATCCGGGGAATCATATTTGCGAGGGTGACGGGTTTAAAATTTTGATTAATGGTCGGAGTGGAATTGAATATGCGGATCAGTTACGTTACACATTGTTAATCAAAATTGTGTGTTGCCTTACCAGATTTACTAAACAAAAAATGAATGTGTTTGAGGTTCTTTGAAAGAAGAAAAGGATGGACGATGAAAGTAGCATCTATGAAGAGAATAGAAGCCTTTGAGATGTGTCTGTGCCACAGAATACTCAGGATCTAGTGGACTGCAAGAAGAACAAATGAGGCAGTCAGAAGTCGTCAACTTTTAACTGCAATAAATAGAAGAAAGACTACAAATCTAGGTGACGTGATACGAAATCAGACGTATGAAGGTAAAATTGAAGGAAAAGGAGGAGTTGGAAGAAGAAAAATGAGGGACTCAGAAGTCGTGAACTTTTAACTGCAATAAAAATAAGGAAGACTACAAATCTAGGTCACGTGTTACAAAATCAGAAGTATAAAGGTAAAATTGAAGGAAAAGGAGGAGTTGGAAGAAAAAATATATCTGAGAAACATAAAGCTGAGAAACATAAGGCAATAGACGAACTAAGGGCCATTGTTCATACAGCCACGAATCTTCACGGTCACATGATACGAAATCAGAAGTATGAAGGTAAAATTGAAGGAAAAAGAGGAGTTGGAAGAAAAACGATGTCGTGGCTGAGAAACATAAGGCAATGTACGGGACTAAGAACAATAGGTCTTGTTTATACAGCGAGATTAATTATATTGTCGCAAACATCCATTAATGGATATATCCAAGAAAAAGAACTACATACAGATGATACTAGGCCAACCATCAAAAGATGGGAATCTTGTGCAGAGCACACATCTTTAAAGAGGCGATACAGTACTTTTGATTATAAAAAAACTTCTATCTTTATAGGGCTATCAGCCGTGAGGCTTTTCCGCCGATCAAGGGAGAAGCTCAGAGGAGTTTAATCACCCGGTATCTACCTTACTTCACAGAAAACCTCTGAAAAACTGTGAAAGGTGATTCGCGAAAATTCATTCCCCGCTGGGGATCGAACTCAGGCTCCCCAATGCTCAGTACGAGACGGACAACGCCTCTAACCACTCGGCCACTGAGCTGAGTCTTTTGATTATAATTACACTAAATTAGGACTACATTAGGCTGGCAACCGTAGGAAAAAGTGCCTAAAAACGCCCTGTAGGGTGTCCCATGCTCCAAGAGTAGCTGGAACTGAATAATAAAATGCTCAATAAGAGTCTTAAGGTCGTTTTAGACAAGACAATTTCTTAGCTCAAAAGTTATTCAATAAATGAATTCATATATCCTCCTCCCATACAATTTGTCCGTGACAAATAGAACGCGTTATATTTTTCCATTCGATCTACTATCTAATTCAATATTTCAAATAATTTTCTGTATGATGCGTGACAATTCAGATTGTCTCGCATCTTGGCTAAAGATCGTTTTAGACAAGACAATTTCTTATCTCAAAAGTTGTTCAAGAAATGAATTTATATATCCTCCTCCCATACAATTTGTCCTTGACAAATAGAACGCTTCATATATTTCCATTCGATCTACCATCTAATCCAAAAATTTGCTGTATGATACGAGACAATTTAAATTGTCTCGCATCTTGACTAACTTTTGAGTCAAGAAATTGTCTTGTCTAAAATGACCTTAATATTTGAGTCAAGAAATTGTCTTGTCTAAAACGACCTTTACCATAAAATCACGTCATTGCTTTATTTTATAAACATAACATCATGAATACTATAAAATATTTTTCATTCAAAACTAAATTGGAATGAGTTGATCTTTCTATCTGAATGTATATTTGCGTGTTTCCGATCTTTGTAAACCCGCGCGCGTGAACAATTTCCTGCCTTCCATTAAAACGGAATCGAAAAGTAAATTGGTCGCTTTTTTGCGCGTCAAGAGGAATGTTTGCATAAATTACGCTGCGAAAGTGACAACATATTTGTGCGACATACCAGCTCTTGCATAATCCGGGAATTATCTGACTAATTCATGTACGCAGAATAATCGCGATTTGTTATTTAAATGTGCGGGATTACAAATGTTCATCTGGTAAAAAAGAATGAGTATAATTCTAGAAAATAAATCACGTACATATTCATGAAATTACTCTGAATAATGAGTGGGGTAAATTTGTTGAATTTTACTAATAATTTTACTAATAATTTTACTAATTTTTTAATTTTTTTTTTCATTCATATGAAATAAAATATTGAAATCTCTAGAATTATAAAAAAAACTAGGGCTATCAGCCATGAAGTTTTTCCGCCGGAAAAGGGAGAAGCTTAGAGGAGTTTAATCACCCGGTATTTACCTTAAATTCACATAAACCCCCTGAAAAAGTATAAACTAATAATAAAATTCGTACACCATTAGTAAGAAATGAAGGCCTTTGATTTCAAAACCCCACCAATCAGCGACACTACAGTCTCGACTCACACTGATTACATTACAATAATAATAATCTTCTTCTTCTTCTTCTTAATGTAGGACTAGTCCTGTTAATTGCCAACTATTGTGCCTCCTGTGATATAGACGTCCAGCTATCTTTCCATCTTTTGGGAGGTCGTCCAAGGGGGCAATAATAATAATAATAATAATATATGTATATATATATATATATATATTATTATTATTGCCCCCTTGGACGACCTCCCAAAAGATGGAAAGATAGCTGGACGTCTATATCACAGGAGAAGCACTTCTTGCCATTGTCGGCTATATGAATGAAGAATCATCAGATATATCAATGTTAATGAATAATTTCTCAAAAATATCACTCTCCGGTGGGACTTGAACCCACGTCTCCGGCTATGACAGTCGTCGCGCTACCAACTGCGCCACGGAGAAATTATTTATATATATATATATATATATATATATATATATATATATATATGCTAGTTATTATTGGGAAACAGCGAGGGCAATAAAAAACTCCTTTTTTAATAAATCAATATATTTCGCTCGTTAAATTTCGAGCATCATCAGGATAATTAAACAGAGTTAATCAACAAGGAAACTGGAACATAACATAATTTACAACATTTTTTAATTTAGACTTGGCGCTTATTTGACAAGATAATAACAAATTCGCGGTTAACAAGGATATATATAAATAAATAAATGTATTTATTTATTTAGCACTTACATTACATTATAGCAACATTTTATGTATTTACAAATTTGTAACAGAAGACAGTGGAAAGAATTCTTTCTACTGTCTTCTGTTCCTCGCCAGTTCTCTTGCTTGCTTCCCTATCTTTTCTTTGTTTTTTTTTTAGTAATTTCTTCTATTATGTTGTGCCACTCTTTTTTTGGTCTACCTTTTCCTCTTTTACATTACAATAATAATAATAATGTGCTTTATTTCCTACAATATTTTACATATATAGAATAATTAAGAATAAATAAAGATAAAATAAGTATATTTTAGTGAAAATTTTATGAATTTATGATTCAATCAAATATTTCAAATGTTTCACATTCCAGAGCTACAACAAGAGTTGAAATGTAATAAAACATCTACTATAAAAATACTCAGATATAAACTTTATACTCTCACACTTTCAGTACCAATATTATTGTAGAATCAAACCCGTTCACAGACCGCACAAAGATACTCAAACTCCAATATTGTTCCCGTTTCCATTTTTCACGTTTTATTTTGCGATCATTACTTTGATTGTTCGGTTCGGAAACCGCGGTGACATTATTGCACGCTGAAATATGTTATTGTGGTGCGATATTGCGGGGCATAAATCAAAGGACGGCGAGCGTGGGAGGCGGCGGCGGCGGCTCCCACGTCTTTGAGGTCCATAAAGCTGAACCGTAGTCTCTGCCGGCTTGAATGGGAAGCGTCCCGTTGCCCGTGTCGAAAATATTTCGTCCTGGGGAGATTTATGTAGACTGGGGTCCGGTTAAAAAACGAAGACAATCCGTCAATTTGGGATTAATTCGACGCGGGGTGTGGGTGGGTTGATTTTGCCGATCGAACGCCTCCATTGTGCGTGAACTTGAGACGAGTGAAGGGTAATTGAGATGGATTTTTGTTTTCGGTGATTAATTGTGATTGGTTTTATATAGTCTAGACAAGGTTTACAATGTAATGAGGGGTTAGTTCACGTTTGCATATCGGAATCAAATGTTGTTCATTGAAACAAAACAAATAATTACATTTTCGTATCTTCAAGGAATAATAGAAGAGAGAATAATAATGATAAACTTTAATGTCTAAAAGGCACCCTACACGTTCAATAATACTGTCAATATTTTAGAATAATGACAGTATTACTGTACGATAATATATTTAAAATTTTCACTATTCTGAGATATTGAGTATTACTGATCATGTAAGGTATAGTAATGATGATATGAAGAGAATATTGATGTTTGATCCGGATAATTGATTACTTGATAAATATTGAAGGAGGATTCAAGCAAATATTGACAGTACTAGGATTGACAGTATTATTGACCGTGTAAGGTGCCTTTATCAGGATCCAATTGCAGAAAAAATCACGGTATATACAATCCTAGTACATAATTATAATTATAGTGAAAAGAAGAAAAAAATATTACTATCATTATACTGCTTATTATTAATAATTCTAAAATTATATAAATATTCTATAACTTGCACAATTTGTATCTAATAACAAATTGTGCCCATATTTATATATACCATGTTCAATTAATTATAAGCCCCTTTGTACTATTGTAGATTATGATGATGCTCGAAATTAAACGAGCGAAATATATTGATATATTATAAAAGGAGTTTAACTGCCCTCGCTATTTCCCAATAATAACTTATATATATATATATATATATATATATATATAAATATATATAAATATAATTTTACAAAGCATTTTCTTTTATTAAAATCCATTGAATAGTTTTTGCATTCGTGATTGTTGCAGACATAAAATTTAATGCCGATTATTTTAATTAGGTTAAATTTCATATTTTATAGCAACATACGTTATTACGGGCTTTTCCGTGGGATTGTTGCTTTGTGGCGGCTACAAAGAAAATATTACCATGTTCACTGTTTTCTTTGAAAGCCACCGCATAGCATTCTGGCGGAAAAGTCCAGCAGGACAACGATCTTTTCAAATGTAATAATAACTACGTAAGTAATACATATAATATGACTAAATGTGGGTTTATGTGTGACATAAAATAATAAATAATAAATAAAAACACCTTATTTTATGTATTATTTATTATTTATTATTTTATGTCAGCATAAACTCATAAATTTAGTCGTATATCATGTATTACTTACGTAGTTATTATTACAAGTAAAATTTCGGAGAATTATTTTCTAAAATATTGTTAATTGTGATAAAATAACAAATAAAACTAAGTGGTAAGTTAATATTATTTTATTCACATGAAATAATAAATTAATAAAAACGAATCAGTAAAAGTAAGGAATATTTTGGATTATTTATGCTCACAAAATAAGAATATTTACTTAACAATTTAGTTCTTAGTTACTTATTTTGTCACAATAAACAATACTATGGGAAATTGAATATTTATTACTTTCTGAATATATAAGAAAGTTATTGTGAAAAATTTCTAATAAGTTTCTAATTTCTTTACATTTTATGACTAATATAGTCGAATAGAAATAAGAATAGAATAAATAGAATTGAGACATTGTAGGTGAAGTAAACTGTCATAGCTACCAAATTCTGTGATTTTATTTATTTAATTTTATAGGTTCTTGCACCCTTTGTCGTAGGGGTCTATAGAACCTAAAAAATAATTTAGTTGCAGTCAAGATACAACATGAAAGGTTTCCTGTTATATACAATTAAACAGGTGACCAAACTCTTTAAAATTCATTTCTTGAAAATTTTGTGCAATTCAGTTACGACATTTTACTTCTGGGGTACAGCAATATTGTATACATATTTCTATTCTGTAAAAAATACAGTGATGATTGTTGTTTAAAGCTGGATCCTTGAATAATTTTTGGACAATTTGTGTAAACCATCTAGTTTAATTTGGTTTAACATGGATATTAGAAATGTGTATCTAAATATCTTAATATCTAGAGTGTGAATAATTGATCAATGTGTGAGTTTATTATGTATTAATATACATGTCAAACTAATTATCTGTATTTGCAACGGAATTTTATATGAAATTAATTAATCAATTAAAATCGTGGTATATAAAGTTTGAAATTGTTGCGGCACACATTACGGTCGCAAAACGTGCATGACATTCTCGCTAATACAGTTCGCAGGCAATGCCTGGCGTGCTTTCCGTCGCAAATCACGTTCGACTCCAATTAGCACGATTTGCAATTCGTTAAATAAATAAAAACAATTACATTGAAATTAGAATTAGTATAAGAAATTTCACGATTATAATTGCATTTGTCGCATTTAATTTTATTTGCAGGCTAATTACTTAAATACTGGTGTTTATTAATGATCGTCAATTAAATTGGATTAGATTATATTTACATATCTGAATAAAATAATACAATATTGGCAGCAGGACCCGAAGGTGGATTGCCTGTTACAGAATTGTAATAAATACAGTACAAGTACAAATACAAAATTATATATGATATACAACAACGGGGTAAAATAACAATATGTACATATATTTATATATATATATATATATATATATATATATATATATGTATATATATATATATATATATATATATATATATATATATATATATATATATATATATATTCTACTTGTGCAAAATGAGCCGAAAATTGGTTTTCGCTACGGCTTACCTGTTAAATGTTTCCCATCACGACAGTAAAGCGATTCAAGTGAAACAGCCTAATGGCAATACTAAATGAACAAACTCAGACGATAAAGGCCTCAGAATCACTAACCACGATCAGAAATCCAATGTCAAGATTGGACAGGAAATAACAGAAGAATTGGAAAAAGGCTTGGTGTAAAACAGTGTTGCGTACTTTCTCTGTTGGTCTTCAATGTGTGCTCTGAAAAATCATGGAAATAGCCCTGAAAGACAACAATAAAGGGATACTTCAAATATTGGATTGTTAAGGCGTCTACTTTGTGATAATTCATTTTAAAGGATAAATAAAACGATTTTTTACTTTGTTTTTTATCACACTTCAGTTGCTTTAGTCATCGGAGGAGCTCGAAAATGGCTAGAGCTTAGCCGAAACTAGTTACAAAGTGTAACTGAAGTGTGATAAAAAACAAAGTAAAAAATCGTTTTATTTATCCTTTAAAGGGGTACTTATAAATGGAGAGCCTTTACACCACACCGTGGTAGAAAATGCTACATATATATATATATATATATATATATATATATATATATATATATATATATATATATCTCCATTTATAAGGATCACTTTACTATTGTCTTTCAGGACTATTTCCATGATTTTTCACAGAGTGATAACACTCTTCTGAGCTAAGCTTCTCCCTTTACCAGCGGTAAATCCCTCCATTCTGTTGGTAACTTATTCCTTTAAGTTTTTATTTATTATTTGTGGGTGTTATAGGGAGTATCCAGTGTAGTTTGCACAACTGAAATATAGAGTGAACACTGCGTATATAAGTGACATCCTTATGTTAAATCCTCACTGATCTCCAAGTTCGATCGTCTGCCTCCACGTGGCACACCTGGACCCGACTATAGTCAACATAGTCGGGAATAACCAAAGACGCGAGCGACATTTGGTGATGTATATTATATACCGTATTCGCGTTTTAACGGTGAGAAAAAATGTGAATATAAGGAAATTTCATGTTTTTCCCAATTTCAACTCTGTAGCGTATTTATTTCAAACGCTAGAGAGATGGTTTATATGTGAACATAAAGAGTGTTTCTAGCCCTAGAGATTGCGACTAGACCTTTTACTGTAACTGTTACCGTTTTCGCTCTGTAGCAGAGAGAATATGTGAATATGATGTAATTTCATGTTTTCCCCCGGTTTTAAGTCTGTAGCGTCTCTATTTCAAATGCTAGAGAGATGGTTTGTATGTGAAAATGTAGCGTATTTCTAGCCCTACAGATTGATAGTAGACGTTATTATGTAACATTTATTGTGTTCACGCTGTAGAGATGCGAAAATGTGAATAAGTTGAAACTTCATGTTATTCCCCAGTTTCAACTCTGTAGCGTCTGTAGTTCAAATGCTAGAGAGATGGTTTATATGTGAAAATGTAGAGTATTTCTACCCCAACAGATTAAGACTAGACGTTTTCCTGTAGCTGTTCTCGCTGTGTAGCGGTGAGAAAATGTGAATAAGATAAAATTTCATGTTTTTCCCAGTTTCAGCTATGTAGCCGTCTATTTCAAATGATAGAGAAATGTTTTATATGTGAAAATGTAGAGTATTTAAAGCTCTACAGATTGATGCTAGACGTTTTTGTATACCTCATACCGTTTACGCGATGTAACTGTGAGCAAATGTGAATATGTCCCTCCCCAGTTTTGTCTATGTAGCGTCTCTATTTCAAATGTTAGAAAAATGGTTTACATGTGAAAATGTAGAGTATTTCTAGCCCTATAGATTGCGATAAGGCGGTTTTACGTAGCTTTTACCGTTTTCTTGCTGTAGCGGTGTGAAAATGAAAATATGATGAAATTGCACCTTTTTTCCTCAGTTCACTCTGTAGTGTCTTATTTCAAATACTAGCGAGATGGTTTATATATGAAAATGTAGAGTATTTCTAGCCCTATGGATTGGGAGTCGACGTTATTATGTAATGTTTATTGTTCTCACGCTGTAGCGATGAGAAAATGTGAATAAGTTGAAATTTCATGTTTTTTCCCCAAGTTTCAACTCTGTAGCGTCTGTACTTCAAATGCTAAAGAGATGTTTTATATGTGAAAATGTAGAGTATTTCTATCCTAACAAATTCAGACTAGACGCTATTCTGTAGCTGTTACCATTCTTACTGTGTGTAGTAGCGTTGATTGAAGTATTATATATATATTATATATATATATATATATATATATATATATATATATATATAAATACTTCAATCAACGGTAGCAGTGAGAAAATGTGAATATAATGAAATTTCATGTTTTTTCCCAGTTTCAACTCTGTAACATCTCTATTTCAAATGCTAGAGAGATGGTTTACAAATAAAAATGTAGAGTATTTCTAGTCCTACAGATTGACGATAGACGCTTTTCTCTAGATCTTACCGATTTCGTGTAATAACGATGATTTACGGCATTATGACTAAAAATATTCAACTTTTAAATGTATTTTATGCTATGAAATCAATAATCTTTAAGGTGTTAATTAAAAATATGAAAAAATGTTGATGGCACCCAGCGTAGTGATTAGAGGGGTCGTCCGTCTCGTACTGAGCAATGGGGACCGTGAGTACTCCACTGTAATTCGCAATATATCGCCTAGTTCGCGAATCATCTTACACAGATTTAAGAGGTTTTATGTGAAGTTAATACTGAGTGATGACACTCGTCTGAGCTGAGCTTCTTTACCATCGGCAAATCCCTCGATTTTGTTGTTGTTGCTAACTTATTCCTTTAAGTTTTGTAGTGTAGCAGTGAGAAAATGTGAATATAATGAAATTTCATGTTTTTCCCCAGTTTCAACTCTGTAGCATCTCTATTTCAAATGCTAAAGATATGGTTTACGAATGAAAATGTAGAGTCTTTCTAGTCCTACAGATTGACGATAGACGCTTTTCTTTAGCTCTTACCGTTTTCGTGTTATAGCGATGATTGACGGCATTTAGGTGTCATTTTATCCAAATATATCAAATCTAAGTATATCGAACCCACGATGCTGGGCGGGACAGAAACCTTATATAATTGTTTTAATTTTTGTTTTAAATACAAAATAATTAACTTAAATAATGAAGAATTTCGTGAACATTCAGGGGGTGGCTAGCTATGAAGAACTAGTGTTAATCCTAATTTAAGTCTATTAATTTTGTAATGCAAGAAAAACACGAAATCTAAATTTAAAAAAAGACTTTTATTAGGCATAGCCAACACACACACAATTCAAATATTTAAGCCTGTATCATACTTATAATGCTCTGTGGCCTGTACATAATTCCACCAAAAACAATAAAATTAAATCTATATATAATTGTTATGAGAACAAACGCCAATATTAAATTTTTTTTATATAAAATTAATATTTATAGATAATAAAAAGGGGCAATTTTTAATTGTAATTGAATTTATTTATTGAATACAATGCAAATAGGAATACATAATTTATAATCCTGGGAAATATATTAATTCGTATAGCTCCCACCATCTACAAGCAAGTAGCATTACTATACATTTTCAAATGCTACAATTCTGTATGCTTAAGAAACAGTATTCAATAATTGAACAGTAGAAACTGTTAATTATTTATTGTACTACTTTACTAAAGTTATAAATATTAAATTATTAATACTTAAAAATATATAGGTTTTAAAATATAGTATATGCTTACAAAATTGATTTTTATTAAATTATATTTGCTTTATACTGATTCTATCATAATATAGATTGAGCTACTGAAATCGTATACATAAACATTATATACCGTATACATAAAATATAAATCTCATCTGACAAATCATTTTCTCCTTCAAATTTAATCTGAATTTTCAAATGAAAAATGGAATTCGTTCAAAAGTCATTCCTTGCTTCCAATCTTCAATCTGGCTGTTAAGATCGTTTTAGACAAGACAATTTCTTGACTCAAAAGTTAGTCAAGAAGCGAGACAATCTAAATTTGCTCGTATCATACAGCAAATTATTTGAAATATTGAATTGGATGGTAGATCGAATGGAAAATATAACGCAAAGGACAAATTGTATGGGAGGAGGATATATTAATTCATTTCTTGAACAACTTTTGAACTTAGAAATTGTCTTGTCTAAAACGACCTTAACGCATCTATTTTTTTAATTTAAGTTAAAATCCTAACTGTATAGCCATAATAACGTATGTCCCTAAGCAATTGCATATCTAAAATCAATAAAATTGATTAAAAATAATTTAATTTCAAACCCACGTTCTTGTGGTTACCACAAACACCAATCGAATGTTCATTTGCATGTCTGAGAAAAGCTCGGTGGATGATCGTTGCGTTAACATGTGAACTATTAATGTGTTGATCTGTAAATTAATTATCAACAATTAATTAATTAAAATTCTTTTCTGATAAAATAAAGTTACTATACACAATAGCATCGTAAATACTTCAAGTACAGCTTGTTTAAGACAAAACAATTTATTGTACCAAATAATTAGTCAGGATATGTCCATCTAAATTGTCCAGCATCCCACAGTTTTGAAAAACTGTAGAATGACTTTTGGAGGGATGACGCTTAGCGTGCACTGGTCTAAGCTCGGAGTGCCAACAGAAACTAGAGTCAATGTTTACAACATGGTTAACTAGCAGAGGCATGAAACTAGCAAACAGTACTTCTGATAAGCGAGAATTCTACCAATCTGTACATGTGTTAAAGTTTGCAATGAGCAAATGAAAAGTTCGCGGTGCGGCGAAATCAAAGAGTCATCCAGACACAATTTTTATTAAAAATTAAACTGATAGTACAACAAATTTATGTTAGGTGATAATAATTTAGGGCCGGTTCTACAATAGATATAGACATATTGGCGTTAATATCTTAAACTTATTGCACGA
Organism: Lordithon lunulatus; assembly: GCA_963942505.1. Classification (NCBI taxonomy): domain Eukaryota; kingdom Metazoa; phylum Arthropoda; class Insecta; order Coleoptera; family Staphylinidae; genus Lordithon; species Lordithon lunulatus. Next base: position 56,593,893 of record OZ012668.1, on the reverse strand, counting down.
GTAGCCTTATTCTCCCGTTAAGCATACAATAAATCTCTAAAGTATCAAAGAGTTTCACTAACGTTAAAAAAGTCAGAAAAAATCTAAAGAGAGAAATAATACAACATAGAGACAAATAACACCGAGATTCAAACCACGACCACCTGCATCTCTCGATACCAGGACAATTGGGGTATCCTCGCGGGTTCCTGCAGAGAGAATCACTTCTATTTTTTTTTCCTTTTGTATATATTAAATTGATATATTTCATTTAGATTGTATTTTTTTATGATTATTATATTAAATATTAAAATTATATTATTATTATATTAAATATTTTTTTTTAAATATTTAAAAAATAATAATAATAAAATTGTAGAACCGGCCCTAAGTGATTCCCGAGCTTGTTGGTTTTTACAGATTTCAGATGCATTAGGTCTAGTTATTGCCTATAACTACTTGAATTCTTCGTCTTAATTAGTAAGTTAATCACATACAGTAGATGAGCTGACATTAAATTTCATAATATCGCAAAGAACCGGTTAAGAACCACTGTTCTAGAATATAAAATGTTGGTTCTGATAGTAATACATACTAGTGTGATGTCTTTTTTATACTTAACTTTTTTGCAACAATCACCTTCGGTCTCCTCAGCCCCACTTTCAGTAACATCCTAGCAATATCGTTCATCCTCGCCTCCAAATGAACCCCAACAAAAACACACGAGAACCACATCATAAAATAAATCACCACCTTCACAAAATTTTCATACTTAAAAATTCCTTGCTGCAAATATTTAGCAATGAGCGCATATATCATATACGCAATTTTCAATGAAGTGTACACCAAAGTAACAAACAAATATCTACAAAAACCAATCCTTATAACCTCCCGCTGATCAGATAATACTGAAAACAATTCCACCGAGGTGTTCAATAGTTTTTCACATGACATATTCATATTTTGCAGATATAAACTCCACTGCTCGCAAACAACCAATAAAATCAAGCTCAATAAAATCCATTTGCAGCAAATTGCATAGAGTAAATACAACGCTAAATCACTAGCGATTTTCTTATGTATAGTACTAATTTTACCATCAGTAATATAAAGAACAAGTTTAACTAGCACGACTGCAACATATTTTACAGCAACTACCCTCGTAATCACCGTGTATTTTCTGCGCGCATTCGCCATTATTCCAAACCTTTGAACATCTAAAATAAACATGTCCACAAATGTAATACATCTATAACACTCTGTGTAACAAAAAATCGGAACTAGCATCTCTAAAATATTGTTGCAAACCTTAACAATATGTACAATAGTTTTAATATTCTGTTTAGCAATGATTTCGTAGCAGCAGTAAAGGTTTATAACACAAACTGTAGCTTGTACAATATACAATTTTTTACTAGTTGAGTTATTAGGGGATAGAAAAAGGTATATTTGTAAATTGTTTATGAAGCTCGTACGGTAGGTGTTTATCATTTTTCTTTGCGAAAGGTTGGAGTTAGATTGACTTATTGAGCGCGCTGCGAAGTTACGGGCGGGTTAGAATTTATTATTTATAGGGGTTAATATAATAAAACGGTGGTTTATGGGGGATTAACGCGGGGGAAATGATAGGTGATTGATTTGTATGTAGTAGTCAATTTGTATTGCAAATTTGATCGTTTATAATCAATTTTGATCAAATCAATCTAAAAGCAAAATGGCCGTAGTTTTATTATTGTATTGTTATTGTTTCTATAAGGCACCTTATACTGTCAGTAGTACTGTAAATATTTTAGAAGAATTACAGTATTACTGTAATAATAATAATGGAATTTAATTAGTAACTGATGCCACAATATATACATTTAAAATTCAAATACAAAATACACATTAAATATAACTTTTTATTAATGTACACATACATTTGTTTGACATATACACTTAATTTATTTCTAAATCTCTTCAGATTTCCAGCATTTTTAATTTCAAGCAGTTTATTAAATTCTATGAAACCATCTTGAAAAAAATGAATTTTTAATGGATAAATTAAACGATTTTTTTCTTTGTTTTTTATCACACTTCAGTTACACTTTGCAACCAATTTCGGCTAAGCTCTAGCCATTTTCGAGCTCCTCCGATGACTCGGACCTCGTAGACGCCTTAATAATCTAATATTTAAATGAATTTGTGTTGTTCTTTTATTGACTTATTTTATGTGCAACTTGTTTGCTGCTCTGCTGTTATAATTGTGTATATTTCTTACATAACTTATTTTGTCTTCTAAATATGGCTGTAATAACCCTTTAAACGTTTAAATATGAATAACTAATATAGAAAGTCTTTGGTTTATACATATAAAGTTCCAAATTTCCAAATCTTAATTGGTTATCTATTATGAGACCCAGATATTTATATTCAGTTACACATCCTAAGTTTTTATCACATAGTTTTATCTTAATATCACAGTTAACATCTTTTCTATTGCCCATAATCATCTGGATAGTTCTGGATCCAGCCCATAATCATCACTTTAGTTTTATTTTTATGTTTACAAGCAGGGAATTCGTAGCAGATGTACGATAACATGTTTAATTTTATTATTCTAAAATTTCAGATGTTTGAATTACTGATAAGTGTAAATGTAAGGTATATTAATGATGGAATGCAGAGGATACTGATGTTTATCGAGACAATTGATTACTGTATACATATTTAAGGAGAATTCAAATAATGACAATACTAGGAATGTCAGTATTATTGACCGTGTAAGGTGCCTTTATGAACCGGAAGTCTTGGTGAATTATTAAATTTTAATAAACAACAAACCATTCATAATTTATACCTTAATATTACTTACCTTAAATTAGTTTTATTATTATCCTGTAATCACAATGTTGGACTATAAATATTTTTTTATTAAACTCATGTTCATAAAAAAATAAAACGACTTATAAAAATGGAGCTGTTGCACGCCTTACAGCCTGTACGATACTTACAAAAAAGTGGTTTTATAATAACGCACTCTTATAATAATTCCAACATCTATATAAATAAAATTGAATGGGTTTTGGTACTACCACAAGTAGTAATATGTGCTATAATTGTTTATAAAATGATATTTTGGTTGAAACCAATTAAAAATGTACTGGATGCATTTGAAACTATTTGTTTTTGTATGGAAATGATGCTACCTATAATGTATTATATTTTAAACATACGTTTGGAAATACACCTCAAAATAGTTTTGAAAAAACTGTTGCATTTGGACATTTTAATGAGAAAAAAAGGTTATACTCATACAAATATTGCAAGATTTGCAAATTTTATTAAAATTTCTGTTACATTATGTTTGATTATATCTGTTATTAAAGTGCTGCAGATTATTAATTCGAATGAACCTTTTAAAGTACTAGCTATGGCTTTTATTACATATATTTCAAATATTTTCTTGACGAAATGGTTGATATTTATTGGACTTTTGAGTGTGTACTATGAATTAATTCGTATTCGTGTTGATTCATACAAATTTAAACGTCTTGATGAAAGTTTGGTGGCTGATTTAGCGACAGCTCGTCGTTTTTATAGCGATATATATTTTATTGCCTGTGAGGTTTTTACGGCGTTTGAACCTTTGCTTTTGCTGTTTGTTGTAAGCACCTATTTGAGGATACTATGGGCCGCATATGATTATATTAAATATAGAAATAATAACAATTTTTATATGGGTTACAATGTAATTTTATATTTATTACAGCTTATCTTGCTAATTTTTGGATTAATGTTTCTAAAAAGATGTGCTGCAAATATTGGAAGATATATTGTTGGATTGATGGTTTCCAACCGCTGCAAAATAAATTGTTGTGTATGTTTATCATTCTAAAATAAAATAATAAAAAACTTTTATGTACCACAAAAGTTTGCCGCCCCTGGTATACACCATACACTATATTAAATTGACTCGTAATTTTCAGCTCACTTCATTTTCTATGCAAATAATGGAGCAGACCATAGATGTTTTTACATGCAATGCCTTTGCATTGAATGGAAAATTGATCATTTCTGTAAGTGAGTTGTTTTTAAAGTTAATGCAATACATTATTATTTTTGAACCTGTACCGAAATCAACATTGGTTTCAAAAAATTACACACTGTTTATAAAACTATGACAATTCAAAGTGTCATGCAGCACGTATTTTTTTTTAATTTTTAAGTTTAACGCTCCATAACTCGATATTCCCATTTTGCAGGACGGGTGATGGTAAGAAGTATGCAACATGTTTTGTTAATTTTTTTTACTGATCTTTGTTCATAATATAACAGTGTACTAGATGGCTGAAGGAAATTGGAAACATTTTGAAACCAATGTTGATTTCGGTACAGGTTTAAAAATAATAATTTATTTTTGAGGAATTATAATTCTATGAAGAAATAAATTTTATTTTTATTTACAACTAGCATTGATAACAAATATAAATAATACTTCAATCAACGCTACTACTATTTTATACATATTAAATTAATAAAATCCCAAACATTAATTAACTACCGCGGTTATTTTTTGAAAAGGGTCCCTTGTGGTTTTTTTTTTAATAATTTTATTATTGTTTTGTAATTATTCTTCCTATAACTTCCGTGTGGCTATTACAAATTTGCAGCGTAATATATGTTATTAATAAAATCAAGAAAATCATTGTCGTAAATATACTATACGGAAAACAAAACGAAACGTAATTATTTTGTGTGTAATCAAAATCATACATATGGCAGTTAACGTGTTAAATTTGTAATGCTAAATAATAATTAATTTTTAGACATTATCAACTGCTGGAATCTATTTGGTCTTGCTGCTACAAATTGCTGAGTATTAGTTTTAATTCATTCGAATATACATTTGATTTTTTAAGAATAACAAGAATAACATTTAATAAAGTAAATATTATTTGAAATAACTTATTAGTGTACACAGAAATATTTTTAATACTTAATAAAAACTTATAACTCTCCCGTACGAATTATTTTTATCAATCCCTCAACATTGCTGTTTTTTATTGCTGTTCTACAGTGACCAATCATGTTTGCAGATTTCGAACCAACTGAAACATAAAAATTAAATTATAAGTATAAGTCAGTATAATTAATTAAATTACAAACTTAGAGTAACTATACTTAAGTTAAATAATTCCCCACGTAAGCTTTATTTGATAGAAATTAAATTATTTCTATCAACTAAAGCTTACGTGGGTAATTTTTAGATTAATTTAACTTATGTATAGTTACTCAAAGTTTGTAATTTAATTAAATATACTGACCTCTAAGTCTTGTAGCTTTTTGCAAAATGAAATTGATATTTTTCATAGTTTCCACACCTTCTGTGAAGTTGGCTAATCGAATATTGTATCCGTTAATCATTTCCTTGTTTATGTTGTTTAATTCATTATAATACCGAGGCATCTCATTTCTAAAAAAAACAGTTATGTTTCGGAAATTTGTATGAAAAGTCATTATATGAGCCTGTAAGAATGAAAGTGGTGTAAGTCACATTTAAATTAATTTTAAAAGGAGAAGATTTTGCGATTAGTATTTATGTAAATCGACTTACACCGTTGCATTATTATTTATGAATAAATTGACTTTTATAGTCTGTAACTACGCACGTCCATTTACTTAAATACCAATATAAAAATATCTTATCCTTTTCAAAACAATTCAAATATGACTTACTCTACTTTCATTCTCACATGCTCATATTTTACATTTCACAATACGCACTATGAGATGACAAGTGTCGTAACATCCAAAATTATTTTCAGGTTTTGATGATTCCTATATATATTTTAACACTCCTTTAATATTTTTTTTGCGTTTAGAATAAACCAAGTTATTATTTAAAAACAATTAGATAACATTATACTCAATGGTAAAACTTCTGGAACTATTGCAATCGTTAAAATGCATGTATCTCAATTTATTTTTGAAAGTTACAATATTTATCATTTCAGTATGCGATTATTGTAGTATGTTACTCACAAAGCATTAATTCTGCTGTCCTCTGCTCTAACCACAAGCCCTCGAATTTGTCCCAATCTATCAGCAATATCTGTACCTAAACGCATTCGTGCTTCTTGTATTTCATTTAGTTTTTCCATGTACTGTCTTATTTTCTCCTCTTCTTTCGGAAATGTTACTTTGGACTGCAAGAAACACAGCCTTTTTAGAGACTGTCTCCAGAAAAAAAAACGATATGCACTTGTGATCCGAAAAAAAATAAAATCCGAAACGATTTTTTGATTTTTTAAACAAAATGCTCCATAGAAGAATAACAATATTTTAATCACTGTGACATTAATAAAAAAATAATGAATCAGCTAAACCTCATTCTAAAGAGTAATAAACTTACTATTAGTATCTTTTCAAAAAAAATTAAATCCGAAAATTTGATTTTGCATGATTTTTTTAATAAAATGCTCCATACAAGACTAACACTTCGTGATGTTTCAATCACTGTGACATTAATAATAAATATAATAAATCAGCTAATACCTCATTCTAAAGGGTATTAAAATTTCTATTAGCATCTTTTTTCAAAAAAATTAAAATACAAAAATTTGATTTTTTATGATTTTTTGAATAAAATGCTCCATAGAAGAATAACACTTCGTGATGTTTCAATCACTGTGACATTAATAATGAATATAATACATCAGCTAATACCTCATTCTAAAGAGTAATAAACGTGCTATTACCGTCTTTTGTCAAAAAAAATAAAATCCGCAAATTAGATTTTTTATGATTTTTTAAACAAAATGCTCTATAGAAGAATAACACTTCGTGATGTTTCAATCACTGTGACTTTAATTATAAATATAATGAATCAACTAATACCTCATTCTAAAGGGTAATAAACGTGCTATTCGAATCATTTTTTCAAAAATATGAAAATCTGCAAATTTGATTTTTTATGATTTTTTTTAATAAAATGCTCAATAGAAGACTAACACTTCTGTGATGTTTCAATCACTGTGACTTTAATAATAAGTGTAATAAATCAGCTAATACCGCATTCTAAAGAGTGATAAATGTGCTATTAGAATCTTTTTTCAAAAAAATTAAAATCCAAATATTTGATTTTTAATGATTTTTTAAACAAAATGATTCGTACAAGAATAACACTTCGTGATGTTTCAATCACTGTGACATTAATAATAAATATAATAAATTCATCTAATACCTCATTCTAAAGGGTAATAAACGTGCTATTCGTATCTTTTTTCAAAAAAATTAAAATCCGAAAATTTGATTTTTTTATGATTTTTTAAACAAAATGCTCTATAGTAGAATAACCCTTCGTGATGTTTCAATCACTGTGACATTAATAATAAATATAATAAATCAGCTAATACCTCATTCTAAAGGGTAATAAACTTGCTATTAGCTTCTTTTTTCAAAAAAATTCAAATACGAAAATTTCATTTTTTGTGATTTGTTAAACAAAATGCTCCATAGAAGACTAATACTTCGTGATGTTTCAATCACTGTGACTTTAATAATGAGTATAATATTATCAGCTAATACCTCATTCTAAAGGGTAACAAACGTGCAATTAGCATCTTTTTTCAAAAAAATTAAAATCCGCAAATTTGATTTTTTATGATTTTTTGAATAGAATGCTCCATAGAAGACGAAACACTTCGTGATGTTTCATCATCACTGTGACTTTAATAATAAATATAATAAATCAGCTAATACCTCATTCTAGAGGGTTATAAATTTGTTATTAGCATCTTTGTTCAAAAAAATTAAAATCCGCAAATTTCATTTTTTATGATTTTTTTAATAAATTGCTCCATAGAAGAATAACACTTCGTGATATTTCAATCACTGTGACATTAATAAAAAATGTAATAAATCAGCTAATACCTCATTTTAAGGGGTAATAAATTTGCTATCAGCATCCTTTTTCAAAGAAAATATATTCCGAAAATTTGATTTTTTATGATTTTTTAAACAAAATGCTCCATAGAAGAATAACACTTCGTGATGTTTCAATCACTGTGACATTAATAATAAATATAATAAATCACTTAATACCTCATTCTAAAGGGTAATAAACATGCTATTAGCATCTTTTGTCAAAATAAATAAAATCCGAAAATAAGATTTTTTATGATTTTTTAAACAAAATGCTCCATAGAAGAATAACACTTCGTGATATTCCAATCACTGTAACATTAATAATAAATATAATAAATCAGATAATGCCTCATTTTAAAGAGTAATAAACGTGCTATTAGCATCTTTTTTCAAAAAAATTAAATTAAAATTATTTGATTTTTTATGATTTTTTTAACAAAATGCTCCATAGAAGAATAACACTTCGTAATGTTTCAATCAAAAATGTATGCAAGTTAATAAAATACTTCGTGCCTGGCTCTTAAACTTAATTTAGTTAGTTAGCTGAAGCGAATGCAGCAAACTGCAACCATCTATCTCGTTTAGTAATTGAAACACATTGAAAAATAGGTGTTTTCAAAACAAGTTCTCGAGATACAGGACAAAATAGGCATCATGACATAGCTGGTGAATGTAATTTTCCTTCAACCAGGCAAAAACAACCCTCAACTACTTTTCTACTACTACTATGTTGGTTTTGATTTGAGATATACATTTTCGAATTTTATTTGCTAACTTATTTCTATTTTATATAATTGTGTGTGAGTTAATTAAATTTTAGTTTTGTTTTTATACCTCTAACGTTTCCAAATTATTAAACGTAGCCAACGATTGCACCAAATCAGCTGCTAGTGATAGATTCTCCGTATAAATCACAGCTCTGCCAGAGATTTCAAAAACCATTTGTAAATCAGTACCATCCCGCAGACATTTTAAATGCACTCTTAAATCAGGACCAGCTTCAAATTCTATGTCGTTTGATAGCAGAAAATTTTGATTGATCCACATGCAAATGCGCTGCAGTCTTTCGCCAATGCGGAACTCCACGTTGCTCTCCGCCACTCGAGTTTTGTTTTCCAGGATGGTGTACATGCAGAATCGCGGCAACTGGCGAGTTATTTCGAAAACGTGGAATTGAGAGCTAGACGCGTAACCCACCAAAGCCTGAACAGTATACAAGATATATCGTTGATTTAATGAAGTTACAAAGCTCATGCATGAATGTTAATAAATGTGGCAAAACAATGAGTCAGTACCATTTACTTTCCCATTTCTTAACACTCATTTATGAGCTTTGCAAGTTCATTATTTCTCATCATAAAGGAGCATGGGTAAGCCGTGGAAATCTGCAAATGGCTGGGCATGGAAGTAGTGAGTGAAATGGGTGAGAGTGGGATGGTGTCTCAGAAAGACTGTGCGTGGGTTTGTCTTTGTGTTAAATATTCTCGACATCCGAAAGGGTATAAAGCGATTATATATATATATATATATATATATATTGAGGGTAGTTTTTTGCCGAAAAACTAGTTAGAGGGAGAATGTTGGGATTGCGGCTTTTGCTAGTTCCGCAATCTCAAGCTTGTAAGTATTGGCTTACGTGAACAACCATTAGTACATTAACTCTTACACTTAACTTTTTAACTTTTGAACTATTTAATATTAACTCCACTTTACATTCATTATCTTTAACTTTAAATTCATTATCTTTATAACATTTTTGTAGAAATATTATTGTTAACAGTCTGGTTTTTTAGTAAATCCTGATGAAGTTCTGGAGTCAGAGCGAAATATCGATATAAAGAGGTTTCTTTCAGCCCTAGTCGCCGCAATCCTAACATTCTCCCTCTAATCTATATATATATATATATATATATATATATATATATATATATATATATATATATACAGATATAAATACAATACCCAAACATAATGCGATACAATATGTATTGTATAAGTATAATTTACATACTTTTATATGAATATCCACCGGGTTATCTTTTGGAGGATACAATTGCACACTCAATTCATTCTTCAGTCTAGACTCGTGTGGATGAACAACATGAGTCTCCCCTTTAAAAATGCCTTCAGCAAAGACAATGACTCCTTTAATGACGGTGTTGTTATTGGTGGTGATGTAGATTTCAATGTGGCTCTGTTTACAAAACAAAAAAACAGAATTCCAAACTATATTGTTACAAACATTAATACGATACCTTTGTTTTTTCTTCGTCATTCGCAGAAATTGCGATTTGCAATCTTGTATTCGCCGGTATAACTCCACTATTGTCAAGACTATCCTCATGCTTTCCAAAATCCTCATTAATTCGCGTGTTATTTTCGTAGTGTTTTAATTCTAGAATTAAGGCTTGCTTTTGGGCTAATAGCTCGCGAACAGTATCCTGTTCCATGCCAGCACCTGGTGCAGTTGTTAGAGATTTTGAAGTTGTATAACCTCGTACTATAATGAAAGTAGCATTTACAATATAAACCTTTTGTTTTACAAATTTTTGTTCATAATTTATACAAATAAATGAATCAAATAATTATAAATAAGGTGAAATTGTGAATAGAAATAATCGATTTACCTTCTCCTTCAACAGATGAACAAATTAAATCAGCTTTACCAATTGATCTATAGTCACCCTCCACAATACCCGAACAGCCATGATTCATAGAATCCTTAAAGAGAACTTCACCTGTAAATAAATTATCATATATAGACACGCCGATAAAATAAAGTATTTGAGAAATTCACCTGTTTTGATAGATCTGCAATCAATTTTTCCATTCGACCATCCTGTTATAAGTTGTGAAGATCCTTGACCGAGTAGATCGTAGCAGGAAATTGATACCGCGAAGTTTTTCGACTAAAAAAATATTTTGTGCATTCAGTTTAATGTCCATTATTTTGCTGGGGTTGTGATACAGGCTAACAGTAGGCTTACAGATGACGGTTAGTGAACGGCCTCTATATATAGAAGTTAGCTACGAAATAAGCAATGACGAATAAGCAGTCCCATGCTAAGTAGACTGAGTGTCTCCCGATATAAGCAGTTGGCCCACAGCTAGCAGGCACCCTCTTGCCCAAAAATAAGAAATTGTTTTTAAAGGCGGACGAACTAGTCAAGTGGTTAACGGCAGGAAGATGCAGATGGTAACGGAAAACCGCTGCATTAAGGATCTCGTAGAGATATTCACAGGATACATCATTATGACTGAATAATTTAACAATGATCCCGAGTACGGGAACTTTTTAAATCAGGGGTAGTGCCAAGAATCTCTTATTCAGATATTATTGATATAAAATCTAGACTCAAAATAGGAACATAGAACAGAGAAGCCTATGCAAACCCGAAAAAACACAGAGCAAGAATAAGAGAGATGAAAGGACTACAAATCTCAGTCTAGCGAATTACGATGGCCAGGATCTGGAAAATGTATGATTGATAACTACTGTGTCTACTACTCGGGAGAAAATAGAAAAGTATTACCATCATGGTATAGCAATTATTCTTGTTCAAGGGGCGGTAAAGCTCTTAAACTAGAATAAGTGCTACTGCTTGGACAAGCTCAAAGGATTTTAATAAACCAATATTTATCACACAAGACCTCTGAAACACTGTGAAAGGTGACTACCGAAATTTCACTTGTACTTGGGATCTTTAATGCTCAGTACGAGACTTTTATTGTATTATTTGTGATATTTCAACTTGCCTTAACACGCCATAGTCTGACATCCTGCTCGTAAACTCCAACGGTGCCATTAGAGACTGAGTAAGCGAACCGACTATCAGGCAAAGCTGCTAATCCCGTCACCACTTCCGTTTCGGTGTGTTCCGCCAATATTTGATCGCCTTTGAAGACTCTAATGTTATAGTCCTCAGAGCTGACAATCAACTAAAATGAAAACCATATCACTTTTTCAAACCTTTTCAGACTTTTATTAATATCAATAATAATATTTTTTTATTGGCGCATCATAATCCCTCTTTAAAGTTACTTAGGATAACATTGTTATAATTTTATACCAATATAGGAAATAACTATGAAGCAATTTAAACAGAATTAATAATCGATACCGTTAGCCCGAGATGGAAAATCGCCTATAAATCTCACGGCGAGGACAGAGGGAAAAAACAACATGTTTAAACAACTTCACATATTTTGTATTTTTGTATTTATATGGAATATGCAACTTTGTTGTTTGAATAAATGCAAATTTATATTTAATAATGTATATGGTGTTTTTTGTTGGAAAATAAGGTATACTTGTATGAAATCATCATCTACCTCATTCATTCCATCTTTATTATAATCCAATAGAATAAGTGATGTGACTGCATCTCCGATTACCACCCAAAATATTTCATTACCCGTGCAATCAAAACCATGTATTGTAGAATTTCCTCCAACTAGTACCATGGGTGACTTACTATCTTTAAAATTGCCAACTACCAAAGCTTTAATGCCATCAGCGCACTCTTTATAGAATATATCTTTGTTGTCATGCACGTGGTATGCAAGAAGATGTGTAGGAGTCCCTAAAATACGATAATAATAAACAAATAATAAACGATGACATCGTAGGAGCCCGAAAATTGCCAGAGCTGAGTCAAAACCAGTTACACTTTTACAAAAACAAGAAAGTAAATTTTTTATCCTTTAAAATGAATTATAATAATAGTAATAATAATAATAAGCTTTATTAGCCCAACAGAGATAAATTCCAATTCCAGGACAGCAACACAATGAAAACAATTAGTATTTAGACACCATAATGGAATGTTTGAATATATGTCTGGTGCATATAAATAATATAAATATAATTTTAAATTAAAAACATATACTATTAAATATTGAATTGTTATATTTAATAGTATTTATGTTTTTAATTTAAATTCATATTTATATTATTTATATGCACCAGACATATATTCAAACATTCCATCATTGATTAGCAATATTGTGATAACTTGTTTTCACTTATAGCCTCGTCTGGCTATTATTTAGCACATTACAATAACAGTAATTTTGCTTAATTACTTACCGATAACTAAAATGTCTTTATCGTCCTGCGGTAACAGCGGACCGGCCGCGAGAGCCGTTATCGTCTGATTTATGTTTAAAGTTGCTATTTCGCGATTCGATTCCGACCAAATTACTCTTCCTGTAACCATTGCCGTCTTCCTGTGCGGACTGTGAATCAAAATCTATAGAAAATTTATTTAATTGATGTTTATTCTGCATCCAGAAAAAAACATTAATGATTGTTAAATGATAAATAAAAACGGACAAGACTAATATTGAAAAAAAAATACTGGAGAAATTTGATTCAAACACTTTAAACTAGAAAATCAACTATGTAATATATATATATAGTGTAGCAGATGGCCGAAGAAAATTTGAAAATTTTGATCATAAACATTTTTGTTTGGTGGACAAAAATTTAACGCTCCATAATTCGTATACCCATTTTCCAGATTTTTTTAAAATGTTAATGTATGCTTTGTTTTATGCTACTATTTTCATAATAAATGTTATAAACTTATGAATTATATACGGTACTTTTTTTTGATTTTCTTCCATATGTCCTTTATTTTCCCAAAAAAATATGGTTACCGTAAGTAATCCAATCAGAGTTTATATGTATCTTAATTTGGGCTAATTATCTTTCTGCCACTATATTAATCAATTTCCACGATGGTCATATTTTTCATCACTATATGTAGCAATATTTTGTGACATTTAAGACATAAATTTGCATACGACAATCAATTAACACTTTTAATTAATTAAACCGCGACCCAAATTTCTTATCAAAACGCTCCAAATTTTTTTATATGAACCATCTGTGGCTTCATATGATTACCGGTTTCCTTAATTGATCCAAATTTACGTAATTGAGGTTTTCCTTCACACTAATATCAAAAAAAAAATTATATCGTTAATCACCTTATCAGCGGTTGTTGCCGCCGTTAGGCACGGATGCGTGCCGTCATACTTCCCAATGGTCACCAGCCCAGGCACAATTTTGTAATTCAACTCTAATGTAAACACAGGTCTTATTAATTTATCCATTGTAGAAAAACAACCAATTTATTTTGTAGCTTGTATGTAACTAACGTTGTCAAGAATGTATGTGTTTGTATTGTAGCAACACCATAACAACCAATCGATTTTATTTTTATGTCCGTATTTATATATATATATATATATATATATATATATATATATATATATATATATATATATAAATAATAGCCACACACTTTATTTAGATATTGAAAATATTCGCAAACAGCAATAAACAAGTTATAATAAACAAAGAAATATTCGTTTATTTACATTATTTAGAGCCTAAATACAATGTTCGGTAGCTGGGCCATAACTATCACTTTTGGGGCCCTGGGCCAGACTCATCAATGGGCCCCCCTACACTAAATTTTATGAATTATTATTATATTAAATCAAGCTACATATTTCCCCCAAACAATAGTTTTAAGCAGTATTACAACCAGAAAAACAAATTTTGTAGGGAGCTAAATTTTTTTTAGCTAGGTATGTAGAATCTAGAATCTTCAACCACGAAGGGGCACTACTTGAAGATCATACAAGAAAATGAGGGATGGATGTTTGTAGTTAATACAAGCAGCTTTCAAATCTTGAAGTATTTGGATTGATATCTTGATCCGCCAAAGAGCAGCAACAAATTAAAGTTGAAGCTTCTCTACAAATTGCTAAAATAGTTTTCTCACCACAATTTTCAACCTCGATGGGGTATTAGTTGGAACCCAAGCGAGAAATTGGGGGAAATGTATGTTTAATACAAGTAGCTATAATATGTTAAAGGATTTGAATTGATATCTTAATCCGCCAAAGAGCAGCAAGCAATATAAAGTTGAAGCTTCTCCACATATTGCTAAAACAGTTTTCTGACCACAATTTTCAACCTCGGTGGGGCATTAGTTGGAACCCAAACGAGAAATTCGGAGAAATTTATGTTTAATACAAGTAGCTATAATATGTTGAAGGATTTGACTTGATATCTTAATCCGTCAAAGAGCAGCAAGCAAAATAAAGTTGAAGCTTCTCCAAAAATTGCTAAAACGTTTTTCTGGCCACAAATTATGACTGATTTCTAACAAGAAAGCTTCTCGTTTTTATGACTGATGGTGAGCTACTGTGAAAGGCGTTCTAACAATATAGTAGCTAATTATCAGTCATAAAAAATGTATAGCTTCTTTTAGAGTAAGTATTGTACGATATAACGAATAAGTATATAATCAGTATTGTGTTACTACTGTATTTTAGCTCAACACAATTTGTTTTTCTGGTTGTACTACTGATTAAAACCAATGTTTTGCAAAAATAAGTAGCTTTATTTAATTAATATAATTTAGTGTAGAGGTCCCATAGATGAGGTCTTGCCTAGGGCCCCAAAAAAGCTACTTACGGCCTTGACTGGGATAGTTCGGTGAAATCCGAAATACTCCTCTTTTTTTCTCAACATTACTTATTAAATAAACTACTATTAATAGTTGTATGTAAATTTTGATTTGATGAAATTACAGGAAATAAATATCTTAATCATTTTTGTTTTCTATATTAAAAAAACTTACCTCTGGTTCGCTGGCTTACATAGTTCAAACTAAACACTCAACGCGCATGCAAGATTCAAAGTCGGTGATCATCGGCTATCCATCAAACATCTCTGAATCAAAAGTCGGTCAATTCATTTGCGCTTTGTATATAAAAATATAACTTAAATATGTTTTTATTTATCGAATTTGTATATTTTTATTAATTAATTTGTAAATGAACACATTACAAAGAACACTATACTTAAGTAGAAAAAAAGCAACGGAAAGAATACAGTTCCATAGTATATACAGTTACACATAAAAAAAATAAAATAAAGAAATGAGAAACACAGGTCGCGACAATAAATAAAGTACCCCCCTGCAAATACAACTAACACTAATCATGCAAAAATATAATCACTTTCTTTTCAAATCGTTTACAATCTAGATATATTTACATATAATTTCTTGCATTGTTCGTTCTCGCTTTGCTTGGCAGTATTTGTGTGTGCTGTTTTGTTTTTGATTGATAATACCGGAGTGGATATGAACACAGTTGAGCCCGCGAAGGATCTGCGGCGTGGCGGTTGTTAAATCTCATTCGTCATCGGCTTGTGCGCGATTTCCGGCCACGTGGCCAGGACGAAGGACTCGATTTCGCACTCGTTACTGCCACGCGCTATCCGGAAGTAGCCGTTCTCGCCCCATTGGTTGCCCCAACTGTTAGCTACTTTCTATAATAAACAGAAAAATAAAAATAACAATATGAATATTGGGAATATTTCCGGAAATTATTATTGTTGTCAATTATGGGAATATTAAAAAGTATATAGCCAAAAATCTGGCAATATTTTCAAAAATGTTGCCAAGAAAAAAGATAATACCATTTTTTCGACAAGATAAAATGTTCAATTCACTATTAACAATAGAAATATATAGCCAAGAATCTGGTATTATTTTCAAAAATGTTACCAAGAAACAAGATAATACCATTTTATCGCCGAAATAAAATGTTCAATTCACGTTTAACAATAGAAGTATATAGCCAAGAATCTGGTATTATTTTCAAAAATGTTACCAAGAAAAAAGATAATACCATTTTTTCGCCGAGATAAAATATTCAATTCACTGTTAACAATAGAAGTATACAGCCAAGAATCTGGTATTATTTTCAAAAATGTTACCAAGAAACAAGATAATACCATTTTATCGCCGAAATAAAATGTTCAATTCACTATTAACAATAGAAATATATAGACAAGAATCTGATATTATTTTCAAAAATGTTGCCAAGAAACAAGATAATACCATTTTTTCGCCGAGATAAAATGTTCAATTCACTGTTAACAATAGAAGTATATAGCCAAGAATCTGGTATTATTTTCAAAAATGTTACCAAGTAAAAAGATAATACAATTTTTTCGCCGAGATAAAATGTTCAATTCACTGTTAACAATAGAAATATATAGCCAAGTATCTGGTATTTTTTTCAAAAATGTTACTAAGAAACAAGATAATACCATTTTTTGGCTGTGATAAATATTTAGGTAAATATTTATATAATAATATTAAATTTATTTATAAATTTCTTACCCAGAACTTCCGTACTCCCGTGTAACCTCTTTCTTCACCCCATCCTACAATTCGTACAGAGTGATATCCGGTGCGGTCAGGCGCTGATAAATCCGAATGTTTGTAGATTCCGGTGTTGTACATGAAAAAGTCATGGTAAACCTTCATCGTAGCTAGAATATTATAAATGTAAAATGTTTTCATCAATCAAATTGATGTAGTAACATTTTCTTACCCTGTACCGGGCCTGACTTCATAATTTCGAACATTATGTCGGTTTCGTTGCCTAAACGGTAGGCAGGTGCTACTCTATACAAGTCTTTTCTGTCTACATTTCTGGGCGGAATGCACTTGGCAGTCAGAAGATTTCCTCTGCGTGGGATGTGGCACTTTTGCGACTTACCAGTGTAGGGGAAACACTCTTCATTCACTAAACTATATTCAAAAATAGAGAAATTTTTATATTGGCAAACTTATATATACAATAATATCAGATTGCGTTTTGTTACCAGACAACCTCGAAGGGGGACTATTTAGAACCGGAATAAAACATAGGAGAGAATATATATATATATATATATATAGCAGCTATAAAATGTTGTAGGATTTAAATTGATATCTTAATCCGCCAAAGAGCAACAAGTAAAATAATATTGAAAAATGTCAAACAGTTTTCTGACCAGAATCTTCCACGAAGGGTCACTACTTGAAGACCATACGAGAAAATGAGGGGTGTTTGTAGTTAATACAATCAGCTTTAAACTCTTGAAGGATTTGAATTGATATCTTATCTCGTTGGGGCATTAGTTAGAACCTAAACGAGAAATTGGGGGAAATTTATGTTTAATAAAACTAGCTATAATATGTTAAAGGACTTGAATTGATATCTTAATCCGTCAAAGAGCAGCAAGCAAAATAAAGTTGAAGCTTCTCCACAAATTACTAAAACGGTTTTCTGATCACAATTTTCAACCTTGATGGGGCATTAGTTGGAACCTAAACGAGAAATTGGGGGAAATTTATGTTTAATACAAGTAGCTATAATATGTTGAAGGATTTGAATTGATATCTTAATCCGTCAAAGAGCAGCTAGCAAAATAAAGTAAAAGCTTCTCCAAAAATTGCTAAAATATATTTCTGGACACAATTTTCAACCTCGATGGGGCATTAGTTGGAACCCAAACAAGAAATTAGGGGAAATTTATGTTTAATACAACTAGCTATAATATGTTGAAGGATTTGAATTGATATCTTAATCCGTCAAAGAGCAGCAAGCAAAATAAAGTTGAAGCTTCTCTAAAAATTGCTAAAACAGTTTTCTGACCACAATTTTCAACCTTGATGGGGCATTAGTTGAAACCCTAATGAGAAATTGGGGGATATTTATGTTTAATACAAGTAGCTATAATATATTGAAGGATTTGAATTGATATCTTAATCCGTGAAAGAGCAGCAAGCAAACTAAAGTTGAAGTTTCTCCAAAAATTGTTAAAACAGTTTTCTGGCCACAATTTTCTACCTCGATGGGACATTAGTTGGAACCTAAACGTGAAATTGGGGGAAATTTATGTTTAATACAAGTAGCTATAATATATTGAAGGATTTGAATTGATATCTTAATCCGTCAAAGAGCAGCAAGCAAAATAAAGTTGAAGCTTCTCCACAAATTGCTAAAACAGTTTTCTGACCACAATTTTGAACCTTGATGGGGCATTAGTTGAAACCCAAATGAGAAATTGGGGGATATTTATGTTTAATACAAGTAGCTATAATATATTGAAGGATTTGAATTGATATCTTAATCCGTCATAGAGCAGCAAGCAAACTAAAGTTGAAGTTTCTCCAAAAATTGTTAAAACAGTTTTCTGGCCACAATTTTCTACCTCGATGGGGCATTAGTTGGAACCCAAACGAGAAATTGGGGGAAATGTATGTTTAATACACGTAGCTATAATATGTTGAAGGATTTGAAATGATATCTTAATCCGTCAAAGAGCAGCAAGCAAAATAAAGTTGAAGCTTCTCCAAAAATTACTAAAACAGTTTTCTGGCCACAATTTTCAACCTCGATGAGGCATTAGTTGGAACCCAAACGAGAAATTGGGGGAAATTTATGTTTAATATACGTAGCTATAATATGTAGCAGGATTTGAATTGATATCTTAATCCGTCAAAGAGCAGCTAGCAAAATAAAGTAAAAGCTTCTCCAAAAATTGCTAAAATATATTTCTGGCCACAATTTTCTACCTCGATGGGGCATTAGTTGGAACCCAAACGAGAAATTGGAGGAAATTTCTGTTTAATACAAGTAGCTATAATATGTTGAAGGATTTGAATTGATATCTTAATCCGTCAAAGAGCAGCAAGCAAAATAAAGTTGAAGCTTCTACAAAAATTACTAAAACAGTTTTCTGATCACAATTTTCAACCTTGATGGGGCATTAGTTGGAACCCAAACGAGAAATTGGGGGAAATGTATGTTTAATGCAAGTAGCTATAATATGTTGAAGGATTTGAATTGATATCTTAATCCGTCAAAGAGTAGCAAGCAAGATAAAGTTGAAACTTCTCCAAAAATTGCTAAAATAGTTTTCTGGCCACAATTTTCTACCCCGATGGGGCATTAGTTGGAACCTAAACGAGAAATTGGGGGAAATGTATGTTTAATACTAGTAGCTATAACATGTTGAAGGATTCGAATTGATATCTTAATCCGTCAAAGAGCAGCAAGCAAAATAAAGTTGAAGCTTCTCTACAAATTGCTAAAACAGTTTTCTAACCATAATTTTCAACCTTGATGGGGCATTAGTTGGAACCCAAACGAGAAATTGGGGGAAATGTATGTTTAATACACGTAGCTATAATATGTTGAAGGATTTGAATTGATATCTTAATTCGTCAAAGAGCAGCAAACAAAATAAAGTTGAAGCTTCTCCAAAAATTGCTAAAACAGTTATCTGGCCAGAATTTTCAACCTCGATGGGGCATTAGTTGGAACCCAAACGAGAAATTGGGGAAAATTTATGTTTAATACAAGTAACTATAATATGTTGAAGGATTTGAATTGATATCTTAATCCGTCAAAGAGCAGCAAGCAAAATAAAGTTGAAGCTTCTCCAAAAAGTACTAAAACAGTTTTCTGGCCACAATTTTCTACCTCGATGGGGCATTCGTTGGAACCTAAACGAGAAATTGGGGGAAATGTATGCTTAATAGAAGTAGCTATAACATGTTAAAGGATTTGAATTGATATCTTAATCCACCAAATAATAACAAGCAGGATAAAGTTGTATTTCTCGGCAAATTGCAAAAACTGTTTTCTAGCCACAATTTTAAACCTTCTAGGGGTAGTTAATACAAGCAGCTTTAACATGTTGAAGGATTTCGATTGATATCTTAATCCACCAAAGAGTAACAAGCAGGCTAAAGTTGCAAATTACATACACATTATAATTTTCATCCTTAGATAACTTGTTTTTGTTCCAAATAGTGCCCGGAAACAACCGAGATGTTTAAGAGAATTTGTAGTTGATATAAGCAATAATAATATTATGATGCTTGATAACAGCGTAAATAATAATTCTTACCCGAATTTTCTGATATACATCCATGCCCGATCCAAATAACCTCCATTACAGCTCTGTTGTCCTCTGTTATCACAGCTCAGAAGATGTTGAGCACTAAGTTTTGGCGTTTCTACACCCTTTGATATAACAGCAAACCTAATAGTAACGTATTCAAATATTATTGCTATATCTGTTTAATATAAAAACGAAGACACTGCTTTAAATCGACTTGTCATTTATGCTGTTTGTGGTGTCAGTTCAAAAGTCGAATTTTTATAATGTTTCTTATATTTTTTATTCATTATTTTATTAGAATATTAAGGCTCGGGTGTATAAAGCAGATAACTCCCGAGTTAATTTCCAATAGATCACTTTTGAAAATTTTGACACATAACACGACAATGGCATATATAAACAGAGGCATATGAGGCTATGGAATGGAAATTAAAAATGTATTATTATACTATATGATATGCTCGCCGTTCGACGGGGATGATTAAATAATAAAAATAGATAAATACTTTTAATATAATGAATCTATACATATTTATTAGAAAAAAAGCTAAACTTTTGTTGATTGATATTATATATGATATAACACTGAAAATGTCTACCTTTGATTCGCGAATATCTTAAAATATGCCTGAGGCACATAAATTAAATATTAACATTAAAGGCAAAAGAAAATAGTATGGTCGCAGATAGTTCCAAATTCGTATTTAGAACCTCTATCAGTTCTATATAATATTTCCAAATAAAAATTTTCTCATATATTACAAAACAATAGTAATTTACTCTTTCTAATTGTTGGTTATAGCTCATATACGCAAGCAGATTTTACTTCGATAACTTAAGTTACAGGGATAATAAGGAAATAATGTAGTAACATTTTGAAAGAATAAAAGTTTCCAAGATATTAATAATAAAATATGTTCCCATGTGTACAGTTTTTTGGTGAACATTGTTTATGTACAATATGTCGTTCTTACCTATCGGAAGCTACTGCTGCTGTTGAAATAGCCCAAGAAGACCCACACCAGCCCTGATCCTGAATCATAGAGATTTTTCCGGGCCACATAGTTTCAGCATCGAATTGCTGCGGTAAGTTTCGCGAGTCGTACATTCTTCGTACAGGGTTCATGCGTCTTGTAAATCTATGTGGCTGTAGAGTTCCTAATCTGCAAATACTCATCTATGTTTAGAGCGGAATAGAGATTTTATGGTTTACTTTCAACCTTAATGTGATGCCATCGCCCAACTCGCGTCCCCAGAATTCGGAATAGTTCGAGGCTGTCCAGCCGAAACTTGTAGTCATTTGATTGACTGTGTTGATTATACTTGGTTCTACCATGCAACTGTTTGACTCGCAGAGCATTTCCATGCGACCACCCATGTCCTCACATTTACTAAAAATTATTTTTGTTTTGTTTTATATAGTTTTTAAAACAAAATAATAATTAAAATATCTCTTAGCAATCTATATAACTACATTTCGATCTTGTTAGATCTCGTCAGTATAACTCAGCTAGTAAGAAAAAATTCACACAATATTTTGAATGGTTATATACAAAATTAGTTTAATATTTAAGTTTCTCTCTAGAGGGAAAGTTGTATAAAATAATGGTTATTATTTTGACTTTAAAATATAGATGAAACATTCTAACACATGCCAATAAAAAGATAACCAACTGCCCTTTTTGGTTAGCACGTTTTTAGAACTTAAGGTCGTTTTAGACAAGACAATTTCTTAGCTCAAAAGTTGTTCAAGAAATGAATTCATATATCCTCCTCCCATACAATTTGTTGTTGACAAATAGAACGCGTTATATTTTTCCATTCGATCTACCAGCCAATTCAATATTTCAAATAATATGCTGTATGATACAAGACAATTTAGATTGTCTCGTATCTTGACTAACTTTTGAGTCAAGAAATTGTCTTGTCTAAAACGACCTTTAGACAAGTTGGCTATTATATAAAATATGATTAAAAAAATATAAAAGCTTTTTTGGGGATATTTATCGTTTTTTAATCATATTTTAAGTATATAAGTATATAAGTATATAAATTGTTTGGGGACATACTGATTTTCAGAATTAAAATACGTTTTAATAATATTTACAGTTTTTTGCTTGCAATATTACCTCGAGTTGCAGTTTTGAACCAACTAGAAAACAATCGCTTCTATTAAGAATATGAATAGTAATTCTGGATACGGCAGATATAACTACCATATTTCAAAGGGCAATTGAAAAATAATAGTACGAGATAAAACCAAAAACAATTAATTCCTCAAATGTACATACAATTTTTTTTTTCACTTTTAGTTATTTAAAAATTATACCTTTCAAATTGTGGTCAAATTTTTTTTTAAACATGCTCATTGATATAAATCTAAAGATATAGAGGCGTAGTAATTCTTAATATTTAATACAGTTTTTAATTTGTTTACCATTGATTGCAATTCTTCTTGGCAGTCTTTCCTTTGAAGAAATACTCCCCATTATAGTAGCACGTCTTAATGGCCTCTGGAGGAGGCTGGATGCCTTTGCAATGCGACCAAAAGTCTGGACAGCAATCTTCCTCACGCGTCCTGTTGCAGAAGTCATCGCAATAGCATAGAGTTCCTATATAATATTTAAAAATAATATTTGTTACAGTTTGCGACCTTCGAGTCCTTCTGCCGTGTGTTATTATGTGTTATACTATAAGTAAGTACAGGTAAAAATTAATTTAATTGTACTATTGTATAAATAATGGTTGAAAAAAATTTAAATGCATGTTTAATAGATAATTTTGCAGCAACAAGCAAGATATAGTTGAGACAAAATTGCTAAAACAATGTTCTGTCATAATTTTCAACTTCAACGAAGGGATACTACTTTGAATTCAAACAAGAAATTGGGGGAAATTGATAGTCTCTTCAATATTTACCTAATATTGGTGCGGAACAAGTGTCATGTCGACCGCTACAACAACCTCTTGCTTCACAATAGGGCCCTGGAGGTAAATCACTATAATCTGGAATACTGTATGCTATTGCGAAGAGGGCGAAGGATGCAATTATCACCCAATTAAGGGATGCCATCTGAAACAAAACGCCCATGAAAACTCGGGGAGCATGAGTTCAACCTCATCGGACAAATCGCCTTATATGAGACTAACCACTAAGCTGAGTTAATTTATTTTATGGGTGATTGTAAACATAGGTCTCTCTCAGTCATGCGTGATATATAACTCTTTTTATCTACTCACCTGTAATAAGATATCCAAGTAAATTAGTTACAACTGTACTGTGATTATTTTATTATAATTATGATGATTAATTATTGGTGAACCAATTATTATCTTTTAATTAGCGCAATTTTATCAGCGAGCGCCGCCGCCGACAAGCAGCAACTAGTGGACGATTGTCGTGAAAACCCCACAACAAAACTCATACGTTGACGAAATTCAATCCGCGTGGAAGACTTTGACCGTGATGAGCGCGACAATATACTTTGACCATGTGAGTGCAATGGAGTTTTAATTAGATCTATTGCCTATTTAATTTTCATAATCATTTGAGTTTGTTTACGTACTCAGAGCCGTAGCCAGGGGTGCGATTTTTGACTCACGCTATGAATATAACGATCGAGATAAAATTATACAATTTTATTTTAACAAACGTAATTTATTTAGTGTTTGAGTTTGTTAAAATAAAATTGTACGAGCCCTAACTTATTTATGCCGAGGGCTATACCCCTAAATAACACATGCCACACATAGGTTCGCACCGGACACACAACATGTTTGTGTAAATAATTTATTAGTGTTATTATGTAATTGATTTTCGATTTGAGATTAATTTAATTTGTTTGCAAATATTTACTATAGTTTTATATTTATGATCTCGCATAAAAAAATCTCTTCACAGATGTGCGCCCCTCTCCCCCAAATACACCCCAGTCCCCTAAAAACGCATTATATATGTATGCACCTATTACAAATTTAAAGATTACTAGTGTAACTTTGTACGTAAGAAAAGTATTCGGCCGTAAGTTGAAGGGTGATTCAAATTTCAAAGTTATACGGTAGTTTGTTTGACAAAACTTGTGTTTTTCGAAGAAGCGACAGAGCGGATAGTTATAGAAACTCCATCAGAAATAATCAATATTTCACTAATATATATATTAGGTTCTATGTGGTTGTATCTGATTATGAAGAAAACAACAAATAAATAACTAACACCAAAAACTTACATTATAAATGAAATTATTGTAATTAATTCTATACCATACGAATTGAAAGTGAAATCTAGATTTCGATGTCGGTGCCAATTAATGAATCTCTCAGGAGGCGTTCTTACAAATCGCCGCGCAATCAAAATTCCATTGAAGCTAAATGTTTTTATTTTTCAACGCGAGCCGCTCGTCATGCGATAAAAATAACTATTTTACTATTGTATAACGGCATTCAGAAAATCTGTCGATTACTCACAGTTTCATTCGGACAACCTGGCATAGTTTCGTCTGTGTTTTGTAAACATTTTATTATTACCGGTGAGTCGGCGGGGCTGGCAATGAGACCACAGACTGGTCATTAATAATTTAATTATAATATGTGTCATAATAGAAGGGTCGTTATATATTTATGACCATCATAAAATAACCGAACTTGGTCATGAGGGAATAGAAAAAATGATTTTTTTATAAAACAGTTAGTAGAAGAAAAATAATGTTAACTGAATAATTTCATTTTAAGTAAAAAAAAAAACAGAGTTTCATACTTAAAGCCCGTATGACATTATCTAGTTTCTTATATCGTTTTCGATGCAGACACAAACTACATAGTGTTATACACACATGTAGAAAAGGATATAGCGGCGGAATAATAATAAATTCACACAACAATAACAACACCGTAATACATAATGCTAATTTTCCATTTAGAAATAGTTATACACTTTAATATATCAAATTCTTATATATAAAACGATATAGGAAACTAGAAAAATCATACGGGCTTAAGATTGGCCCTTACAGCTAACTGTACAATAGAGTCCCTCAGCATAAATAAAGTAATGTAAACTGAATAATTTCATTTTTAGTATAATAAAGAGTTTCATCCTTAAGATTGGCCCTTACCACTAACTGTACAATAGAGTCCCTCAGCAAAAATTAAATAATGTTAACTGAATAATTTCATTTCTGGTAAAAAAAAGTTTCATCCTTAATATTGGCCCTTACAGCTAACTGTACAATATACTCCCTCAGCATAAAAAAACTGTGGTCATTACTTTTCGCCTATAGAATTATATCTTCGCCTTCTTGATGCCCTTATGAACCCTTTGTATGGACTCTTGTTTCGTGACAGGATATTCTTCTAGCTACTGCCTTGTTTTGAGAAAGTATTATGTCTTTTGAAGTAATAGCAATGTTTTAAGTAAGGTTTTGCATTTATATAATTAAAATAGTTACACACATAATTTTAAAAATTGTAGGCTGGAATTTAAAAAAATCACCGAATATTCATTGTCAGGGACAACTCATTTAAAAATCATCCCCTGTCGAACAATGGGAATTTGAAATAGTATTATCATATAAACTAGTCAATTTTTGTAAAATAAATGTATTTATTTTGTGTTTCATTAAACAACGAAACAGATCTTCCGTCAAGTCCTGAGGGACTATATTCTGTTACTGTAGTGATTAAAAAATATCTGGGCATCACACGACTTTCCGAACGATTTAATTAATAAAAAATAAAAATAAACTTCTATCTTTATAAGGCCATCAGCCGTGAGGCTTTTCCGCCGGTCAAGGGAGAAGCTCAGAGGAGTTTAATCGCCCGGTATTTACTTTAACTTAACAGAAAATCTCTGAAAAACTGTGAAAAGTGATTCACGAAAATTCGCTCCACGCTGAGGATCGAACTCAGGCTCACCAATGCGCAGTACGAGACGGGCGACACCTCTAACCACTAAGCCTCTGAGCTGAGTCTTAATTAATATTAATTCAAAATTTAAGATATTTTGTTTCGATTCGCCTTTTCACGTTTTTTCACGTTTTTTTATTCACGTTTTCTCACACATAGAATTCTCAGTCATACATACTAACTCACAGACATCGTAAAAATCGGGTTTATTTCGACTATTTTAGATATAAAACGTAAAGAAAATTGTTTCTTTTTCTAAATTGTTCACGACAATAATACTTTCGTTATAGTGCAATATTTTTACCAGGTATGTTATCGCATATTTCGACAATCATATTTAGAAAACGTGAAGACGTTTCTGGTAAAACAATATGTGATGTATTTGGAAAGTAAAAAAATTAAAATACCAACTATTTAAATTTAATTTCATATGACCCTGAACTTCAACTTATGTCCAATGTCCGCGTCCTTCGCCCACATCTGTCAGCCCGAAATTAAAATAAGCACAGAATGTGCCAGTGAGCGCTACTGTCAAGTTACGTAACAGTTGAGGAGGGCCACGCGCGCTTTTGGCACGCGTCATCCGCGGGCTGATTGGCGATTTATCGTGTCGAATTAAAATACCAACGCCACAAACACGCTATAAACTCTCGGGCCGTGTTGTTTATTTATTTTTAGGCGTGAAGTTGTGATAGGTTGCATGTAAACATCACAAATGAAACACATTAAAATCTCTTTGTTGATAAATGTTGACATATGTAAGGAATTTATTAGATAAATAATGAATGTGAATTGTTTTAATATAAAGTTTTCATATTCTGAATTGCAGTAGATGGTCTAACGAACATTTGGAACTAAGACTTCTATTAGGTTCTGTTTTAAATCTAAGCGTCAAATTTTTTTAAATGATCGTGATGTACGGTCAATTGTTAATAAAATCAAAGAAAATCTAAAAATGAGTGCTTCCAAACTTGCGGCACAAATTGCTGCTATTTCTCGAAAATAAGTACATGCGATTCAATAGATCATCCTCTAATAACTTCTTTAGTTTCCAAGTGTTACATATGATTGCAATAAGTTATTTACATTCGTGATATGTTGTATTGATTGATTTATTGTGCAATAATAATATGAATCGGTAGTAAAGGTCGTTTTAGACAACACAATTTCTTAGCTCAAAAGTTGTTCAAGAAATGAATTAATATATCCTCCTCTCATACAATTTGTCCTTGATAATTAGAACATGTTATATTTTTCTATTCGATCTACCATTCAATTCAATATTTCAAATAATTTGCTGTATGATACGAGCCAATTTAGATTGCATCTTGACTAACTTATGAGACAAGAAATTGTCTTGTCTAAAACGACCTTAATATGCACTGGTTAAATAAATAATTATATTAATTCATTAATTTCCAATTTAATATTAGGTATGATCTGACTACTCGATACATTTTATATAAACATAAATAGACACACCATTTCAAACCTGTAGTGGCTAGTGGCTGGCATATGTTATCATTTTTTATGATGTGCGTAACATAATATTTGCTCCACATTCGCTTACATACGTGTGATAAATAAATCACTTTTATCTCCTGGCAAAAATGTTAAATGTACTGGTGAACAACCTCATCAATTGCTTAATCACGTTTTGGATTTAATTGCGTACAAGCTCTGTTAAGGGGCTCTACATCGTCATTTTTTTATTTACAATATATTTTACATTTATTTTTATATCATACATATAACAATCAATTAAAATTAAATACAATATCCTAGCTTTTCCCTCGGCAGGAAAAGTTGCGTGAAATATTTCGCCCTAGTTATTGAGGAATGTCTACTTGTTGGTCCTGTTCAGTCATTTAATTGATTTAAAATATCTTCTTTTATCTAGTTAAAGTAATTAGTATATTTGTTAGTATTCTGCAACTGCCTATCAACCTTCAGGTCCTTGTGCCGTGTGTTTGTATTTGTGAGTTAGACTTACTACTTCAGAAAATCATCCCCAAGTTTTATATTTTTTTTAGTATGCATTACATTATTTTTCACATATATTTTTTTAATTAGTCTTCAATTAATAAATGACATTAATGTAACCATAGAAAGTAACGGATAATAGTGTAATGCATAGTTCACGCCATTTGAAATAGTGGACGGGCATAGTTTGGTTGGTAGGGGCCACCCGACCACCCCACCTTCGCTCGCATAGTTTTTTCATTGGATATAGATGTTTTATATTGTTTAAACTATTCCTATAAGAGTGTTATCCTATGGAAAAACTATGCAAACAAAGGTGGGGTGGGCGGGCGTCCCCCACCAACCAAACTATGCCCGTCCACTATTTCAAACGGCTTGAACTATGCATTACATTATTTTTCACATTTTTTTTTTAATTAGTCTTAAATTAATAAATGACATTAATTTAACCATGGAAAGTAACGGATAATAGTGTAGTGCATAGTTCAAGCCATTTGAAATAGTGGACGGGCATAGTTTGGTTGGTGGGGGACACCCGCCCACCCCACCTTTGCTCGCATAGCTTTTCATTGGATATAGATGTTTTATATTGTTTAAACTATTCCAAGAAGAGTGTTATCCTATGGAAAAACTATGCGAACAAAGGTGGGGTGGGCGGGCGGCCCCCACCAACCAAACTATGCCCGTCCACTATTTCAAACGACTTGAACTATGCACTACACTATTATCCGTTACTTTCTATGGTCAAATTAATGTCATTTATTAATTTACGACTAATTAAAAAAATATATGTGAAAAATAATGTAATGCATAGTTCAAGCCGTTTGAAATAGTGGACGAGCATAGTTTGGTTGGTAGGGGCCACCCGCCCACCCCACCTTCGCTCGCATAGTTTTTTAATTGGATATAGATGTTTTATATTGTTTAAACTATTCCAAGAAGAGTGTTATCCTATGGAAAAACTATGCGAACAAAGGTGGGGTGGGCGGGCGGCCCCCACCAACCAAACTATGCCCGTCCACTATTTCAAACGACTTGAACTATGCACTACACTATTATCCGTTACTTTCTATGGTTAAATTAATGTCATTTATTAATTTACGACTAATTAAAAAAATATATGTGAAAAATAATGTAATGCATAGTTCAAGCCGTTTGAAATAGTGGACGAGCATAGTTTGGTTGGTAGGGGCCACCCGCCCACCCCACCTTCGCTCGCATAGTTTTTTAATTGGATATAGATGTTTTATATTGTTTAAACTATTCCAAGAAGAGTGTTATCCTATGGAAAAACTATGCGAACAAAGGTGGGGTGGGCGGGCGGCCCCCACCAACCAAACTATGCCCGTCCACTATTTCAAACGACTTGAACTATGCACTACACTATTATCCGTTACTTTCTATGGTTAAATTAATGTCATTTATTAATTTACGACTAATTAAAAAAATATATGTGAAAAATAATGTAATGCATAGTTCAAGCCGTTTGAAATAGTGGACGAGCATAGTTTGGTTGGTAGGGGCCACCCGCCCACCCCACCTTCGCTCGCATAGTTTTTTCATTGGATATAGATGTTTTATATTGTTTAAACTATTCCAAGAAGATTGTTATCCTATGGAAAAACTATGCGAACAAAGGTGGGGTGGGCGGGCGTTCCCCACTAACCAAACTATGCCCGTCCACTATTTCAAACGGCTTGAACTATGCATTACATTATTTTTCACATATATTTTTTTAATTAGTCTTAAATTATTAAATAACATTAATGTAACCATAGAAAGTAACGGATAATAGTGTAGTGCATAGTTCAAGCCATTTGAAATAGTGGACGGGCATAGTTTGGTTGGTGGGGGCCACCCGCCCACCCCACCTTCGCTCGCATAGTTTTTTCATGGGATATAGATGTTTTATATTGTTTAAACTATTCCAAGAAGAGTGGTATCCTATGGAAAAACTATGCGAACAAAGGTGGGGTGGGCGGGCGGCCCCCACCAACCAAACTATGCCCGTCCACTATTTCAAACGGCTTGAACTATGCATTACATTATTTTCCACATATATTTTTTTAATTAGTCTTAAATTAATAAATGACATTAATTTAAACATAGAAAGTAACAGTACTAGGATTGACAGTATTATTCACCGTGTAAAGTGCTATTTACATTTGCAGGATCAATAATACTGTCAATATTTTAGTATAATGACAGTATTACTGTACAATATACCGTGTTAAGTCCGTTTATGAAATCCTTAAGAAAATGTAGACTTAATTCAATTCTTATTTTTTTTGCATGTACATTATTATAAACCGTTTAACATTTAGATTATCAGATATAAATATACTACAACTGTTATTATTAAAGATTAAATCAACAAAGGTTATGTAGTTGCAAAATATTATTTTATGTAAATTCGACTAAATAGAATATGACCCAAGCTATCGGATTTCTTCCTCTAATAACTCCATTTATAGGCATCTAATTGGCAGCCGCAGAGCGCCACTCATGCAAATAAATTATTCATGAAGTAAAGTGGTATCGGGAGCAGATTGCACAATATATAAGATTTATTTATTTATTATTTTCTTTGTGAGAGCGCAAATGTCTAACTCCACACTTGCTTGCGCAACATTTACATTTGGTATGTTAAATAAGTGGCGAGTTTTTATGTTTGTTGCTGTAATTTATATATATATATATATATAAATTATAGAAACAGTGTAGAAAACGTGTTCAACTTATATACAGGGTGATTGATAATGGAGAACAACAATTGAATATCATACACAGTCATTGGGGAACGAGAGTGTACACCCCAGTATGGACGGAATTTCGAGATCATCTTTCATAGATATTCAGAGGTTTAATGTGATTTTAAGGTAAATACCAAGTGATTACACTACTTCGAACTTCTCCATGCTGAGGTGAAAAATGTCAAAAAAACGTCAAAAACGTGAAAAATTTCGAAAAAACGTCAAAAACCTGAAAAATGTCAAAAAACGTCAAAAACGTGAAAAATGTCAAAAAAACGTCAAAAACGTGAAAAATGTCAAAAAAACGTCAAAAACGTGAAAAATTTAGAAAAAACGTCAAAAACGTGAAAAATGTCAAAAATGTGAAAAATGTCGAAAATGTTCCCGGTGCTGTTATACGAGTGTAAAAGCTGGACTATAGACCAATGGAGACAAAATCGTTCGAAATGAACTGCCAAGGAGCGTCAATTTTATATCTCCTATATATTAATGATATTAAAAAACTTATAATTAGTTATAATTTTCCCTGCGGCAACTCTGGAGTTGATCCTGGCCATCTGGTTTTGGGAAATCTCAAACAAAACAAAAAGGTTTTAAAAAATAAAATTAACGTATGTATATATAGAAATTCTATATAGTCGGGTAGTTTGTTATATTGTTTTATGGTTTCTATAATAATTGTGTGTATTTTACAGTTGTACTTTTGTTGGTTCTCAAATCTATTTTACTATCGCGAATCTTACATTGCAATTTGAAACTCAAAATAAAAATACTCGACATTGATTTTCTTCGATTATATAGTGGCATAAATAAATTTATTATTATCTGAAATAAATCAGATTGTGAAAATATCAGCTATAAAACCTATTATAGTTGTATTGTCTAAAGAAACAATAATTAAACAAAATTAAAACAAAAATTAACAAAGATTTTAATTAAAGAAAAAAAAACACTTATTCAATTATATAAAATAATTAACTAATCTTGCAAAATCCTCCTACAATAACTTAATGGCCATTACAACAAAACTACAAACAAACACGAACGTGACTAATTAAAAGTTTAATGTACAAAACCAATTTGTATACTGTAAAATATATAAACTTTACGACCATTTTTTATCGACATTCGATTTATGCGATCAATTAAAATTAAACCTCCTTTAATGATCTTCTTGCACCGCGTATGCAAATATCACACGCCTTTTTTTCCTTCCTACTTCATTTAAGTGGTCGTAAATTTCGTAGCCATCGATGATGGCGCGCGCCGCATTCCTTCGCGCCATCCAAACAGGTTCATTTGGCGCTTTTAATTTTTATAACAGTAATTAATGTGTTGATACACCGTGTTTGTTTTATATCGAGCATATAATGTCTCACGCCTCCGAGGTTTGTGACTTCCTCCTCCTGATCGACCTATTTGTGGAGGCGCGGACAAAGGACAAACAAATGCATTTTATTGAATAAATATGGTGAAGGTGATAAATTCGTCTACGGCACAAATATTTGCTGTAGATAGAGGACACAGGACGTCAACGCTAGTTAAATAGTGCGGCGTTCTAGGTAAATGCGGGGTCTTTAAGATTGCTGTTGCAAACATTATAATTGTATAATATCGCACTATGAGATGACAAGTGTAACTTCTAAAATGAATTTTCAGGTTTAATTTTTGTTTTTATAATTCTTATATATATTATATATATATATATATATATATATATATATATATATATATATATATATATATATATATATATATATATTTATATAAAATGTATTTTATTATATTTTATATTATTATATTTTAACGCTCCTTTAATCCTTTTTTTTGCGTTTACAATAAACCAAATTATTATTTAAACAAAAAATACATAACATTATTCTCAATAGTAAAACTACTGGAACTATTGCAATCTTTAAAATGCATGTATCTCTATGTTACGACATTTGTCATCTCTGTGTGCCATATCGAACAAGTGATTGAAATGTTCAAATACATATAGTTTACTAGACAGATTTTGACTTTTATCTTCAATTATATAAAGTTTCTTTCACCAGGAGGTCTTAATTTAAAGGATTAAACCACCTTGGCGCTGGAAATAAATTTAAGCTGAGGTATAAATTTTAAAAAAAAATTGGCGCAGCTATTGAATATATAAAATATTTTTTATTTTGCACATTACGTGGTAGTCTTGTGAATAATATGAAATAATAAAGATTAAAAAATAAAAAAGTAACGGAGATATGAATTGGCAAGTAGGACCCTTTTATGAAATTCCTTGTTGATGGATGGTGTAAATATTTTAGCTGTGAAAAAAAATAATGTTTGTTTATTTATTTATTTAAAATATTATAATGCCTTTCTAATTGCCATATAGCATAGGAAAAGTTATAAAGAAATTGTTTGTAGAAATGATAGCTGTTTCAAAATAAAACCTGATTTTTAACGAAATTTTGACTTTTAATTCATGAACCCAATCAAAAATATCTGATGCTACTTCGTAGAGAATATTACAAAGAATATATGTTGCAAATTTTAACATAATCGGTTAAGTAGAACTAGAGATATCCTAAAAATCTTAAAACCTAGTATCAACAGCCAAATTTTAGAGAGATAAATTATATGCAGCAAATCGCCTCTCATGACATTCATATTCTGAAAGTATCAAGCTCACCAATTACATGTTAATATAAGATGTAATTGTCTTAAATGATTTATTTGTATGACCCAGCTCCATAAATTGATCGGTAATTGAATTACAACGTTTTGCGCTGACGCGTACAATATTACAACCAATTCAGCCAGTCAATCTAAATTAAGGTCCACCCGAAATTATTCCTATATCGCGTGTGCCGGACGGGCGCCACTCTCGCGGTTTTTAATTAAGGCATTAAATTGCGGAACGGTAATTAAGATTACGTTTTATTGTATTTAGTTATAAATTGTTTTCGTGACCTGATTTCAGCTGTTTACTTCTGCGTTGGAAACCACTGAAGGTATTCACGATTGAGATTGTAATAAATATTAAACCTGATTATATTATATTTCATGTAAAGTTTACAGATAGTTTTTGTATTATATATAAGTGTCATTAAAATAAAGTTAGATAAACATACAGATCTAGAAATTGGGGTGTATATTAATTCTGGTTAACATGGTGAAATTAATGACTAAAACAGAAAAGTCTAAACCTGAAATTTATGACTAAAACAGAAAATTTTAGCTTCATTTTCTGTTTTAGTCATCATTTCATTTTCTGTTTTATGATATTGGTACAGCGGTCTACAACAAAATTTGAAAGCCATTTCTTAAGAGACAAGCAAATTGATTGGAAAATTTCTCAACATCTATTTCACTCATAATACTATTGGTAAAATAAGTATTTTGAATGAATTGTAATCCTTAAAGTAGGGAGTTTATTAATAAGTAATAATAATCCCAATCGGACATGGGAATTTCGCGCAGCCATATAAATGATCAAACTACGTAAAAGGCCTGTAAAAATATATAAAAGTGGATCCGTGTCAATCTAAAAAATACTTTTTGTAACCACTATTGGGTTAGCAACAAATGGAGAAGATTTGAAAAAAAAACTCCGTGGGCTATGATTGCCTTCGTCCAGATAGTAGCGGAAAAGTTAAAAATTAAAAAAAATAGAAGGAACAACGTGCTCGGGTTGGGACATTCCGTTTTCTAATTGTCATTTTGTTATAAATATTGTGTAATTTTTTCAAATCAATTGTATGCCAGTGGAATTTTAAAAACAATAATAATGAAACATATTCGACTTGGTCGCCGAAAAAAAATACTTAGAATCAAAATTTTCCAATCTCCTTCGGCCATCTGGTGCACTGATATGTTCTGAACCAAGATCCAAAAATAAATTAAACAAAATGTGCTGCATTATTTTTTTTATGGACTCAGCCTCTAAAATTGGAATGTGCAGATATGAGCGTAAAAGTTTAAAATTTAAAAAAAAATAGAAAAACAAAAACGGTGGTATACAGACTTTCCATTTTACTTTATCATATTGTTATAAACATTAGTCAATTTTTTTCAAATCCAGGAACATGGTGCATCATGGTCACAAATAATAATAATGATATACAAATTAGTCGCCGAAAAAAAAAATACTTAGAGTCAAAATTTTCCAATTTCCTTCGGCCATCTGATGCACTGATATGTTTTGAACCAAAATCCAAAAATAAATTTAACAAAATATGTTGCATTATTTTTTTATGGACTCAGCCTCTAAAATTGGAATATCCAGATATGAGCGTAAAAGTTTAAAATTTAAAAAAAAAATAGAAAAACAAAAATGGTGGTATACAGACTTTCCATTTTACTTTATCATATTGTTATAAACATTAGGCAATTTTTTTCAAATCCAGGAACATGGTTCATCATGGTCAAAAATAATAATTTACGTTACAACATATATTATACAAAAACGCCTATAAAAATTATTTTAAAAAAATCAGATATATATATTATGATCGGCAAGACATTAATAAAAAAATTCTCAAAATTTGGATTTTATTAGTCACCCCAATTGGTCAGTACAGACCCGCAAACAATCTGCCGTGCGCGCGGTATAGAGGCTGGGATTATAGGGGATAAGTTCACACCGGTATGAATATTACGATTTAGAGGCCTTCGCTCTAATTGCGAATGGTGTAAATTTGTGACGCATCGTTTCGTAAAAGATACTGGAAGATTATGGAAGAACCCAATGCTCGATAATAGTTATGTTTTGACATTAATTTTTGAGTTAATTCTATTAATTCAGCGCTATGGAACGTGTACGATTTATAGCGAATGCTAATAGCGATCGGTCAAAAATCGCACCCCAGATACACGAAAACAGCTCATATAATACATTTTTAATGTACTTAAAGGATTCTACTATGTATATAAACATGATTGTGAATAAAACAATTAACAATGCAACATCCGTAATAGTGGTAATAGTAAAGATTAGCTAAATGTGTTTCTGAGCAACTCATGATGATATAACAGTGTGATCGGTTCGGACGCGGGGAATTATAAAAATTGAATAATTAAATTACATGCGTTGCAAACGTTTATTTACACGCCTCCATAAATTCCGCAAATAAGCGATACGCGGCACTTTAATAAGCCATTTGTGTGTACATTTAAAATTAGTTCGCACGAGATTCGGCCTTGCTTCTGATAGTGTTAAGCAAAGTGTCGCATGCAATCAATCATAAAAGACTTAAGACAAGCTAAGGATATTTTTATTTAGAATCACATTTTGTTTTGTTTCATATGATATAACGATACAATTTTATTGATTATAGAATCAAATTTTTGCAGGAGTTTTTGTAAAGAAATTTTTGTTTTTGAGACATTTATATTAAGGAGTTTTTTTTTTAACTTTCATATTTTGTTTAGAATATAACAACAATCATCAAATATATTTTCCTATATTTTTACTGACCTTACTTTTTTGTAATTAATTTAAAACATAAACATGGGGCATGGTAAAATGTATGTAAATTCGATTAGAAGAAATTGTCTCTTTGTAGAAAACTTCTTAAGACACTCTGTATACGGAAACAATGTTTAATAGTCAGAATATAATTTTATTTTTGGTAATTTCTGATTTGTATGCCTACACCTTATGGT
Source organism: Lordithon lunulatus (assembly GCA_963942505.1). Taxonomy (NCBI): domain Eukaryota; kingdom Metazoa; phylum Arthropoda; class Insecta; order Coleoptera; family Staphylinidae; genus Lordithon; species Lordithon lunulatus. The sequence continues at coordinate 56,556,945 of OZ012668.1, read as the reverse complement.
AGAAGCCATAGGATTATATTAAATAAATTTCTGAGTTTTACAAAAAATCAGATAATAGTGCTACCTGAAATTTTATTTAAAATATTTTTTTGTTGAATTCGCTTTTGCAGTCCACAATTTCAAACCCAATTCTTGAGTTTATTATAATATATTACGTAGTATTTCGCTTTTCGTATAATAATTGATGTTTCATCCTCTGTCGGTTATTTCAACTAGTCTATTATAATATAATTATTACCTAGCTCAGTGGTCTAGTGGTTAAAGTCGTCATTCGTCTCCTACTGAGCATTGGGGAGTTCAAACCCCGTTCTAGGCAAAATTACGCGTATCACCTTTCACAGTTTTTAGAGGTTTTATGTGAAATAAATAAATATCGGGTGAGCTTATGTTCCTCCAAGCTTCTCCTTTTACCAGCGGAAAAAGTGCTCGGGCTAATAGCTATGAAGATAGAAGTTCTTTTTCTAATTATTGACGAACAAAGAAAAAACCGGCTACTAAAAATTAATAGTTAACTTTAAATAAATCCTGCCATAATAATAAATCTGTCACAGTCTTGTTACGGTCTTTAACACCGGTGCTGATTTACAACCGCCAACCATAACGGATCCGCGCGTGCAAATGCTAATCATTTATTTTCGGCCGCAGGTGTCTGTTGCGGTGGAATCCGATTATGCAATCGCATCTAATTCGGTATGTCTGACGTTTTCCATTTACTTCAAACAAAGCGAAACACCAAAAAAAAAAGTTATATAAATATAAAGCTAGTATACAATATTTAAATGTTCAATAAAGGTTGGCCCTGAATGCATCGATGTAGTTAGCTCATATATTTTGGTAAATAGTATATGTTACAGTTTTTTTTATAGGTAAAATTAGAATGTAATGGATTTTGTAAATGCAACAACAGATACGTTAATTGAGTTTTTGGCAGATTCGTGTTATAATGTTTATTTCATGTAACTAAAGATTGTTAATACATTTGGTGCACGTTTGTACATATTTTAGAAACGAGATCAGTTCATGGGACAATTCTACAATATTTTACATATTTAAATATTATCTCTAAGTATTGTCAGCCTTATAGGAAACATTGACAATATTGGGAACGATGTGAGATTAACGAAACTGCTTCTACTTTTTTGCGGGGTGTACAACCCTCCGGTTTTTCCTGGGTCGCCCTGGGTTGTGCACCGAGAAATAAATTTATTTCGAAATAATGGAGCATTTTATGATAAATTGCGCGGATGACTATACATTATACTACTGTACTTAAGCATTATCAAATTGTATTTATCAAAACTTGAAATATGAAACTACAATCTCTTGGAGGAATTTCTTTTGAATTTTGATTACAAATCGGGGTAAATATATACTTTTCTGAAGCAAATATTGACTACTTTTGCATATTTTTTACAACTATTTCGAGACAAAAAATTAACATTTTCGTCCTAACAAAGTATCAAATCATCCTTAGACTTGTGAAATATCCAAAAATATTTTCAGAAAATTATAAACTGTTGATTAGATAAGTCCGCGCGATTAGGTCAATATTGAACCGTATTTCCGTCTTCCGCCTTAAGTTTCTTCCAGAGGTTTTCTCCGAAATTAATATAAATTCCGGATGCTTACACTACTTTGAGCTTCTCACATATAGAATTTAATTTTTTTTGAAGTATAATAAAAAAGGACGGCGGAAAAGCCTCACGGCTGATAGCCCTATAAAGATAGAAGTTTTTTTTTTTTTAAAAGGCCCCATCACAAATTATTGACGACGCAAAAAAGAATTGTTACAAATAAAATCGTTTACTAAACCGAGTTAGATCAATAAATCACTTCAGCCAACTAAATTTATAACCGGTGTTACATTTCATCAATATTTTCCGATTAAAATGTGCCATGGCTGCCCGCATTATAATAATGTTCCCGTATGTATTTTAATATTCCCCGCGCCGCGCGCCAGATTACGCGTCACCTTGTCATTTCTGATTATAACATCAACAACTGCAATTTGCATATAAGACCTAGCCCAGGACGGCATTATAAGAAATTCCACCAGCGTATAAGGCGATGCGTGATATCACTTTTCTGGCATTAGAGCGCACGTGGATGGTTTTTTTTTTGTCAACCTTACGAAGGCAGGTCAGGGATGAATTCTCGTGTATGTTGTTGCAATTTTTTGAAATTCCATGTTTTCTAGGAATATTTTTTGAAGATCAAGGCCCATGCGTGGGCGACGCGATTTCAAGACCTTGAACGCGCCGGAATGCGATCTTTGTTTTAATTACAGGTTAAGAATAATTGACGCAGCGGCAACGGTATGACATAATGCGGTGAATTACGCTATGCCGCAGGCACGATTAATTATTTCTGATTGATTAACATATGTTGGTATTTTCTGTTTTGTATTATGTTAACTATGTTACATTTATTGGAGCGATTACGTTTAAGAAAACTGGGATAAAGAATGTATGTGACTATTTGCCAAAAGCTGATATGTCTTCAATTAACTTTATATTACCACATTTTCTGTTACATAACAGTAATAATTTAAAATATTGGATTGTTAAGGCGTCTACTTATATATAATTTACATATGAAATGAAATTCGGGGGCTATTACTACTAAAAATTAATAATAAATCATCCTATGAGTGAATTTATGGACATTTATGAAAAAAGTTAGATAATTCAAATATCAACTTCTGCCAAATAGTTACAGAATTATACATATGGAAGTTTTTTCGGGTCACACGAAATATAAATATATTACCATAATAGTGATGAGATTCTATCAAATTTTCTTATTCACCAACATCCCATGAACTGTATACGTTCCATAAACTATTGATTGAACAAATTGAAAACGTTATTGTGATAGAAATTGTCAAATTAATGTGAAATAACTTAAACAGCGCTTGTGATTGGAGCTTTGATAGCATTATATTGTGAATTATTTATTTCATCCTAAAATTCTTATAGTAGCAAAAACTCCTTAGCAAGGAGTTGTGTTAAGGCACATTATACAATACTAGTTTTGTTATAAATTTCTTAACAGCACTAGTGATATTAAATGGTCAAAATCAGGTCAATATATATTGTAAACAAACGATAATGGCAAACATTTTGCATTTTACATTTATACATTTGAAATTTACAGTTTTTTGTCACATAACAAGCATCAATTCATGCATTTTTTTGGTGTGTTAAGATAGAATAAAAGGTGTTACTAACCCGTAACGTTATCAAGTTTTACATCACCAGGGAATGTATAAAATTCACAAGTAACCCTAATACTTGTTTTCAAAACTAATATTACACACGTTTTCACCATTTTCGGTTAGTATATGGTTAAAGTGCTAATAGCTAGTTAAAAAGGATTTAAACCAAAAAATTAAACAAACGGTGTTATAGGAAGTGTCAATATATATATATATATATATATATATATATATATATATATATATGCATATGCATCTTTGCTGGCATAGTTTTTACAATGGATACAAACGTTTTATTGTTTAAACCATTCCAAGGAATAGTGTTATCCTAAGCAAAAAACTATGGGAGCAAAAGTGGGGTGGACGGGCGCCCCCCAACAACCAAATAATGCCCGTTCATTATTACAAACGACTTGAGGTCTGCATAACACTGTTATCTATTACTTTCTATGAATAAATTATTTTCATTTATTAATTAACGCCTAATTTGTAAAAAAAATGTGAGAAACAATGTAGTGCATAGTTCAAGTCATTTGGAATAGTGGACGGGCATAGTTTGGTTGGTGGGGGCCGCCCGCCCACCCCTCCTTTGCTACAATAGTTTTTTTCATAGGATAACACTATTCCTTGGAATGATTTAAACAATACAAACGTTTTATTGTTTAAACCATTCCAAGAAATAGTGTTATCCTATGAAGAAACTATGGGAGCAAAGGTGGGGTGGGCGGGTGGTCCCCACCAACCAAACTATTCCCGTCCATTATTTCAAACGACTTGAAGTCTGCATAACACTGTTATCCATTACTTTCTATCAATAAATTATTTTCATTTATTAATTGACGCCTAATTTGTAAAAAAAAAATGTGAGAAACAATTTAGTGCATAGTTCAAGTCATTTGGAATAGTGGACGGGCATAGTTTGGTTGGTGGGGGCCGCCCACCCACCCCTCCTTTGCTACCATAGTTTTTTTCATAGGATAACACTATTCCTTAGAATGGTTTAAACAATACAAACGTTTTATTGTTTAAACCATTCCAAGAAATAGTGTTATCCTATGAAGAAACTATGGGAGCAAAGGTGGGGTGGGCGGGTGGTCCCCACCAACCAAACTATTCCCGTCCATTATTTCAAACGACTTGAAGTCTGCATAACACTGTTATCCATTACTTTCTATGATTAAATTATTTTCATTTATTAATTAACGTCTAATTTGTAAAAAAAAATGTGAGAAATGTAGTTCATAGTTCAAGTCATTTGGAATAGTGGACGGGCATAGTTTGGTTGGTGGGGGCCGCCCGCCCACCCCTCCTTTGCTACCATAGTTTTTTTCATAGGATAACACTATTTCTTGGAATGGTTTAAACAATATAAAACGTTTGTATCCATTGAAAAAACTATGCGAGCAAAGACGTCTCTATTATATTTTCCAAAATATAAACATATTTAATATTATTATTTACAGCAGCTTTAGACAATACCATTGTACCCTCGACGGAAAATTTAATTCTGTCACCGTTCAGCTAGTGGAATAAAACAGACGCACATTTTAACACAAACAATACCCGCTCTAAATAAATAACACGCGTGTATTGTTTTTAAAAATCTGAAACTTTCCATTGCGGTTAAAATCGCGTCGTGGGAAGCTAAACATCTAACCACTATATTTCACTTTTGTTGACATTGCACGTGCGTTTTTCTTTGCAGTTAGTTGCTAAACGATGCTGAATTAAAATTGCAAATGTTTGCTGATTTATTGCTCTCAAGAATATCAGGCTGCGCCCTCGCGACGTGTTTATCCAACAATACCCGTTTGATTGTTACACTTTTCTTATCTCGCGTAGACAATGCTCGCAGTGCAATTTATGTACAAGCATAATCCATCCAGTTACCGCGTGCATTGTAATCTGATATGATACCGAAGATTTGACACAGATTCATATGTGTTCGCTTCGCAAGAATATGTGGTAATTGATATTGTTTATATATAGAATTGTACGTTTCATTAAGTTTACAAAATTTGTAGCTTTGAGAAGATCTATTTTCTGCATTTCAGATACATAATACATTATCCTTATGTTTTTTTATAAAAAAATTACATTCTCTTCTATTTATTGCCAGTTCTTTTGCTTCCTTCCAGGTTTTTCCTTTCTTTTCTAATAGTTCTGATATAGCTTCATCCCCTATATGTATTATGTATCTGAAATGCAGAAAATATATCTTCTCAAAGCTACAAACTTTGTCAGAACAAGAGGTGTCATTTTTTTATTTATTTAAAAATAAATAGAAAAATAAAATATTTTTCCGAAAAGTCATACTATTTTTATTTTAATCAAAAATACAAAGTTTGAGGTCAGTAATGAAATACAAAATCTGTCTAATGTACGCCGCGGCTCTGCCTACAAATAATCAGTCTTTTGATGAAATTTATCATAAGGGTTTCGAATAATTGCGGCTGTATTCACAAATGTCGCAATGATAGTATAGGACAAATGTATAGGACAAGATAAAGTATAGGACAATGATACAAATTTAAAAGAAGTTTCCTTCAAGGGCATAGGGCTTGAAGGAAACTCCTTTTAAAATTGTATCATTGCCATATACTTAATCTCGCTATGTTAAAAATAAAGTATATAACAATGATACAATTTTAAAAGGAGTTTCCTTCAAAGGCGTAGGACTCGTAGGAAACTTCTTTTAAAATTGTATCATTGTCATATACTTTATCTTTAACATAGCGACATTTGGAAATACAGTCGCAATTATTCGAAACCCTGATGATAAATTTCATCAAAAGACTGACTATTTGTAGCCGAGGCTGCCAAATGTAGATTTTGTATTTCATTACTGACCTCAGAGTTTGTACGTTTGATAAAATAAAAATAGTATGACTTTTCAAAAAAATATTGCATTTTTCTATATATTTTTAAATAAATAAAAAAATGACACCTCTTGTTCTGACAAGGTTTGTAACTTTGAGAAGACATATTTGACTGACCTTACTGCTTTTCCTTTGGTGAAAATAAAAGTTCCCCAAAAATTTTACGTATTTCTAATTAGTTTTCGGCATAAACTATCCTTTTAATTTATTTTTTTTTAAGCTTTATTGTCCTACGGAAAGAAAAATCCAATTACAGGACAAAAACAATAATATCCAAAATGTATACATATAAATATATATATTGGTATAAATATAAATATATTTTTTTATAAGGAAATAAGGTGTTTTATTTTATTTTATTACTAAATAGCTCATTTTAATTAATTTGTAACTAATGCAATTATCATTCATTTAAACTGGAACATTGTTTGCACTACACCATTAATTTCCATCTAACATAACTGCAAACGATCTAAAATCGTAATGTGACCATGTCGTTACTAAATGATGTCATTTGTGTCTCGTCATAGCGGCGGTATTAATTACCTCAGGACAATAAAATTTGCATTTTAATTAAAAGGAATAAATCACCTAACCGACTAAATGACGGTTTGAGTTGCTTAATTAAATTAAAGGTGTCGAAAAATGCCTGTGGTCTAGTACAGAGGTCGGCAAACTGCAGCTCACGACTCTAAAAATGCTATACAATTGGAAGTGAAAAAAATGGAATATACATATATACATATATACATATATATATATATATATATATATATATATATATATATATATATATATATATATATATATAATAAATATTCTGGAAAACACAATTGTATATTTACATGACTTTGGTATTAAATAGTATGAAAACTTGCTGCACAGTAACTTTCAATTATGATTTCAATCGATAGATCATCATAGTGCTAACATACTGATAAAATTTGAAAAATATAATTGTTGAAATATATAGAAATATTCGGTTCAAACAATCAAAATTGTAGTTTTATGAAACACTTACATATAATACTGACTTTGGCATTAAATAGTATGAAAACTAGCTGGACAGTAACTTTCAATTATGATTTTAATCGATAGATCATCATATTGCTAACAAACTGATAAAATTTGACACATATAATTGTTGAAATATTTAGAAAAATTCGGGTAAAACAATCAAAATTGTTGTTTTATGAAACACTTACTTATAATACTGACTTTGGCATTAAATAGTATGAAAACTAGCTAGACGGTAACTTTCAATTATGATTTGAATCGATAGATCATCATATTGCTAACACACTGATAAAATTTGAAAAATATAATTGTTGAAATATTTCGAAAAATTCGGGTAAAAAAATCAAAATTGTTGTTTTAAGAAACACTTACTCATAATACTGACTTTGTCATTAAATAGTATGAAAACTAGCTAGACAGTAACTTTCAATTATTATTTTAATCGATAGATCATCATATTGCTAACACACTGATAAAATTTGAAAAATATAATTGTTGAAATATTCAGAAAAATTCGGTTAAAACAATCAAAATTGTAGTTTTATGAAACACTGACTTTAGCATTAAATAGTATGAAAACTAGGAATCCTATAATTTTTTATTATAACTTTAATTGATAGATCAATATCTCCCTAATGCATTAACAAAGTTTGAAAAATATGCATCTAGGGATTTATGAAATATTTACAAATTTTCGGTTGAAACAAATAGAATCAATTTTTTTATGAAAATTTGAAATTGGCATTAAATAGTATGAAAACTAGCAACCCCGTAATTTTTGATTATGACTTTTGTCCATAGACCAATATATTTCTAATGCATTAGCGAAGAAAAAAAAACATTGAGGGATTGTTGAAATATTTACACATTTTCGATTAAAATATACAAAATCGTATTTTTCCGAAACACTGACTTCAGCATTAAATAATATGAAAACTAGGACATCCATAATTTTGTATTATGCCTGTAGTACATAGACTAATATATTAGTATTGCATTGGCAACGTTTGAAAAATATACATCGAGTGATTTTTGAAATATTTACAATTACTCGGTTAGAACATACAAAATCGTATGTTTATGAAACACTGAATTTGGCATTAAATAGTAGAAAACTAGCAATCTCGTTATATTTGATTATGCCTTTAATGAGTAGACCAATATATTGCTAACGTATTAGCAAAATTTGAAAAATATACATCCACGGATTTTTGAAATATTTATATATTTTCGGTTAAAACATACAAAATCGTATTTTTATGAAACACTGACTTTGGTATTAAATGATATAAAAACTGTCAATCTCCAATTTTTGTATTTTAACTATAGTTGATAGACCAATATATTGCTAACGCTTTAGCAAAGTATGAATGATATACATAAAGGAATTTTAGAAATATTACAAATTTTCATCAAAACATATAAAATCGTATTTTTATTAAACATTGAATTTAACATTAAATAGTATTAAAATTAGCGACACCGTAATTGTTGATTATGACTTCAATCCATAGAACATTATATTGCTAATACATTAGCAACATTTGAAACATATACATCGAGGTATTTTTGAAATTATTACAAATTTTCATTAAAAACATACAAAATCGTATTTTTACGTAACACTGAATTTGGTATTAAATAGTATGAAAACTAGTGACCTGTAATTTTTAATTATGACTTTAATCCATAGATCAATATATTGCTAATGCAATAGCAAATGTTGAAAGATATATATCAAGAGATTTTTGAAATATTACGAATTTTAGGTCAAAACAAACAAAATTGTTTTTATGGCAGATTGACTTTACCAATAAATAGCATGAAAACTAGCAACCAACTAGACCAATATATTACTAAAGATTTAGCAAAGTTTGAATGATATACATAGAGGAATTTTTGAAATATTACGAATTTTTATCAAAACATATAAAATCGTATTTTTATTAAACACTGAATGTTACATTAATTATTATATTATATTATATTAATTATATTATTAAAACTAGCGACCCCGTAATTTTTGATTATAACTTTAATCCATAGATCAAGATATTGCTAATCCATTAGCAAAGGTTGAAAGATATACATCAAGAGATTTTTGAAATATTACGAATTTTAGGTCAAAACAAACAAAATCGTTTTTATGGCAGACTGACTTTAGCATTAAATAGCATGAAAACTAGCAACCCCGTAATTTTTAATTGTAACTTTAATCTATAGAACAATATATTGCTAATGCATTAACAAAATTTGAAATGTATACATTGAGGGATTTTTGAAATATTTGCAAAAGTTTCGTATAAAACATACAAAATCGTATTTTCATTAAACACATTGGAATTAAATAATATACCAATATATTTGGCTATTACCTTAGGGCATATAGTAATATATTGCTAAAGTATTAGCAATGTTCAAAATATACATATCGCGGAATTTTTTAAATATTTACAAATTTACGGTTAAAACATATAAAATTGTATTTTTTTTGAAACACTGACTTTGAAATTAAATGGTATGAAAATTAGCAACCCCGTAATTTTTGATTATAACATCAATCCATGCAATATTATATTGCTAATACATTAGCAAAGTTTGACAGATATACATCGAAGGATTTTTGAAATGTTTACAAATATTCGTTAAAAACATACAAAATCGTATTTTATATAACACTGACTTTGGCATTAAATGGTATGAAAACTAGTAACCCCGTAATTTTTGATTATGCATTTAATCTATAGATCAATATATTGCTAATGCATTGGCAAAGGTTGAAAGATATACATCGAGGGATTTTTGAAATATTACGAATTTTCTGTCAAAACATACAAAATTGTATTTTATGGCAGACTTTACCATTAAATAGCATGGAAACTAGCAACCTCGTAATTTTGGATATTAACTTTAATCCATAGAAAGATATATTGCTAATGCATTAACAAAGTTTGAAAGGTATACATACATTCAGCGATTTTTGAAATATTTACAAAATTTTCGTTTAAAACATACATAATCGTATTTTTATTAAACAATGACTTTGGCATTAAATAGTATGAAAACTAGAAACCCTATAATATTTGATTATGACTTTATTACATATACCAATATATTGATAATTCATTAGAAAAGTTTGTAAAATATATATCGCGATTTTTGAAATATTTACAAATTTACGATTAAAACATATAAAATCGTATTTTTATGAAACACTGAATTTGGAACAAAATAGTATGAAAACTAGCTACCCCGTTATTTTATTATTTTGACTTCTTTCATCGAAAATTATATTGCTAATATATTAGCAAAGTTTTAAAGATATACATCGAGAGATTTTTGAAATATTTACAAATTTTCGTTACAACATACAAAATCGTATATTTACGTAACACTGACTTTGGCATTAAATAGTATGAAAACTAGTGACCCCGTAATTTTTTATTATAACTTTAATCCATGGACCAAAATATTGCTAATACATTAGCAAAGGTTGAAAGATATACATCGAGGAGTTTTTGAAATATTACGAATTTTCTGTCAAAACATACAAAATCGTATTTTATGGCACGGTTGTTAGTTTTCATGCTATTTAATGTTAAAGTCACATTAAATAGCATGAAATTAGCAACCCCGTAATTTTGGAATGTAACTTTAATACATAGAACAATACATGGTTAATGCATTAACAAAGTTTGAAATGTACACATTGAAGGATATTTGAAATATTTACAAAATTTTCGTTTCAAACATACTAAATCGAATTTTTACGAAACATTGAATTTGACATTAAATAGTATGCAAACTAGCAAGTCTATTATATTTGATTATAACTTTAGTATATTTACCAATATATTGATAACGCACTAGCAAAGTTTTAAAAATATATATCGACGGATTTTTGAAATATTTACAAATTTACGATTAAAACATATAAAGTTGTATTTTTATGAAACATTGACTTTGGAATTAAATAGTATGAAAACTAGCACCGCAGTAATTGTTGATTATGACTCTAATCCATAGAAAAATATATTGCTAATACATTAGCAAAATTTGACATATATAGATTTTTGAAACATTTACAAATTTTCGGTTGAATTAATCAAAATCATAATTATTATGAAACTCTGATTTGGATATAATTAGTATGAAAACTGTCAACCCAGTAATTAATTTACTATTAGTTAATTTTATTTTGTTATAACTTTAGTACATAGAACAATATATTGCTAATGGATTAGCAAAGTTTGAAAAATATACCTCGAGTGATATTTGAAATATTTACAAATTTTCGGCTGAAACATACAAAATCGTATTTATATGAAACACTGACTTTTGGCTTTAAATAGTATAAAAACTAACAATCTCGTATATTTGGATTATGACTTGAATCCATAGAAAATTAAATTGCTAATGCAGTAACAAAGTTTGAAAAATATTCATCGAGGTATTTTTGGAATAATTACAAATTTTCTACCTATTCTAACTATTTATTTATTTATTTATTGCCACAATCATAAATATACGATTGTGTATGTTTCAACTGAAAATATATTGATAATATATTAGCAAAGCTTGAAAACTATACATTCATTACTGTTTTTTTTTTTGAAAAATTTACAAATTTTCGATTGAAACTTACAAAATCGTATTTTTATGATTGTGGCATTATATAGTATGGGTACTATTATCCCAACACCGTTGGGATTTGTGAAATATTTACAAATTTTCATTTAAAACATACAAAATCGTATTTTTACGAAATACTGAATTTGTTATTATATAGTATGAAAACTAGTGACCTGTAATTTTTAATTATGATTTTAATCCATAGATCAATATATTGCTAATGCATTAGCAAAGGTTGAAAGATATACATCAAGGGAATTTTGATATATTACGAATTTTCGGTCAAAACATACAAAATCGTATTTTATGGCAGACTGATTCTTCCATTAAATTGCATGAAAACTAGCAACCCCGTAATTTTGAATTGTAACTTTAATCCATAAAACAATATATTGCTAATGCTTTAACAAAGTTTGAAATGTATACATTTAGAGATTTTTGAAATATTTACAAAATTTTCGTTTAAAACATACAAAATCGTATTTTTATAAAACACTGAATACTGACTTTGGCATTAAATAGTATGAAAACTAGCAACCCTATATTTTTATTATAACTTTAATCGGTAGATCAATATATTGTTAATGCTTTAGCAATGTCTGAAAAATATCCAACAAGGGATTTTCAAAATATTTACAAATTTGCAATTCAAATATTAAAATCGTTTTTGTGTGAAAAACTTATTCCGGCATTAAATGGCATGAAAATATCAATAAATTATCTTTAATCTAATTAATTAAAATAGGTACTCTGCTATTTCATTTTACTTAGAACCGATTTGTTGGCTGCTGGTTTTAGTGCTGGTTTTTTTGTAATTTCCTGTCGGGCAAATTTCACGCACGTATTTATAAACTGGTAACAAGCTTTTGTTGTAGCAGCCATAAAATTTTGAAACAATGAGAATAATTACTGAATTTAATTACAATAAAATGATTTTATGTATTATGTTAAATAACTATTGCTCATTTGCTGTGCATTTGTTCGACATGAAGCTGAGTCGTGTCGCCAAATCATCACATTATGTTGTGGAAATTAACCCAGGAACAGCAGCTTTAGATATTTTTCATAGCTAGAATATACTTTATATTTAATTTGATTTCTACTTAAATATGTACGATATTCTGATGATTTATTTTGAATCATTTAGAATAGAAAACATAATTAAATTCTATATCTAACAAAAGAAAATTATTTGAAATGAATATTTCTACAAAAATATGCACGAACTTCTGATGAGTTATTTTGAATCATTTCGAATAGAAAACATAATTAAATTCTATATCTAACAAAAGAAAATTATCTGAAACAAATTTGTCTACATAAATATGCACCAAATTCTGATGAGTTATTTTGAATCATTTAGAATAGAAAACATAATTAAATTCTATATCTAACAAAAGAAAATTATTTGAAACACATTTTTCTACATAAATATGCACCAAATTCTGATGATTTATTTTGAATCATTTAGAATAGAAAACATAATTAAATTCTATATCTAACAAAAGAAAATTATTTGAAAGAAATATTTCTACAAAAATATGCACGAACTTCTGATGATTTATTTTGAATCAGTTAGAATAGAAAACATATTGACATTTTTTCGATTCTGTGGTTCAAAATAAATAATCAGAATTTCGACCGAGCAGATTTTTCAAAAAATTTGTTTCAGATAAGATATGTACTTTGTAACTAGAACATCACCCCCTAATCCAAATATTCTTGCAACACATTGTCTTAGAACACAGGCTAAACCAAATAAACATAGAAATATTAATTCCTTCTGCCTAGGAATTAATATTTCTATGTAAGATCCCTCGATGTATATTTTTAAAACTTTGCTAATACATTAGCAATATATTAGTCTGTGGACTAAAGTCTTAATCGAAAATTACTGGGTTGCTAGTTTTCATACTATTTAATGCCAAAGTCAAATATTCTTCCAACACATTGTCTTAGAACACAGCCTAAACCAAATAAACATAGAAATATTAATTCCTTCTGCCTAAGAATTAATATTTCTATGTAAGATCGCTCGATGTATATTCTTAAAACTTTGCTAATACATTATCAATATATTAGTCTGTGGACAAAAGTCATCATCGAAAATTACTGGGTTGCTAGTTTTCATACAATTTAATCAATGTTTTATAAAAATACGATTTTGTAAGTTTTTACCGAATATTTGTAAACGTTTCAAAAATCCCAACGGTGTTGCTAGTTTCCATACTATATAATGCCACAATCATAAAAATACGATTTTGTAAGTTTCAACCGAAAATTTGTAAATATTTCAAAAATCCAGTAATGATAGTTATCAAACTTTGCTAATATATTATCAATATATTTTCAGTTAAAACATACATAATCATATATTTATGATTGTGGCATTAAATAGTATGGAAACTATTAACTCTTTAATTTCTGATTCTGTCTTTAATGCATAGATCAGCATTAAAGACAGAATCAGAAATTAAAGAGTTGATAGTTTCCATAATGCCACAATCATAAATATACGATTGTGTATGTTTTAACTGAAAATTTCTATATATTTGAAAAAACCCTCCATAGATATGTTTCGAACTTTGTTAAGGAATTAGCAATATATTGGTCTATAGATTAAAGTCACAATCAACTTACGGGGTCCCTAGTTTTCATACTATTTAATACCAAATTCAGTGTAAATAAACACAATTTTGTATGTTTTAACTAAGATTTTGTAAATATTTCAGAAATCCCTGTATCTAACTAAAAAAAAAACTATTACAAGAAAGTCTAATAAATTTTATATTTAAAAAAATGTACTTTTCAAGTAAAGCTGCACCTAACAAACACACTTCATTACAGTAATTTATTTTCTTGTACTCTTGTAGTGTTATTATTTCTTAGTGGTACTCACCGCGGAAATAGAAAATGCGCGCGCGGAAAAACTTCAACCAACCACTCTATTCACACAGAGCACCGTTCAACAACTAAACACCGAAACAGCGCGCCGCGCTCTTTAGCACCGATAGGTGCACCGGGAGGTTGCCTACTCGCAATTAAAAAATAAAGATAAAAATACGCCATTACACTCAGTCGATTATAATTAGAACGCGGGCCGTAAATCGCACCGCGAAAAAATGTAAACAGACATCAGGAATAACCATTCAGTTTTCAGCGCTGGCCGTGTTTATTGCAGATTTTTTTTTTCTCCCAGCTGCAGTTTATGCGATTGGTTTTATCAACAACTTCATGAAATTGATTGCTTTAAGAGAATTTTTATAGTGAAATATTTACATGTGTAAAGAAGCTGGTTTGTGGTGTTGTCAGAGAGTGTTTTTTTAAATTTGTAAATCTCGCAAAATCGATTAAGAGGCGGAAAGGCCACTGGCCAATAGCCTAATGCAGATTGTTTTCTCTCTCTCGATTAAGATTGCAATCTGGAGATTATTTCAGTCGGTTTTCCATCTGGAATTTAACACATTAATTAATTTTATACATTTATTTGCTTTCTCAATAAAGAGTTTATTGATCAATGAATAAAAGTTATATAAATATATAAATAAATCCATTCTAGTTTGTGCTATGTTGCATTTTAATTAAAGTTATAATTGTGTCACTACAGACCTATATTATCAATATTGTTAAACATGGCATTCCTACATTTCTAAATATTTTAGGCTAGTTGCTAGCGCTCGAAATAACCCCGCATATGCCCCAATACGAGCCAACTACAATAAAAATCGACAATAAACCAGCGGAAATAGGAAATAGGCAATGAAATTAAGAATTCCGTTCGCAACATGAAGAAAATTAAATTTTCCACCCGCCCACGCGCATTGTTTCCATTCCAACCAAAATTTGGCTATAAATACCACCGTATTATAATTAATTATTATGCTAAATAGTTTCTTTTGTCTGTCTCTAATGTGCTAAACAATTTGCATGCGCTGTCGTTGTTTTTTTTTGCGAGTGACATCATTTGGCACTTTAAAATATTCACACCTTCGAAATTGTTTATTAAAGAAAGTTATAACCATAATGGATATAAACAGGAAGTGTAAACATGATATATGGGTGGTTATGCATAATTAAGTAGTTTATTATTGTTTAATTGCACGCAAACAAAATATAGTGTATAGAACAGATTTCATGTCATTAAAAAACAATTTTGGCTACTATTTCAATTAATCATCCATAATTTATAGGTGTTAATTTATGTTAATTTGTTTTTTGTGTGTGAAAATATTGTTTATTGGGGGGAATTTTGTAAAAGGTAAGGGTTGTGCCAAATAAATTACTCGATCAATCTATATTCGATCACTTGTAATCCGAAAATGTTTCTTATAATAGTAATCTATATCTATGGTCTAGTAAACTAATGTTAAATATCAACAATGTTCCAAATACAGTTCCTGCTACAATTAAGATGTCAAACAACTTTTATATAATTAAAAAAGAAAAATAACATTTTCCTTGAAACCGACAGCAAAATATCAGTACCTACTTTATATATAAAAAATATGATTTATTTAAACAAATCGGTAAATCGTTGTTGTTTAAGAACCTTGGTACTGTTATGCCTGTTAACAATTCAGCACAAAGTGGGCTCCAGTTGGAAATAAATCACGATCTTGTTTTCCTGCTAAAAAATCGGGCGCGCCGCCACGGTCCGGTACAGTTACCACTTCTTTTCGGATGGCCGCGGCGTGGGCGCGCCGCCTCCTTCAGCTTTAATTAAACCCAGGACTTTATCTAGATCCCTGAATGCGGTCGTTAGTGCTGCTGTAGGACGCGCAGCAAAAATCCGCCGCCTAACTGTATTCAATTACCGCGAGCGCGCACTTTAATTACCACTAAATCAATTCGAGCCAGATTTATTATCACTCCGTATGTGCGATTTTCGTTATGTAGTTATAAATATTCGGTTATATTTACTCCAGCTTGAGCTTGATGGGAGGGCAAAAACAACACGGCATACATAATTAATTTCGCATCGCGCTGGGACATTTTTAGGTCAGGCTTTTATCGGGAACGCAGACACAACTCGCGTGCACCACACGCTTGTTATTGTTTTACCAGATTAAATCAGCGTTATTGACATGGCTGATCCTTCTATCGGCGCTCATTACCACAATGCTATTATTGTGAGGCGTTTATCGGTCGCGAATCGGCCGCAATGGGGACGTGCGATCGCGAATGTGGGCTGAAAAATAGAAAGAGTGACCTAAATTGTTGATGCATTACCTATATTTGCAAGGAGAAAAACTGTGTCAGGACTAATTTTAGCAATTTTACGGTATTAAAAGATATCTTTGTGTTTTATTGCTATGCACAGTATTGAAATGTAATTTTATTTAGTATGTAGCACAATATTCTTGTTAAAATTTCACAATATAATTAATTCAAATATTGGATTGTTAAGTAGACGCCTTAACAATCCAATATTTGAATTAATTATTAAATTCATGGCGAATCAATAATTGGGACAAGTAGATCAGCAAGACTTACATAGGCAGGACATAATAAGAATGGCAGAGGATCGAATAATCAAAAAAATGCTGAAACAGAAGCTATTGGTGGGATTTTGCCCTACTATGGTGTCGCCAGATGGCGTTAAATTTTCCTCCTAGGGGGAAAGTTGTATCATTTTCCTATTGGTGGGATTTAGCCCTACTATAGCCCACCACTGTTGGCGTTGTAGCGCTTTCGTTTTCCAATTCGTGACACCCATTTCTTTCAGGTCTTCACTACGCAATACTGGCATCTTTTTCGTGGTCTTTAGCAAGTGTCGCGTCAAACGATTGCTAGATAAAGACGACAAAAAAGATGCCAGTATTGCGTAAAAGAATACCTGAAAGAAAAATAATGGGTGTCACGAATTGGAAAAATCTTGTATATATGTATAATAAACTTCTTATATTAAACCAATTACGTTCGTTCAAAACATCATTTCTCTATAACCAACAGTTAAATCGTATCAAAAATCGAGGAATTATATTCCTCTAGAATCAGGATATTGAATTAAAAATACTAGTACTTTTGTGGACTTTACGTGGATATTTTGACGAGGAAATAGCAATTCGATCTTGCAAAAGTAAAAAAAAATTCAACCAACGATCCTTGCCGCTGTTACACGGCTACGGTATGATTCTCATCCAAAAGCTGATTTCAATGGAAAAATAGATTCTCCCCCTAGGAGGAAAATTTAACGCCATCTGGCGAAACAATTAACAATGCACACCCATATGTGATGAATGTGTGATGAAATTCAAATAATATAAAATAATCTGTTTATTGTATATACCAATGTATGTATAAACACTTCCAAAATTGAATATTACGAAATTGCTGTATTCATCATAACAAACGACAATAAACATTGTAGCTTGTAATATTCCAAACACCTATCTACGAATATAATTTACATTTCTCACAACAATTTAGCGTACGAAATGCTAATTAGTCGCTGAAATTTATGGCGTGTAATGAGGTAATTTGGCAATCGAATTAATGCGGATGGCAGCCAGCAGCAGCAGACGCCCCGCCGCGTGGTTTTATTTATGTTTGTATTTTTCGGACGCATGCAAATTGGTTACCGCTGGCGGGTGAGGTCAGACGGCCGGAATGCACGCCGCGGTTTTCTCGAATAAAGACATTTCTTGCGGCTGCAGTCATTCGCACGTGGCCCCCCAGCCTTATTTCTGCCGCCCGCAGGACAAGGCGTTCTTAATCGAAACAAACACACTCGAGGATCGTTTAAGGATAAGGTCGGACGCCCACGCACGCACACGCACACCACGGCACGTGTGCTAATTGAAATTGAACTATTTACTTCAAGAAAAGAATGTATGTACTAACGAACGTCTGGAAATTAATAAATTATGCCACAGTATGAGGATAATAGTCAGTAAAACTATATAATCTTCCAAATTTAGAAGTCAGCTTATTGAGAAGAACTAGCAATATTTATTCGTGCAGTCGTCCAAAATTTCAAAATAACTGAATATTTGCTAGAATTTTCCCCAATGAAAGATTACAAGGGTGAAGACGTTTTTAAAGAAAATGTAAAATATACGGACATAAGGACATACGGACATACGGACATACGGACATACGGACATACGGACATACGGACATACGGACATACGGACATACGGACATACGGACATACGGACATACGGACATACTTTTTTCAATGGATACAGACGTTTTATATCGTTTAAATCATTCCAAGAAGAGTGTTATCCTATGAAAAAACTATGCGAACAAAGGTGGGGTGGGCGGGTGGTCCCTACTAACCAAACTATCCCCCTCCACTATTTCAAATGACTTGAACTATGTATTACATTGTTATCCGTTATTTTCTATGATTCAATTAATTTCATTTATTAATTTAAGACTAATTCGTAAAAAATAATTGTGAAACAATGTACTGAATAGTTCAAGTCATTTGAAATAGTGTAGGGGGATAGTTTGGTTGGTAGGGGCCACCCGCCCACCCCACCTTCGCTCGCATACTTTTTTCAATGGATACAGACGTTTTATATTGTTTAAATCATTCCAAGAAGAGTGTTATCCTATGGGAAAACTATGCGAACAAAGGTGGGGTGGGCGGGTGGTCCCTACCAACCAAACTATCCCCTTCCACTATTTCAAATGACTTGAATTATGTATTACATTGTTATCCGTTATTTTCTATGATTCAATTAATTTCATTTATTAATTTAAGACTAATTCGTAAAAAATAATTGTGAAACAATGTACTGCATAGTTCAAATCATTTGAAATAGTGGAGGAGGATAGTTTGGTTGGTAGGGACCACCCGCCCACCCCACCTTCGCTCACATACTTTATTCAATGGATACAGACGTTTTATATTGTTTAAATCATTCCAAGAAGAGTGTTATCCTATGGGAAAACTATGCGAACAAAGGTGGGGTGGGCGGGTGGCCCCTACCAACCAAACTATCCCCTTCCACTATTTCAAATGACTTGAACTATGTATTACATTGTTATCCGTTAGTTTCTATGATTCAATTAATTTCATTTATTAATTTAAGACTAATTCGTAAAAAAAAATTGAGAAACAATGTAGTGCATAGTTCAAGTCATTTGAAATAGTGAAGGGGATAGTTTGGTTGGTAGGGGCCACCCGCCCACCCCACCTTCGCTCGCATACTTTTTTCAATGGATACAGACGTTTTATATTGTTTAAACTATTCCAAGAAGAGCGTTATCGTATGAACAAAACCATGCGATCAAAGGTGGGGTGGGCGGGTGTCCACTACCAACCAAACTATCTCCCTCCACTATTTCAAATGACTTGAACTATCTATTACATTGTTATCCAGGGGTCAGGTGGAAGGGGCTCCAGAAAGGCCACAGAAAAATCACAAAAAATCGAAGTATATTATAAAAAACCATATGCCTTTCAACAACTTTTAGGGAATCTGACTGCAAATAGTACCTCTAGTTGCTGTCCTAACAACATAGTAGCTCTCAGTCATAAAAATTATTATCTTTTAGAATAAGTTTTGTTAGATATAAGGTATAAGTATTTTTTAGACACTATTATGTTACTACAATTTTTAGCTCTCTCTAAAATTTGTTTTTCTGTTTGTACTTCTGGGTAAAACTATTATTTTTCTTTAATTCATAAAATTTAGTATAGGAGAGCCCGGTTATGAGGTCTCTCCAGGGCCCCAAAACAGCTAGTCACGGCCCTGTCTATACTAATAAATAGAAATGAACAAATTATACCTCAGTATGAGGCTAATACTGTAAGGAACCTAACATGTTCTGCCAAATTTTTAAAACCCCACAAATACATCTTTTATGGTGGTTTAAAGCATGAGAAGGGTGCGAAATTGTAATTTAACGTGCTGCTCATTGCGACCGCACTAATAAACATGTAATTAACAAATAATACCTTATTATAAGGCTAATACAGTAAAGAATACTAGATATTCTTAAAAAAAATTAAAACGTAACAAATACAATTTTTATAGCGGTTTCAAGCATGAGAAGGTTGCGATATTATAATATTGAAATTAAAATTTCGCTAATTACGATCGTACTAATACAGATATTAACTAATTTTGCATCAGTATGAGTCTAATACATCAAGGAATACTACATACTCCTCCAAATGTCTAAAATATAACGAATACATTTTTATTTTCGAAATACAGTATTGCTGTATAAGGAATGTATTGTTATTGCACTTTTTTACTAACTTTGATTTTTATTTAGTACCTTTCATGACTAATATAGTTGAAATAGACTAGTTTTGGAAAATGTCTGTGTTTGTGTATGGCTGGATGTGTGGGTGTGGGGGTGTGGGGGTGTGGGGGTGTGTGGATGTCTGTGAACAAACAATGAAAACGACTCAATTGATCACGACCAACTTTAGAAATCGTCTCACAAAGCGAGGCACCCTAGCCTCTAGTGAAAAAATCTATTTTTACTTTCCGAATACATCACTGATGTTTTTGAATTCAGGTAAAAAATAGCGACTAGGCATGAGCGATAACCGTCAGTTTCCTTAAACCACGTAAAATCTGGTGAGTTTCCCTCAACTACTGTTGCGCCCCGTATAAAAGCCACCGAGCTGAAGCGAATACGACAAACCCTCTATATTTGTAGTGATCAAGATACTGTGCAAAATTTGACAATTTTTTACAAAAATCTAACTTAAGACCTGTTATGTATCTCGTTAACGAAAAGTGAGGGTTGCTGTTTGTTCCATTCGCTTTATCTCTGTGGTATACAGGGGGAAACAGTGACAGAGAAAAAAATCGGTATATTTCTGCAATTTCAAAATGGTAAAGTTTAGTTTACTTGTATGACTTTGCTAAAGTAATACAAATAAACCAAGTCCAAATCATTTTTTTTAATTTCAACTAAACCTTATACGAGAGATTTTACGATTTTGAAAATGTTAAAATATACCGTTTTTTTTTCTCTGCCACTGTTTCTCCCCGTATACCACAGAGATGAAGCGAATGAAACAAACAGCAACCCTCTATCACTTTTCGTTATCGAGATACATAACAGGGCTTAGGTGGTGAATGTCATTTTCCTTCTATCTAGAAATATGTAGCGAGACTACTATTACTCCTCGAACAGAAAACACCGAGCTGAAGAGAATGCAACAAACCGCAACCCTCTATCTCGCTTAGTTGTCGACATATAGTGCAAAATAGGCATTTTCGAAACGAGATAGCTATCGAGACATACAAAAATTGGATCAGGTCCTATAGGGATATTGTGATTTTCCTTCAACCAAGCCTAAACTAGCGGATATATTCTCAATTACTATTAACAAATGAAAATTATTTTTTCTAAAATGTAAAGAGCGCCAAAATATTTAAAATTGACAGCGTACAACACTAGCGCTAAAATGGTTGAACTATAAGTTTCATGAAATACATGTCAGATGTCGCTGACAGTAAACCGATGCCAGCGCCCAAAAAAACAGCGGTGAATTGCTTCAACTGCAAGCTATGCGAAACTATTGTCAGATGTCGCTGTAGCTACTAAACCGCGCCATCTATCTCTAATTTCGTGAATCGTGTAATTTAATGTTTGTATGACAGATGGCGTTGCAGTCACCGGACTGCGACATCTATCAGCAATTTTCCGAAGCTTGCAGTTCATGCATTTCACCGCTGTGTTTTTGAGCGCTGGCGTCAGTTTACTGCCAGCGACATCTGACAGGATATTCACGAAACTACCATTTCTGCTATAACTCGTATAAAAAGTTGCATATAATACAGTTGAAAATAATACATCTTTTTCTCCAGCTGTTTTTCATAGGTTATATCCATTACGAGTAATGTTATTGTATTTAATAAGACACTAATTCGTGCGCGTTACAAGTGAAAACCGAGCCGCGATGTCGTCCGGCCGCAAGTGCAAAAACTGTGGGTCCTCGGACATCGAGGTGGACCCGGCTCGTGGCGATGCTGTCTGCACCAACTGCGGCTCCGTGTTAGAGGACAATATTATAGTGGCAGAGGTGCAGTTTGAGGAGGGCAGTCATGGAACAACTAATGCTATCGGGCAGTTCGTTTCGGCAGACTCTAAAGGAGGTGTCACGAAATTTGGGGCTTGTATGTTTGTAAATGATTGTAAAAATTGAATGATTGTTAATTGTTTTGTTTATTTGCAGCGTTCCATGTGGGAATGGGCACTGAGTCTCGTGAAATCACACTGAGAAAAGCTAGAAATGGTATATCCACTCTGTGTAATCAGTTGCAGTTGAATCAGCACTGTATTGATACAGCATGCAATTTCTTTAAGATGGCTTTGTCGAGGAATTTGACCAGGGGTAGGAGAAATACTCTGGTCTTTGCTGCTTGTGTTTATTTGACTTGTCGTACAGAGGGAACTGCTCGTATCCTTTTTTGAGACTATAACATTTTTTTATATCGACAAGTATTTGATGTCATATTGTCACATAAGCAACAAGTTTTATTTGTGCCTTGGCCCTGTCTCTAAATTTGTATGTGCATTGATAGCTCATTTTAAAATGCCTATTTTACACTGTATTTCAATAACTAAAAGAGATCAGGAGTTGTCATTTGTTGCATTTGCCTCAGCTCTATGGTTTCTATATGGGAAGCAACAGTAGTTGAGAAAAAACCTGCTACATTTTGCTTGGTTTAAGAAAAATTACATCCACTGTCTATGCTGAGACCCTAATTGTGTATTCATTTCTATAGCTAGTAAAATAATACTAGAATACTAGTAAACTATGCTGTGATTTAACTACTAGTAACATAATGAAAAACTAAGATATAACAATTTACACTTGTAGCAAGTATAGGAATCAGCTAATAATAGCATTTATTGCAGCAGATAGTGGTTTTCTAAGGCTGGATTGTATTACTTGACTGAAATTTGCTTTTATATAACCCAGCCTTTATGTGGAACTGTGGAAGGCATTTAAATATTATCTATAAACAGAGGTACTAATATTATTGTTGCTAATTTCTTAACAATACCCATAGATATGTTGATTGATATCAGTGATGTGCTACAAATTTGCTGTTATGAACTTGGCCGGACTTATCTTAGACTATCACAGGCATTGTGTTTAAATATTCCTTCTATGGGTAAGTTGTATTTTCAATTTTATTTATGATGGTTTATAAGATAAAATTAAATTGTTGGATGTTGGTGACGCGATCTATATTTCAATAACACATGATTTACTAAACTAGGAGGGGTTAGCATATGCCCCACACTGCACAAATTTATCTTTGAACACAGCGTGGTGTTATTTATGGAACATTTATATATATATATATATATATATATATATATATATATAAATTGTAAATTATATACTATATACTATATACGTTAACTACTAAATTATGGTGGAGTCGCCGGGCACAGCCCTATAAGTTCCCCAAATATACACCATATATGGGAACTTACAGAACATATATATATATATATATATATATATATCATATCATATATCTTTAAACTCTAATATACCGATATTATTCGATCTGAGTCACTTAAAATGATTTGTAACTTGTATTTTTGTACATCAAATTTCACACAATTTTCAAAATATACTTGTAAATAATTACATTTGCTAGATATATATTTTGGAAATTATAACTCAACTACTTCTACATGTTTTAGGCCTTTAAACTCATATATACCAATATTATTCAATCGGAGTCACTTAAAATGAGTTGTAACTTGTTTTTTTGTACATCAAAATTCACCAAATTTTCAAAATATACTTTTAAATAATTACATTTACTAGATATAAATTTTGGAAATTATAACTCAACTACTTCTACATGTGTTAGGCCTTTAAACTCTAATATACCGATATTATTCGATCTGAGTCACTTAAAATGAGTTGTAACTTGTTTTTTTGTACATCAAATTTCACCAAATTTTCAAAATATACTTGTAAACACAATACTACAAATAATAATTCCGGTGATACGTTAATAGATGAGTCAATTAAGTAATAAGCTGAATTTTTGTTTCTTGTATTTATAAAGTGTGCTACAAAATTAAGTGTCTCATCTACCATCAATTAAAGATATCTAGTACTGGAAAGATAAGCCACACTTTTGTTAACTTTGTTAACTTTTTAAATCTATATCAGACATGTCTGGTACAAAACCATTTGGTATTCATGTTAGAAAGTTATGCCTGGTCTCATTTTGTAGGTCTTCTAACTCCAAAGAAAATTTTGAAACAATGTTATTATCAAAAGTGTACCGTTGTGGCGGTAAAGTCGAAGAGGTGAAGAAAAATAAAATTAAAATTGTCCAATCAAAATTAGCTATAAACGGTTGGGTAGAGAATTCTCAACCAAATAAAAACCTTCATACAATTTTTCTCTAAGTCAAAGGATAAAACCGTCAGATGATAAAAAATAAATATTAAAAATGTAAAAAATAAATGCCAGCTATCTAACAGGATAGCCAATTTTCAACCATTTAAAAAATCTTACTACAGTTTTTCCCTAAAACAAAATGTAAATCAAAAAGTGTAAAAGTAGACGTGATAAAAATCGGAAAAAATGCCAAAACTATCCTGTGTTGCAACAAACCAGGGGTCGTCCTGGAAGTATCCTGGAACTGAAACTAAGTCATTTGATTGAAAATATAGTCTAGAGAGTGGGAAAGTTGTCGAGATTGTTTCACGTTGAACCGAAAAAGCTACAGGGCTTGGCAAATTTTCGAAGTTTTTTTTTTCATGTTATATACGGTAGAAAAATGTATAAATATATTATTCAATATTTATCTAGCAGTCTTTGTTTGTTGAAATAAAGAAATATAGAAGTTATAAATCTTTTATTGCAGCAATTACTGCAATGGGCCACTAAGTATATGTATATTTCCCTATAAATGCGCAACTGTTTTTTTTACATCAGCTATATATAATTTGAAAGTTTCCACATAATGAGAATCAAGTGCATTTATTATTTTTACATAGTTGGTTATACATTTGTAAGATCAAAGAGACTATTTATATGAATATTTATATACACGTTATAACTACGACTCGGTACGAAAAAAAAACAATGCAGTTGATTTTTATTCAGTTGTTTTTTCAAACCTACTTATGTTCGAATAATTAAAGACTAAGAATATAAAGATTTTTTATATACAAAATGGCTGAGCAGCGCTAGTGTTATATGTAAAAAAGAAAACATTAGGGTGTTTAAAAATATATATCCAATAAGAACCCTGTTTCGCTTATTATTCTCTAAAAAATTTAAACTCTATACGGAAAAGGATTTCAAACTACGTAATCACTAGTGTTCATCATGCGCTGGCCCATAAAAAATGAGCTCGGGTATCTGCCCTCCCTGCACGCCTGTTCCGTTGGTGCTCTCCGAGGAGCACTGGAATTGAAAAGTAACCGTCCCCACAGTCACCTCACTCATGCCTTCCTGTCCGAAGTAGCTCAATTCGCCGCCGTCGAGCACCGCGGACGCTGTGTAGAAGCTTTCTGGTTCGATTTGTATTGGATTGTCGAAATACACGTGGAACGTGTTGCTTGAGCCGTCCGAGAAGAATTTCGTGTTATTTTCCGCTAAAACACGGCCTAGCCGTTTCAGTTCGATTTTCACGTTGTAATCCGCGGCTCCATTAGATGAGCCGTACAGTCCAAAACCTACCACGAAAATTCGACGATCGACGGAAAATTGAATGCTGTCGCAACGGCCGCGATAGCGCCACTGGTTCGATCTGTATGCGCATGATTGGAACCTGTGGCATACCTAAGAATAATAATCTTTTTAGTCATTTTAGTAATCTCTATATTTTTTTTATGTAAACCGAAAATTACTTATGCCACTCATCAAGATTACCACTGGGTAGTGTTCAACTGAAGGTTTCGTCATAAAAAAAACTGTCGAAAATGCATTCTCATTCATTGAATAAGTGTTTTCTCCCTTTTTAAAAAAACTTCTATCTCTATAGGTCTATTAACCGTGAGGCTTTTCCGCCGGTCAAAAGAGAAGTTTAGAGGAATTTAATCATCCGGTATTTACATTAACTTCACAGAAAACCTCTTAAGGTGATTCACGTAAATTCGCCCCGATGGGATTCGAAATCAGGCTCTCCAATGCAGCGGCTATTAGCCGTGAGGCTTTTCCGCCAGTCAAAAAAGAAGCTTAGAGGAATTTAATCAACCGGTATTTACATTAAGTAAAAACGTAAAGACGTTTTCATGATCATTTTTATACAGCAGTGCTATATTCGGAAAATAAAAATTGTACGAATTGTACGTGTCGTTCTTATCTTGTGACACTATAAAATAATTTGAAAACTGCAATACCTGCGATTTTAATCCAGCCCTCGGTTTGATCGGATACTGCAAACTCGGTTTATTATTCGCTGTGAAATGGAAGAAAATATCGATGGTCTCCTGCTGCGTTAAAATCCCCAGCTGCGCGGCCCCATTAGCAAACTCCTCCAGGGTCATCGTCGGTATCCGTACCAAGTACAGCGCACTCCCCAAAACCGCCCTTTTATTCAGCGGCGTCGGTTCGATCTCCCGCCGCAGGCATTCAGCCCCGGCCCAATTCAGTGCGGCCTCTAGTAAATTCATCTCTTTACAATTGAGCGTCTCGCGGCCCAAAACGGACTCCAGTGTGGACATGTCGATGTCCACAAACCCCTCCGAACGGAGCGCCATTTCAGCCTGCAAAGAACGCACATATGAAGTGGTGGTGGTGGGAGAAGAAATAACTAGCTTTTTCAGTTTTTCAATAATCCATATATTGACAACACGTTACAGTTCATATGTACAGATCTCACACAACAAATGCAGTAAATATGTGGATTACAAAAAAACAAAATCAGCCAATAATATATTTAGAAATAAAACCATCAAAAAATTACAATAGAAAAATAAATATACAGGGAACAACACCGGATATGTATTAATTTTTTTTTGTTTGTCATTATTTATAAAATACTTGAGCATTCATTCGATACCCCTCAATGCAATTGGTTGACATTTAAGAAAGCAATCGCTACATATACATATATATGGCAGTTACGGAAAGCCTTTTACGGTATACGTATTTGTGTGTATTATTTTTGAAGCGATGGGCGTAATTTAATTCTATACCATCTAAAATCAAAACATATAGTTATTTAAAATTAAATTAAATTAAAATAAAACAGGATGCATGCTTGGTAAACAATATTCACGAATCAAGGGTAGCCACTTTGTTATTTCTGACCTCTTTCATGCCACTGCTGGCATTTGGATATCTTTCTCTGCCTATAGTATTGGCAACTGGTAGTTTAATGTACAGTTTAATGTGGATTCCGAACCACTGGAGTGTTTAGATGAGAATATCATCTACTCCGGACCAGATAAAGGTGTTTAGCAGTGAAACCCCATGCTGGCCACACCGGTTGGGGAGTGCAAATTATTTAGCTTTGTGAGGTTTAAACTCAAAATCTTCAGCGCAGCAGTCCACTACGCTACGCTACCCCCATGTAAAGTGGCTTACAAATGGTTACATATTTTCAAAAAAATCTTATTTAAACAGACTCAAGTGGAGTCGAAATTACCGTTAAATTGTAATTCCAACTGTAGTAGCAGTAAAAAAGGTTGAAAACGTTTCTTGAATTTATGTGTATTCATTTGGTTTGACTTGCTTATAACAGGTACATCCAAGGGTGCGATTTTTGAACGATTGTCAGGCACTATAATACACGAGGCAGTAGTATCAACGGCATTGCTTTCACAACCCCTGCCTCAGTGTTCTGTTTGTGCTATCGCTGTTATTGTACGTTTAAAAGAAATAAATAAGTATCAGTAGTCTCATCAGTATTTTCAACCACATAAAAAAGTTGCTTGTACAGTTTAATACGGACGCATAGTACAAGGGATATGTACTACCACGTGTAAATGGCTACCCTTGACTAGCGACTAGTGCAACTCACCTGTGCGTCTATTACTTCCCAGCACCGCTGCATCAGTTCAGGCTCCTCAAAAAGTCGCGATTGGCTCAGCAGCAAACAGGCGTTTTTTGCAGTCAGACTAGTCTCTAGGTAGTTCACGCACGCGCGCGCTAAATGCGGTACTATGTACTTCTTAGCTACGTATAGCGTTGCAAGAACAGTGTCGGCCTCCAGTTGGATTTCATCACAGTATAAATATCTACAATCAAAATATGGTTTAATAGTTCGATCATTTGTTAGGACTCTTTGTTTTGTTAATGGTTCATGATTGTTCTCTGATTAAGACGCAGTTTTCGCGGGTTGGACTACTAGTAGTAACTAATAGTAACTAGAATTCAAAATTACACTGTTGCTAGTTTTTATGTTATTTAATGTCAAAATCAGTATTTTACATAAATACATTTTTTTATGCTGTAAACGTAAATTTGTAAATATTTCCAAAATCCCTCGATAGATTTTTTTCAAAACTTCGTTATTGCATTAGCAATATATTAGTTTATTATATTCTCTGATTTAGACGCAGTTTTCGCGGGTTGGACAACTAGTAGTAACTAGTAGTAACTAGTAGTATTGTTTTTATAATTTCACGTCTTGTATCATAAATAAATTCATTAAAATTTATTTAGTAGACCCATCGCGAGCAAAGGAAAAATTTACTAGTGTAAACTAGTTTTCACTAAAGCCTTTCGTTCTTTTCTCGCTAACTTATTTTAACCAAATGAATTCGGTTCTTACTTTAATAAAGTTAAAAACGCCGAGGGCTCCACGTCGGGCACCTCGATTTCGTCCTTGCACTCGGCGAGGCCGCCGTAGAACATGGCGTAGAATACGGAGCTGCCGGTGGCGAGGACGTATTTGTGCGCGGGGATGATTTGCGTGCAGCCAGGGCTGCCCACCAGGAAGCGGATGTCGGCCATGAGGTCGTTGTTGAACATGGCGGCGTTGCGTTCGCGCACCGTGGGCTTGGTGGCCTGCCAGTTGGGGTCGAGGGTGCCTGGTGGGCCGACCGGTGTCACGCAGGGGCTGGTGGGCGGCGAGCCGGGCGCGCTCGCCGGCTGCATCACCTGCAGGTTCTCTCGCTGCGACACCACGTGTGGCGGGGACAGGCTGAGCGGGCCATTATTCAGAGTTTCCGCTGAAAAAAAACATTGTTTTATATTATTTAAAGCCCAAGCCAGTATTCCATTAAAATAGAAATTTGTATGTTTTTACTCCAAATATTGGGGAGATCCTGGCGCAGTTGTCCAATGCAAGTTACTTGTAAACATGTAGTGTTTCAAAACTATTATAAGATATTCTATGAGTACTAGCCTTGGTCAAATACAAACTAACAAAAATATCTACTGAGAGGAGAAAATCTGTTGGCCAAGAATAGATACGAGTAAAAAACAAAAAAAATTGTTTTATCTTTTTTGAAAAACGGGAGGTGCGAGATGGGCACGCTTTTCCAAACTGATTCGAACAGCGAGGAAGTGGGGAGGCGGAGGCGATTGCCCACGCCTTATCATCTAAGCCGGTACCGCGCCTCCGCACATTTGCCTCCAAAGGTAGTTTTAGACAAAACAATTTCTTGACTCAAAAGTTAGTCAAGATGCGAGACCCTGAATTTTTAAATATTTAAACAATCACTTGATGGATATTTTTTTAATTTCGCGAATTTATAGCAATATTTTAGTTTATCTATAAAAGTTAAAAATGAAAAAATACGAGGTTACTAATTTTCATCATATTTAATGCCAAAGTCGGAATTTCATTCAAATACAATCGTGTAGGTTTTAACAGCCAATTTGTAAATATTTCAAAAATCCCTCGATGAATATTATTCAAACTTCGCTAATGCATTATAAATTTATTAGTCTACCCTTTAAAATCATAATCAGAAAATACGGGACTTTTAGATTTCATGCAATTTAAAGTCAAAGTCAATATTTCATAAAAATATGATTTTATATCCTTTAAACCCCAAATTTGTAAATATTTAAACAATCACTCGATGGATATTTTTAAAACTTCGTTAATCTATTAGCAATATTTTAGTTTATCTATTAAAGTTAAAAATGAAAAAAAAAATACGAGGTTGATAATTTTTATCATTATTATCATATTTAATGCTAAAGTCAGAATTTCATTCAAATACAATTTTGTATGTTTTAACAACCAATTTGTAAATATTTTAAAAATCCCTCGATGGATATTTTTCAAACTTCGTTTATTAATTAGCAATATACTAGTCTATATATTAAAGTAATTATCCAAAATTACGAGTTTACTAGTTTTGATGTTATTTAATCGTAAAGTCAGAACTTACCAACATACCAAAATACATTTTTATATGCAGATTTTTCAATAATTCCTCAAAGTTTTTTTTGCAAACTGTACAAATGTATTGGCAATATATTGGTTTATATATAACTCAAAATCCAAAATTACACTGTTGCTAGTTTTTATGTTATTTAATGTCAAAATCAGTATTTTACATATAAATACGATTTTTTTATGCTGTAAACGTAAATTTGTGAATATTTCCAAAATCTCTCGATAGATTTTTTTATCAACTTCGCTATTGCATTAGCAATATATTTGTTTATCTATTCAAGTCATAAACCAAAATTACGGGGTTGCTAGTTTTCATACTGTTTGCTGCCAAAGTCTGTATTTTATAAAAATACGATTGTATATGTTTAAATTGCAAATTTGAAAATATTTCAAAAATCGCTTGATGAATATTTTTAAAACTTCGCTAATATATTAGTATATCTATTGAAGTCATAATCAAAACATACGGTGTTGCTCGTTTTCATGCTATTTGATCCCAAAGTCTGTGTTTCATAAAAATAGGATTTTGCAGGGTTTAATCTCAAATTTAGAAATACATAAAAAACCTGATGAGTATTTTTCAAACATGCTAACAATAATACATTAGCAATATTATTAGTTCTCATACTATTTTCAAATATGCTAACAATAACACATTAGCAATATTGCTAGTTCTCATACTATTTACTGCCTTTTGCAGTATTTATATCATAGAAATGTGATTTTGTTTGTTTAGCTGTAAATTTCTAAATATTGCAAAAATCTCTTGATTGATATTTTTCAAACTTTGTTAATACATTGGCAATATATTAGTCTATTTATTAAAGTAATAAACAGTTACAGGGTTGCTATTTTGTAAATATTTTCAAAATCCCTCGATAGATATTTTTCAAAACTTCGCTAATGCATTAGCAATATATTAGTTTATTTATTGAAGTCATTAACCAAAATTACGGGGTTGTTAGTTTTCATACTATTTGATGCCAAAGTGTGTATTTTATAAAAAATACTATTTTATGTTTTAATTACAAATTTCTAAATATTTAAAAAAAACCTTGATGGATACTTTTCAAACTTCGTTAATACATTGGTAATATATTAGTCTATTTATTAAAGTAATAAAAAGTTACAGGGTTGCTATTTTTTATGTTATTTAATAACAAAATCCATATTACATAAAAATACGATTTTTTATGTTTTAAACGCAATTTGTAAATATTTTCAAAATCCCTCGATAGATATTTTTCAAAACTTCGCTAATGATTAGCAATATATTAGTTTATTTATTGAAGTCATTAACCAAAATTACGGGGTTCTTAGTTTTCATACTATTTGATGCCAAAGTGTGTATTTTATAAAAAAAATACTATTTTATATGTTTTAATTGCAAATTTCTAAATATTTAAAAAACCCCTTGATGGATATTTTTCAAACTTCGTTAATACATTGTCAATATAGTAGTCAATCTATTAAAGTAAAAAAAGTTACAGGTTTGCTATTTTTTATGTTATTTAATAACAAAATCAATATTTCATAAAAATACGATTTTTTATGTTTTAAACGCAATTTGTAAATATTTTCAAAATCCCTCGATAGATATTTTTCAAAACTTCACTAATGCATTAGCAATATATTAGTTTATTTATTGAAGTCATTAATCAAAATTACGGGGTTGTTAGTTTTCATACTATTTGATGCCAAAGTCTGTATTTTATAAAAAAATACTGTTTTATATGTTTTAACTGCAAATTTCTAAATATTAAAAAAAAGCCCTTGATAGATATTTTTAAAACTTCGTTAATACACTGGCAATATATTAGTCTATTTATTAAAGTAATAAAAAGTTACAGGGTTGCTATTTTTTATGCTATTTAATAACAAAATCCATATTTCATAAAAATACGATTTTTTATGTTTTAAACGCAATTTGTAAATATTTTCAAAATCCCTCGATACATATTTTTCAAAACTTCGTTAATGCATTAGCAATATATTAGTTTATTTATTGAAGTCATTAACCAAAATTACGGGGTTGTTAGTTTCCATACTATTTGATGCCAAAGTATTTATTTTATAAAAAATACTATTTTATATGTTTTAACTGCAAATTTCTAAATATTTAAAAAACCCTTGATGGATATTTTTCAAACTTCGTTAATACATTGGTAATATATTAGTCTATTTATTAAAGTAATAAAAAGTTACAAGGTTGCTATTTTTTATGTTATTTAATAACAAAATCAATATTTCATAAAAATACGATTTTTTATGTTTTACATGCAAATTTGTAAATATTTCCAAAATCCCTCGATAGATATTTTTCAAAACTTCGCTAATCCATTAGCAATATATTAGTTTATCTATTGAAGTCATTAACCAAAATTACGGGGTTGCTAGTTTTCATACTATTTGATGCCAAAGTCTGTATTTTATAAAAAATACTATTTTATATGTTTTAACTGCAAATTTCTAAATATTTAAAAAAAAACCTTGATGGATATTTTTCAAACTTCGTTAATACATTGGCAATATAGTAGTCAATCTATTAAAGTAAAAAAAGTTACAGGTTTGCTATTTTTTATGTTATTTAATAACAAATTCCATATTTCATAAAAATACGATTTTTTATATTTTAAACGCAATTTGTAAATATTTTCAAAATCCCTTGATAGATGTTTTTCAAAACTTCGCTAATGATTAGCAATATATTAGTTTATTTATTGAAGTCATTAACCAAAATTACGGGGTTGTTAGTTTTCATACTATTTGATGCCAAAGTCTGTATTTTATAAAAATACTATTTTATATGTTTTAATTGCAAATTTCTAAATATTTAAAAAAAACCTTGATGGATATTTTTCAAACTTCGTTAATACATTGGCAATATAGTAGTCAATCTATTAAAGTAAAAAAAGTTACAGGTTTGCTATTTTTTATGTTATTTAATAACAAATTCCATATTTCATAAAAATACGATTTTTTATATTTTAAACGCAATTTGTAAATATTTTCAAAATCCCTTAATAGATGTTTTTCAAAACTTCGCTAATGATTAGCAATATATTAGTTTATTTATTGAAGTCATTAACCAAAATTACGGGGTTGTTAGTTTTCATACTATTTGATGCCAAAGTCTGTATTTTATAAAAATACTATTTTATATGTTTTAATTGCAAATTTCTAAATATTTAAAAAAAAACCTTGATGGATATTTTTCAAACTTCGTTAATACATTGGCAATATAGTAGTCAATCTATTAAAGTAAAAAAAGTTACAGGTTTGCTATTTTTTATGTTATTTAATAACAAAATCCATATTTCATAAAAATACGATTTTTTATGTTTTAAACGCAATTTGTAAATATTATCAAAATCCCTCGATAGATATTTTTCAAAACTTCGCTAATTCATTAGCAATATATTAGTTTATCTATTGAAGTCATTAACCAAAATTACGGGGTTGTTAGTTTTCATACTATTTGATGCCAAAGTCTGTATTTTATAAAAAATACTATTTTATATGTTTTAATTGCAAATTTCTAAATATTTAAAAAACAAACCTTGATGGATATTTTTCAAACTTCGTTAATACATTGGCAATATATTAGTCTATTTATTAAAGTAATAAAAAGTTACAGGGTTGCTATTTTTTATGTTATTTAATAACAAATTCCATATTTCATAAAAATACGATTTTTTATGTTTTAAACGCAATTTGTAAATATTTTCAAAATCCCTCGATAGATATTTTTCAAAACTTCGCTAGTGCATTAGCAATATATTAGTTTATTTATTGAAGTCATTAACTAAAATTACGGGGTTGTTAGTTTTCATACTAGTTGATGCCAAAGTCTGTATTTTATAAAAAATACTATTTTATATGTTTTAACTGCAAATTTCTAAATATTTAAAAAATCCCTCGATGCATATTTTTCAAACTTCGTTAATACATTAGCGTTATATTAGTATATCTATTGAAGTCATAATCAAAAATTACGGTGTTGCTCGTTTTCATGCTATTTGATGCCAAAGATTTTGTATCTTTTAATCTCGAATTTATAAATATATCAATAATTCCCTGGTAAGTATCTTTCAAACGCATTTTCAATAGTGTTACTTCTCATACTATTTATTGCCAAAGACAGTATTATCATAAAAATGTGATTTTATAAGGTTAACTCTGAATATGTTTTAATATAATTAATTTAAATATTTAATATTTTCTTACATTTTGTTAATAACAAAGTAATCTAATTGCTTATAATCTCGTTTTTATCGAAACTAGTAGTTTTTTTTTTCGAGTAATGATGCATTTAACTAAAATAATGATACATATAATTTTTCAAATAAAAAAACACTAGTGGCACCCCTGCTATAAAAATGAAATCAGTTTTCAAACAATTTGTTTGGATTTTAATCATTGACTAAACATTTTATCACTCAGATAAACACATGTCGTTTTCTTATCGCTTGCACATATCCCAGATATCATTTTGCAAGCACCAAACATCAACAATAACATTGCATCTAGCTATAAAGAATTCAATAAACAAATAAATACAAGAAGCGGTCGATTCTGCGCAGACGGCGTCCGATAAATCTCTGCACAAGAAACTCCCGGCTGCTCCAAATAACATCGCCTTACCGTTCATCCAGGCGTTCGTCTGGGACACCGACATGTTGTCCTGCATTTTCCGCACGGGCTTGGTGGAAATTTTCGAGTACAGATTCGACATCGCCATCGCTCCGACGCTCGCTAGTGCGCTGCGATCACCGACAACACCCGCAACATCACCACACCGACGCCATTTTATACGCGAAGAGGAGAATGAACGCCGAGCGCGCACGCAGCGCGTTCGAGTTTATGCAACCAAAGCGGCGACGCCACGGCGACGCTTCTTCGATTTTATATATAATAATACTATTTTAAACTCTACTGTATACTAAAAACAGCCGTGAGGCTTTTTCATCGACAGGGGAGAAGCTTAGAAGAGTGATCACCCGGTATTTAAGTTTAATCTTTAACTTCACATAAACCCTCTGAAAACTGTCACCTTTCACAGTTTTCAGAGGGTTTCTGTGAAGTTAAACATTGCAGTTAAATACCGGGAGAATTCGCCCCGATGTGGTTTGAACTCAAGCTCCCAATGCTCAGTATGAAACGAAGGGCGACTCTAACCATTGGGCCATGTAATATGCCTCTGCCCAGCTCTAGTAAACACTAGGCATTTAATACTAGGGGAGTACTGGCCTAGTATGGTCAGCATTGGCAGCTCCTCACCCGCCAAAGTTTTGCAGCTTGCACGCAAAATTGACTAGTGGGACGAGTGGCCCAATTTGAGGCCTAAGTGTCTGTAGCTATGCTACCCTCCAGCCAACTATTCAGAACTATCCAGAACTAACCATTGGGCCACTGAGCTATGTAAAATATGACGCAGAATACAATCAGAAAATTGTGGCTTGTTGTGGTGTCGAGATTTAAAATAATTCAATAGCGTACAATATATTTAATTAAAGTTCTTTACTGTTTTTTATTGTAGTATTTATTAGTTATGGTTCTTTGTTATCATTTTACAGAAGAAGGATAACAAAGAACCAAGAAATACCACAAAAAAAAAACATGCGACGACAACGTAACTGCTATGCTAGCAAGAAACCTCAGAAGAAGCGACAACTTCACAATTATCCTTCCTTCTCTACATATATCATTCTCACCATCTGTGCTACACTCAAATGATCTAACAAGATCACAAGATTGTTACGATTTTTACTTTGTTTTGCATCACACTTTAGTTAAAACTTAAAAGTAAAAAATCGTTTTATTTATCATATATAATTGTTATAAAAAAACTCAAATCTATTAACAATGATTCATTTATAAGGCTTGATTCATACAATTCAATTAAATATTATTCCCCCCTCAATAGTCACTATAGCAAAGTTTATGAATCACGTCTTATAAATGAATCATTGGGTTTGTTGATTTGATTCTCAATCGGCTTCCTTTTTATATATTTTATGTCTGAACCCTCAATCTCTTTTAGTTATCGAGATACAGTGTATAATAGGCGTTTTTAATACGAGAATCGAGATATACAGGATGTCCCTAAAGGTCGTTTTAGACAAGACAATTTCTTAGCTCAAAAGTTGTTCAAGAAATGAATTCATATATCCTCCTCCCATACAATTTGTCCTTGACTATATAACGCGTTATATTTTTCCATGCGATCTACTATCCAATTCTATATTTCAAATAATTTGCTGTATGATATGAGACAATTGTCTTGCATCTTGACTAACTTTTGAGTCAAGAAATTGTCTTGTCTAAAACAACCTTAAAGTATAGAATAAATTTGATAAAACCATTATTTATGATTTTTGCTCGGATTTTAAATTTTATATTTTTAATGAAAGTGTTAATTGTTTTCGACCATTTTTGAATGTGCAAATGACGTCGTCGACATTTTTTCAAATGACAACCCTATTTTTTTATTCATTTTCCTGCAATCATGCAAAATCTAGCGGATTTTTCTTCAACTACTGTTACTAAATTGCGCGTCACGGGTCTACAATGTGCTTATGCAATTTCGATGTCCTCTTGTATACCATCATTGTCCCCCTGTGACTGTTATATCTTTACGAAACTCAAAAAACATTTGAGAGGGCATGGATTTTTACCGAAGGACGACTTGGAAAACGCTGTCATATACTGTAGAATTACCAAAAGAATTTTTTCGACTGTATAGCGTTATTAGAAAAATGTGGAATAAGTGTATGACTTAATGACGTATGACTTAATCTCGTATGACTTAATAACTATGACTTTATTCGTAGGTAAAAGTAAAAATAAATGTAAAATATAATTTTGATTGAGTTAATGATTTATGACTTAATCTGGTATGACTTAATAACTATGACTAATCATAGGTAAAAGTAAAAATAAATGTAAAATATAATTTTGATTGAGTTTATGACTTATGACTTAATCTCGTATGACTTAATAACTATGACTTTGTTCTTAGGTAAAAGTAAAAGTAAATGTAAAATATAATTTTCATTGTCCTGTAACTTCTTGTTTTCATAACTAGGTAGATAACATATAAAAACTCCCCTGGTATATAATAAAATTGGTATTATTAACAAAATTCGATCATCGACTGTTTCTTGTCTTACAACCCCGTTATAATTTGAAAGAATACGAACCCAGTTTGCAGAGTGTTCGTCCGCACACAATGCACAATTGGAACTAATTAATGACGGAACCGAGTGCAACGGCGCACGATTGTTTCAGCATGATTTCCATTGCTAATTCCGATTGCCCTCTGGTTTTACAAACGTCGTCGACGTTAGTACGTTATTTTTTTTTTATTCCCTTCATAATAGCTCCACGTTCGTCAAATTAATAAACGCGCGCGAGCGACCTTTCATTGTTGTCGGGCAGCGGCACCGTGATTGTCTTTTATCGGCGCGGCATGGAAGTTTGTAAACATTGCGTATGGGGAAAGAGAATGAAAGAATGAAGTGAATGAATAAATTATTATATCGGGCGGGAGGGAAGTTGTATAAGTATTATGTTGGTTTTTTATTTGGGGGGGGGGGGCAGACTTTTAATTGCTTTGGAGGGTGGTTATTGTTGAAAGTTTAGAAATTGGAGTCGTAAAAAAAACAGTTTGATAAAAGACGGGATGGGATTTTAATGAGTAAATTTGGAATTTTCAGATAGAAATTGTTGTTTCTGTATCTAGATAGTTTACTGCATTTTTTTTTGTTATTTTGTGGCAGTGATGCTTTTCCGCCGGTAAAGGGAGAAGCTCAGAGGAGTTTAATCACCCTTTCATTAACCCCGACACCTTTCAACAGTGATATTATTATAATTTTTTTAATGTCAATCTATTTTTTTATTTATTCAGAAAGATATTCAAATTCTCAACACATATTGTTATTATTTGCATGACCTCTCTAGATTCCTATATCCGGTCGGCTACCCGCGGGCTGCACGCTATCCGTTATTTTCTATGATTAAATTAATGTCATTTATTAATTTAAGACTAATTAAAAAAAATTATGTGAAAAATAATGTAATGCATAGTTCAAGCCATTTGAAATAGTGGATGGACATAGTTTGGTTGGTGGGGGACACCCGCCCACCCCACCTTTGCTGATATAGTTTTTCCATAGGATGACACTCTTCTTTGAATAGTTTAAACAATATAAAACATCTATATCCATTGAAAAAACTATGCGAGCGAAGATGGGGTGAATTGGTTAAACTTCTTGGGAAGTGTGTTATCCCATGAAAAAAGGATGCAAGCACAGGTGGGGTGGGTGGGGGGTCCCTGCCAACCAAACTATACCCGTCCACTATTTCAAATGGCTTGAACTATGAACTACACTATTTATCCATAACTTTTTATATATATATAAAAAAATATATAGGGAACAATGTAGTGTAGAGTTCAAGTCATTTGGGATAGTGAATGTCTATAGTTTGGTTGGTGGGGACCCCCACCCACCCCACCTGTGCTTGCATCCTTTTTTCATGGGATAACACACTTCCCAAGAAGTTTAACCAATTCAACCTTGATACACTACCAACCAAACTATACACATTCACTAACCCAAATGACTTGAACTCTACACTACATTGTTCCCTATATATTTTTTTAATTAAATTTAAATTAATAAATGAAATTAATTCAATCATATAATATTATAGATAAATAGTGTCGTGCAGTGTTTAAGCCATTTGTAATAGTGGATGGGCATAGTTTGGTTGGTATGGACCACCCGCCCACCCCACCTTTATTCGCATAGTTTTTTCAATGGATATAGATGTTTTATATTGTTTAAACAATTCCAAGAAGAATTGTATCTTATGAAAAAAACTATGCGAACAGAGGTGGGGTGGGCGGGGGTTTCATACTAATTAAACTATGCCCGTACACAATTTCAAATGGCTTGAACTATGCACTACACTATTATCCGTTATTTTCTATGATTAAATTAATGTCATTTATTAACTTAAGACTAATTAAAAAAATATTTGTGAAAAATAATGTAGTGCATAGTTTAAGCCATTTGAGGACATTTGTAACTTACTGAAGGTCGTTTTAGACAAGACAATTTCTTAGCTCAAAAGTTGTTCAAGAAATAAATTTATATATCCTCCTCCCATTCAATTTGTCCTTGACAAATAGAACGCGTTATATTTTTCCATTCGATCTACCATCCAATTCAATATTACAAATAATTTGTTGTATGATACGTGACAATTTAGATTGTCTCGCATCTTGACTAACTTTTGAGTCAAGAAATTGTCTTGTCTAAAACGATCTTAAGCGTGAATTACATTGTACTAGATTTGTTAAGAAACTTCGATGATAATTGCAACTAAAAAGTTTAGCAAGTTTCTAGACGACTCTAGTACAATGTATTTCAGGTTTTAAATATCTATTGGAATTTTAAATAGAAATATGCATTTGTAGACAATAATAATATATGTCGGAGCGAGTGTAGATGCATAGCGATGTATTAATCAGATATTCACATATCGTGATATTTTATTACTAATAATAATTAGTAAGGTCATGTACTTTTTCTACTACAATCATACCTTCATCGAGATAAAATTGTCGCCTCCGCGACAGCGGGTGACAGTCATCGATGTCCTCCTCCAGTGTGAACAAATTTTCGAGCACAGAAACCCCACTGTGCTGCTCGAAGGTATCACGCGGCTTGCTCACATAGTGTGCGCATCTGTAGAGCAGATACCAGACGTCGGTTTGGCTTAGCACCCAGGCCAGAGCGTGGCGACCCGTACTCAACT
Organism: Lordithon lunulatus; assembly: GCA_963942505.1. Classification (NCBI taxonomy): domain Eukaryota; kingdom Metazoa; phylum Arthropoda; class Insecta; order Coleoptera; family Staphylinidae; genus Lordithon; species Lordithon lunulatus. Next base: position 56,516,101 of record OZ012668.1, on the reverse strand, counting down.
CTGCCCCGAGCATGCTCCACCCCTCTAGAGCATTCAGCTACTACAGCAACATCAAAATCCCACTGAAATAGAAAAAAAAAGAATTAGAAAATTGATTGCATAACAGAAATGCATCGTAATATAATAGTTTAGGTTCAAAGAGAAATAGAAGTAGAAAACTATGAACATAAGAAACCAATTTGATGCATTTATAAATGTGTAAACTATAGTTTATAAGATTTTATTTATTTTAAAGAGTTCATATTCATCACATTTAAAATATATAATATAATCTACAAATCTAAGGCTGAAAGACCACGGTCGATGGCATCATGTATATATATATATCTTGTATGTATTTATGTTACAATAATAACCTCTGGCGCCGATAAAGGTGAGGAGTATATTGGGCGGCATATAGCGACGACAACAAAGGCAAGAATAGCAAATAAAAATAGCGCCAGGGCCAACGAATAAAAATAAAAGAGGTAGAGAAACGGATAGCGAGGACAGAGACATACAAAATCAGAAAGAAACCGTTAGAAAAAACAAAAAAATACTGAGATCACCAGCATCACAAAGAAGATTAGAAGAAACAGAAAAAAATTGCAACGGTGAAACGAACATTGACAAAGATACAATGGAAGAACTAAAACAAATGATTATAGAACTAATGAGGAAGATGGAAGAAAACATGTCACAAATAAAACAGGAAATAAAAGAGATGAAGACCGAAATGAACAATAAGGAAGAAACATGGAAAGAAGAAAAGAGAACATTGGAAGTCAGAATAGAAAAACTAGAAAATAAAGCAGAAATTGAAGAGAAGAGAAGAAGAAAAAATAACATAGTAATAAGAGGTCTAGCCAAGATAGATAACATAGAAGAGGTAAGATCACTCATCAAAGAGAAACTGGAAGTGGAGACAGGGGTTAACAAAATACAAAAAATAAACACAGGCCCAGAACGAAATATAATAATAGTGGAAATCCCAAGCTGGGAAGAAAAACAAAAAATAATGAAAGCAAAATATAAACTGAGAAATACAACGATATATATATAGACGATGATCTAACGGAAGAGGAGAGAAAAATACAAAGAGAGATAAGAAACATAGCAAAATTGGAAAAAAGAAAAAGGAAAACACGTAAAAATAGGATATAGAAAGATAATAGTAGACAATGAAATATACATATGGGACAAAAAGGAGAAAGGAGTCGTAGCCAAAGATAATGGGGTGAAAGTAACCAATCCAAAAAACTACTAGCAAAAGAGAAAACGGACGGAAGCAAAAATACAAAGAATACTGCGAGGAAAGGGACAACGAACAAAAGAAAGAAGAACAAACACAATAAATGGAAACAAAGAAAAGAGTACAGTAAAAAAAAGAAAAATATGGAAAATTGGGATTTGGAATATCAGGAGTATAAATGGAAAGGAAAAAGAGCTGGAAGAAGAATTTGAGAAAGCTGAACTAGACTTCTTAGTGGTAACAGAAACAAAAAAGAAGGGGAAGGGAGAGTACAAAATGAACAAGGAACATATATTCATATATAGCGGTGTAGATAACAATCGGAGAGCCGCAGCAGGGGTAGGTTGTATAGTGAATAAAAAACTGAAATCGAATATATATAAATGGGATGCAATTACGGAGAGGATTTTGTCTATCGAAGTTAGAGATCAAAGAAACGGCTACCATAAAACTATCATAGCAGTGTATGGACCAAACGAAGATGATACTGCGTGCAACAAAGAAACATTCTGGGAGCAGCTCAACGAAACAACAGAAAAAGCCAAAGGAGAAGTGTACGTGGCGGGAGACTTCAACAGCAGAATTGGAAACGAAGTAAAAGATAATGACGCGATGAGAGGAAGATATGGAGAAGGCGTACTCAACGAAAATGGTAAGAAAGTGCTAGATTATTGTAGAATGAATAATCTAGTAATAACGAATACACTATTCAAACACAAGGACATACACAAATACACCAGGGAAGTGATAAGCAGGAACGAAAAATCTATAATAGACTATGTATTAGCAGAACAAGGGAAAAGGAACAAAATAATAGACACAAGAGTAAAGAGAAGTTACGAAATTGGAAGTGATCACTATCTAGTAGAGACGAAAATAAAGGAAGTCTACCAAGATAGCGATAAAAAAAAGCAGAGACCAAATATAGCAATAAACTACAACAAGATAAGAACATACAAACTAAGGGAAAAAGAAATAGCAAAAATCTATAAAGAGAAACTAGAGGAGAAATTAGTAAAGGGCAACTATAGACAAGAAGTAGAGGAAATGTGGAATAAATTAAAGAAAAATATACTGGAGACAGCACAAGAGACATGTGGGACAAAGCAAAACACAAACAAGAAGCAGCAGACAGCATGGTGGTCGCAGGACATAAGAGAGAAAATAAAGGAAAAGAAAAAAGCATGGCAAAGATACCTAAATGACAAAAATAGTAAAAACTACGAAGAATACAGTTTAAAGAGGAAAATAGTAAAAGATAAGGTCAGAATAGCAAAGAGCAGGGAATGGGAAAAGTTCGGAGAGACAATGGAGAAAAATGCAAAGGAAAACCAAACATTATTCTATAAAACACTAAAACTAAACAGAAAAGAAAAAGGACAAGAAGTAAATTATATACAAGACAATCAAGGAATATTGCTAAAGAACAACGAAAAAATACTGGAAAGATGGAAAGAATATTTTGAAGACTTACTATCACAAAATGGTAGAAATGAACAGAAGACAAGAGAGCAGAACGACTCGGAAGCAGATATAGAGATGATCAATGGAAAAGAAATACTAGAGATAATAAGGGAAATGAAAATAGGGAAATCACCAGGACAAGACCAGATCACAACGGAAATGATTAAACATATGGGACCTGCAGGTAACGAAATACTACTAAATTAATAAACGAAATATGGAGGACGAATAAAATACCCAAAGATTGGCAAGTATCGTTAATCGTACCGATACACAAGAAAGGCGATAAGACAAAATGTTCAAACTATAGGGGTATAACACTCATAAGCATAGGTATGAAGATCTTAGAAAAAACAATTAACAAAAGAATACTAGCAAAAATAGAGCAGGCGCTAGAAGAATCGCAATGTGGATTTAGGAAAGGAAGATCCACACAGAACAACATTTTCACGATAAAACAAATCACAGAAAAAAGAATTGCAAATAATAAAAACACATACCTAGGATTCATCGACCTGGAAAAGGCATTCGACATGATACCAAGAAATAAATTCTGGAAAATCTGGAAGAGAGAGTTGTAGAAAGAAAGACAGTCGAATTAATACAAAACATATACAACAACAACACCAATGCAATAATACACAAGGGACAAACATCAAGAACATTTCAGACAACCACTGGACTAAGACAAGGAGGCGGGCTCAGTCCTACATTATTTAACATATACATGGATGAAATAATGAAGAGCATGAAACCAGAAACCAAAAAAGCAAATATAGGGTACAAAAACATGCAAGTTGTAAAAATATCGGAAGGAGCATTCGCTGATGATGTCGTAGTGATAGCAGAAAATGAAGGTAATCTGCAGCACAACCTTAGTGTATGGAACAGACACCTAGAAAAGTATAACATGAAAATGAACTATAACAAAACAAAAGTGATGGTATTAGGAAACCGGAAAGAACAAATAAATATAAAGATAGAACAACACACAATAGAACATGTAGAAGAATTCAAATACCTGGGAGTAGCACTGATAGAAGACGGAAAAATGGAAGGCGAACTTAGTACCAGAATAAACAACACAGCTAAAACATACCACACATTGAGCAATATACTGATTAACAAGAAAGAGATCAGCAGAAGGACAAAAATAAATATATATAAAAGCATATATAGACCTATACTGACATATGGAAGCGAGACGTGGAAGCTAACGAAGAGGGACAAAAGTAGAATACAGGCAATGGAAATGAAATATCTCAGAGGAGTAAAACAAGTTACGAGAAGAGACAGAATAAGAAATGATGACATCAGAGAAGAACTGGGAATTGAAGCTGTAGATAAGTATATAGAAAAGAAACAACTAAACTGGTGGGGTCATTTAATTAGGATGGACAAAAAATCAAACAAAACATGTATGGGAAGCAAGAACTGAAAATAAAAGAAGAAGAGGTAGACCAAGAAAAGAGTGGGACAACATAATAGAGGACATAATAATCAAGAAAGGAAAAACAGTCAAGCAAGCAAGAGAACTGGCGAAGAACAGAAAGGAGTGGAAAGAATTTACAAATGTATAAACAACAGTAATTGTAAACTATAATAATGTTAATAATGTTAATGTAATAGCCTACACCGAAAGGTAAAAGGCAATTGATAATATATATATATATATATATATATATATATATATATATATATATATATATATATATATAATATAATCTAGAAATCTACTTACACTATAAAATATGTCATATTGTAAATAATTATTAAATTTAAAAAAATGCTCTTTAAATAAAATCTTATAAATTATAGTTAAGATTTGATTTAAATAGTTCATATTTGTCACATTTAAATTATATAATATAATCTACAAATCTACTTAGACTATAAAATATGTCATCTTGTAAATAATTACTGATTTTTAAAAAAAAATCTGTGCACTATCACAGAAACCTCGTGTCACCGTTTGTTGCAAGGAAAGCGTGTTGCGAAATGTGCCAAGTGTGTGCAATAATATTCTGCAGCTCGAGTGAACTAGAACCGCTTGGTATATATTTTTTTGTTTGTTCATTTCGGCTCCAATTTCCAATTAATTTAGACTGAGCAGAGAGCGCGACGGTGGCAGCGTTTTCTCCGGAAAAATTAACCCATTGTTGGGGGACCGCGGACAGACGACAAAATCCGCAAATTGAATTTTCCTTAATTAAGCACTGGCAGGAAATGCGAAAAACAAATTGCACGAGACGTACAGACATAAAATAAATGTGCAACGAGTTTATTGTTTGCTATTGTGACAGAAATTAGATTATTAATAATACAACTAGATGGTTAGTTGTAGTAGTTTGAAAATAAAATATGTCCGTTGTATGTTTTTAAATAAAATTTAACAAACGTATCCACTATAAACATAAAACATACACTTATTTTTAATATTTAAAATAAGTGCAATAGAAGTTAGCATTTTATGTTTATAGTGGTTACGTTTGTTAAATTTTATTTAAAAACATACAACGGACATATTTTATTATCAAACTACTACAACTAACCATCTAGTTGTAGTTATATATTATGATGACTGAAGAACTAACCTCATGAGCTAGTGCAGTGTGGATTATGCGTAAAGGCATAGTATTATTTGATTAGAAAAATAATATACAATAAATATACAATATCAATATGTAGTTAATATAAATATATTTTAAGTTTTTAGTATTATTATAATTAAAAATTTATTTGTATGTTTGAAACAATGGGGGAATAAACTTATTATTATTATAAACGTAAACAATTTTTGTTTTAATTCGTCGCAACTACAGTACCTTCCTTGTAGTGTAGTTTTTTTTTCCCGGAAAGTTATCGCATTTTTCGACAATAAAGCACCTTACACGATCAATAATACTGTCACTATTTTAGAATAATAACAGTATTACTGTACGATAATATGTTTAAAATGTTCATTATTCTAAAATATTGACCGTATTACCTATCATGTAAGGTGTTTATCGAGATAATTGATTACGTGATAAATATAAAAGGATGATCGAAGCAAATACTGACAGTACTAGGACTGACAGTATTATTGACCGTGTAAGGTGCCTTAAACTTAGAAAATGTGAAGACGTTTTCACTAAAACTAATAATACATGTATAAGGTTGGTATTGTCCTGGTATTGTCATCCTTATACATGTATTCGTAAAGTAAAAATTGCTATACATACAAATCACTCAATACTCCAATTACATATTAAATAAAAAACATAAAAAATACAACCCTCGATGAAATACAACCCCCACTTTTACACTGTCAACACAAAAGTCATAACAGCTAGGTCGGTTGGCTTCAAAACATTGTGTTCGTTTTTATATAATAGAGATTTAATTAACATGTCACTATTGCCAACAAGAGGTTGATAATTTTTGATATACACTAACAATTTGTTCTATAAAGACTATTAAATACATATAATTTTTAGCGTTTACATATTAAATTAGTACATAAACAACACCTTTCATGAGGCAGGTCTTATATTCAGAACACGCGAATTTTTAAGTTAAACATTCAAGAATTTAGATTCTATATTTATTAGTTACATCTGGGACACACGTAGTATTTTACGGCTTACATATACGAGCCCTAACAACTTAACCCTTGCAGCACTGGAATTTTAAATTTGAAAATATTTTTGTCTTTGTTTAATTATTATTACACTTAGGGCCGGTTCTACAATTGACAACTTAACCCTTGCAGCACTGGAATTTTAAATTTGAAAATATTTTTTTCTTTGTTTAATTATTATTACACTTAGGGCCGGTTCTATAATTGACATTCATCCGGAGAATAAGGCTATTCGTGGAATAAGTTTGAGATTTGAACGCCAAGATCTCAAACTTATTACTTTCTTTAATTCAATTATTTTCATTTATTAATTTAAGACTAATTCGTAAAAAATAATTGTGAAACAATGTAGTGCATAGTTCAAATCATTTGAAATCGTGGAGGGGGATAGTTTGGTTGCTAGGGGCCGCCCGCCCACCCCACCTTCTCTCGCATAGTTTTTTCATTATATGCAGATTGTTTTACATTGTTTAAACAATTCCAATAAGAGTGTTATCCCATGGAAAATAAAATGCGAACCACGGTGGGGCGGGCGGGGGTTCCCCACAAACCGAACTATGCCCGTCCACTATTTCAAATGATCTGAACTATGAACTACATTGTTTCTGACATTATTTTTCACAAATTAGGCGTTAATTAATAAATGAAAATAATTCAATCATAAAATGTAATGAAAAAACAAAATATTTATTTAAATAATCGTTCAAGTACTAGGAAGGACCCTATACTAGTGAAATTTTTTGGGTTTTATGATTTCAATTGACCTGCTTGACTTTCATGATGATGATCACCGCAAGCCTCATCAAAAAAAGAGGGTTTCGGGGAAAGGGCCATAACTCCGCCAATTATGATTTTTTTTTATAAACTAATACTTATTTTTTTCACTAAAAAACGTACTATTAATAAATTATAATTTTGTTGCAAAAAAATTATTGCTACATACCTTTACAAAAATTCAAACTTTCCTCAATTTTTCCGCACAAAAAGACATATAACCCCTTAAAATAACTTGTGGGAATGAAATCTAGTGATTTAAAGCAAACATATAGGCACAGTAAGTAAAGTTTTGTAACTATTATGATGGCAATAATAATAAATAAATAAAAAATAATAAGTCATATATAAGTGTGAATCCACCTCATAGCAATCTACATATCTAGATTTCGATCTTATTAGATCTTGTCAGTGTAGCTCAGCTAGAGAGGATGAATTCACACAATATCTCGAGTTTATATACAAAAATAGTACAACTTACCCTCGAAGAGGGAAGTTAAACGCCATCTGGGTGTGCATTGCTAATTGATGTGGTGCCACCAGATGGCGTTTAACTTCCCTCTTCGAGGGTAAGTTGTACTATAATAATAAGTACAATAAATTCTTTATCTAGGACATTTTAATTTATTTTTCTTAGAAAACTGATATTTTTTGTGCCATCAAAGGTCTAATCGCAAAGGTTGTTTAAGTTGTTTGACATTTGTGCTGACAATTTCTATCACAATGACGTTTTCAATGTGTTCATTCAATAACGTATGGGACCTATACATTTTATGGGATGTTGGTGAATACATCATCATGCATCAGTGAAGAATGTGTAGCATATAATAAGAGTATTATAACGAAAATAATTTATAATCGTGTTTCTATTAAATGAACTGAAAACTAGACCACGTAAAAAATAAGAGTCAAGGCAATAATTAATATATAATTACATACATACAATATTTTCTATTCATGGTGCTTACTACTACCTCCAGTATAATTTCAAGTTTAAACATTTATTAAATATGTCCGTTTAGTTTTAATGCATCTAACCTAGCCGCCGGCGGGCCTGAGTGCGCCAGAAGGCCGTCAAATTGAGTCAATCGGAAGTGGAAGTGCACGGCACCGTCGTCGCCGTAGAGGAAATTTTATATTCGCCGGCAAGGCTGACACAATCGCGCGTGGACGTTATTGAACCGAAAAATTCCTATGGGATTTTATCACTGACATCATCATAATCAGCTTTTAACGCAAAAAAAACAACTACTCCGTTAGTTTTATTGTACCTTTTGACATGCTAATTAAATGTGACTTATGGTCACGGACGAATTATATAATTGAATGAATACAGCCGGTTAGGGCGGCAAAATTTGGGCTCGAATTCCGGAAATATATCTACGAAATGAATCATATCTGTAATTAGTTTATAATATAGGGCTGCTAAATATTAATGATTTAATCACTAAGCCTAAGTAAGCCCGGATGGAGAAACAAAAAAATTTCGTAGACGTTATTTCACATTCAAAAATGGTCGAAAAAACTTGACAATTTTAAATTAAAAATCGACGTGTCCGAGCATTTTTTTGTTGCTAAAATCATAAGTGTATGTTTTATCGAATTTATTCCATACTTTAAATTAAATATTAAATTAAAAATTGGAAATTTAAAATCGATGTGTCCCAGCAATTTTTGCAAAATGTTGACCTAATGTATTATAAACAATATACAAAAATTTAATAAAAATAATATTGCTAAATAATTCGTAATTCCTTTAGTAACAAAGTGAAACCATAGATTTCGGGTCAACTTTGGCAGCTTCTAAAAAATACTTGCCATCATTTTTTACAATAGTACTTTTTAGAAATCACTAAAGCCATGTTTTAGTAACAATATGGTATGATTCAAACAAAGGTTTGTATTCAAATGCACCTGTAATTAATCATCAAGCTATATGGTTTAATTAATTAAAAATCGATATAAAAAAAAATATGTATCCGCGCATATCTAAAAAAATTCTTTTTGTAATCACTATTGGGTTAGAAACAAATGGTGAAAATTTGAACAAAATTCTCAGTGGGCTAGGATGGAAAATTGAATCATTTTGACTTTCACTGCCGCCAAAAAATAGTAGGGCGTAATTTTTTAATTTTTTATTCCAACATATGCTGACCTTGTAAGTGTTAATCATTACAGAAAATATAAACACATTCCTTAGGTTCTAATCGATTTTATTGATTTTTTAGCACGCCGTATACTAACAAGTTTAGGTTCAAAATTAATTTAAAAAAAAAACTAAGGCCCGCGCATCTTTAAAAAAATATGTTTAATGATTACTATTAAATTCTAAACAAAACATGAAAATTTTGAAAAAAATCTTCGTGGGCTAAGCTGCTAAAAATTACAAAATGTTTTCTTGCAAATTTTATTCAATAACAACTAACTAAATCAACTTAATTTTTTTTTACTCTTATATTATGGTTACCAAGACATGTGTAAACAATTGTACCAAAAAATCAATTTTTTTAATGCTCCACTACTGGAGAATCATAATCCGCGTTGCGACCCCGCGCGGCCGCCGTAATTATAGAAAATGGATATCTTCACTCCGGTTCCCTAAAGTATGAAATACATTCGATAGTCATAGTCATAGTCATAATCACTTTATATCGTGTAAAACTTACTAAAATGTAATATTAAATCCATACACCGTATCCGTATTTATTTCATTACCACAGTTACTTCGCCCACGACTCACAATTATTATTTTAATTGCTCAACGTTTTGCATTAAAATTGCTACAAGAAACGTATCGGATTATTTAATAAACTGTTTCAAGAAATCGCTGCATTTCTTACTGTCCAAATACTCAGAAAAAGTTTGAAATCATTTACTCATGTTTCAATGAATCTCAGCGTTAACGGCTTCCAGGGCATCTTAATCATTTGCAGTTCGTGTTTCTTGTTAATAAAGCACTCGAAGAGTTTTAAACATATTTATTTTCATAACGAACGAACTAAAATTGTATAACGAGGTGCAATTGCAAAATGTATCTATTTAAGAATCCGGATGAAGCTTGAAAGAAACGGAACAAAATCTTGATAATTAAATAATGATTTTTTACTGCTTAGCAAAATTTAAACTGTTAACTAATAATAGCAATATATTTATGCTAATTATTTGGGTACATATGTTACACAGGTCGACGTTTCACATTTATTTAAATGTACACACTTGTGTGAGTGGCTATTTTTAGATAGATATTAATATTTCTCACCAACTAGTTTTTGCCAAATAAATTACTTTATTTAATTCTTTCTATTGTTACTTGTTATATTCGATTCTTACGATAGTAGTTATACGCTCGGTTTCTCCAACGAATCTTAACTAGTTTAAGACCGTCTTAAAGCGTTGCACTAAATAAAAATCGGATCTTAAAACGATAAGACGGTCTTACATTGTAAGACTAAGTAAGATTGGAAAATTGGGAAAATCGTCGATCGAGGTAAGTGTTAAAGTAATCGTACAGTAGACTGTGCAATTCAACTGTTTTATAAATGAAAACGATGCGCTTCAAATGTTATTTTTGTTTACAATGGCAAGCATACTTTTATAATCAGGTTGACAGTTGAGCGTATTGTTTTGAAGACACTTTAAAATCGTTATGAAAACAGTGAATTATAAATTCATACTAGAAGATTGGTTAAACTACTCGAAAAAGTGTGTAATCCTATGAAATAAACTATGCAAGCAAAGGTTGGGTGGGCGGGCGGCCCCCCCAACCAAACTATGCCCATTCACTATTTCAAATGGCTTGAATTCTGCACTACACTATTACCCTTAACTTTATATGATTCAATCAATTTCATTTATTATTTTAAACTTTATTTAAAAAATATATAGGGAACAATGTAGTGTAGAGTTCAAGTCACTTGAGATATTGAATGTGTATAGTTTGGTTGGTAAGGAACGACCGCCCACCCCACTTTTGCCCCCATAGTTTTTTTCAATGGATACAGACGTTTTATATTGTTTCAACCATTCCAGGAAGAGTGTAATCCTATGAAAAAACTATGCAAGCAAAGGTGGGGTAGGTGGGCGGTCCCCTACCAACCAAACTATGCCCATGCACTATTTCAAATGGCTTGAACTCTGCACTACACTATTACCCTTAACTTTCTATAATTCAATCAATTTCATTTATTATTTTAAACTTTATTTAAAAAATATATAGGGAACAATGTAGTGTAGAGTTCAAGTCACTTGAGATATTGAATGTGCATAGTTTGGTTGGTAAGGACCGCCCGCCCACCCCACCTTTGCTTGCATAGTTTTTTTCATAGGATTACACTCTTCCTGGAATGGTTGAAACAATATAAAACGTCTGTATCCATTGAAAAAAACTATGCAAGCAAAGGTGGGGTGGGCGGGCGGCCCCTACCAACCAAACTATGCCCATATACTATTTCAAATGGCTTGAACTCTGCACTACACTATTACTCTTAACTTTATATGATTCAATCAATTTCATTTATTATTTTAAACTTTATTTAAAAAATATATAGGGAACAATGTAGTGTAGAGTTCAAGTCACTTGAGATTTTGAATGTGTATAGTTTGGTTGGTAGGGACCGCCCGCCCACCCCACTTTTGCTCGCATAGTTTTTTTCAATGGATACAGACGTTTTATATTGTTTCAACCATTCCAGGAAGAGTGTAATCCTATGAAAAAACTATGCAAGCAAAGGTGGGGTGGGTGGGCGTCCCCTACCAACCAAACTATGCCCATTCACTATTTCAAATGGCTCGAACTCTGCACTACACTATTGCCCTTAACTTTCTATGATTCAATCAATTTCATTTATTATTTTAAACTTTATTTAAAAAATATATAGGTAACAATGTAATGTAGAGTTCAAGTCACTTGAGATATTGAATATGTATAGTTTGGTTGGTAAGGGCCGCCCGCCCACCCCACCTTTGCTTGCATAGTTTTTTCCATAGGATTACACTCTTCCTGGAATGGTTGAAACAATATAAAACGTCTGTATCCATTGAAAAAAACTATGCAAGCAAAGGTGGGGTGGGCGGGCGGCCCCTATCAACCAAACTATGCCCATTCACTATTTCAAATGGCTTGAACTCTGCACTACACTATTACCCTTAACTTTATATGATTCAATCAATTTCATTTATTATTTTAAACTTTATTTAAAAAATATATATGGAACAATGTAGTGTAGAGTTCAAGTCACTTGAGATATTGAATATGTATAGTTTGGTTGGTAGGGGCCGCCCGCCCACCCCACCTTTGCTTGCATAGTTTTTTTTTTCATAGGATTACACTCTTCCTGGAATGGTTGAAACCAACCAAACTATGCACATTCAATATCTCAAGTGACTTGAACTCTATATACGGAAAGAAGTTCTTCATTATTATATATATATATATATATATATATATATATATATATATATATATATATATATATATATATATTGATGCTTTACAACTTTGTAATAAACATTTTCCTCGAAAACCCCATGATTTAGAATATAAGCAAAGCACTGAAAAAAAATCGGGATTTTTTGACCCTCCCCAAGTTTCCAAAGGTCGATTTCGAATTTTTGAGAAATTATTATATAAATATGTATGTATATATATATATATATATATATATATATATATATATATATAATATATATATATATATATATATTTATATGGCCTTTTTCGACTACAATGTGGTGTAAGGTGTGATAATAATAATACTAGGCCTTATTGTCCTATAGAAAATATTCCTTTTACAGGATAACAACAAATATATAGTACACGATTGTATGTGATTGAAGATATATAAACATAAATGTAAAAATAATTTTAATTTTAATAACTTAATAACCAAAAATATAATTTTAATATGTAATTCTGTAATAGTTAGATAATATTTACCTATTAAATGCCAATTTATAATTCCTCACTAAACAGCACCAATTAACTTCTAATACCGTAAACAGTCTTTCCCCCTATAATCTATCAAATTCCGCAATTACCGCCGTTAAAGTTCACCGGAGAATAGGCCGTCGTCGAGCCGCACCGCACGCAACCGTACCGCCGCAGCCGCGTTTTAATTTAAAAACCAAAGCTCCACTTTTACTTTTCTCCACCTTGAAAACGAAAGTGTTTTGGGGGCGCGCACTCACACCACACACACACACACATACACCGCAAGCAGGCAAACAAAACAACCTACGGCCTATGTTCGATTCGGAAATCAACAGGTTGAGCGTGCCCGCTTTCGGCGAAAAGGGGGTTGGTTTGTTGTTATTTTTGGGGCAGTAACCTCTAGAGGAAAACAGAACGCGCACGTTGCGAAACGGCGAGCCAGCCGCACGACACGCGCGCAGGAAAAGCAATGGGACTGGTCTTCGCGGTGCTGCTGGCGGGCCATCCGCCGGTATGTTTACAAGGCTCCGCGGAGGCACGAGGTCGTTTTAATAATATGCATAACATACTTGTTTCACCTTAGATTTTATGTGTGGTGGGTATTAGTATGAGTTAGAGGGGCCTGAGGCGATTGTTTGGTGCACTCGCAGGATGATCGGTTACAGTTTTAATGATATTCATGAGAAATTATGTTTTACAACGTAAAGTGCAGGAATATTATTTTGTTTAACAGTTAGGGGCTCATATATGACTAGATGTTAGCCATTCAGCGATATAAACAGACGTTAGATTAATACAGAATAGGTCTGATGTAAAGATCCAAACCACCAACCACCACCATACCACGACCACCTGCATCTCTCGATACCAGGACAAGTGGGGTATCCTCGCGAGTTCCTGCAGAGAGAATCACTTCTATTTTTTTTCCTTTTGTATATATTAAATTGATATATTTCATTTAGATTGTATTTTTTTGTATGATTATTAAATAAAATATTTTTAAAAAAATCATTAAATGTCTCTAAATATTGCCAGAAATTATACATGATTGATTTTAATTGTTTTAAAGATAAGTAATACATATAATGTTATAACCATTACAATTTGTAAATATTCAAATATATATATATATATATATATATATATATATCTATCTATATATAGATATAATATTATATAATATATCTCAAAATAGAAACCGATGTTCCTAGCTTATTAGGGTGGTGCAGCAATAAAACGCTATTTAGTTGAAGTATACTTTACTTCCTTTTTTGCCCAAGATATATATATATATATATATATATATATATATATATAAATATATATGTATATATATATATATATATATATATATATATATATATATATATATATATATGAATATTTACAAATTGTAATGGTTATAATATTTTATGTATTACTTATGTTACTATATCTTTGTTTTAATTAGCATCTTAAAGACTATAGATTGGTAGCATAAAATGCCTCATATTTGTTATTTCAATTTTAAAACCCTTGCACCCTTTGGAGATTTCATGGGTTTTCGCATCTCATGTTACTAAACTAAGTTATAATGAACATTGAAATGAATAAGTATCTAAGTTAGTGAGGGTTGTTGCTACAGTCATATCTGTGACATACATACATCATAACATCATACATCATAATACTTCTCCAGCAATTTGGGAGTAATGAGCAGGGCACCCCAACCATCGTGTGGGAATTGACTTGTCTTAGGACATTAGTACAAAAAATAATTTTGTATTTAAAATAAATGGTGCCATAATAAGAAAAGAGAAAAAGTGTGCTGCAATTTTTTTAATTATTGAAATTGCACCGTGATGGATAACAGATTGAGAATCACTGTTATATACAAATAACTTTTTAGAAATATAAGCAATAATAATGGAATAGTAAAAGGATCTACTGGCTACTATTACCAATAAAGGATTGAGGTGATGATGGGCTCATCATCGCCTCAAGCATTTATTAATTAAACTTTGTCTGAAGATAGCGCAGCAAACACAAGCATTTTCCAACTAAACTCAAACGTCTCGCCTATTAAATCTAAAATTAAAACGCACAAAAAATCCCTTTGTACAGTTCATTGCCCGTTTTTGCACTCGTTCAGACCTGCAATAAATGAATTTCAAACCTTTGTGTCTGGCGCAAGCATCTTATTACGCGCGCCCAACGCAATGTCCGAAAAGAAATCATGCCTCTCTCAAGTTCAGAGTGAAAGTGGTTACGTAAGGTCACCCCCAATCGTCGGTTTTTTTTCATGGCCGACGAAAGTCGCATCTTATGTGTTTTTGTGCGTGCGTTTAGCCGGAATGCCGGCCGTCGATTTAATTAACACAATCGCCGATTAATGTGGTTTTAATAATGTACGTATTTAGATTTTTGGGAAAACACGTAATTAAGAGGTGCAACGTACGAAATAAATGTGGATTTAATGAAATCGATTCACACCTACTAATCGTCCCTTCATTAGAAGGCGATGAATGACTTTTACTTGATCTAATTTGAAGGGGTCACACATTCTATTTTTATTCAAACAACTTATATAGCAATTATAATTAGATTGGTTTGTCCTAAAATATACTCAAAATCTAAAGTGTACGTATACTTACACGTTAGATTTATTATTAGCATGCTAATTTTTTTTGAGAAGATGTACCTCTAGCGTAAAGATTACATACGAGAACAGTATCTCCAATCTATCTGTATTACTTTTGACGAGAATCGTGAGAAACCGAAAAATGATCCTACGGATAGAGGTCAATAAAAATCAAAAATATTAAATGTTACCAACCAATACTACTTAGGGTACTAATTAAAAATTCATAAACCGTTTATGGATATCTCTTTCCGTTTTCGCGTAACAACCCTTCAAATGTGCTTGAAATTACCATTTCAAAAACTCACTTTTCGAGCTGTATCTTAGTAAGTGATTATCGTACCGACTTCTAGTTTGTGTTTTTGAATTCGGGGGGTAGCTTTCCATACGAGAACTGTATTTTCCCCAATATACCTACATTAATTTTAACGGGAATCGCAAGAAACAGAGAAATGATCATAAGAGTAGAGGTCAATTTTTGTCAATCAAAATCAACAATTTAAAAATTCATTTTATACTGCCAATCAATACTCCTTATAATGCTAATTAAAAATCAGAAAACCATTTGTGGATATCTCTTTCCGTTTTCGCGTAACAACCCTTCAAATGTGTTGAAATTACCATTTCAATAACTCCCTTTTCGAGCTGTATCTTAGTAGGTCTTTCTCGTACCGACTTCTAGTTTGTGTTTTTGAATTCGGGGTGTAGCTTTCCAGACAAGAACTGTATTTTCCCCAATCTACCTACATTAATTTTAACGGGAATCGCGAGAAACAGAGAAATGATCATAAGAGTAGAGGTCAATTTTTGTCAATCAAAATCAACAATTTAAAAATTCATTTTATACTGCCAATCAATACTCCTTATAATGCTAATTAAAAATCAGAAAACCATTTGTGGATATCTCTTTCCGTTTTCGCGTAACAACCCTTCAAATGTGCTTGAAATTACCATTTCAATAACTCCCTTTTCCAGCTGTATCTTAGTAAGTGATTATCGTACCGACTTCTAGTTTGTGTTTTTGAATTCGGGGGGTAGTTTTCCATAGGAGAACTGTATTTTCCCCAATCTACCTCCATTAGTTTTAACGGGAATTGCGAGAAACAGAGAAATGATCATAAGAGTAGAGGTCAATTTTTGTCAATCAAAATCAACAATTTAAAAATTCATTTTATGCTGCCAATCAATACTCCTTACAATGCTAATTAAAAATCAGAAAACCATTTGTGGATATCTCTTTCTGTTTTCGCGTAACAACCCTTCAAATGTGCTTGAAATTACCATTTCAAAAACGCCCTTTTCGAGCTGTATCTCTGTAAGTGTTTGTCGTACCGAATTCTAGTTTGTGTTTTTGAATTCGGGGGGTAGTTTTCCATAAGAGAACTGTATTTTCCCCAATCTACCTCCATTACTTTTAACGGGAATCGCGAGAAACAGAAATTTTCATAAGAATAAAATTAAAATTAATTTTATGCTACCAATCAATACTCCTTAGGGTGCTAATTAAAAATAAGAAAACCGTTTGCGGATATCTCTTTCCGTTTTCGAGTAACAACCCTTCAAATGTTCTTGAAATTACCATTCCAAAAACGCCCTAATCGAGCTGTATCTCAGTAAGTGTTTGTTGTATCGACTTCTAGTTTGTGTTTTTGAATTCGGGGGGTAGCTTTCCATGCGATAACTGTATTTTCCCCAATCTACCACCATTACTTTTAACGGGAATCGCGAGAAACAGAGAAATTATCATAGAAATAGAGGTAAATAAAGAAAAAAAATTAAAAATTAATTTTATGCTACCAATCAATACTCCTTAGGGTGCTAATTAAAAATCAGAAAACCGTTTGTGGATATCTCCTTCCGTTTTCGCATTATAACCCTTCAAAGTTCGTAAAAATGGTTTGAAATTACCATTTCAAAAACGCTTTTTCCAGCTGTATCTCAGTAAGTGTTTGTCGTACCGACTTCTAGTTTGTATTTTTGGATTCAGGGAGTGGCTTTTTATCAGTAAGTCTGTGTTTTTGGATTAAAGGGGTAGCTTTCCATACGAAAACAGTATTATCCCCAATCTACCTCTATTACTTTTAACGGGAATCGCGTGAAACCGAGAAATGGTCCCTTTTATAGAAAATAAAATTGACCTGTACTTTTTTTTTCTATAAAAAAAACAATGTATTTTACCAATCAATACTCCTTAGGGTACTATTAAAAACCCACAATCCGTTTGTGGATATCTCTTTCCATTTTCGCGTCTTAGCCCTTGGAAATTGCTTGGAATTACAATTTCAGAAACGACCATTTACAGCTGTATCGCAGTAAGTGTTTGTCATACCGACTTCTAGTTTGTGTTTTTGGATTCAGGGGGTGGCATTCCATACGAGAAAAGCATTATTCCCAACCTACCTCTATTACTTTTAACGGGAAACGCGTGAAACCGCGAAATTATCCTAGGGGTAGAGGTTAATTAGATATAATTATATATAATATAAATAATAAAAATCAAAAATTTTAAAATTAATTTTTTGCCACCAATCAATTCTCCTTAGGTTACTAATTAAAAATCGGGAAACCGTTTGTGGATATATCTTTCCGTTTTCGCGTCACAACCCTTCAAAATTCGTAAAAATTGCTTGAAAATATGATTCCAAAAACGCCCTTTTCTAGCTGTATCTCAGTAAGTATTTGTTATACCGACTTCTAGTTTGTATTTTTGGATTCAGGGAGTGGCTTTTTATCAGTAAGCAGCATTGGGGTTAATGCTGTTTACTGATAAAAAGCCACCCCCTGAATCCAAAAATACAAACTAGTCGATATGACAAATACTTACTAAATACTATATAGATTGGGGTTAATCTACGTCTATTAGTTTGAAAGTGGAATGCTTAAAAACATGAAATTCTCAAAGAGGTAAAGGTTTACAATATAAAAAAAAATCATTCAATGCTACCAATCAATAGTTTTTAAGGTACTATTTAAAAATTTTAAATATCGAAATATCGAACAAAACGTTTTGTTATCTGTAAACATTCAAATCTTAAAAGTCTGATTTTTATTACACTCATCACTCTTTATTTCACAAAAAGAGCATGTTATAATCCATCAAATTTCAATAGAACTGATACAAAAATTCGATTACAAAACCAGTAATCTTGCAACAGACTCATTATAAATATTTTATTGTTGTCCCAATTCTTTACAAATTCTAAACCATAGCCTTTAAATCGATGAAATATCCAATCTCCGATAACAATGAAGCAGCTAGTAAATCTGAATAGATTTCGTAACCAGCTATTTTGCAACGCCTGCTGTTTTGGTTATGCGAATTATTTTGGTTTGTCGGGCAAGGTTTACGATGCTGCAGATGGTCTCTGGACCGGTCTCGCGAGCGTTACGCAAGAGAGGAGACGGTGGTTCGAACGGTACATGGGCGGAAAGCAAGTGTCGTTCTCGTCAGGCACGCCAGTTACTGCTAGCTGGCACATATTCGCAAATTAAAACCATTCATGCGGCGTACAGTTAGCCGTATGTGCACAAGAAACGCGTAGACATCCTGCAGTCGATTCTCCAATCTATCATACCGCAATTCAATTTTTTTTAGTCTAATCTTCATAATGATGATGCTGATTAAATTGATTTCTAAACTACGTTTTTCTTTAACAGTTTTACAGTTTCGATCATAAAAAAAGAAATGTAAATTTAATTTATTTAAAATTTAAACGTTTTTTTTTCAGAGAAAAGTTATATTCATTTACAACAAAAATCATAGCACAAAATGTACAGTTTCTATCATAAAATCAAAATGTAAATATGTTTCTTTATATCTTCACGATCATGATGATTATCTTCTAAAATCATCATGATCGTGGAGACTTAAACGAACATATGTACATTTCTTTTTTTATTATAGAAACTGTATGTATATGTTCGTTTAAGTCTCCTCGATCATGATGATTTTAGAGGATACTCATCATGATCGTGGAGATTTAAAGAAAAATATTTACATTTATTTTTTTATTATAGAAACAGTTTTTATGCCTCTAGTGATCTAAAAATTTTAATTTTTTTCTACACTAAGATATTTTAAATAATTTCATTTCAATATTAAATTATGTTATATAGGACTTATCAAAAGTCCCAGGACGGAGCTATAAGTTTTGATCCTTATCCCGTGACTTTTGGTGATATATAATACAAATAACATTGAAATTAAATTATTTAAAATATGTGCCATAATACTGCTGACTACTTCAGAATTAAGAAATTCAACTCAAAAATTAATTGAGTTTCTATTATGTAATCAATAGAAACTCAATTTATTTTTGAGTTGAATCTCTTAATTCTGAAGTAGTCAGCAGTATTATGGTAGAAGTAATGCAATGCAATAAAGAAAACCTTCGCACACATGTTATGCGACAAAGAATTGGTTGTAAAAAATCGGTGTCGTTGGTGGACGGCTTTGAGAATATGCCGATGAGGTTTGGAAAGTCGTGCGTAATGACAATAAAATATTGCGGGCACGCCTAAAAATGTACACAACCGGCAATAAATAAATCGTTTTATGGCGATCGCGTAATTTATTTGCATTCGCATCGTTTCTTTGTGCAGCCAAGGTGCGTTTTAAAAATACAGCTATATCGACCAAAATAGATCTCTAGAGTACTCGCAATGTTAGCAGAATATACAGAGAGAAAATAACACATACATCAATTTTTTTAATGCGCAATATTTATGATGTTTATATTGTATCATCAAAGAGTGACCAAAAAAAAAATTAACAAATAGAAAATGTCAGTCAAATATAATAAAATAAAATAAAATATATATCGTCAAAATTTTCAGAACAACATCACCACTATATATATATATATATATATATATATATATATATATATATATATATATATATACATATATATATATATATATATATATATATATATATATATATACATATATATATATATATATATATATATATATATATATATATTGTAAAGATTGTTGACCTTATTTTGTAGCTAGAGACAATGTAAAAGATACGAAGATACTATAAACTATATATGTGCCTAGTTAGTTAGCGAAATCAATAAACTTAAATTTTACATAGTTACACTGCAAGAAATAAAACAACTAGGAGATGGTGCGTGATAGAAAATCATGAAGAATATTTATTCCTAAATAGCGGTCCAGGATTCTTAGCAAGGAAGGAACTAAAACAATTAATTAAGGACTTGTTAAAACTGTATCAGACACATGTGCTCTAAGAATGAGAGGGCGAATCCAAAAAATAACGTTTATGAACATCCACGCTCCAAACGAAAAAAAAGTGACGAAAAAATGACATTATCTAGTTTCCTATATCGTTTTATATATAAGAATTGATATATTAAACTGTATAACTATTTTTAAATGGAAAATTAACATTGTGTATTGTTAAGTAAATTTATTATTATTCCGCCGCTATATCATTTTCTACATGTGTGTATGACACTATGTAGTTTGTGTCTGCATCGAAAACGATATAAGAAACTAGATAATGTCATAAGGACTTTACGAACTGAATAGAATAGATGAGGAAATACCAAAATGAGATCTTAAAATAATTTTAGGCCAATAATAAGAAGGCATATAATAATTATTTTCGACTTTCGAAATTATGTGTTTGCACATTCTAATATAATCGTATATAATTATTTTTATGAGTTTTTTAAGTTATCGCATCGTGTGAGCATCGCTGGCATTTGCAAATGTCTCCACGAGCGCGCGTTTTTCGCGTTGTAATCGCAGCATTTCGCCACCATGCGGGGAGAAACATTTAATTGCAATTGTGGAAATGTTAGTAGGATTTTAATCATGTTTTACACAATGCGCACCTCGTTTGGACGTACAAAATGTTAATGACGAGATATAAGCGTTTAAATATATATTATACACGGCTAATTACTAATCATTGTTCAAAATGAATTAGGTAGTTAAAAAAAATTAACTAAACAATTCATAAAGCGTAAGTGTACAATGCAATAAAGCTATTTAATAAAGATACTATAGGGTGTCTCTTATGTTGCGTACATAACTAAATGTATTTGCAGGTTTTCTGAGGATTAAATATTAGATCCGCGCTAATATTTAATCCACAGGAAACCTGCAAATACATTTTCTAGTATAGTGTATTTCGGTTAATTAGGACAGCTTCTTGTGAGTTTTTTTTTGTTGTCTGTGCCATAAAGATGTTGTTCATATCAAATGTATGATGAGAAACTATAAAGTTTTTCTGAACACTGGCGGAGTGCGATTGTAATGCAGCGTTTTTTCGGTTCTGTTTCTGAATGCATTACAGTTACGATATGATATACTGAAGGTAAAATGCACACGTTATGATATACATGAAATTTTCATCATACTACAGTGTATAATATATGTCACTTTCATAGGTCGTGTTGTCAATGTGATAAATGCAAATTATTAGCTAGTTTAATAATTTTCATTCATTAGTAACTAATTAGAGTGTTTATATATTTATTTCATTTCAGATCCCTGTCTCTACATCCTTCGTTTCGCGGCAAAGCTTGAGTTTGGGGCTAAAACGCAGGAGGTGGCAAACACCGCCCTGCGGCTAGTGCAAAGGATGAAAAGGGACTCGATACATTCCGGCCGAAGACCGTCAGGACTTTGTGGGGCCGGTAAGCTTTTAATTTTATACAGAACATTTAACATTTCTACCAGCTTTATTATGAATTTGTTTGTAGAGGATAATTAGAAAATCACTGAAAAGAACTTAAAAGTGAATAAATTATTCATGCAGTTACTTAATATAATAATTCGACGGTGGATATATATATATATATATATATATATATATATATATATATATATATATATATACATATTTTATCAATGTAAATTATGTAATTTTAATTTGATAGCACAGGGAAGAGAAATTCAAATTTATTCCAGTTAATTTTATATATCAATCATGTAATGCACCTATAATATAAATAATTTGGTGTTATTTATTATGTATTATGATCTTAGCTCTCCTGATGGCTGCTCGACTGCACGAATTCAACCGTTCGAGCAGCGACATCGTGAAAATCGTAAAAGTGCACGAGTCCACCCTCAGGAAAAGGTAAGAAGCATGCACACATACAATAACGGACAAAACAGGCAAATACACCTCCTCGTGCAAGCTCTGTAAATTGCGCAAAGGCGTGAAGAGCACTCTCGAGGAGTCCAAATTCGGCGCGCAATATTGACGCAACGCCATTATATTTGCGAATCGTTTGGGTAACAGCGTGTTGATTTTTGTAATTGACAAGCGTTACGTGTTTAATTAAATCGAACACCGGCGTCCGTTCGTCCGTCAAAATTCTCAAGAACTATTGTTGTCGTAATATTTACTGTATTAATGTTATATAATGCAGCAAACAGTCTGGGTTCATGAGCAATTATTGTTATTTGGCTTTAGCGCATCATCTCGTATGGATATTGGCTAATTTTATGATTCTTCTTTTGTAAGTGATTGTATAATTCATTGCAACTGCGTGTTTGGGTTATTATTATTCATTTATTTACATGAAAAAAAATCAAGTTAAGATCAAGTTAACCCATTTACGGCCAAGCTATTAAATTACTCGCAAAAGAACATATTATTTATATTTTTCTAATTTAAATTCACCTTTTAACATACTTCGAGTGAATTTTTAAATTATTTACTGAAGTACACAAACGTTTTTGTCTATATTTTCTAGAAATTTCTAGTTGAATATTATTTGTTTGTTTGTGTAATATGTTTTCTTTATAATTGGACGCCTTTCTGCAGAAATCAACCAATCTACCTAATATTAAAGTTGAGACAACAGATTTATATATATATATATATATATATATATATATATATATATATATATATATATATATATATATTATTATAATATTTATAAGGAAAACGAAAATTCATTTTATGGTATACCAGTCAATTCTCCTTGGGGTACTAATAAAAAATCTGCAAACCGTTTGTGGATATCTCTTTCCATTTTCGCGCCACACCTCTTCAAAATTCGTCAAAATTGCTTGAAATTACTATTTCAATAATGCCCTTTTCGAGCTGTATCTCAATAGGTGTTTGTCGTGCCGATTTCTAGTTTGTGTTTTTGGATTTACGGGGTGACTTGCCATACGAGAACTCTATCATCTCCAATTTCCTTCCATTATTTTTCACGTGGCATGCGAAAAACCGAGAAATAATCAGTGTTAGAGATGAAATGATTACAAAAAAAATTAATAATTAAAAATTCATTTTATGGTATAACAGTCAATTCTCCTTGGGGTACTAATAAAAAATCTGCAACCCGTTTGTGGACATCTCATTCCATTTTTGCGCCACAGCCCTTCAAAATTTGTCAAAATTGCTTCAAATTACCATTTCAATACAGCCCTTTTCGAGCTGTATCTCAATAGGTGTTTGTCGTGCCGATTTATAGTTTGTGTTTTTGGATTCAGGAAGTGGCTTGCCATACGAGAACTCTATCATCCCCGATCTCCTTCCATTATTGTTAACGTGGCATGCGAAAAACCGAGAAACGATCAAAGAGTTAAAGGAGAAATTTTTACAAAAAAAAATCAAACACTTACAAATTCATTTTATGCTACCAATCAATTCTTCTTGGGACACTAATAAAAAAAACCGGAAAACGTGTGTAGATATCTCGTTCCGTTTTCGCGTCACAACCCTTCAAAGTCCGTAACAATTGCTTGAAATTACCATTTCAAAAACGAGCTATATCTCAGTAAGTGTTTTTCGTATCGACATCTAGTTTTAATTTTTGGATTCCGGGGTGGCTTTCTATCAGAAACCAATATTAACCCCAATCTACTTTTATTAGTTTTAAAGTGGATTGGGATACTACCAATTAATTTATTAAAGGCTGATTGAGTTCGGTGATACGCCCAGCAGTGGTCTAACACTTGAGGAGTTCATGACTGTTGATTTGGAAGAAGAGCAGGACCCGCCTTCATTTAAAGCAGCGCGAAAAAAGGACAAAGAGAGGCTGCAAAGGGTAAGTCCTATTAATTACAACGCGTGTTATGTGTTATTTACGATTTCAAACAGCTAATGGAGGAAGAAGCCGATAGCATTACGGAACTACAGCATGACATCGAGCTGCAACTGGATAAGGATAGTAAAACCCGTGGAAAACAGAAAAGTAGTAAGTGTTTTATTTTTATATACGCAGTATTATTTCAACATTTTTCGGTGTTTTGGGGTGTTTTGTACCCAAGGACTTTATATAATAGGACGTCGCATTTTCCGTCGACCAATTCGGTGACAGCAAAAGTGCTTCGTCATCGAACTGTCAGCTGGCAGGGATATTTAGCGGTAAATTTAAATATCTTTGCAACCGGGTCAGATAGGGCAGCGAATTTAAATATCGACACGATCTTGTAAGGCATTAGGGATAATTCTGCTGTAGTACGTAGCCGGGGCGCGAATAAAGTTAATCTATTTCGGAACGAACATATGGATGGCAACATATGTGTGAGGTCCGACAACATTCAATAGTAAAAAATGCGCATCACGGGTCTACAATGTATTTATACAATTTCGATTTCCTCTTGTGTACACTCCTTGGGTTGTACCAATACCAATTTTTGACCCACCCTATTGAATAGTTAGATACACGTTTATATTTTTGTTTCATATTTATATTTGAAGCATTTGCTATGTTTACACATGAATCTGATGAATGATTTTTTCCCTTTGGGACTGACATAAAAATGAAGAACGGTGATGAGGACCTTCCCATTAATATTAATAGCTTATCTTTGGAGCGAAATTTCTAGAGGTGGCTAGCAACCAATTTTCAGCATCGGAAGTGAAAAATATAGTCGGGTTTTTGACCCACCCTATTAAAAAGTTAGATACCCGTTTATATTTTTGTTTCATATTTATATTTGAAGCATTTTCTATGTTTACACATGAATCTGATGAATGATTGTTTCCCTTTGGGACTGACATAAAAATGAAGAACGGTGATGAGGACCTTCCCATTAATATTAATAGCTTATCTTTGGAGCGAATTTTCTAGAGGTACCTATCAACCAATTTTCAGCATCGGAAGTGAAAAATATAGTCGGGTTTTTGACCCACCCTATTAAATAGTTAGATACACGTTTATATTTTTATTTCAAATTTATATTTGAAAAATTTATGTTTACACATAATATACGTAGTTGTGGTAATAAAATTCAAACTCTCACATTTAGAAACAAAACTTGAAGATCATTATAAACCAAACGAGAACACATTAAATATTTCGTTAACACAGAAAAGTATCTGCATGAATGTTTCAATCATCATTGCGAAACTTTATACTTTTTAAATATTAGGTCTCTTCGTACTTTACTTGTTCATGCGCACACAGACATTAAAAAATCGCCATGCATTATTGATGGGGGTTTTACAGAAGCGCGTCGCTACTCGGACGAAAACGAAGACAAGGAAAAGTTCATCCAGGACTCGACGCTGGGCACAATTCAGAAGTTTATCACGGATGAAGACGTCGACGATCCGGATGCCGCGGAGTCGGTGAAGGAATTAGGTATGTCCGCGGAAGGGGCCAGAAATACAATTTGCATGAATTGCGACAATTCTGTATTATCGAGAGGGATTGTAAATTGTTTTATAGTTTACTGCGAATCGGTTTTAAATAGCGCATCAGGTATTTAACTTGTAATGGGAACGTTTAGGTGCTAACTGTTTAAACAGGGTCTAATTACGATGAAAATCGCACAAGAGTTTATTAGCTATTTAGCGAGATTCGTGTTGCAATACTTAACAGATTTCATGGTTTGCAAAGTTGTATTTAAATCTAGGACGACCATACTTATATTAAATTAAATAGTTTCTATATATGAATATACGGGCAAACTATAATTAGCATAACAAAGAATTTATGAATAAAATACAGAAAAGGGCATATGGTATTAATTAAAATACTCACAACTACAAATTAAAACATCAAAAAAAAGTTAGCGTCGGAAAAAGTTGATGATTGTTTCTAACTGTATATTTAATTAAATTTCTGTGCATATACATAAATATTCATAAAAAAAAACAAAATAACAAAACTATGCCCATCCACTATTTAAAATGACTTGAACTCTGCACTATACTGTTATCCATTAGTTTATATTCTATTCAATAAATTTCATTTGTTAATTTACGCCTAATTTGTAAAAAATGTGAGAAATAATGTAATGCACAATTCAAGTTGTTTGAAATAGTGGACAAGCAATCTAGTAAACGACTTGAACTATGCACTACATTGTTTCTCAATGTTTTTATACGTATTGGGCGTAAACTAACAAATGAAATTAATTGAATAATAGAAAGTCACGGATAACAGTATAGTGCAGAGTTCAAGTCATTTGAAATAGTGGACGGGAATTGTTTGGTTGGTAGGGACCACCCGCCCACCTCACCTTTGATCGCATAGTTTTTTCAAGGGATATAGACGTTTTATATTGCTTAAACTATTCCAAGAAGAGTGTTATCCTATGGAAAAACTATGCGCGCAAAGGTGGGGTGGGCGGGCGTCCCCTGCCAACCAAACTATGCCCGTCCACTATTCCAAATGACTTGAACTCTGCACTACACTGTTATCCGTTATTTTCTAGGATTCAATTTATTTCATTTTGTAATTTAAGACTAATTAAGAAGAAATATGTGAAAAATAATGTAATGCAGAGTTCAAGTCATTTGGAATAGTAGACGGGCATAGTTTGGTTGGTAGGGGCCGCCCGCCCACCCCACCTTTATTCGCATAGTTTTTCCATAGGATAATAGTCCTTTTGGAATAGTTTACACAATATAAAACATCTATATTAAATGAAAAAACTATGCGAACGAAGGTGGGGTGGGCGGGTGTCCCCTACCAACCAAACTATGCCCGTCCACTATTTCAAACGACTTGAACTATGCATTACATTATTTTTCACATGTTTCTTCTTAATTAGTCTTAAATTAATAAATGAAATTAATTGAATCCTAGAAAATAACGGATAACAGTGTAGTGCAGAGTTCAAGTCATTTGGAATAGTGGACGGGCATAGTTTGGTTGGTGGGGGCCGCCCGCCCACCCCACCTTTGCTCGCATAGTTTTTCCATAAGATAACACTCTTCTTGGAATAGAAAAAACAATATAAAACGTCTGTATCCATTGGAAAATATAATGCCAGCCAAAATGGGGTGGGTAGGTGTCCCCTCCAACCAAACTATGCCCATCCAATTTTTCAATTTCCAATGACTTGAACTAGGTAGGGGACACCCTCCCATCCCACCGGTAGGGGACACCCTCCCACCCCACCGGTAGGTGACACCCTCCCACCCCACCTTCGCTCACATAGTTTTTTCATTAGATATAGATGTTTGATATTGTTTAAACTATTCCAAGAGGAGTATTATCCTATGGAAAAACTATGCGAACAAAGGTGGGGTGGGCGGGCGGCCCCTACCAACCAAACTATGCCCGTCTACTATTCCAAATGACTTGAACTCTGCACTTTTTTCAATAGATACGAAGAGTGTTATCTTATGGAAAAGCTATGCGAGCAAAGGTGGGGTGGGCGGGCGTCCCCTACCATCCAAACTATGCCCGTCCACTATTTCAAACGACTTGAACTATGCATTACATTATTTTTCACATATTTCTTCTTAATTAGTCTTAAATTAATACATGAAATAAATTGAATCCTAGAAAATAACGGATAACAGTGTAGTGCAGAGTTCAAGTCATTTGGAATAGTGGACGGGCATAGTTTGGTTGGTAGGGGCCACCCGCCCATCCCACCTTTGTTCGGATAGTTTTTCCATAGGATAACACTCCTCTTGGAATAGTTTAAACAATATAAAACATCTATATCCAATGAAAAAACTATGCGAACGAAGGTGGGTGGGTGGGGGGTCCCTACCAACAAAACTATGCCCTTCCACTATTTCCAATGACTTGAACTCTGCACTATACTGTTATCCATTACTTTATATGCTATTCAATTAATTTCATTTGTTAATTTACGCTTAATTCGTAAAAAAATATGAGAAACAATGTAGTGCATAGTTCAAGTCGTTTGAAATAGTGGATGGGCATAGTTTGGTTGCACGGGACACCCTCCTACCCAATTTTGGCTTTATATTCATTTGTATTTATAACATTTTGTGATGTAATTAAACAATATTTTTTATATAGACGGGAAATGTTGACCTGATGTGCGAAAATTGCTATAAATATAAATATTTGTAGGTCGCAGAAAAAATTGATTACAGATCAATTCGGCATGTTTTTCTACACTCATTCGTCAGGGGGGTTCTTTGTTTACAGTCGATTTCGTTTATCGTCCGAGAGCTGTTCCGGACTGTTCTAAGCAAACTAAGAGCAATCTAGAACAGCTCCCAATCGATAAACAAAAATGGGTTAAAAAAACACTGTTTTATAACTCACAACAATTCCATTAAAAACCCAATACTTCTGCCCTTTTCACGCAAACCGAATATTTGTTCATATAATTAATTGCATTGATATGCTCTCGCAGTGTGCGTAGCTGAAAAGCACTCTAGAATTTCCAATCGAAAGGCAAATTCATAAAGCTGATTTTATATTTGCGCTCCTCTCGACTCGACGAGCTCTAAACTCCCCCTCTTGCAATTTCGAGTATGTTTACCGATTACACCCCCCAATTGTTGCGCCGCGCTCTCTTCCCAGGTCCGAATATCGCCAGCATGGGCCTCGCCAATTCTCTAGAGGACGTCGTGGACGCATCCAACATCGGCCAGGAGGAGGTTGATTTGACTTTCGATGACATCGACGATGCCGAGCTGGATTCGTATATTATGAACGAGGATGAGTTTCAGTACAAGAATGGGCTGTGGCATAAAGTCAACGCTGCCTACTTGGAGGAAATGAAAAGTAATAACAATAAATACTTAATTTTAGTATTTAAAGTTTTAAGTCTATGGACACAGTACGATGAGTATAAATCTGTACCCTAGAAGTAAAATGTCGTAACTCCATTGCACAAAATTTTCCAGATATTAAATTTAAGGACTTTGGTTACCCGTGTTTTGGTTACAACAGTTTACTTCTGAGGTACAGATATTATCAAATATTTTTGTTAATAATAATCCCGGATTCACATTCACTATCATTCACTATCAAAATGATAGTTATGTGAATCCAGAAATACACAAATCGGATTAAAAACAATACATAATTGAAAGTTTCTTTCAATTAAAAAATATTAATATTATATTAATATTAATATTAAATAAAAGTTTATTTAATTAAACTAATTAATTAGTTGTAAAAGGTATTTATATATTAAGTATTAAATTTCGGACCAGGATTACATTACGAAATGTGTACACCTCACAAATTTTTAAATTTATAAAGAAATAATAAGCTTAGGCTATTACAGAAAAAAACTGAAAATGTCAAAAAAATCATGGATTTTTGCAAGAAAAATTTAAATTGGGAGACAAGTCTTTAGATTATATTAGATTTAGGCGGAGGCCGGTTTTCCATTTAACTTTAAAACGCGTTTGCATTTTTGTTTTGTTTATTTCGTAATTATTTTTTTCGCTGTTTATGTGGGAATATTTTTTTTCTCCTGTTTATGCCGGAATGTTTTTCTTCTTTCTCGGCTCGCAACCCCACCATAAACGAGTGGCGACAAATTGAAATTAAACGGCTTCGACGCGCAAAATAAAAACGATCCCTGCGTTTTAATGAAAACATTCCTAGTGGGATTTCGGAATTGGTAAAATCAACAACGAATTATATTTATTTTTAATACTTGGAATGATATAATTTTTGATGTAGTATTTTGAACCGTCATGAAAAAAAAAATTAGAATCACTGGTGATATGATACGGCTGGATTTTTGAGCGATTGCTATGAATATAGCGATCGAGACACGTTCACTATTATTGAAAATGGTGTAGCTTTTTGACTCTTCGCTCCGTGAAAGATAATACTCATATTTGACAAAACTGAAAGCTTGACAGTTAGATTTTGAGTTTATTTCTATCGATTCAGCGCTATGAAACTTGTACGCTATGATAATAGCGATCGGTCAAAAATCGCACCCGTGGTCCCGTTAATATTTGATTCAAGCTCGTATGTATTCGAATTGATGACTATATATTCACAATTGAATTGTGTCGAAACCAACCGATATTAATTCCAGTCAAAGAAGAGAAACTAGCAAAAGAAAAGGAAGAAGGGAAACCGGAGAAGAAAAAACGTCGCGTGGTTCGCAAGAAGCAAGCATCGGGGCCCTCCGGGTCCGCGGGCGAGGCGATCGAAAAAATGTTGCAGGAAAAGAAAATCTCCACGAAAATCAACTACGACGTGCTGAAAAGCCTGAAATCGACCGCCTCCCAGGCGGACAACATTAGCGAGCCGCCGTCCCCGGCACCCAGCACCGGTAGCATAAAGCGGTAAGCGATGCATCCATACCATCATCCCCCCTTGGTTTTCAATTAAAACCGATTGCTGGAGTGCACGGTTTCTAATTAGGGCGCTTTAATATAAAATTAATTGCGCGATTGGAAAAGCGGGCGCCGATTTTCATGGTAATTCCCCATTTGTGCGCGCAAGCCCCTCGGGGGGAGTTCAAGAGCCGGCCGGCTGGATGAGTCTCCGTTAATGAGCAGACTTTCATATTTAATGAGGGATCGAATGGAGAAAAGTCGGAAAGAGGTTTATGTTTGAATGGAGGAAATTATGTTTATGCGATTAGCGCGGTTTTGTGGTTTGTTGGATTACATGAATTTTATTTACAGCTTGTTTTTTTTTCTCGGCGATTATATAGGTTTCGGGCATTATTTCAAGGGTATGACTTTTGAGCAATCTCTATGATTATGCGCTATAAAGTGTACACTTTACATAGCGATTTACTAATAGTATATATGTGATATTTTTTCTTAGTGCTTGAATCGTTGGTGGAGTATTGGCGTAGACTTTATCTTTAACATAATCCCAAAGAAAAAAATTTAACCAACGATTCAAGGACTAAGAAAATATCAGTGCTATTAGTCACGAAATACAGCCGTAAATATTTAAAAATCAATTGAACAACTTCATCAATAGAATAACCAATAACTCAATCGCTAGTTCGGAAGAAAATTGAGACACCTCAAAATACCAGTTTTTTGTTTCGAGAGCGGCAGTTGTGTCCAACTGGGAAGACGCTAGCTATATGCATAGCGATCGCTTAAACATCGCAGCCCGACACAGCGTTTTCCAATGGATTGACAATGTTCATGTTGTTGCTATTTATAATGATGACAGTGAAATTGGAAATATTTTTGTTTTACATTAAACTTTCATGATACTAATATTATAAATGAACATTGGATCTAATGGAAATTAAATCAATAGATAAACGCAATATTTTTGTGAAAAGTGGTGATATTTTAATTTAAATCTGTAAGTACCAACTCTGAGGTTAGTAATGAACAACAAAATCTATGAGATGTAGACCTCAGCTCTGCCTACACATGGTCATTCTTTTGATGGTAATGATTTGTATAGTACAAACTCTGAGGCTAGTAATACAAAATCAAAATCTGACAAATGTACTGCCTACAGATGGTCATTCTATTGATGAAGTTGTTCAATTGATTTTTAAATATTTTTGGCTGTATTTCGCGAATAACAACTGTGATATTTTTTCTTAGTGCTTGAATCATTAGTGGAGTATTGGCGTAGACTTTATCTTTAACATAATCCCAAAGAAAAAAATTTAACCAACGATTCAAGGACTAAGAGAAAATATCAGAACTGTTATTCGCGAAATACAGCCATAAATATTTAAAAATCATTTGAACAACTTCATCAATAGAATGACCATCTGTAGGCAGCACATTTGTCAGATTTTGATTTTGTATTACTAACCTCAGAGTTTGAACTTTAAAATCAAATTAAAATATCACCACTTTTCACAAAAAATATTGCGTTTTCTATTGATTTAACAACTTGTAATTGAAAATTTGAAAATTACACCTCTTGTTGGATGACCCCATACATATTTGCAACTGCATTTAGTAATATTAAAACTCTAATAATTTTAATATTTCAAGTTAACACCTCATTATTTGTGTTTTAATCCAAATATTATTAGGCGACGGACTTCGTCCGTGTGTAGTCAGCCGGAGTTAATGTCGCCGCTGCCGACACAAACGTCCTCAAGAAAACTTCCGAAAGCCAATGTTAACGTCAACGCGAAACGAAGCAGAGTCCAATTCGGGCTGCCGGTCGCCGAAGACACGAAAACGCCCGCCAAGGAGGATAAAAAAGAAGAAATTCCAATAGGTAGGAAATTATGTTTTAAAATATGTATACTTGTTTCGATTTTATTTCGTAAAAAATAATTTTGACGCAGTCATTCAATACATAAAATAATTTTTATTTTACGCATATAGATAGTACTTTTGTGAATAATTTGAAATAATAACGAATACAAAAAATAAAAAAATTACGGAGATATGAATCATCAAGTAGGACCATATTTTGAAACTCCTTGCTGATGGTGTACATAGTTTCTGTATCAGACATCGTTTGAAAAATAAAAAATTAAATGGTTTCAAAATGATGGAGCTACGGCCCATACAACACGCCGTTTGCGTGAAATTTTGCAAGAATGCTCCCGGGTTGCGTTATCTCGCTACGCGAGGCAGTTCCGTGTCCACCGCGCTCTCCTGATTGAAGTCTCTGCGATTTTTCTGTAGGGGTGAGGTTTTCAAACATCGTCCTCGGTCCTTAAGCCTTGGTTTCCTAGTCGGTGTCGACAAAAGCGGCCGTATTTAACGTTATTTTGACATCACACATTTCTTTTACGTATATTTAAATAAATCTGGTAATCCAGAGAGCGGTATACTTCAAAGTACTGGGAAAATGTCATGAATTACATTGGAATCTGGTGAGTTATTCAATTACATGTACTTAAAACGTATCTTATAATATGTAACTGACGTCAAAAACGGCCGCTTTTATCGACACTGCTTGCTAGGAAAGCAGGACTTTAGACCAACTAAAGCCATTAAAGAAATAATTGAAGGTTTTCACCCGATATTTTAGTGAAAGTAATGAAAAACCTTAAAACACGTCTCGCAATATGAATCCGCCGTCAAGTCCACCAATTGGACGATATAATTTTTAAACCTTGATGTAAAAAAACTTTCTTGTATTTAGATATAAGAAGTAAAGAGTTTTTGATGATACCTATAACCATTCTTTTTCAATCCGCTTTTGAAATATGGGGGTTATTTCGGCCACACCTTTTATATGTAATTCCTTGACTTTATTTAAAAATTGCAATTTAAAATTAAACATCAAGTGTTTTGCAATATAAATAAATTTTATTGAATTTATTCCATACTTTTGGGACACCCGTATACATGTATAACTAGTGTTATGAGGTAAAAAATACCTTCAATCAGGACTTTAGCGAGCATCGGTTTGAAAATCTTCATCTCTATGTATGTCTCCGTTTTCTTTTTCAGCCTCAGAGGACGATTACGAAGACTTCGACGACATGCCGGAGGAGAACGCGTCCGAGATGGGCGTCATGGACTTGCTCAAGCAGCACCGCGACGACGACGACGAGGCCGAGCGGTATTTCGGCACCGGCTACGAGGAGGAGGACTACTGATTTTTGTGATACAACTTTAGCGTATTTAACTTATATATCATTATTTATTTTTCCACGGTATGCACGAATGACGATTTAAACATAATATTTTTTACACATTTTAGTAATTTTGCTACGATTTAGTTGCTATATTGTACTGAATGCTATATGCAGCCATTAAGAAGAAGAATAATACAAGCTGGTTACAAGCTGGTTACAAACTGGTTACAAGCTGGTTCCTAGCTGGAGGGTAAAAATTAATGTCATAAACAACATGCATTTTTAACTAAAAACACCGCCGTGCTATGTTCGTAAACGGTCATAATGTCGGCCCACAAGACATTTATCATCAAACGAAAGCTTGCAAAAAAAACTAAAGCAAAACAGACCGATCCCATAATGGTTTAGGATGAGAACTGGCAATACTATAAGATACTCAATAAATAGTGTAAATGCCAGTGTTTTGGAATGTTTTAGATTTGTCTTTGATATTATTTACAAGTTGATTTTTGTGTGTATAACTTGTTTACGTTATTTCTACATCCGTGACGTCTCTTAATACCAAGACGTCACGGATGTAGAAATAACGTAAACAAGTTATACACACAAAAATCAACTTGTAAATTTCAATGACAAATCTAAAACACTGGCAATTAAACTATTTATTGAGGTAACTCTCACCGATCTTGCTAACCAAAATATGACATTTCATGTGTCCTCTAGTTATGAATCAGTCTATATTACAAATTCAATTGTAGTTACATGTATGTTTATATAGAACATGCTGCTATTTATATATTTATTATTTAATAGTTTTAATGAAAGACTCTAAGCAATAAGTATGTACGGTTTTTAAATGAGCATATGTGTTTTCGTCAATTTTATTGCATAAACTTAAAGATTATAGTGTCTAGTTGTGAATATAATTTCAAGCAATAACAGCAAAATTTCTATTTGGGAAAATCAAGCCTAGGAGGTTAATTTTATAATAAATAGTTGATGGTTTTCTGTATTTCTAATAGGACATTCTGTTTGTGTAACTGCAAAAAATCTAAATGCATGGAAATAATTCAAATAATTTGACTTTAGACTTTAGAAATCCCGCAATTCGTTGCTATATCAAGGCGCCTTTTACTGTTTAATTGACATTAATTTTAAAAAGAAATGTTCAAAATAATTCTACCTACAGAATTTGATAGGCTTTAAATGCGTAAAATCTCATTTTGAAGATTTAATGTGAATTTAATTTATTATTATTGTTCCTGGATCGTTTTTTAAGTAATTATAATTATAATTAAATGAAAATTGTTAAAAATAATTATATAAATTACGTTTAATAAACAATTAATAAAAAAATAAAAAATATTTATCTTTTGTTTTCGCCTCGGGATTTGAGGATGATTCGGGCTATTGGTATTGAAGGTTGTTTATTATTTATTTCAGTTTCTTGTTGAGTATTAGTACTACTTATTGTACAAATAATTAACTATCTTAGCAACTATCAACTGTAAGTATTGATTTCTAAGACAATAATAAGTCTCTTCCTCTTATTGTCATTATGCAAAGTGCAAGCCGTTTGGCAGGCGAGTGGGTCTGCCTTTCGTAACTCACTTTGGGCCGCGTCCAATTATCCCAACCTGGCTATTATTAGGGTGAATAATTCATGGCGCAATTACACTCGCCTTAATCGCAATCATTGTCACATGTGAAGAAATTTGCGGCACTAGAAATGCCGTTGTGATATCACAATTCAGGCGCTAATTAGTGCGACATTAAGCTGTCTAGCGGTGCGGGGTGGGAGCTATTTGTTTCAAGCTCGTTGCTTAAAACTTGCCGTCGACTCGACGACGCAAATGCAACAAAACCGCCACAAACGGGATTATAAACTTTCAACGGGAGAAACGGATTAATTGCAGTTTATAGAGGAAATCGTATTGATTTAAAGTTTATTATGTATATAATTTATAAGCGGGATGATTATTTTGATAATGCTACAGATTTCGAACTAATGCAAATGTGCAAATGTATTTTTTAGTGAATATATATTTCTTTCAAACATTTTCGTACTTTACATATAAATGTTCTTGCTGTTATTTAAGCTGCTTTCGTGTCCCTTATAATCAAATTGGTTGAATTCGGAAGAATTCTGGGAACTCGGGATAAAATGGGAAGTTAAAAAAATCAGGACAACGGATGAAAATTCGGGACTGTCCCGAATAAATGAGACAAGAATTCCACCTGGCATATCGCACTGTGAGATGACAAGTGTCGTAACTTCCAAAATGAATTTTCAGGTTTTGTTTTGATGATTCTTATGTATATTTTAACGCTCATTAATCATCTTTTTGCGTTTAGAATACACCAAATTATTTCGTTTTTTCGTTTATCGTTCCCGAGCAATTCCGGGCTGTACTAAGCCAGCTAAGACTAGCCCAGAACAGCTCTCGAGCGATACACGAAAGCGGCTATCATTTATTGAAGTATGAATACTTCAATCAGCGATAATATGTTAAGTTGATAGTAAGAACATTCGAAAGTTTTACACATCCCTCTAATAGTTCGAACGCTATTGGATACATTTATTTATTTCTTTATTGTATTTACATAAAGCCATAGATTATAGAGTTAAAATAAAATCGTATTTATGTGTAAGACATTGACTTTGGCATGAAATAGCATGAAAACTAGCAACCTCGTAGTTTTTAATTATAACCTTAAGGGGTAGATAAATACAGATGTAATGCATTAGCAAGTTTGAAAAATCCATCAAGAGATTTTTGAAATATTTGCAAATAGGGTGTTCAAACATATAAAATTTTATTTTAATGAAATTCTGATTTTTTCATTAAATAAGATCAAAACTAGCAGCTTCGTATTTGTTTAGTTTCACTTTTACAGAACTAAAATATTGGTATTAGCTAGCAAAATTTAAAAAAATATTCATCCAGGATTTTTTTAAATGTAAATATTTAATAATAATTATTTGGGGTTTAAAGGAAATATTGCTTATAGATTAGCAAAATAAAAAAATATCCATCGAGTGAATATTTACAAATTCAGGATTTAAGGATATAAAATCATATTTTTATGAAATACTGACTTTGACTTTAAATTGCATGAAATCTAGCAACACCGTATTTCTTTATTACAACTTTAAAGGGTAGACTAATATATTTATAATGCATTAGCGAAGTTTGAATAATATCCATCGAGGGATTTTTGAAATATTTACAAATTTAGGGTTTAAGGATATAAAATCATATTTTTATGAAATACTGACTTTGACTTTAAATTGCATGAAATCTAGCAACACCGTATTTTTCGATTATGAGTTTAAATGGTAGACTAATATATTTATAATGGATTCGCGAAGTTTGAATAATATCCATCGCGGGATTTTTGAAATATTTACAAATTCAGGGTTTAAGGATATAAAATCATATTTTTATGAAATACTGACTTTGACTTTAAATTGCATGAAATCTAGCAACCCCGTATTTTTCGATTATGACTTTAAATGGTAGACTAATATATTTATAATGGATTCGCGAAGTTTGAATAATATCCATCGAGGGATTTTTGAAATATTTACAAATTCAGGGCTTAAGGATATAAAATCATATTTTTTATGAAATACTGACTTTGACCTTAAATTGCATGAAATCTAGCAACCCCGTATTTTTTGATTATGCCTTTAAAAGGTAGACTAATATTTTTATTTTATATTCGTGAAGTTTGAATAATATCCATCGAGGGATTTTTGAAATATTTACAAATTCAGGGTTTAAGGATATAAAATCATATTTATTTTGAAATACTGACTTTGACTTTAAATTGCATGAAATCTAGCAACCCCATATTTTCTGATTATGACTTTAAATGGTAGACTAATATATTTATAATGGATTCGCGAAGTTTGAATAATATCCATCGAGGGATTTTTGAAATATTTACAAATTCAGGGTTTAAGGATATAAAATCATATTTATTTTGAAATACTGAATTTGACTTTATATTTCATGAAATCTAGCAACCCCGTATTTTTCGATTATGACTTAAAATGGTAGACTAATATATTTATAATGGATTCGCGAAGTTTGAATAATATCCATCAAAGGATTTTTGAAATATTTACAAATTCAGGGTTTAAGGATATAAAATCATATTTATTTTGAAATACTGACTTTGACTTTAAATTGCATGAAATCTAGCAACCCCATATTTTCTGATTATGACTTTAAATGGTAGACTAATATATTTATAATGGATTCGCGAAGTTTGAATAATATCCATCAAGGGATTTTTGAAATATTTACAAATTCAGGGTTTAAGGATATAAAATCATATTTATTTTGAAATACTGACTTTGACTTTAAATTGCATGAAATCTAGCAACCCCGTATTTTTTGATTATGACTTTAAATGGTAGACTAATATATTTATAAAGGATTCGCGAAGTTTGAATAATATCCATTGAGGGATTTTTGAAATATTTACAAATTCAGGGTTTAAGGATATAAAATCATATTTATTTTGAAATACTGACTTTGACTTTAAATTGCATGAAATCTAGCAACCCCGTATTTTTTGATTATGACTTTAAATGGTAGACTAATATATTTATAATGGATTCGCGAAGTTTGAATAATATTCATCGAGGGATTTTTGAAATATTTACAAATTCAGAGTTTAAAGATATAAAATCATTTTTATTACGAAATACTGAGTTTGACTTTAAAATGCATGAAATCTAGCAACCCCGTATTTTTCGATTATGACTTTAAATGGTAGACTAATATATTTATAATGCATTAGCGAAGTTTGAATAATGTCCATCGAGGGATTTTTGAAATATTTACAAATTCAGGGTTTAAGGATATAAAATCATATTTATTTTGAAATACTGACTTTGACTTTAAATTGCATGAAATCTAGCAACCCCATATTTTCTGATTATGACTTTAAATGGTAGACTAATATATTTATAATGGATTCGCGAAGTTTGAATAATATCCATCGAGGGATTTTTGAAATATTTACAAATTCAGGGTTTAAGGATATAAAATCATATTTATTTTGAAATACTGACTTTGGCTTTAAATTGCATGAAATCTAGCAACCCCGTATTTTTGGATTATGACTTTAAATGGTAGACTAATATATTTATAATGGATTCGCGAAGTTTGAATAATATCCATCGAGGGATTTTTGAAATATTTACAAATTCAGGGTTTAAGGATATAAAATCATATTTATTTTGAAATACTGACTTTGACTTTAAATTGCATGAAATCTAGCAACCCCGTATTTTTTGATTATGACTTTAAATGGTAGACTAATATATTTATAAAGGATTCGCGAAGTTTGAATAATATCCATCGAGGGATTTTTGAAATATTTACAAATTCAGGGTTTAAGGATATAAAATCATATTTATTTTGAAATACTGACTTTGACTTTAAATTGCATGAAATCTAGCAACCCCGTATTTTTCGATTATGACTTTAAATGGTAGACTAATATATTTATAATGCATTAGCGAACTTTGAATAATATCCATCGAGGGATTTTTGAAATATTTACAAATTCAGGGTTTAAGGATATAAAATCATATTTATTTTGAAATACTGACTTTGACTTTAAATTGCATGAAATCTAGCAACCCCGTATTTTTTGATTATGACTTTAAATGGTAGACTAATATATTTATAATGCATTAGCGAACTTTGAAT
Organism: Lordithon lunulatus; assembly: GCA_963942505.1. NCBI lineage: Eukaryota > Metazoa > Arthropoda > Insecta > Coleoptera > Staphylinidae > Lordithon > Lordithon lunulatus. Next base: position 56,476,045 of record OZ012668.1, on the reverse strand, counting down.
AATATCCATCGAGGGATTTTTGAAATATTTACAAATTCAGGGTTTAAGGATATAAAATCATATTTATTTTGAAATACTGACTTTGACTTTAAATTGCATGAAATCTAGCAACCCCGTATTTTTTGATTATGACTTTAAATGGTAGACTAATATATTTATAATGGATTCGCGAAGTTTGAATAATATCCATCGAGGGATTTTTGAAATATTTACAAATTCAGGGTTTAAGGATATAAAATCATATTTATTTTGAAATACTGACTTTGACTTTAAATTGCATGAAATCTAGCAACCCCGTATTTTTTGATTATGACTTTAAATGGTAGACTAATATATTTATAAAGGATTCGCGAAGTTTGAATAATATCCATTGAGGGATTTTTGAAATATTTACAAATTCAGGGTTTAAGGATATAAAATCATATTTATTTTGAAATACTGACTTTGGCTTTAAATTGCATGAAATCTAGCAACCCCGCATTTTTGGATTATGACTTTAAATGGTAGACTAATATATTTATAATGGATTCGCGAAGTTTGAATAATATCCATCGAGGGATTTTTGAAATATTTACAAATTCAGGGTTTAAGGATATAAAATCATATTTATTTTGAAATACTGACTTTGACTTTAAATTGCATGAAATCTAGCAACCCCGTATTTTTCGATTATGACTTTAAATGGTAGACTAATATATTTATAATGCATTAGCGAACTTTGAATAATATCCATCGAGGGATTTTTGAAATATTTACAAATTCAGGGTTTAAGGATATAAAATCATATTTATTTTGAAATACTGACTTTGACTTTAAATTGCATGAAATCTAGCAACCCCGTATTTTTTGATTATGACTTTAAATGGTAGACTAATATATTTATAATGCATTAGCGAACTTTGAATAATATCCATCGAGGGATTTTTGAAATATTTACAAATTCAGGGTTTAAGGATATAAAATCATATTTATTTTGAAATACTGACTTTGACTTTAAATTGCATGAAATCTAGCAACCCCGTATTTTTTGATTATGACTTTAAATGGTAGACTAATATATTTATAATGGATTCGCGAAGTTTGAATAATATCCATCGAGGGATTTTTGAAATATTTACAAATTCAGGGTTTAAGGATATAAAATCATATTTATTTTGAAATACTGACTTTGACTTTAAATTGCATGAAATCTAGCAACCCCGTATTTTTTGATTATGACTTTAAATGGTAGACTAATATATTTATAAAGGATTCGCGAAGTTTGAATAATATCCATTGAGGGATTTTTGAAATATTTACAAATTCAGGGTTTAAGGATATAAAATCATATTTATTTTGAAATACTGACTTTGGCTTTAAATTGCATGAAATCTAGCAACCCCGTATTTTTGGATTATGACTTTAAATGGTAGACTAATATATTTATAATGGATTCGCGAAGTTAATAATATCCATTGAGGGATTTTTGAAATATTTACAAATTCAGGGTTTAAGGATATAAAATCATATTTATTTTGAAATACTGACTTTGACTTTAAATTGCATGAAATCTAGCAACCCCGTATTTTTTGATTATGACTTTAAATGGTAGACTAATATATTTATAAAGGATTCGCGAAGTTTGAATAATATCCATTGAGGGATTTTTGAAATATTTACAAATTCAGGGTTTAAGGATATAAAATCATATTTATTTTGAAATACTGACTTTGGCTTTAAATTGCATGAAATCTAGCAACCCCGCATTTTTGGATTATGACTTTAAATGGTAGACTAATATATTTATAATGGATTCGCGAAGTTTGAATAATATTCATCGAGGGATTTTTGAAATATTTACAAATTCAGAGTTTAAAGATATAAAATCATTTTTATTACGAAATACTGAGTTTGACTTTAAAATGCATGAAATCTAGCAACCCCGTATTTTTCGATTATGACTTTAAATGGTAGACTAATATATTTATAATGCATTAGCGAAGTTTGAATAATGTCCATCGAGGGATTTTTGAAATATTTACAAATTCAGGGTTTAAGGATATAAAATCATATTTATTTTGAAATACTGACTTTGACTTTAAATTGCATGAAATCTAGCAACCCCGTATTTTTTGATTATGACTTTAAATGGTAGACTAATATATTTATAAAGGATTCGCGAAGTTTGAATAATATCCATTGAGGGATTTTTGAAATATTTACAAATTCAGGGTTTAAGGATATAAAATCATATTTATTTTGAAATACTGACTTTGGCTTTAAATTGCATGAAATCTAGCAACCCCGCATTTTTGGATTATGACTTTAAATGGTAGACTAATATATTTATAATGGATTCGCGAAGTTTGAATAATATCCATCGAGGGATTTTTGAAATATTTACAAATTCAGGGTTTAAGGATATAAAATCATATTTATTTTGAAATACTGACTTTGACTTTAAATTGCATGAAATCTAGCAACCCCGTATTTTTTGATTATGACTTTAAATGGTAGACTAATATATTTATAAAGGATTCGCGAAGTTTGAATAATATCCATTGAGGGATTTTTGAAATATTTACAAATTCAGGGTTTAAGGATATAAAATCATATTTATTTTGAAATACTGACTTTGGCTTTAAATTGCATGAAATCTAGCAACCCCGCATTTTTGGATTATGACTTTAAATGGTAGACTAATATATTTATAATGGATTCGCGAAGTTTGAATAATATCCATCGAGGGATTTTTGAAATATTTACAAATTCAGGGTTTAAGGATATAAAATCATATTTATTTTGAAATACTGACTTTGACTTTAAATTGCATGAAATCTAGCAACCCCGTATTTTTCGATTATGACTTTAAATGGTAGACTAATATATTTATAATGCATTAGCGAACTTTGAATAATATCCATCGAGGGATTTTTGAAATATTTACAAATTCAGGGTTTAAGGATATAAAATCATATTTATTTTGAAATACTGACTTTGACTTTAAATTGCATGAAATCTAGCAACCCCGTATTTTTTGATTATGACTTTAAATGGTAGACTAATATATTTATAATGCATTAGCGAACTTTGAATAATATCCATCGAGGGATTTTTGAAATATTTACAAATTCAGGGTTTAAGGATATAAAATCATATTTATTTTGAAATACTGACTTTGACTTTAAATTGCATGAAATCTAGCAACCCCGTATTTTTTGATTATGACTTTAAATGGTAGACTAATATATTTATAATGGATTCGCGAAGTTTGAATAATATCCATCGAGGGATTTTTGAAATATTTACAAATTCAGGGTTTAAGGATATAAAATCATATTTATTTTGAAATACTGACTTTGACTTTAAATTGCATGAAATCTAGCAACCCCGTATTTTTTGATTATGACTTTAAATGGTAGACTAATATATTTATAAAGGATTCGCGAAGTTTGAATAATATCCATTGAGGGATTTTTGAAATATTTACAAATTCAGGGTTTAAGGATATAAAATCATATTTATTTTGAAATACTGACTTTGGCTTTAAATTGCATGAAATCTAGCAACCCCGTATTTTTGGATTATGACTTTAAATGGTAGACTAATATATTTATAATGGATTCGCGAAGTTAATAATATCCATTGAGGGATTTTTGAAATATTTACAAATTCAGGGTTTAAGGATATAAAATCATATTTATTTTGAAATACTGACTTTGACTTTAAATTGCATGAAATCTAGCAACCCCGTATTTTTTGATTATGACTTTAAATGGTAGACTAATATATTTATAAAGGATTCGCGAAGTTTGAATAATATCCATTGAGGGATTTTTGAAATATTTACAAATTCAGGGTTTAAGGATATAAAATCATATTTATTTTGAAATACTGACTTTGGCTTTAAATTGCATGAAATCTAGCAACCCCGCATTTTTGGATTATGACTTTAAATGGTAGACTAATATATTTATAATGGATTCGCGAAGTTTGAATAATATCCATCGAGGGATTTTTGAAATATTTACAAATTCAGGGTTTAAGGATATAAAATCATATTTATTTTGAAATACTGACTTTGACTTTAAATTGCATGAAATCTAGCAACCCCGTATTTTTCGATTATGACTTTAAATGGTAGACTAATATATTTATAATGCATTAGCGAACTTTGAATAATATCCATCGAGGGATTTTTGAAATATTTACAAATTCAGGGTTTAAGGATATAAAATCATATTTATTTTGAAATACTGACTTTGACTTTAAATTGCATGAAATCTAGCAACCCCGTATTTTTTGATTATGACTTTAAATGGTAGACTAATATATTTATAATGCATTAGCGAACTTTGAATAATATCCATCGAGGGATTTTTGAAATATTTACAAATTCAGGGTTTAAGGATATAAAATCATATTTATTTTGAAATACTGACTTTGACTTTAAATTGCATGAAATCTAGCAACCCCGTATTTTTTGATTATGACTTTAAATGGTAGACTAATATATTTATAATGGATTCGCGAAGTTTGAATAATATCCATCGAGGGATTTTTGAAATATTTACAAATTCAGGGTTTAAGGATATAAAATCATATTTATTTTGAAATACTGACTTTGACTTTAAATTGCATGAAATCTAGCAACCCCGTATTTTTTGATTATGACTTTAAATGGTAGACTAATATATTTTTAAAGGATTCGCGAAGTTTGAATAATATCCATTGAGGGATTTTTGAAATATTTACAAATTCAGGGTTTAAGGATATAAAATCATATTTATTTTGAAATACTGACTTTGGCTTTAAATTGCATGAAATCTAGCAACCCCGTATTTTTGGATTATGACTTTAAATGGTAGACTAATATATTTATAATGGATTCGCGAAGTTAATAATATCCATTGAGGGATTTTTGAAATATTTACAAATTCAGGGTTTAAGGATATAAAATCATATTTATTTTGAAATACTGACTTTGACTTTAAATTGCATGAAATCTAGCAACCCCGTATTTTTTGATTATGACTTTAAATGGTAGACTAATATATTTATAAAGGATTCGCGAAGTTTGAATAATATCCATTGAGGGATTTTTGAAATATTTACAAATTCAGGGTTTAAGGATATAAAATCATATTTATTTTGAAATACTGACTTTGGCTTTAAATTGCATGAAATCTAGCAACCCCGCATTTTTGGATTATGACTTTAAATGGTAGACTAATATATTTATAATGGATTCGCGAAGTTTGAATAATATTCATCGAGGGATTTTTGAAATATTTACAAATTCAGAGTTTAAAGATATAAAATCATTTTTATTACGAAATACTGAGTTTGACTTTAAAATGCATGAAATCTAGCAACCCCGTATTTTTCGATTATGACTTTAAATGGTAGACTAATATATTTATAATGCATTAGCGAAGTTTGAATAATGTCCATCGAGGGATTTTTGAAATATTTACAAATTCAGGGTTTAAGGACATAAAATCATATTTTTTATGAAATACTGACTTTGACTTTAAGTTGCATGAAATCTAGCAACCCCGTATTTTTCGATTATGACTTTAAATTGCAGACTAATATATTTATAATGGATTCGCGAAGTTTGAATAATATCCATCGAGGGATTTTTGAAATATTTACAAATTCAGGGTTTAAGGACATAAAATCATATTTATTATGAAATACTGACTTTGACTTTAAATTGCATGAAATCTAGCAACCCAGTATTTTTCAATTATGACTTTAAATGGTAGACTAATATATTTATAATGGATTCGCGAAGTTTGAATAATATCCATCGAGGGATTTTTGAAATATTTACAAATTCAGGGTTTAAGGATATAAAATCATACTTTTATGAAATACTGACTTTGACTTTAAATTGCATGAAATCTAGCAACCCCGTATTTTTCGATTATGACTTTAAATGGTAGACTAATATATTTATAATGGATTCGCGAAGTTTGAATAATATCCATTGAGGGATTTTTGAAATATTTACAAATTCAGGGTTTAAGGATATAAAATCATATTTTTATGAAATACTGACTTTGACTTTAAATTGCATGAAATCTAGCAACCCCGTATTTTTCGATTATGACTTTAAATGATAGACTAATATATTTATAATGGATTCGGGAAGTTTGAATAATATCCATCGAGGGATTTTTGAAATATTTACAAATTCAGGGTTTAAGGATATAAAATCATATTTATTTTGAAATACTGACTTGACTTTAAATTGCATGAAATCTAGCAACCCCGTATTTTTCGATTATGACTTTAAATGGTAGACTAATATATTTATAATGGATTCGCGAAGTTTGAATAATATCCATCGAGGGATTTTTGAAATTTTTACAAATTCAGGGTTTAAGGATATAAAATTATATTTTTATGAAATACTGACTTTGACTTTAAATTGCATGAAATCTAGCAACCCCGTATTTTCTGATTATGACTTTAAATGGTAGACTAATATATTTATAATGGATTCGCGAAGTTTGAATAATATCCATCGAGGGATTTTTGAAATATTTACAAATTCAGGGTTTAAGGATATAAAATCATATTTATTTTGAAATACTGACTTGACTTTAAATTGCATGAAATCTAGCAACCCCGTATTTTTCGATTATGACTTTAAATGGTAGACTAATATATTTATAATGGATTCGCGAAGTTTGAATAATATCCATCGAGGGATTTTTGAAATATTTACAAATTCAGGGTTTAAGGATATAAAATCATATTTATTTTGAAATACTAACTTTGACTTTAAATTGCATGAAATCTAGCAACCCCGTATTTTTTGATTATGACTTTAAATGGTAGACTAATATATTTCTAATGGATTCGCGAAGTTTGAATAATATCCATCGAGGGATTTTTGAAATATTTACAAATTCAGGGTTTAAGGATATAAAATCATATTTATTTTGAAATACTGACTTTGACTTTAAATTGCATGAAATCTAGCAACCCCGTATTTTTCGATTATGACTTTAAATAATAGACTAATATATTTATAATGGATTCGCGAAGTTTGAATAATATCCTTCGAGGGATTTTTGAAATATTTACAAATTCAGGGTTTAAGGATATAAAATCATATTTATTTTGAAATACTGACTTTGACTTTAAATTGCATGAAATTTAGCAACCCGGTATTTTTTGATTATGACTTTAAATGGTAGACTAATATATTTATAATGGATTCGCGAAGTTTGAATAATATCCATCGAGGGATTTTTGAAATATTTACTAATTCAGGGTTTAAGGATATAAAATCATATTTTTATGATATACTGATTTTGACCTTAAATTGCATGACATCTAGCAACCACGTATTTTTTGATTATGACTTTAAAGAGTAGACTAATATATTTATAATGCATTTGCGAAGTTTGAATAATATACATCGAGGGATTTTTGAAATATTTACAAATTCAGGGTTTAAGGATATAAAATCATATTTATTTTGAAATACTGACTTTGACTTTAAATTGCATGAAATCTAGCAACCCCGTATTTTTCGATTATGACTTTAAATGGTAGACTAATATATTTATAATGGATTCGCGAAGTTTGAATAATATCCATCGAGGGATTTTTGAAATATTTACAAATTCAGGGTTTAAGGATATAAAATCATATTTTTATGATATACTGACTTTGACCTTAAATTGCATGACATCTAGCAACCACGTATTTTTTGATTATGACTTTAAAGAGTAGACTAATATATTTATAATGCATTTGCGAAGTTTGAATAATATACATCGAGGGATTTTTGAAATATTTACAAATTCAGGGTTTAAGGATATAAAATCATATTTATTTTGAAATACTGACTTTGACTTTAAATTGCATGAAATCTAGCAACCCCGTATTTTTCGATTATGACTTTAAATGGTAGACTAATATATTTATAATGGATTCGCGAAGTTTGAATAATATCCATCGAGGGATTTTTGAAATATTTACAAATTCAGGGTTTAAGGATATAAAATCATATTTTTATGATATACTGACTTTGACCTTAAATTGCATGACATCTAGCAACCACGTATTTTTTGATTATGACTTTAAAGAGTAGACTAATATATTTATAATGCATTTGCGAAGTTTGAATAATATCCAACAAGGTATTTTTGAAATATTTACAAATTGGCTGTTAAAACATACAAGATTGTATTTTAATGAAATTCTGACTTTAGCATTAAATATAATGAAAACTAGCAACGCCCTATTTTTCATTATGACTAGTAGATTAACTAAAGTATTGTTAGTAGATTAACGATCTTTTTAAAGTATCCATCGAGGGATTGTTTAAATATTTACTAAATAATTACAAGAAAAAAATTTCTAGGGCACCAGAATTGGTTAATTTTTAGGATGATAGTTTATTATTATTTGTGAGTCACACTTGTGCAATGATAATATTGTGCCATAATGAGAAATAATAATATCTCTAATGTTTATTAAACACTTATAAAAAAAACTTCTACTTTTATAGGGCTATCAGCCGTGAGAGTTTTCCGCCGTTCAAGGGAGAAGCTCAGAGGAGTTTAATCACCCGGTATTTATCTTAACTTCACAGAAAACCTCTGAAAAATTGTGAAACTTAATTCACAAACATTTGTTCCCCTCTGGGAATCGAACTCAGGCCCCCTAATGCTCAGTACGAGGCCACTGAGCTGGGTTAAACGCTTATATTTCTAAAGCGTTATACCCATAGACATATACTGCGGTATACATCTGTCCTTACAGGGCCCTGTATGGAGAGACGTATCTAGTATGACTATTTAGAAATATAAGTATTTCATAAACATTATAGAGATATTATTATTTCTCATTATGACACAATATTATCATTGCACAAGTGTGACTCACAAATAATAATAAACTCTATCATCCTAAAAATAGAAGAACAACCTCGCGCAAACTTGAAATAATTTCGCCTGCAATTCAGTATAAACCACCTTGTCTAACGTGTGGCAAATTTTCGGCTCATTAATATCAACAGAACGTGTAATAACGCCACGTCATGGCAATCCCTTCCTGCTGCACATATTTACATTATTATATCATCATCACCACATGCATTGGAATTAGCTTGGCAATGAATCCAACTTGTCCCCGCAATGTAAGTCGCGTTGCACTCTCAATCGATTTGGCGCCGCAACGCATCGATTCCGCATTCAGTGTGTCCCGCGGAATGGCCGAGGACGCGGTTAAAAAACCGGACGACGCGGAACCGGAAGAAGACCCGGAACCGTACCCGCCGTGGAATTTCTCCTGGGTAGTAGAGGGCGAACTGGCGGCGATGGCGTGGCCGCAAAACACCCTCAATCTGGATTATTTGTATGATGTGGGGGTGCGCTACCTAGTCACGCTGTCGCCAGAGAAGATACCACCTGTGCAGGGGTATACCAAACTCGGCTGGACGCTGATCGGGGTGGACGAGTTCGAGGATCCGAGCGTCGAGCAAATCGATCAGTTTATTGGGATATGCGAAAGGGCTCTGATTAAAAAACAGGTTGGTTTATGACTTCATATTACTATTATATGCTCCATGTTCAATTCATTTATTGCTTTCTGTATAGCTAGTTACCGTAAAAGGGATTATTACCATCAATTGTTGTTGTGATAATCTTCGCATTATATCTAGGGATTGTATTTTAATACCGGTGTTTTGGTCTTTAAATCTCGCATTTATATTTTAGCACTGCGGGCACAGTAGGCCTATAACTTTGTCTAATTATAATCGATTTTGTCATCATGCAGAATAAATGAAAAAATTAGTGCAAGAAAATGTTTTAACTGCCAAAATTGTGGTCATTTTTCATCAGATTGTAAGGGAGAAAAAAGAATACAGAAATATCTAAATTGTGGAGAAGATAATCACAAAACTAAAAATTGCTATAATCCAAATATCTGCTATACATGTAATGGTTCGCATAGAGCAGACAGTATGAATCATATGGACATTTGATAAATGAAATACTGACTTCGACTTTAAATTGCATAAAAACTAGCATACCCGTATTTTTTTATTATGACTTTAAAGGGTAGACTAATATATTTATAATGCATTCGCGAAGTTTGAATAATATCCATCGAGGGATTTGTGAAATATTTGCAAATTGGATGTTCAAACATATAAGATTTTATTTTAATGAAAATCTGACTTTACCATTAAATAAGTAATTAGAAAATTGCTATAATCCAAATATCTGCTATACATGTAATGGTTCACATAGAGCAGATAGTATGAATCATATAGACATTTGATAAATGATATTTAAAATTTTTTTTTAAATAATTATAATGAAAATAATTCAAATGAATTTAAATAGATCAAGAGCAGCCCATAGCCTATTAGAACAATATAGCTTTGAGGAAAATATTGATCTTTTAATAATTTCTGAACCAAATAAAAATTTAGTTAATACTGACTTATAGTACACTGATAAAAATTTAGATATGGCAATAAAAATATGTAAATTCAATGAAGAAACAAATGTTATTAATTGGGGAAAAGAAAACGGTTTGATATGGATAGATTTAAAATTTATAAAAATTATAGGTGGTTATATTTCCTCAAATATAACAATAAATACCTTTAATATCTTCACTTTAGCCTTTAGCCATTATTACAAACAGTTCCAAAAAATGTATTATAGGGGGCGATTTTAATGCCAAGTCAAAATTATGGGGTTCAAATGTAACTGATGTCAAAGGTAATATTTTAGAAGAAATGATCAATTGCAATAAATTATTAGTAGGTAATACATATACTACTCCAACCTTTCAAAGAAGAGCTCAAGAATCAATTTTGGATATAACATTATTTCATGAAAATGTAACATACAAAATTAAAAATTGGATGCAAATGCAAATATTTCAGAAGAAATGCATAAAATCTATACAAAAAAAACTAGTAGCTTTTTCCATTACTGATTACATCCGTATACATCCCCCACATTACTCTCTTTTTATTGCCTCTTAATACACCGTTAAACAGTTTATCGCGCCTCGGGACCAATTAAACTTCGCATTCATCCCCAAATCGCGCGAATTAAATTAAATTAGCCTGTGCACACCCTTTCATTCGGAGTTTACGCGATCAAATATATATTTTGCGCGTCGGCGGCGGCGGTGCGGAGAGGGGCCAACTTTTCGACACGCTTTTCCAATTATTCCCGACTCCCCCCGTGCTCGGACCCGCCCCTTTTAATAAAGCCCCGTCGCAAATAAACCTTTTTGCGCTCGCAATAATTAATAACGGCGGGCTAATTAGAAAGTTATCGTCGGCGGCGCGAAAAACGCACAGACAGGTTTTTCTGGGTTGCGAGCCGGACGGGCATTGCAGACAAATTGTGAAACGGATTCAATTAGAGGGGGTTGTAAATTATAGGTTTTATTGGCAGTGTTTTCTAATTTATCAACAACTTTTTTTTATGTATTTAATGTTGAGAATTAATTTACATCTAGATTAGATCTAATAATTTGTCTGTCATCCATGGTCTTTTCTTGTATTACTGTGTCTTAGGGCCGGTTCTACAATTGATGTTTGATGTTGTCTAACTGGAGAATAAGGCTATTCGTACCCTAAGGAGTATTAATTATTAGTAGCATAAAATGAATTTTGAGTTTTTAAATTTTTATTATAAAAATCATAATCAAGGATGATTGGCTTGTCACGTTAAAAGTAATCCAAGCATATTGAGGATAATGTGTAGTAAGGGAAGCAACACGTGGTGGCACCTTAGTGAAGAATGTGAGGGTGTGAAAGCAGAGTGGGTGGGAGACTGCAGAAAGCTGAATGAATGGTTAAGCGAGGATGGGGAAGGCGTGAAAATCTGCAGGAGGCTGACGTGGGAGAGGAAAGTGGCCATGGCAGAGCGGTTATAGATAAGGTTAATTTGTAATTTTTTGAGGAGTATTACTTTTATTTCTATTTGTATTTTAATTTTTGTATATTTTTGTTGTGGTTGGTGCAGTGCAGTGAGAGAAATGCCAATAAAGATCTTTTTATAAATTTTAATTTTTTATTGAGGATAATAGAGTTCTCGTATGGTAAGTCACCCCCTAAATCCAAAAACACAAACTAGAAGTCGGCACGTCAAACATTTACTGAAATACAGCTCGAAAATGGCGTTTTTAAAATGGTAATTTCATTTTACGACTTTGAAGGGTTGTGACGCCAATACGGAAAGAGATATCCACAGACAGGTTTCGCATTTTTAATTAGTACCATAAGGAGTATTAGAAGTAGCATTAAATGAATTTTTATTTCTTAAATTTTTATTTTTTAAATTTGAACTCTACCCCTGGGTTAATTTATCGGTCTTTCGTCTGTCACGTTAAAAATAATCTAAGCTGATTGGGGATAATAGAGTTCTCATATGGAAAGCCACCCCCTGAATCCAAAAACAGAAACTAGAAGTCGGCCCGCCAAACACTTACTAAGATACAGCTCGAAAAGAGCGTTTTTGAGGTAATTTCAAGCAATTTTTACGACTTTTGAAGCACAGCCCTTCAAAAGTCGTAAAAATTGATGCGAAAACGGACAGAGATATTCGCATTTAAAATTAGTACTAGTATTAGGAATAGTAGCATATATTAATTTGTGAATTAATATATCCTATAATTCATGTAGCTATACATGTATATACTATTTTTGATAACAGAAATATGTTTTCTGGTATTATATTAAGAAACAATATTCTGTTTCTCATTAAAACACATTTTTCTGTTTGTTGTAGCCTGTTGGCATCCACTGTCGAATGGGCCGCGGCCGATCGGGCGTAATGGCCGCCTGTTACTTGGTCCGGTTCCAGGACAAAACGCCGGAAATGGCCATTGACAGTATCCGGCTAATGAGGCCGAATTCGATAGAAACGCCCGAGCAGGAGAGGGCCGTCAAGAAATACTTCGACTTTCTGCGAGGGACGACGCCGCTCAAGGGCGGCGACAAACCGGAGCAGCACTAAGAAAAAAAATATATAAGACGCAGAGTGGTATTTGTTACACGCTCGTTTGAAGAGTTAAGAGCGAGGGTGAATGGGGGAAAAAAAGTGGGAGAGGTTGAAATTTTTATGTGAAAAACGTATTAAATTCTTATTTTGTAATCATTTTGCGTGTAAGTGGATTTTGATTAATTTGTACGTTCGCGTAGTGGAAATAAAATGGAGAAAATATTATTTGGAAATAAAAAGGCACAAAACGCGGAATTGTTTGACTGCAATATTACTGGATTAGTAATTAAGTGCTGTAAGTTATATCCAGGATCGGTCCTAGGTAGTCAACCGGCTACTCAAAAATATATAATGACGATTATATAGGATTTTAGGGTAGGGACATATAAAAAAATATTTATTTATTATTAATGTCCCTACTCTAAAATCCTATATAATCGTCATTATATATTTTTAATTTATATTTATATACATTACTCTATAAAAATATGAATAAGAATCTTTTATAATAATATGCACTAAATCGAGAAAATATGCGCGTATATTAATTCAAAATTCATATTTATTGGTGCTATAGGGTTTTACACAAGTCAGAAAATGACCATACTAATTAATGCATAAGCTACAAACTATTGAAAATGTATGTAAACGTAATAAACTATACTTAAATTTTAAATTTGCCATATTATATTAGTATTTCTATTTACAAAAAACTTAAGCTCCTGCATAGAACCGGATAAATGCATATTTTCTCTTGATTATTAGTATTGCCCAGTCTGGTGATTCTGGCAAGTGATCTATTACAGCAGCTGCCGAGGAACCGGGGTAAATTAACCCAAAAGGGATAAAAATTAAATTATTGGTGGTAATAAGGAAATTTTCTATTTTATAAACGTGGCAGCAGTTTTACAAATCATTCTTTTAAACTTTCAGCGTAGTAATTTTAAATAGACATTGATTTTCTCCTTTTCAAAATGAGGCAGGCGCGGACACGAGGGGCAATGGGTGAAATAGGAATTTTGTTTAGTGCTTCATTTAAAACTGTCAATTTTCGTTACAAATTTGGCAAATAACGAAAGCTAACTTTTAATTCTAGCACGTTTGACCTTAAAAGTTTAAAAAAAAGTCTGCGGTGCTATTTTTGATGATATCTATAATCACACAAAAATGCGGGGGTAATATCGACTTAAACAAATATATTTTGAGGTACTGGCTGAAAAAGTTTCCCGCTGTATTAGAGCCATAGTACGTTCTCTGCACATTCATTCTGAAAAGAAGATTAGTCGGGAAATAAACAGGAAAAATCAATTTTCATACACTATAGTTTGATTGTCTTACTGATTTTATTCGCTACTTACAGGAATAATAATTAAAAGTTCAGAAATATTTGTATTAATACAAAAAAATAAATTTCTAAATCTAGTAGCCTATAAATTCCCTGTCGTTAATGCTAAAAAGACTAGAAATCAGTAAAAAAAAATTAAAGCCATAGTCGATAATGTTTGTGTGACCCCACACGTGCCCGTATTCAATTTTCGAAATATCAAATGTGTTGGAGTGGAAGAAATAAATGCAAGCACAAAACTTGAAACATAAGGGTGCTGTACAAATGATTCACATATATCTATAGGTACCAATTATAACGAATACTATTTTTCTATTCAAAGATCTAAAGAATTTCCATGTGGAATATGCGTTAAAAGAAAATGTATGTCTGAAATTCTTTCTGGATGACACCGTATATATATATATATATATATATATATATATATATATATATATATATATATATATATATATATATATATATATATATACGTGCCTTCCAGCTGTACGTGATTTATTCATATGCAAATTAATGTGATGTGGATTATTTTTAATCGACGTTTATAAAATCGGATATGGATCTATGAAACTGCCGATATAAAAAAACAATTTTACTAGCAATTATAGGCAGAATCATGTTTTTCATGGAGAAAATTTTTGATTTGTGTTTTTCATTTAATATTAATGTAATAAAATTTGATTTTATTTACAATTTTTACAATATTACAATCTAATTACAGTTAACAAACTAAAAGGACAGACTAATAGTAAATTTCAGAAATATAGTTTGAATAAATTTCATTCAAACTATATTTCTGAAATTTACCATTAGTCTTTGTCCTTTGATTGCAACTTTAAAATGCATTTACCTCAAAAACTGTTTTTGGAAGTTGGGACATTTATCATCTCATGGTACGTTATGTTAGGATGTTAGTATTGTGTTCGACACAATACTAACATCCTAAAAGAACACCTAGATCTACGGAATTTTGTTGAAAACGGGCATTAAAAGTATAAACAGATCCATAAATGAAATCAGTCGCGAATCTAAGGGAAAATGTGATAAGCCCCCTAACACTTTTTCCATTAAAACAATTGTTGTCCTAAGATATTCGACGCCCGTGGGCTACTAAAAAGAACGCACCCATTATCCTAAAGGTTGTTTTAGACAAGACTTTCTTAGCTCAAAAGTTGTTCAAGAAATGAATTCATATATCCCCTTCCCATACAATTTGTCCATGACAAATAGAACACGTTATATTTTACCATCCAATTCAATATTTCAAATAATTTACGGTATGATACGAGACAATTTAGATTGTCTCGCATTTTGACTCACTTTTGAGTCAAGAAATTGTCTTGTCTAAAACGACCTTAAGAAAATACACAGGCTGGCTAGTGGGTTATTGTATAAGTGTTCAAATTGCGCCCCTAAAAGACTTTCGTGATAGAGCTATGGCCCATTTAGCCCTGTAGTTGAGGCTAACCCTTCTCAAGAGAAAATGTATAATTTTTATTGATTAATTTATGAATATTGTGTAAAACTATTGCCCTTCTAATTGCGGTATATTTCGAGCCATAACTTCTGTTTGAATTTGTAAAAAGTTTTTATATGAATGAAACGTACGTATTAATTAGCATTTTTGTTATATAAATTCTATAACGGTCTGTAATAATGTAAAAAAAATGGAACTTGGAAATAAATATTATGCATTTAGTACATCCTTTGTGGCATTATTCCGATCCTTTAGTATACCACGTATAAAATAAATGTTGGAAAACTATTTAATATTATTGTTTGATGTATAATACATACAAACGTGTTTAATAACTTATTTTAAATAAAAACTATGACTATTTAAGGGCAGTCGCATTTGGGTTTTTACAAAATATTACAAATGAAAAGTCTCACGGCTGATAGCCCTATAAAGATAGAAGTTTTTTATGTATAAATAGATACACTTTACACAGTTCTTCAGTCATCGGATTAGCTTGATAATGGCTAGAGCGTAGCCGAAAATATTCTCAAATAGCAATAAACATGTGATAAAAAACAAAGAAAAAATCATTTTATTTATTATTAAAAGCTATGACTTTTGTGATTTCTTTGTGACAGCAATTTTAAATATAATATATAGCGATATAAAAATATTAGGTGTTATATTTTTATATCGCTATATATTATATTTAAAATCGCTGTCACAAAGAAATAATGGTAAATATATATATAAGTGTGAATTCACACTTATATATGTTTTATACGATTGGCCTTGTGCTGATATCTCAAGCACTCTGTTGGAATATTATTCCATAGAGGGCGCTACCCGGTAATCCTGATGGCATGAGCATGTTGACGGTTATTACCATATGGATGTGCATTGCTAATTGATGTGGTGCCGCCATATGGCGTTTAACTTACGTCTTCGGGGGGTTAGTTGTACTATTTTTTTAATACTGGTAAATATATTTTTCTTAATAATGTTACATGACATGTACTGTCCGGATTTGTTTGCTCTGTTTAGTGATTTTTCTATTTGTATGCGAGGGCTGTCATTTTAAACCGGCGAGACTGTTTTTCCTACAAATTACACGGCTCGCGGCGGTGTAACGCAATTCATCAGCTTGAAGATAAGCCGCCCACGCAATGGAATGAATTTCGGCCGCTCAGATTACCGGGTAGGTGGAACACGCCCGCCATATATTAATAAGCTTACGTGCTATATATTTCGCTACGTGCCCAAGAGACGAATCTAAATGCTAATGTTACAGGCGATGGAAAAAAAGTAACGGCTGCCGAGTGAAATCGATGATTTCATCTAACAAGCCGGATTGCTAATACTAAAAAATGTTTCAATCACAAGATCTGGTTTAAGTTGGATTACTACTTTATGCTACTAATAATTAAAGACTGGACATCAATAACGGGCTGTGTGAAAAATTTCATTTTGATTTATTCAATGATTAGACTTTTTTCAAGACAATTGTTGATTACAATACCAAAAACATTTTTTTATTTATTATCTAGAGTTACCCACTCTAGCCAATTCTACTATTGGAATTTTGTTTTTATTCTTTTGGATGAAAAGTAAAAATTTAATCAGAAAAACATAGAACGTGCTAAGTGCCATATATTTATAGGGAATTTTTTATTTTTTTATTTTTATATTTGTATATGTTTGTTGTGGTTTCTGATGTGGAAGGGCAGTGAGGGAAATTCCAATAAAGATCTTTTTTTTAATTTATTTAAAAAAAAAAAAATTGTAGGGAACAAGCAAGGTAAGTGCCGATGAGAGATATCTAGATTTTTTGACGATTGTTTTAATAAAAATTGTTTTACATTATTAAAACTTTTAAAAAATCTTCTTTTTACTTTGAAATAACACAAAGACATTTTAATTATTGATTAATTCTACAACGAACTCTCTATTACCTTTCTAAATGTTTTAATAATAATTTTCTAAGCTCAATAAACGAGGAACTCGATGAAATTTGTATAATTTTCAAAATTTGATTTTTTTAAATGTTTTGTATCGCGAATAGTTACTTTATATAAACTTTTATGCACTACGACGTTAATAATTAAGGCAAATAAACAAATCAAACTTTTTTCTAAATCCAAATAAACGTGTAATATGATGATATTTTTATAATTTTCAAAATTCAAAAATTTGAATATTTGCAATCTTTTCTATTGCGAATAGTGACTTTATATAAACTTTCATGCACTACGACGTTAATAATTGAGGCACATAAAGGAATCAATATTTTTGTAAAGCTAAATAAATGGGCAATACGATAAAAATTGTATAATTTTCAAAATTCAAAAATTAGATTTTGTACAATCGTTTGTATTTGCATAATTTTCAAAATTCAATAATTTGATTTTTTTTAAATGTTTTGTATCGCGAATAGTAACTTTATATACATTTTTATACACTACGGCGTTAATGATTAAGGCAAATAAACCAATCAAACTTTTTTCTAAAGCCAAATAAACGTGCACTATGATGATATTTTTATAATTTTCAAAATTCAAAAATTTGATTTTTTGCAATCGTTTGTATTACGAATAGTGACTCTATATAAACTTTCATGCACTACGACGGTAATAATTGAGGCAAATAAACAAATCAAACTTTTTTCTAAATCCAAACAAACGTGCAATATGATGATATTTTTATAATTTTCAAAATTCAAAAATTTGAATTTTTGCAATCTTTTGTATTGCGAATAGTGACTTTATATAAACTTTCATGCACTACGACGTTAATAATTGAGGCATATAAAGGAATCAATTTTTTTCCAAAACTAAATAAATGAGCAACTCAATGAAATTTGCATAATTTTCAAAATTCAATAATATAATTTTTTTAAATGTTTTGCATCGCGAATAGTAACTTTATATACATTTTTATACACTACGGCGTTAATAATTAAGGCAAATAAACCAATCAAACTTTTTTCTAAAGCCAAATAAACGTGCACTATGATGATATTTTTATAATTTTCAAAATTCAAAAATTTGAATTTTTGTAATCTTTTGTATTGCGAATAGTGACTTTATATAAACTTTCATGCACTACGACGTTAATAATTGAGGCAGATAAAGGAATCAATATTTTTCCAAAGCTAAATTAATGGGACATACGATAAAAATTGTATAATTTTCAAAATTCAAAAATTTGATTTTTTACAATCGTTTGTATTACGAATAGTGACTATATAAACTTTTATGCACTACGACGTTAATAAATGAGGCAAATAAATGAATCAAACTTTCTTCCAAGACTCAATAAACGAGCAACTCGATGAAATTTGCATAATTTTCAAAATTCAATAATATGATTTTTTTAAATGTTTTGTATCGCGAATAGTGACTTTATATAAACTTTTATACACTACAACGTTAATAATTAAGGCAAATAAACCAATCAAACTTTTTGCTAATGCCAAATAAACGTGCAATACGATGATATTTTTATAATTTTCAAAATTAAAAAATTTGAGGTTTTACAATATCTTGTATTACGAATAGTGACTTTATATAAACTTTGATACACTACGACGTTAATATATGAGGCAAATAAATGAATCGAACATTTTTCTAAAGCTAAATAAACGAGCAATTCGACAAAATATCCATATTTTTCAAAATTCAAAAATTTGATTTATTAAAATTTTTTGTATTATAAATAGTGACTTTTTATAAACTTTTAAATACTCCGACGTTAATAATGAAGGCAAATCAATGAGTCAAACATTTTTCAAAAGCTCAATAAATTGGCAATACGATAAAATTTGTATACATTTCAAAATTAATAAATTTGACAATATCTTGTATTGCGAATAGTGATTTTATATAAACTTTTATGCATTACGACGTTAATAATTAAGACAAATTAATAAATCAAGCTTCTTCTATATCTAAATACATGAGTAATACGATGAAATTTGTATAATTTTCAATAATAAATTATTTTTACATTTTTTTGTATTGCGAATAGTGAGTTAATACTAATACTTAATACTTTAATACACTAGGACCTTACTTATTGAGGGAAATAAATCAATTAATTTTTTTTCTAAAGCTAAATAAATGGGCAATCTTGCAGACTCGACACTATTTTAATATTTAAGGACATAATTGTAAACACCTTTAAGTTTAGTCCGCACATAGTTATTGTAACATAAACTTTACAATTAATAATTGCTCTTTTAATAATTCATTGAAAATAAAAGTAATTTTAAAAATATATTCGTCTAATTAGAATTTATAATTTATTGTCGTGAAACAATTTGACTTGTACGCACAAATATATGATTCATATGTTTTTCCGTGATCGTTTCAATTTGGCTTATCTTAGTATTTTTTGCTCATAAAAGTCCCGGCCGCTTTACCGAGCGGCCGTTCTACAAAATAAAGGAGAAAATGACTATTTTAGAAAATAAATAAAGATAGAGGACAGAGCACTGAAAAAAGAACTGTCCTCTTAAATAAAGGACATATGGTCACCGTATGTATACACTTTGATACTGTTATTTTTTCATTGCTTGGGATAATCATTTGGGGCGTAGGTGGGGGCGTAAGTGGCTATGATTGTGTCAACAACAATAATATATATATATATATATATATATATATATATATATATATATATATATATATGTATGTATATGTGTGTGTGTGTGTTAAGGCTTAAAAAGTTTCGGTGGCTGAAATATTGGAAAATCTAATGATTTATCACTCAGATAGGCGCAAAAGGCACAATTTCTTACACTTTAATTATATATATATATATATATATATATATATATATATAAATATAAATTTGGTGTGGATTATTATTGCCAATGTATGACTATCTACATGTATATCATGTTTGGAATTTTTGGTGCATGCGCCGGGCCGCACCCGGCACCCTGAAATATAAGCGCGACATTACGTTCAAATTGCATGGTTTGTTGGATCAAAACTAAGAAACGATGATTCAAATTTAAGAAAATTTCAAATTCGACAAGCGGTTCCTTTAATGTTTTCCGCTATCTCTTACCGTTTTCCCTCGGAAAATGGCAAACTATTTGTGAAAAATGTGATTTTTGAGCCGTTTCGCGATTTTTTGGACCTAACTCTTTCTTGTTAAAACTAGAAAGATAATGAAAACGACAATGTTATAGATAATAATATATAAAATTAGAATAATAATAAAAATGATAAAAAGAAGGTGTGTAGGTGGGGGCGTAAGTGCCTATGATTGTCTTTGTGATAAAGATGATTCATATTTATTACAATTATTCTCTCATTTATGGCATTAAAGTTGGTTATTTTTGTTTTAAACATCACATATATATATATATAGTGAAGTACTTCTTGCCATTGTTGGCTATCTGAATGAAGAATCACCAGATGTATCAATGTTAATTAATAATTTCTCAAAAATTTCACTCTCTGGTGGGACTTGAAGCGGCCGCGATAGCCGGAGACGTGGATTCAAGTCCTACTGGAGAGTGAAATTTTTGAGATATATATATATATATATATATATATATATATATATATATATATATATATATATATATATATATATTATCTATTTGCTTTTGCCTTTTCGAGGCCCGTGGATTTTTGGGAACCCCGATACGTATATTATTTGTTTTCCGGCTGCTAGTTTTTTCTTAATTATTTTTTTCTGTATGTAAGTAGTCTCTTTTTTATTAGTATTTGTGAGTTTCTTTTATTAATCTTTAAATTGCATCGCCAATGCTGTTCAAAACCTATAAAATCCAAACAATAGGCAACCATAAAAGAATTCATATTAAAACGACTGCATAATATTAATATCCAACTCCAGATTTTATATTGCTAGTTGTCTCTTATTTATGTACAAGTGTCGCTGTTCAGAGGTCCGAATTTGATTATTCCGCGCGATTTGAATTAGAGACGAGCGCACTCGATGGTATTGCTGCCGGCATGAAGAAGTGCGCGTTTTATTTTATTTTTATCAGGTTAAGGGGGTGGTAAATCGGGCGCGCTTCCTAAACGAAGCAGGCGAGCTCCCCCCCGGGCGCAATTGAATTCGTAATAAAAGACGAGTGTTCCATTCCCGCCATACCCACTCAATCAACAGGTTAACTCGAAATGCATTTTGTAGTTTCTTGCAGCACTCGCCTCGAGTTTTGCGCGAAGTAGACACGAGAATAAGTATCTAGGAAATTGTATAGGCGGTGATGATGTGTGAAGTTTTCCATCGAGGTTTTTTCTATTCTGTGGAAAAATGTATCAGCTATTTTACAGCGTATGTTGTATGTAAATATTTTATTTAAAATTTCTGATAAATTTCACGTTTGTGTCAAATAACTTCTGATTGTATATTTTCCTATATAAAATGATAGAAAAGTATATAGGATGGCTGGGATAAAATTAGCAGTTATAAAATGAGCTTGATCTATAAAACCTCAGAACAATTTCAATTTCTAGCAAAATAAAGATTATCATAAATACAGCAAGAAAGCCTAAAAACTACCAACACTAAAATACTATAAATATAAACAATAAAACACTATAAATATAAACACTAAAAGAAAACAAATGTTGAACGTTTTTTTATTCAGCATTTTATTGTTTGTTTTTAGTGTTTACATTATTTTATTATATTATATAAAGATAAAACATGTACCCTTGACGAAGAAACAAAAAATAATAATATATAACATTTCTAAAGTAAAATAAAAGAGCTATTACTTGAAAAACAACAATAATAACAGTATAATGACTATTGTTTTTAAAATTACAGTTGAAAGCTGTAAAAGTCACCATAAGAAGAGTCAACTCTTTTTCTATTATAAAACTGTGAAAAGACGCAACTGTCATTTTTTCACATCATTTTTTGTATTTTGTTCATCATGAAAAACAAATACAACTAACTTTTTCATATTTCTATAACTATGGCAATTATTCTATACTCTTAATTCATGCTTTCACATAAAATATGCACACCTGCATTTACATACAGAATATACATATTTCTCCGCGCTGTTTGTTAAAACCATCCCGGCGCGACGTTCTGAATTTTTAATAAGATTTGGAGCGTTCCACATGGCGATAGGTGGAGCCAAAGCACCTCCATTAAGATTTCGTTGCGACCTTTTAGCCTCCCTCAAGTGGGAGAAATTGCACGTCGTTTTTCTCACACAACCAACCCGGCATAATTTATCCCATGCCGATTGAGTTATGTAAACAATTCAACGTTTTGAATTCTACTACAATTTGTCTGAGTGTCAAAATCCCCTTGAGGATTAATATAAATCTTGCGGTGCGGGCGAAAGCTATGCATGTAAGATAGTCGTGAATTATTACGTTTACGATGTTATCGGTCAGTTACTAGATATATAGAAGTAGATAAACTAGGCCCGTACCTGTTGATTTATAGATTTTGAAATCTTTCGTGGATAAAGTAATATCTTTCTAAACAGATGGTAAATAAAAGTTTTACTCTCTAATTTCATCAGTTACATCAGTTTCGCTTTTTAGTGTGAGTTATAGAATACTTTCACTATATGCGAATACATTTTAGTTTAATATATATATATATATATATATATAAATAAAAAAAGAAGAGATAGACCAAGAAAATAGTGGGACAACATAATAGAGGAAATAATAATCAAGAAAGGAAAGACAGTCAAGCAAGCAAGAGAACTAGCGAAGAACAGAAAAGAGTGGAAAGAATTTACAAATATATAAACAACAACAATAATTGTAAAGTAGTAATGGTAAGTAATGTAAATGTAATAGCCTATATATATATATATATATATATATATATATATATATATATATATCGCTTTGACGACTATATGTATCCAAAACAAATTTTTTTTAAATGAATAATTCTTTGTTTCCACAATAAATAAAATTCATCTAAATTATTAACTTTAGGAAAATATATGAATACGGTTATACCTAATATAAAATTCATCACCACTTAAAATGTATATCAATTATATATAACAAAACATGCCAGTAATTTCTAGTAAAGGGTTATAGTTCATTTTTGCTACTTCACAAAGTTTACTAACAATACCAAAATATGATAGTTCGGGATAAATCTAAATCAAACCGATCTACCCTCGTCTCTCTCATCTTATTAAAGCCCTTAGAAACTGGGAGATAATCGGAGGCGTAATTAATAACGCCTTAATTGACCGGTAATATTAATTTCACCCCGTTCACAGGGGCGGCGGGCGGATTAATCGAGAGAAGTATTTAATTAACGACGGACGAACAATATCAGTTCAAATTAAGCCCGAGCGCGCGTCCATTCTACTCACCTGCTCGACAGAGGTATCATCCACCTGAAGAGGGCATTCAAGGAGGGATCTCATCTGGAACAAAAATTAGGGAAGAATTAATTAGCGGAGCGAACTTGAAACGTTTAATGAATTATTTAAATCAGCTATCGCTATTGGGAATAAATAATTAAGTATGATGTAATGAAATCAATATCTGAAATGGATAGTTTCAAATTAATTCTAATACAAAACTATCGCTATTGGGAAAAAATAATTAAGTATGATGTAATGAAATAAATATCTGTAATGGATAGTTTCAAATGAATTCTAATACTAAAACTGGATTAAATATATTAAAATATACATATAACTCAACAAAAAAAAATTTTGATTAACAATATCACTCATACACAAGAGAATGATGATAGTAATGATGTACTCAACTTACTAAACATCTTAAATAATGAAAATAAAAACATAGAAGATTTGCAAGAATGTTAAATGGAATGAAAAGGAATTTGGACAAAGAAATTAATACCAGATATCACCACACCAAGATCAATCAATCCTTCTTACACTATTTTGGCCATATAAAACGGGAGTCTATGGATACATTAATAATTGAAGGTCGAAAGGGGAAGAACTCGTTGGATATAGCAGGTCTGAAAACTTACTGATCACAGTTTACGTGATGCAGACTACTTTACACAAGACAAGGACGTTGGGCGGCAGAAGTCAGTTCGGTATATTAATGGTGTCACCAAACCCTAGCGTTGGGTGAAGGATAGAAGAGAATATTTCATATTCAGCTGCAATAGACTACAATATGAAATCACAAATAATTTTAATCTATTTTAATTAAATAAAACAATGCATGTGTATATTTATTTGATAATTAAAAATGAACACGGACATTTAATCCATTAACATTTGTTGATATAATTTCACAAGTATTTGAAATGCAGGGACAGGCAGTTAATGTTAAATGTAGTACAGTAAAAAATAATCGGGTGAGCTTATTGCACTCTGAGCTTATTGCACTCAATTTCTATGTGTGACTGAAAAGACATAATCCCCATAGAGGTCGGGAAATTTGAAATGTTATAACTGGTGATTAAAACTGCACCTATATCTCAAAAACGGTAATCAATATCTGAAATGTTACTACTACAAACGTGTATTAAGTGATCATAAAAACAGGTTATTTAAAAAACTGATTAGTTTGTGAGAAGAAAGCATTATTTTCTCTTATTAAAATAACTTGATATCAAAAATGTATTAGTATTAATCATGTGTATATTAAATTAAAACTTATATTTGCCTTTAACTTGCTACTTTTTTTGATGATCACTTAATACATACAATAAACTTGATATTAAAAATGTATTAGTATTAACTATGTCTATATTAAATTAAAACTTATTTTTGCCTTTAAATTGCTACTTTTCTTGATGATCACTTAATACATACAATATTGGCCACCTATACTCTTAGAAACAGGTCGTCCAATGAGATACAAAGTTTGGCCACCCCTGAAATATAGAATGAGGTGCTGGAGAAACGGAAACTAAAAATATATAGAGAAAAGTCCAAAAGTAATATCGAAAGAAGAGAATAGAATAAAGTGCAAAGTAGAAGATGAAAATTTAGAACAAGTCACAAGAACAGGATTGAGTAGATTATATATATATATATATATATATATATATATATATATATATATATACTTTTATAATGAATTAACTCACACATCAAGCTGTATAATTTACAACCCGGTTATCGACAAAATTATGGTGAATGCGCCGGGCACTGTTCTATAATATCCCCTTTTAACCGTCTGCTAGACTAGTTTTTAGTGATGACAAAGACGTGTTAGCGTGGAAATATTTGGAAAATAATAGCGGTACTCAGCGAAATATATCACATATGAAAATAAAGGAAAATACTAATTAGTTAAGTAATTTTTAATTAGAAATCATTTATTATTATATCTGATTTAATCAGCAAAAAATACACATTACGTGTGTACGGAATGTATATTTTACATAAACGAACCGACATCGAGGCATTGCAGTCTGCTAGCTAGGAGAGAGCTCATAGAAGTCCTTTAAGACACGCCAGGGACCACAAAAACTATACAGAGTACAGCTGGTTTTCCAGGACATCACTACTGCGCCGTTGAATGTCCTGGAAAACCAGCTGTTCTTAATATAATCTAATCTAACCTGTATTCTAGGTTATTTCTGGTTATATTCATTTATAAAAGACTATTAAAAAAATGAAACTAAAAAAATCCACTAGTTTTTTCGGAAAACGTGGCAGAAAAATTTATGACACACCGTAATCTGTCTGTGATAAATAAATAACGTACAGACAGTTTTAAGAGATGTTCTTAAAATGTGGAATAATCATGTTCCTGTATATTCATAATTATCCTACATTATAAAATAAAATAAAAGAAGAGGTAGACCAAGAAAAGAGTGGGACAACATAATAGAGGACATAATAATCAAGAAAGGAAAAACAGTCAAGCAAGCAAGAGAACTGGCGAAGAACAGAAAGGAGTGGAAAGAATTTACAAATGTATAAACCACAGTAATTGTAAACTATAATGTTAATAATGTTAATGTAATAGCCTATACCGAAAGGTAAAAGGCAATTGATAATATATATATATATATATATATATATATATATATATATATATATATATATATATATATAAAATATTTGGTGATGTTTAAAACTCTCGCAACTCGTAAATAGTAGACAAAAGAGAATACAGCCATCACAAGGAATCTTAATAACAGCCGATAAAAATATTTATCATACAATATTTTGATTGGTGCCTGTTTTACATCTCAGCAATAAAATGGAATATAATAAAGACACAATCGTGGCGACATATAACCAGTTTAATAATCGCACAAACTTTATTAGATAATTCGGTTTGGTGCAATCATAAACAATCATAGATTGAGCTGTGTACATTAAAATTGATAGATATATTATATTTTCAAACATTGCCATTATGATTTCCAACCTCCGAGTTGATACAGCGCTCTTGAGATTGCCCCCCATTTCTATGTCCATCTATAATTCTTTTCGTTTCTTCTTTGGTTTATTTAATGACATCGTTCATCAGTGTCATAAAAAAGTCATGTGAAACAGTGATTGGGCATAGTTTAATTGGTAGGGACCACCCGCCCACCCCACCTTTGCTCGCATAGTATTTTCAATGGATACAGGCGTTTTATATTGTTTAAACCATTCCAAGAAGAGTGTTATCCAATGTAAAAAAGTATGCGAGCATAGGTGGGGTGGGTGGGTGGTCCCCACCAACCAAACTATGCCCATTCACTATCTCAAATGGCTTGAACTCTGCACTACACTATTACCCTTAACTTTCTATGATTACATCAATTTTATTTATTAATTTAGACTTCATTTAAAAAATATATAGGGAATAATGTAGTGAAGAGTTCAAGTCATTTGAAATAGTGATTGGGCATAGTTTGATTGGTAGGGGCCACCCGCCCACCCCGCCTTTGCTCGCATAGTATTTTCAATGGATACGGGCGTTTTATATTGTTTAAACCATTCCAAGAAGAGTGTTATCCTATGTAAAAAAGTATGCGAGCAAAGGTGGGGTGGGTGGGTGGTCCCCACCAACCAAACTATGCCCATTCACTATCTCAAATGGCTTGAACTCTGCACTACACTATTACCCTTAACTTTCTAAGATTCAATCAATTTTATTTATTAAATTACACTTCATTTAAAAAATATATAGGAAATAATGTAGTGTAGAGTTCAAGTCATGTGAAACAGTGATTGGGCATAGTTTAATTGGTAGGGACCACCCGCCCACCCCACCTATGCTCGCATAGTATTTTCAATGGATACAGGCGTTTTATATTGTTTAAACCATTTCAAGAAGATTACCCTTAACTTTCTATGATTCCTTCAATTTTATTTATTAATTTAGACTTCATTTAAAAAATATATAGGGAATAATGTAGTGTAGAGTTCAAGTCATTTGAAATAGTGATTGGGCATAGTTTGATTGGTAGGGGCCACCCGCCCACCCCACCTTTGCTCGCATAGTTTTTTCAATGGATACAGGCGTTTTATATTGTTTAAACCATTCCAAAAAGAGTGTTATCCTATGTAAAAAAGTATGCGAGCATAGGTGGGGTGGGTGGGTGGTCCCCACCAACCAAACTATGCCCATTCACTATCTCAAATGGCTTGAACTCTGCACTACACTATTACCCTTAACTTTCTATGATTACATCAATTTTATTTATTAATTTAGACTTCATTTAAAAAATATATAGGGAATAATGTAGTGTAGAGTTCAAGTCATTTGAAATAGTGATTGGGCATAGTTTGATTGGTAGGGACCACCCGTCCACCCCACCTTTGCTCGCATAATATTTTCAATGGATACAGGTGTTTTATATTGTTTAAACCATTCCAAGAAAAGTTTTATCCTATATAAAAAGTATGCGAGCAAAGGTGGGGTGGGTGGGTGGTCCCCACCAACCAAACTATGCCCATTCAATATCTCAAATGGCTTGAACTCTGCACTACACTATTACCCTTAACTTTCTATGATTCCATCAATTTTATTTATTAATTTAGACTTCATTTAAAAAATATATAGGGAATAATGTAGTGTAGAATTCAAATCATTTGAGATAGTGAATGGGCATAGTTTGGTTGGTAAAAGATGTAAAAAGGTATACATTATATCTTATATTTTGTAAGAATTTGTATGAAATGACGTTGTTGCAATTAAAATAATATTATTATTATTATATATGTGTGCATAGTTATGTTTACTGTTCACATCACAAAGTGTTTCTTTCTAGAGATTAATCTGCATTGCTGTATTGAATAAAAGTATGAAACCACTTTATAATCCTACAACAATAAGGAAAGAGATTTCTCTTTCTATTTTAATCAAGCGTTTTTTTTGTGCTTCATCTAGAAGGGGGTGCAAATCTTATGCGGGACCTGCTAATCGTGGGCTGAGCTCGCAGACGGACGTTAAATCGGAAATAAAAATAAACGAACTGAAACCTGGAGGCCACTAAAAGCCCGGATAGATTGGAAATCGTCCGAGTTTGTTTTACTGTGATGCCGTAAAACGTGTCGCCGGGAGGCGAACGGAATCGTCGTCGTGGCCGCCGCCGCCGCCGCCGTGTGCCGCAGTGTACGGGGGAAATCATATTTTATAGAACACGATAGGGCGCAGGGAATAGTGGAATTTTAAGATGACATTGATATTTATGAAACAACATTTCAAACGGAAAAGCTGCAAGAATGTATTCTCTTTGTGCGTGTTGTTTGCGCAATATTTGATATTGCACGATTTGATGTTTATTTTTTTCTTACATACTCTCTGTGATGCATATATGTAAGTAATATAAAATACACACATACGTCTATGTATACAAATTGTATTTTATATCGCATATATATATTTATATATATATATATATATATATATATATATATATATATATATATATATACTATCTTTATAGGGCTATTCGCCGTGATGCTTTTCCGCTGGTCAAGGGAGAAGCTCAGAGGAGTTTAATCACCCGGTATTTACCTTAACTTCACAGAACACCTCTGAAAAACTGTGAATGGTGATTCGCGCAAATTCGTTCCCTGCTGGGGATCGAACTCAGGCTCCCCAATGCTCAGTACGAGACGGACGACGCCTCTAACCACTCGGCCACTGAGCTGGGTATATATATATATATATATATATACATATGCGATATAATGACTATAACTGGAGGATAAAAATTACATCTTACTTACAAGTGGGAAATACATGTTTTCAGAACTAGTTTCGTTTAAAAAGATATTACACAAAATAATGTAATTATTGATTAATCTAATTTCACATATCTCAAACCTGCAAATTGAAAACCTAGATAATTGTATATACAATTCTTTATTATCAACAGTTTACATTATATACAGGTGAATGATATATATTTGATTTCATACTACTACTCTATAGACCCGAGGTCTTTCTGCCCGGGAAATCTGTTTGGTGTGTTCAGTTTTAAGACATGCTGTCTTGTACGTTATTTCTGTCATGTATTTCTGTAATAATCTGATGAAGTGTTTTTTCTGTGTGTTTATATGTGGGTATGCACGATAAATAATAAATATATGAATGAATATAAATCATGTTTCATTGATTTCTAAAATTACAAACTAGCTACGCCCTGCCGTAATAATATTATAAATAAATATAGTAGTATATTGAAAGTCATAATAAGTGGGTGTAAGTTTCGGTGAATTTCAGATAATAACAAGCTTTAACGTGGAAATTATTTTTCCATGTTTCAGTTGAGTCCACATATTTCTGAATACAATAAACTCTTTGAAGTGGAACGTAGTGATAGTCACTGTCGCAAGCAATTAGCTATAATAAGCTTTCTGTATAATTCTGTAGTTTTCCATCAAATGTGTCTTTATAATAATAATAATGACTTTTATTTCCCTTTAACATACATAATTCTATTCATATAAAAACTATATCAACACATATTTACAGTAACAACAAAAATAACAGAATAATAGAAAATAGTAATATGGGATTTACCTTTACACCACACTGTGGTAGAAAAAAAGAAAAATAGAAATATTGGGAATATATTGTAATATTTATTTATATAATATTATGTTAGAATTTACGTGTTTAAATGAAAGTTATGCCGTAGATATAATTTTGGTTACACCAATATATTTTTTAATAAACAATTGTTTTTATTTAGTTACTCGTTTGTAATCAACCAACATGTTTCTTATCTTATAATGTACTACGCTCAAAAAATTACGTTTTTATTTTATAGAATATATAGTAAATATAGGAGAAATATAGGAGAAGCTGAGAGAAAGTGGTAGCCTAGGAACTGAGATAAGGGAAAGACTGTGGCAAGAAAGACAAGTGAGAATGGCTGAGAGCTCATGCAACCCTGGCTACGTAGAGTGGCAAGTGCAGGGGAAACTCCCGAGCTACTTACCCAGGGGAGAGTGGAGCAGAGAGGACAAAGTATGCATGGCAAGAGCGAGGTGTGGGTCAGAAGAGCGAGGAAGAAAGAGAGTGCAGAAAGCTGAACGAATGGTTAGGAGAGGATGGGAAAGGCGTGAAAATCTGCAGGAGGCTGACATGGGAAAGGAAATTGGCGTTTAGTTTATTTTAGTGGGTAGAAAATGTTAATTTTTTTTTTAGTTCTTTCTGTGAAATGTATTGTTTTTTTTGCGGCTGGAGTTTGTAAAGGGAAGGATTGGGCTGATATGCCAAATAAAGGTCTTTTTTTTAGTAAATATACCAATATAGAAGAAAAGAAGAAAAATCACATATCGATAGTAAAGTCAATTTCAATGATAAATAATTTAGACTATATTTATTCAATCGTCATAGTACTTTTATAGAAAATATCAAATAGTAAGCACTATTTTGAAAAATAATCGTGGAAGTTAGCCATTCGTCGGGAAGTGATTCAGTATCATAATAGTAATAACACTTACCCATGGGGTTTTAAAAAAAAACTATTCAATTTTACATATATAAATGTGAATCCAGCTCTAACCTATCTATATATCTAGATTTCGATCTTGTTAGATCTCGTCAGTGTAGCTCAGCTAGTGAGGATGAATGCACACAATATCTCGAGTGGTTATATACAAGAACAGTACAACTTACCCTCGTAGAGGGAAGTTAAACGCCATCCGGAGGCACCATATCAATTAGCAATGCACACCCATATGGTAATAACCGTCAACATGCTTATACCATCAGGATCACTGGGTAGTGCCTTCTATAGAATAATATTCCAACAGAGTGCTTGAGATATCATTTTTGTATATAACCACTCGAGATATTGTGTGAATTTATCCCCACTAGCTGAGCTACACTGGTGAGATCTAATAAGATCGAAATCTAGATATGTAGATTGCTTAAAGGTGGATTCACACTTATATATGTTTTATAAGATTGGCCTTGTGCTGATATCTCAAGCACTCTGTTGGAAAAAGTCTTTTTTTTATATTTGGCATCTTATTTCTTGGTTCGAATCCATTTGTCGTGCAACGGTTTTAATTTTTGTGTGCTGTATTCATGTAGTATATTTTTACAATTGTAGTTTTCAATTAATTAATTTATGATATTTATATTTATTTTTTTGATTTTTTTATTAAGTATAAAAATCTCTATTATATATAATATATATAATAATATTTCTCTTGAAATATCATGAATAAATTCATTGAAAACACACCCCGCGCAACTGTCTTAAATACAATAGAATTATTGTAATAGATACATTTTCGTATACCCCATACAGAAATACCACTTTCACTCTCGTTAGCGACGAGACGTGTCTTGGCTTGATGTTTGCTCGAATCATTCCGCTGATCCGTTTCAACGGCAGGCATTAATGAATTGAATTTGCCAGGTGGCGGGACGCCGTCGCGAGGCGGCGACGGCGGCGGCGGTGTCTGAAAAGGCGCGCGCCTGGCGGACTGATTAAAAATTTAATTCGGCGCATGAACACAGCGCCACGACGCCAAGCGCGCGTTTTCCCGGCCCCGTCAGTTTTCCCGCGGACGCTAGGATGCGTGGAAAAGGATTACGGCGCGACGCGCGATCCAAAATTCACGCGGCTTGAGACATTAAATTGTTGCAAAAGTTGGCAAGAGAGATTGTTTATTTAATGAAGACTGTGTAATGGGAGTGATTATGAGTGGGAAGATGATGATTCTTGGGTGAGTTTTAGATAGTAACTTTCCAATAAAAAAATCTATTATTATATTAAATATCCAGTATATATACAATAAGTTACTTGTGGCATAAATTTTGTTATTGTTCTTTTTGTAAATATCTCGTATACACAAAAAATAACTTATTTTTTTGTATACGAGATATTTACAAAAATAACAATAACAGAATTATGCCATAGGTAACTTATATTTTATATATACTAGATATTTAATGTTATAGATTTTAAATAGATTTCACCCTTTCTAAATATTGTTAGGACATACATTTTGTAATTATTCTTTTTGTAAATATCTTGTAAACAAAAAATAGGATATTTACAAAATGAATAATAACAAAATGTATGATTGTATGTAATAATATTTAGAAAGGGCAAAATTAAATGTTTGTATGAGATATCTGCAACAAAAATATCTAGCATGAGACATTCTGAATTAATGATTAAATATATTTTTAATTTCTTTTTTTCTTTTTGTAAATATCTCGTAGACACAATTAGACAACCTATTTTTTTGTATACGAGATATTTACAAAAATAACAATAACAAAATTATGTCATAGGTAACTTATTTTATATATACTAGATAATTAATGTAATAGATTTTAAATTGTAAAAAGGTAATAAATCCATTTCTTACAATTTAAAATCTATTATTACATTAAATATCTAGTATATTTAAAATAAGTTACTTGTGGCATACATTTTGTTATTATCGTTTTTGTAAATATATTATTTTTTGTTTACGAGATATTTACAAAAAGAACAATTACATTAAGTGTTGTCCAAACAATATTTAGAAAGGGTAAACTGATATATTTGTATGAGATATCTGCAACAAAAATATCTAGCATCAGACATTCTGGATTAATGATTAAATTTTTTTTTTTTTCCTTTTTTTATTTTTGTAAATATCTCGTAGACACAATTAGACAACTTATTTTTTTTCAAAATAATTTTTTTATAATAATCATCATCCTTATGATATGAATTGAAAACAGTTAATTATTTTTCCTTAAGAGACATTCAGGATTGTCCCGGGATATTCGGGACGTCTGTCACCCTAATTCTCATTATTTATAAATCTATAAAATGTTAGTTAAAATTAACCAAAATCAATTTTCCAAATGATTGTTGTTATATTAATCATCATCCTTCAATATGAATTGAAAACAACTAATTATTTTTCCTTAAGAGACATTCGGGATTGTCCCGGGACATTCGGGACATTCGGGACGTATATCACACTAATTCTCATTGTTTATAAATCTATAAAATATTAGTTAAAATTAACCAAAATCAATTTTGAAAATGATTTTTTTTATATTAATCACCATCCTTCAATATGAATTGAAAACAGCTAATTATTTTTCCTTAAGAGACATTCGGGATTGTCCCGGGACATTCGGAACGTATGTCACCCTAATTCTCATTGTTTATAAATCTATAAAATGTTAGTTAAAATTAAGCAAAATCAATTTTGAAAATGATTTTTTTTATATTAATCACCATCCTTCAATATAAATTGAAAACAGCTAATTATTTTTCCTTACGAATTTTGATTTACTAAGAGCTCGACAACAATATTTCATAAAATGAATTACAATTATAATTATTTCAGTTATTGATCCAGATTCCCGTCCATATTATTACGGTTATCAACTTGTTTTTTTTTTTGTATGGGTTTGCACCGGTCAAATTTATTTTCGTTAACGTGATTATTATCTTAGTAACTTCGCGAGTTCGCGTGTTGCTTTTTGCGTGTGTCGAAACGCACAGAAGTCGAGCATGTGCGTGTCGATTCGGCTGTTAATTGGTGCCATAAATCCTCCAGCAAACAAGCCACTTTTAAATATTTACGCCTTGTCTGTCGGTGTAGACGTAAAATATGTGATTTATTCTAAAATAATTAACAGGGGGTTTTAACTGCGGTGACCCAGACCATCCATAGCAAAGATAACGAGATAATATAATTTGTAATGGGCGATAGTACTATTTTACTGGCAATTTTAGGTCAATGACGAATCGTGGAGTAAATTTACTTACGCTCTAATTAATTCTGTAAACAAGCTCTTTTATTATATATATATATATATATATATATATATATATATATATATATATATATATATATATATATATATATTTTTATGTATATAAAAAATGTGATGGGATGTGAATTGTCAAAAATATTTAAAATATCAAAAACCTCGAAAATATCAAAAAAATAAAAAATTTGAAAACGTAAAAACGTAAAAAAGAATTGTAAAATGTGAACATGAAAATGTGAAGCGTGAACATAGAAATGAAAATGTGAAAATTGTGAAAAATATCAAAAATATCAAATATATCAAAAATTCACTATCTCAAATGACTTGAACTCTACACTACATTATTCCCTATATATTTTTTAAAAGAAGTCATAATTAATAAATGAAATTGATGGCTCATAGAAAGTTAAGGGTAATAGTGTAGTGCAGACTTGAAGCCATTTGAAATAGTGAATGGGCATTGTTTGGTTGGTAGGGGACACCCGCCCACCCCACCTTTGCTCGCATAGTTTTTGCCATTAGATAACACTCTTCTTGAAATGGTTTAAACAATATAAAACTGCTGTATCCATTGAAAAAAACTATGCGAGACAAGGTGGGGTGGGTGGGTGTCCCCCACCAACCAAACTACACCCATCCACTATCTCAAATGACTTGAACTCTACACTACAGCATTCCCTATATATATTTTAAATGAAGTCATAATTAATAAATGAAATTGATTGAATCATAGAAAGTTAAGGGTAATAGTGTAGAGCAGACTTGAAGCCATTTGAAATAGTGAATGGGCATTGTTTGGTTGGTAGGGGCCACCCGCCCACCCCACCTTTGCTCGCATAGTTTTTTCCATTACATAACACTCTTCTTGAAATGGTTTAAACAATATAAAACTGCTGTATCCATAGAAAAAAACTATGCGAGACAAGGTGGGGTGGGTGGGTGTTTCCCACCAACCAAACTACACCCATCCACTATCTCAAATGACTTGAACTGTACACTACAGCATTCCCTATATATATTTTAAATGAAGTCATAATTAATAAATGAAATTGATTGAATCATAGAAAGTTAAGGGTAATAGTGTAGTGCAGACTTGAAGCCATTTGAAATAGGGAATGGGCATAGTTTGGTTGGTAAGGGTCACCCGCCCACCCCACCTTTGCTCGCATAGTTTTTTGCATTAGATAACACTCTTCTTGAAATAATTTAAACAATATAAAACTGCTGTATCCATTAAAAAAACTATGCGAGACAAGGTGGGGTGGGTGGGGGTCCCCCACCAACCAAATTACACCCATCCACTATCTCAAATGACTTGAACTCTACACTACAGTATTCCCTATATATTTTTTAAATGAAGTCATAATTAATAAATGAAATTGATTGAATCATAGAAAGTTAAGGGTAATAGTGTAGTGCAGACTTGAAGCCATTTGAAATAATGAATGGGTATAGTTTGGTTGGTAGGGGACACCCGCCCACCCCACCTTTGCTCGCATAGTTTTTTCCATTAGATAACACTCTTCTTGAAATGGTTTAAACAATATAAAACTGCTGTATCCATTGAAAAAAACTATGCGAGACAAGGTAGGGTGGGTGGTTGATCCCCACCAACCAAACTACACCCATCCACTATCTCAAATGACTTGAACTCTACACTACAGTATTCCCTATATATTTTTTAAATGAAGTCATAATTAATAAATGAAATTGATTGAATCATAGAAAGTTAAGGGTAATAGTGTAGTGCAGACTTGAAGCCATTTGAAATAGTGAATGGGCATTGTTTGGTTGGTAGGGGCCACCCGCCCACCCCACCTTTGCTCGCATAGTTTTTGCCATTAGATAAAACTCTTCTTGAAATGGTTTAAACAATATAAAACAGCTGTATCCATTGAAAAAAACTATGCGAGACAAGGTGGGGTGGGTGGGTGTTCCCCACCAACCAAACTACACCCATCCACTATCTCAAATGACTTGAACTCTACACTACAGTATTCCCTATATATATTTTAAATGAAGTCATAATTAATAAATGAAATTGATTGAATCATAGAAAGTTAAGGGTAATAGTGTAGTGCAGACTTGAAGCCATTTGAAATAGTGAATGGGCATAGTTTGGTTGGTAGGGTCCACACGCCCACCCCACCTTTGCTCGCATAGTTTTTTTCCATTAGATAACACTCTTCTTGAAATTGGCTTCAACTCTCCACTACACTATTACCCTTAACTTTCTATAATTCAATCAATTTCATTTATTAATTACGACTTCATTTAAAAAATATATAGGGAATACTGTAGTATATATATATATATATATATATATATATATATATATAAATATCACATAAATATCTTATGTAATGATGATGTTAATAAAGATATTCCTTTATTAATAAATATAATGCAAATTTGTAAAGCTAGTTAGGGGTAGATATGGATGGAATTAATTAATAGTTATGTGTTATCGCTCCACGGTTTTTCTACCAAAAAGTTATTACTATTTCTTTATAAAGTTATGGGGTAATCAATCAGATATAAGTTTTAAATCCTATATAAGCCACTATTTAGCATGAATGATTACATCCACTAAGAAATAAATAATACTTGATGATTGATGCAGTTTTTAGGTATTCTGTATCTGCATACAAACAAAGCATCATTAATCAGATACTGTAGAAGCGGGAAATAGGGAAAATCAATGCAAAACACCTATTATACTTTTCGCACAATAAATAATAGGCTATTATTTTGTAAAAAATAATTAATGGGCATGTCTGTTCCTGGAATTTTAATGACCACACTATATGAAACGTTCGCTGCTCGTTTATTAAACAACGCGCAACATGTCGCGGAATTGGAATGAAACAGGCCCGTAATTGCCGTCGTTTTCCCAGGAAGCCGGTAGCGTTTTATAATATTGAGACTTAAAAGTCTGTTATGGCTCACTTTATAAGATATATAGTCGGGTGTTTATATTACACTTATGAGGTATATTGGCTAAATAAGCTCCTGTGAGATTGTTAAACCCTGCACGAAATTCTATAAAAAGTTAAGTGTTTTATAAACAAATTGGTTTCTCTTAAGCCATGAGTAATTTATTTACAAATACTATTATTATTATTTATTTATATTAGCCTACACCGAAAGGTAAAAGGCAATTGATAATATATATAATTATTATTATTTACAACACCAATTTGTTTATAAAATACTTAAGTTTTTATAGAATTTCGTGTAGGGTTTTGACCCCGACCTCTTTCGATTTGGGTGAAATTTTTTTATCTTTTTCTACCCTATGAAAAACGGTTCCCAGAATATTTTCAAATTTTCAAAAAAAGTTATGATTTTTTCATAAAAATTGCTCTTATTTTTAAAATTGCGATAGCTTTGTCAAAAATTGGCCGATCGAGATGGTTTCTTTTTTCAAAATTTTTGCTATTAAATGTACATTTATAAACAATATACTTTAGATAATAAAATCTAGGAAATGTTTACTTTTTTTGAGAAAAACCGTATAATTGTTGTATTTTTTTATCTTAAAAAACTCTTC
The DNA here is from genome assembly GCA_963942505.1 of Lordithon lunulatus. Taxonomy (NCBI): domain Eukaryota; kingdom Metazoa; phylum Arthropoda; class Insecta; order Coleoptera; family Staphylinidae; genus Lordithon; species Lordithon lunulatus. Next base: position 56,437,530 of record OZ012668.1, on the reverse strand, counting down.
AATCAGTTCTGCAGTTATCGCAGCTAATCGCAGAGTGGGCCACAATGGTTTTTTATTTATTTTTTTAAGCGAAAAAAAACAGTTCACAATTTTTAATATTTTGTTTTTCCTGAAACTTTGTTTATATAATAAAATAAATGCAAGTAAATTATTTCACGGTATATTAATTTATGGTCTAAACTTACAACTAATGACTAGGACTCTACGTTTGATACGATTAATATTGAATTTATTTTTTTTAATCATAACTTTTTTTAAGTGGGTTAAAAAATTTGAAAAAAATCTGAGAACCGTTCGTCACAGGGTAGAAAAAGATAAAAAAAAAGTCTAGTTAATAATAATGATTATTTATTGTGATACCTTACTACATAGTTACATATCACAAAAGGCTAACGATATAAAGAAGAAACTATTTATAGATATCTAGAGTATTGACTACCTTAATTTTGTATTATCCGGGTAGACTAATCGTATCAAATGGTAAAAACCCAATTATTTGAAAATATAAACGCTCCAATAATAGCCCTAAATCGCCGTGTGCCTCCTTTATTTACCTTTTCGACCAATTTATCATCACCGCGCCCTATGTTCCATTAAACGCTCGAAATTCGCATTGCGGGCGCGCGCTTTGTTAATCAAACCAACCCAACTGACGATGATTGTTGCCTCATCGAATAGAATAATAGACGGGGAAATCTATCTGCCACACGAGTGTCAGATTAGGATATCCTAAACGCAATAACAGCGTGTTGCCCGGGCACTCAATTACTACCAGACGGGAGACACTCGTTACGGGCAAACTCTCCCCAAACTCCTCTAAATCATACTTTTTCTTGCAATCGCCAGTGCTAGGGACTAACAACGTTCCTTTTTTTTTCGGGGGGGATAATTTACGGGTCGTGCGTACTGCGGGACGGCCACGTAACGACATCGTTAGGCCCGCGCGCGCGGCTGCATTGTGTTTTCACGGCGTTTCATTAGGTTGGGGGGCAGATGCGGCTTTGATATATGAAATATCGGAGGAATCACAGAAATTCATTATACCGGTTTTTCGTGTAGCTGTCGGCGTGAACATCTGACGCTACGTTTCCAATATCACTTGAGATCAAGTGTGTGGCTACAGCTCAGAATTATTGCGCATAAAATTTGTATTAAACGAAATAAAAGTGGAAATGCAAGGAGACATAGAAAAATATGTTTATTAATTTAATTGAAGATTGTTGTGACATCACTTATTAATATAATAAAAATAATTAATAATATCTACTAATTCCATTCTATACCTACTAATACACATTAAAAATTTAATGCGAAAAATATAATATTTGGTGCATACGCCGGGTTAACACTTTAGGTACGCCGTTAATCGTTGCCTTTAACGGCTACTTGAATTAATAATTACAAGCATTCAAAATAACTGTATTAATTAATAATGTGGAACTTATTTTAAAAGATTATTTCAAAAATAATTCCCATTTTGATATTGGTTATTTCTATTTCTATTTGTCTTTACACGATGCGCGACGTTTATGTAAATGGGCATTAGTCTCCCATTTTTAAAAACCTTAGAAATAAAGAGAGCTTTATTATATATTTAAATGGAAACTGGATTTTCAACTAATATATATATATATATATATATATATATATATATATATATATATATATATATATATATATATATATATATATGAAATAAAAACTGTATAGCTTGATAAAGTTTGAGTATCTATGCAATGCATAACAAATTGATTGAAATGCTGTTTATACCCGTAAAGTCGTCCCTAATTGAAAATATTTTTATCACCTTGTGTTGAATGCGGTCGCCCAGCCGTGTGCAGCCCGTTAAATTTCCGGCACTCATAAAACCCGGAGAGGCCGGAAAACTTTTCAGAAATAAATATATACACGGGGACTTTTCAATATTTGATTCACATGCCACATCGGTTCCCCATAATTCGATTCGACGCGCCCGTAGCCCATATTTCGGGCGTAACGAGCGTGCATAAAAATATGGGTAGTCACAGCTGCGGCCGCCAAATAACTGTTTATGTTGTGCTTTTATTTTTTTTTGCGGATGGCCCTTTTGTGATGTTTTATGAGAATTAAAACTCATGGCAATTCAGCTTAACTAACGGTGATAGTATGCAAAAATAGATATTCGTACATCACGGCGGGGAGGATTTATTGCAGATATATTTTTTCTACGACCTACTAAATACTGCCTTTCATCAAAATGAATACCAAGTATTTATTGAACGATTTTAATGAACGTTAACAGAAATGGATGATTTCAAAATAAAAATCGTTCAATAAATACTTGGCGTTCGTTTTTATTGAAAGGCAGTCTACTATATTCTGCCTTTTAACAAAAATGAACACAAGCAGAAACATATTTGACGATATTTGACGATATTTGACAATATTTGACGATATTTAAAGATATTTAATTTAACTTTTATAGTCGAAATAGACTATTTTAAGTCTAAAATAGTCAATTTCGACTATAAAAGTTATGAAACTAGACTATTTCAAGTCTAAAATAGTCTATTTCGACTATAAAAGTCATGAAATGTGAAGAAAAGTCAAAATTAGCAATTCGAATTTTTTCGCGAGAACAATACCTTCCAAAACTTGCCCACACACACGCTCCGGTTTGCCTGCACAGTTCTTTGCGGTTTGCGGATAGAAATAATCGAATTTAGATTCCTCTCCAGTCGCCTGTACAGGTCACTATGCATGTGGAGGTTTACCGAAATTTGTCCACACACACGCACCGGTTTACCTGTACAGGTCTCTTCGCAGATAAACCTTTCCGGTATACCGGAACGTCTATGGCCCACTTTATACAGATGTATTCGAAAAGTAAAAAGAAAATCAGGAAGCTATTTTATTTCGGCCTTAGAATGAGACAACCAGATAAATACAATACGTTACATCTAGTAATTCAAAGAAATATCGTGGGAAACCCGTTCCAGGCAGGAGAAGGTCACGCTGAGGAACTTTAGATAATAATTCGCACAAACAACAAGCGCATTATTTAGAGCAGCGGCAATAAAAGTAATTATAGCCAAAATTCGTCGAACGGATATTGTACTTTAAGAAGAACAAGGATATAAACAGTTTTTTCTGTCATAATTATTTTGATATCATTCTATTATATTAATAATAGTAATATTAGTAGTGTTAGTAATATGCTAAAATGATATCAACTAATTTTTTGTCATACTAATATATTCCTATTCATCACCCAAACCCACTGTGTCATTAAAATTTCGTCCATATAAAAAAAACACGAAATAATAACCCGAAGCGTTTACATTTCTTCTAAATACAATTCGGTTCGTTCTCCCCTAGTTAATTAAAAAACATAAATGCAATTATCAACCCACTTCCCTGTGTATTTTTACGGCTTGTTGCGTGCGCCACACAAAACGCAATTCATGCCACTGCAAACATTTTTGTGCGGGCCGGCTCGAAAAAGTCGCGCCTGTGTAACTTCAATTAATCTAAAAGCCGGCGTATATAACTTTCCATTTACGCCGTGTTTACCCCCTTGAACATTATTACTGCGGGATTACGCGTTTGTATATTCGAATTCGCATCGGACGCGGCCATATCGAAAGCAAATAGCGTCGAAGGTTTTTTTTTTCCGGCGCTGTTTGTTCAAGCCTCGCCGACTCCAGCTCCGGCGGGAATAAATGTACGATGCGGGCAATAACAATAATAAGAAGAAAAGTGAGGCGTGAATATTATTATTTGCAATTCGTTGCGATGTATGATTTACAGGCAAAGTCAAACAGGCGATAGTTTAATGCACCCCGGGGGAATGTTCGATAATTTCAGACAACTGTTAATATAGTCCTTTTAATCTTACAGACTTACACTAAATCTCAAATTGTGAGATTATTAACAACCGGGGGGATGTGCGTAAATATCTTGATAAATAATTATTTTCAGGCAATTTTTAATATATTTATTTATAAAATCAAGTCTTTGGAATCTTAACTATGAAATCGATAATGCATTAGATTTAACACATTTTATAGTGAATTTATGTGATAAATATTTATTAAATAATAATAATAATTTTAAATTCAAAAGTAAATATTGGTGGAATGATGAAATTAACGAAAACAGGAAAACATTTTTTATACATGTTTTCCTGTTTTCGTTAATTTCATCATTCCACCAATATTTACTTTTGAATTTAAAATTATTATTATTATTTAATAAATATTTAACACATAAATTTACTATAAAATTTGTGAAATCTAATGCATTATCGATTTCATAGTTAAGATAAGTATAAGTAAAGAGAAAAATTACAAGATAAAATAAAAAATTCTATAAAACAAAAAATAATTAAATTTTAGATATAATAAAGAATTATTATCTAGAATATAATACAAGTAAAAAAATTCTTAAAGATTCGATTATAAAATCAAAGGAAACTAACTGGAAAATTCTTTGTGATGATTTAGAAAACAATTTATGGGGAAAAGCATACAAAATAATTTGCAACAAATTTCAAAAGAAAAATATAGTTATTGAATCTGATGAACAATACAAAATTTCAAGAGATTTATTTCTTGATCACCATACAACTATTTGGAAATCAGAAAATTTTGGAAAAAATAAAAATTTTGAAAATTTTGGCATAGTTGAATTTAAAAAAAATGGAAAAGATATGCAAGCAAAGGTGGGGTGGGCGGGCGTCCCATACCAATCAAACTATGCCCGTCCACTATTTGAAACGACTTATTTTTCACATATATCTTTTTAATTTGTCTTAAATTAATAAATGACATTAATTTAATAATAGAAAATAACGAATAATAGTGTAGTGCATAGTTCAAGTCATTTCAAATAGTGGACGGGCATAGTTTGATTGGTAGGGGCCGCCCACCCACCCCACCTTCGCTCGCATACTTTTTTCAATGGATACAGACGTTTTATATTGTTTAAACTATTCCAAGAAGAGTGTCATCCTATGGAAAAACTATGCAAACAAAGGTGGGGTGGGCGGGCGGCCCCTACCAATCAAACTATGCCCGTCCACTATTTCAAATGACTTGAACTATGCATTAAATTATTTTTCACATATATCTTTTTAATTTGTCTTAAATTAATAAATGACATTAATTTAATAATAGAAAATAACGAATAATAGTGTAGTGCATATTTCAAGTCGTTTGAAATAGTGGACGGGCATATGATGATGATTGGTAGAGGGTTAAAAAAAAGAAAGCTTCAGCAAATGACAAAATTCCAAATTAAATAATAAAAATTTTAGTGGATGAAATTCCTGATATTTTCCTAAATGTTTTTAACAAAATTATTTATGATGGAATTTTTCCAATTATTTGCAAAGAAGCTGTATTAGTCTCAGTTCTAAAACCTGTACAAAATTTAGGCGATCCTTTGAAATTTAGACCAATTTGTCTATTAAATAATTTAGCAAAACTTTTAGAAAGACTAATAGAAAAAAGATAGAGAGGAAGTTGAATATAAAAGAGGTATGTCAAAAAATCAATTTGGCTTTAGAAAAAACTTATCAACTCTGAATGCTTTAGAAAACGTCATTAATGAAGTTAATTTGGCTAAAATTGGTTTATATAAAAATTAAAAATTATGTATTATTTTATGTTTAGACGTTAAAAATGCATTTAATACAGCTCAATGGTATAAAATTGTTAACAAATTAAAAACATTAAAAATTTCAGATTATCTAATAAACATCATTAAAAGTTATTTCGAAAATAGGGATATTATAGTGGGGAACAAAAATTATGAAAAAAAATTAAAAATTAAGATGGGTTCCACTAGGATCCGTTCTTAGTCTCCTTTTATGGAAATTTTTTTATGATGGCATATTAAATATAAAGTTATCTTTAGGTGTTAAAATTATTGGTTATGCTGATGATATTGCAATATTGATATTTGGTAAAAATTAACTTGAGCTCAGAAGTTTGGCAATAGAAACTATCAATAAAATTAATCTTTGGATGTTTGATAATGGAATAACTTTGGCAAGTGAAAAAACTGAATTAATTATCCTTGATGGTAGAAAAAAATTAAATAACTTTAATTTAAATATAGGTAACAATGTTATTAAAAGTAAAAATTAAATTAAATATTATTATATATACATATAAATATATATATATATATATATATATATATATATATATATATATATATATATATATATATATTATTATTATATCAAATTATGAAGAGCAATTACAAACTTTCAAGTGATAAAAGAAAAATTATAGCAAATGTTTCAAATTCAATAATACTTTACGCTGCACCTATTTGGTAAAATGTAATTATAACTTAAAAAAAAAATATAAAAATATGATAATTAACTGCCACAGAAAAATTGCTTTAAGAGTCATATGTGCATACAGAACTATTTCGAATTATGCTCTTAGAATTATTGGTGGTTTAATTCCATTAGAATTGCTAATTTTAGAACGTTCAGAAATTAAAAATAATCTTTGCAGCAAACAATTAGCCCGTGAAAAAACTTTAGATATTTGGCAACAAAATTGGAATAATTCATTCAAAGGAATTTGGACAAACAAATTAATACCAGATATCAGGATATGGTTATCAAAAGGGGCTAATTTATTTAGACTATTTAGACCATTATACAACCCAATTCCTCTCTAGTCATGAGTGTTTCGGTTCATATTTATTTAAATATAAAAAAATAGAGTCTGCAATTTGTTTTGACTATAATTTTTGTAATGAAAATGCAGAACACATTCTGAATGGCAGTAGATGGTCTAATTGGCGGGTCTCATATTTCCGATGTCACGTGCTGGGGTAAAATTTGACACCACAATAGTAGTTGCTTTTAGCAAACTTTGAAATATTTTCATATTTGTGGACATACATAATAATATTTTCTAAAATACAGCCTTTGGTATTAAATAGAATGAATACTATCAACATGGTAATTTTTGATTATGATTTTAATGGATAGATTAATATATTGCTAATGCGTTAGGAAAGTTTGAACGATATGAATCAACGGATTTTAGAAATATTAAAAAAAATTACGATTAAAACATTCTAAATGGTATTTTTATAACATACTGATTTTGATTTAAAATAGCATGAATACTAGCAATAAAGTTGGGTTTAATTATGAATTAAATGTATGGAGTAATATATTGCTAATGTCTTTGCAAAGTTTGATTAATATTCATCCAGTGATTTTTGAAATATTTGTGGTTAAAACATATAAAATCGTATTTTTTATGAAACACTGACTTTGGCATTAAATAGCATGAAAAGTTGTAACAACGTTGTTTTGAATTATAACTTGGATGGACTATTATATTGCTAGTGCGTTAACAAAATTGCATAAATATTCATTTAGGTGGCTAATAAATAAAACAATTAAAAATATTAAATATAAAATGCAAATTCAATTTATTTGGTTAAATTATTTAAATTCTTCTAGAAATGAGTGCAAAAACAAGAGCTATCATTTTATTTAAGCACGAATATGTATTTTTTCCTGTTCTTTTCAAGAATAGATATAATAAGTTAATAGAAAAAAAACTCTATTGATAAAAATATTATATATACATAAAAACAAAAAAGTATATTGTAAAGAAAAGAAAAATTAAAAATTAAAAATTTGAGTAGAACTAAAAACTTAATTATAAATTTGAGATACCAACTCGCTATTTCTATTAACAAAAAATAGAAATAGCGAGTTGGTATCTCAAATTTATAATTAAGTTTTTTAGTTCTACTCAAATTTTTAATTTTCTTTTTTTCTTTTCTTTACCATTCAATGTATAATATTTTGTTTATATGTATATATAATATTTTTATTAATAGAGTTTTTTTTCTATGCTTAGTGGTTTGTGTACTGTTTGCGATAGTTTTGTTAATTCTTAAGTAATTATAGTAATTATAGACACATGAAAATACAAGATTTTAAATAATGATGAGATTGTTGATATAATATTTGGGGGAGATGGGATAATTAAAATAAAACGGGAATCGCCCACGTGTATACAAACAAGCGGTTTATCTCTCAAAAGCGGTTTGTTAATAAAGGTAATGCCCGCACCTGGGCGGCAGCAATAATTAATCGAACGCTTAAATAATTAATTAATAGAACAATTACGAGGGGGGAGGTGGGTGGTTTGTGAGCTCGTCGCGTTTATCTTCATTACTTACAAACCTCGTTGGTATGTACAATTAGTGCGATGACGTTCTAAATATTTACATAACAGTTGTAAATCTGGCTATCCGGAAAACTATTTTCGCTACGAGTTTTAATCAGAAAGTTTGTTGTTTGTATTTTAAGGATTGATTTGAAGGAACTTTACACGAAATTTAATTATTATTTGATTAATTACTCAGAATGTAGAGCTTTAAACGTGAAAAAAGAAACTTAAATAATAGGTACTTTATTCAAAAATCGTGGACAAAATATATTATGTTTAGAGCGGCAAAATATTGTCCTTCTTTATAAAGGATCTTATCTATAGAGCATTGTTTTCCAAAGTGAGCGATATCGCCCCCCTGGGAGGCGCTGACACGTTTCAGGTAGGCTATAGGAGCTCCTAGTGGACATGGTTTTTATAAAATAATTTCTTGCAATCATGCTTTTCCAATCTTCTTTATCCTTATTATTTCACCGACCCCTATTTTCTGCCTCCCAAATTGGGAGGTAAAAAAATAGTCGGTAAAATAATAAAGATAAAGAAGATTGAAAAACCATGAATGCAAGAAATTATTTTATAAAAACCATGTCCACATATAGGATTGAAATCAAAATGAATACGATCCTAGTTTAAAACTCGTCCATGTGAACAGGCACGAAACTGAATTGAAATCGAATCGAATATTAAGATCGACTCCATTATTATCTATGTATTATCCTGTATATCTTTAGTTAACTATGGATTTGCAAATTCTTCAAACGTAAAAAGAGTAGATGGTTGTTTTTAATTTGAATAGGATTGAAATCGAACTGAATACGATCCTAGTTGAAAACTCATCCATGAGAACAGGCGTCAAACCGAATTGAAATCGAATCGATTATCAAGATCGATTCCATTACTGTCGATCTAGTATCCTGTATATCTTTAGTTAACTATGAATGTACAAATTTTCCAAACGTAAAAAGAGCCTGATCGTTGTTTTTAATTTGCATAGGACTGTAATCGAAGTTAATACGATCCTAGTTTAAAACTCGTCCATGTGAACAGGCGCGAAACCGAAATGAAATCGAATCGATTCAAGATCGATTCTATTATTGTCGATGTATTATCCTGTATATCTTTAGTTAACTATTGTGTGCATATGTACAAATTTTCCAACCGTAAAAAGAGTCTAATCGTTGCTTGCATGAATATAACGCGCGTATGCGAACGACATATTGCGCTTTCAATTACTCAAATAAACAATACACTTGTCCATATCGTGTTCTCGATAATGGGGACATAAATTGCTCAAAATGAACTCGAGTTTCACATAATGTGTGCTCTGTGTGTGCGTTGTTTGTTGTAGTTAGCACATTGTTTGTCTGTCTGGCCATAACTTCACGATTTTGATTTTTAAAGTGCTAGCTGTGATTTGTGAAGGGTATCTGGCCATATCAGCACAAATTAATAGATACCCAATAGATTAAAAAAATGGCCAGTAAATATTACTTTGTAACTAATAATAGTTATTGTCCAGGTTCAGTTGAAGAGCCTTATTTCCCATAAATATATATTTTCTATTTTCTATTATTCTATTATTTTCGTTGTTACTGTAAACAACTAAAGTAACAACGAGTTTCATATGCATTGCATATATAATATTTTGACTACGCCTTATTTCCCATAAATATTTATTTTCTATTGTCTATTATTCTATTATTTTCATTGTTACTGTAAAAATCAAAAGTAACAAAGAGTTTCACTAACATAAAAAAAATTCAAAGAAAATCTGAAGAAAGATATAATAAAACATAGAGATAAATAATACATACAGCCAAATCACCAACTACCGCCATACCACGACCAACTGCATCTCTCGATACCAGGACCAAGAGGGGCAACCTCCGAATTCCTGCAGAGAGAATCACTTTTTTTTATTATTTTTCTTCTTCTTCACGTGCCATCTCCTACTCGGAGGTGCTATCATCGTGGCTATTCTGATCTTTGAAACAGCAGCTAGGAGAAAAGATCTTTAGAGGTGCAGCCAAACCAGTCTCTTAGGTTCCGCATCCAGGATATTCTGTGTCTTCGCACACTTCTCTTGCCTGCTATTTTCCCCCGCATAATTAGCTTCAGTACATTATATTTATCCCCTCGCATGGTAAGTCCCAAATATTTCAGCTTTCTGGTCTTTATCATGTGAAGGATTTCTAGGTCTTTCCCCATTCTTGTGAGGACCTCGGCATTCGAGGTTTTGTCCGTCCATGAGATCTTCAGGATTTATTATTGATTATATTTAATTTATATTGTATTATTATTATTATTATTATTATTATTTATTCAATAAATATTTAAAAAAAAACAAAAAAAAACATGTGTTGATATAGTTTGTATATAAAGGATAAATAAAACGATTTTTTACTTTGTTTTTTATCACACTTCAGTTACACTTTGCAACTAGTTTCGGCTAAGCTCTAGCCATTTTCGAGCTCCTCCGATGAGCTCGAAAATGGCTAGAGCTTAGCCGAAACTAGTTGCAAAGTGTAACTGAAGTGTGATAAAAAACAAAGTAAAAAATCGTTTTATTTATCCTTTAAAATGAATTATCACAAAGTAGACGCTTTAACAATCCAATAGTTTGTATATGTATAGAATTATGTATGTCAAAAGGAAATAAAAGCCATTATTATTATTATTATTATTATTAACTATGTGAAATGCCGGTCGTCCGGGATATTTTTAATGACAGCAATGTAAGTGAGATGTCGGTATGCTTCAAATTATTGACTTCGTTTTTCTACAGTACCAATTTCTAACACTTACATACACATATTCTAACACCAGGGATCTAACACACGGCAGAGGGAACCGAAGATCGATAGCCAGTTACATATTGTAACAACAAATACAGTAACTACTATTTTTTTAGCGATTTAATATCTGAAGAGTACAAGGCAGAAAGGAGGAACGTCAGTGTAACTCTAGAAAACCAAATTTCATGCTTAGCGCTGACATTCCCAATTTCTGCCTTATACTCTTCATCTTTTAATAGACTACATAAAAAAACGTACAGCTTGTATACTACTCCCACTATTTCTAATTAAAAAATTCATACCGAGATGAAATCACCATCCCAAAATTAGCCAGCACCCTCTATCTCCTCCATAAATTCATGCCCACTTATGAAAACAGAAAATAAATTGCATGATTACTGGACGCTGCGGTCTCGTTTTTTTTCCCGTCTCTATCCCGCCGCTCTTCGGCATTATTTTATTTTTTTAGGATTCAATTTGAGGTTACGATCGGCCCTAAGAATATAACTACACCCCTTAAGGCGGCGGGCTGGAAAATATATGGGCCGCAGTGATAGACGGTATAATAAACATTCCTTTTTTTTTTTGGCGCAGCCATTTGAATTTTCCCCATAAATTGCGCAAACCGGGGAACTTTCGCGGCGAGCTTTAATCACCTTGTCGCATCGGGTCGGAAAAATCGCTTTAATGAACGGAGCGGCAAGTTTTCAGGCGGCAACATCTGTTGCCCTGACAGACGTTTAAATGAGAGATTCCCCCAGATCTCAAAACAATTTATAATCTACATACTGTTGATTTGCCGAAAGCATAGGAACTACAATGCATTTTTGTGCATACTCTAAAATAATTTGTAATTTTGAGAGATGAGAGATTGCTCCAGATCTCAAAAAAATTAAAATCTACAGACTGTTGATTTGCCGAAAGCATAGGATTTACAATGAATTTTTGTGCATACTCTAAAATTATTTGTAATTTTGAGAGATGAAAGATTCCCCCAGATCTCAAAAAAATTTAAAATCTACATACTGTTGATTTGTCGAAAGCATAGGAACTACAATGCATTTGTGTGCATACTCTAAAATAATTTGTAATTTTGAGAGATGAGAGATTGCTCCAGATCTCAAAAAAATTAAAATCTACAGACTGTTGATTTGCCGAAAGCATAGGATTTACAATGAATTTTTGTGCATACTCTAAAATTATTTGTAATTTTGAGAGATGAAAGATTCCCCCAGATCTCAAAAAAATTTAAAATCTACATACTGTTGATTTGTCGAAAGCATAGGAACTACAATGCATTTTTGTGCATACTCTAAAATAATTTGTAATTTTGAGAGATGAGAGATTGCTCCAGATCTCAAAAAAATTAAAATCTACAGACTGTTGATTTGCCGAAAGCATAGGATTTACAATGAATTTTTGTGCATACTCTAAAATTATTTGTAATTTTGAGAGATGAGAGATTGCCCCAGATCTCAAAAAAATAAAATCTACAGACTGTTGATTTGCCGAAAGCATAGGAATTACAATGCATTTTTGTGCATACTCTAAAATAATTTGTAATTTTGAGAGAAGAGAGATTGCCCCAGATCTCAAAAAAATTTAAAATCTACAGACTGTTGATTTGCCGAAAGCATAGGATTTACAATGAATTTTTGTGCATACTCTAAAATTATTTGTAATTTTGAGAGATGAAAGATTCCCCCAGATCTCAAAAAAATTTAAAATCTACATACTGTTGATTTGTCGAAAGCATAGGAACTACAATGCATTTGTGTGCATACTCTAAAATTATTTGTAATTTTGAGAGATGAGAGATTGCCCCAGATCTCAAAAAAAATTAAAATCTACAGAATGTTGATTTGCCGAAAGCATAGGAACTACAATGCATTTGTGTGCATACTCTAAAACTATTTGTAATTTTGAGAGATGAGAGATTGCCCCAGATCTCAAAAAAAATTAAAATCTACAGAATGTTGATTTGCCGAAAGCATAGGATTTACAATGCATTTTTTTGCATACTCTAAAATTATTTGTAATTTTGAGAGATGAGAGATTGCCCCAGATCTCAAAAAAATAAAATCTACAGACTGTTGATTTGCCGAAAGCATAGGATTTACAATGCATTTTTGTGCATACTCTAAAATTATTTGTAATTTTGAGAGATTAGAGATTCTCCCAGATCTCAAAAATATTTAAAATCTACATACTGTTGATTTGCCGAAAGCATAGGAACTACAATGCATTTTTGTACATACTCTAAAATAATTTGTAATTTTAGAGTATGCACAGGCAAATCAACAGTCTGTAGATTTTTAAAACACCAATATTAATACTTAACTAATTCATATTCATAAGCATCGTAAGAAAGAGTTCATACAACGATTATTTTCTTGCGATTTTAGCTTCGCTAAAAGAGCATAAGGCGAAGAAATCTGTAGTTGCTAGAAATGTGTACTGCAAACAGATTTTATTATTTAAACACTGATACTCCACTCACCATTTCGCCTGCAGCCATCGCCGCTCCCAATGCCTTCGAACGTTCCTGCAACAACAAGAAAAATCATCATACATTTAATAAAAGCTCCAACGTAAAACACCGCGCCGATAAGGCAGTAGAACCCAGCGTGCAATTTCCAAACGAGCCCCTCGGTGGGGGGATAAAATTTTAATATGCGAATCCATTACTATGCGCAAAGAGAATTCGCATGATGCGGAAAATATTCAAATCACACCGAATAACAGAGCAGCAGCCCAAAAAAAAAAAATTGGTAAATCATTTGTCCATTAATCAATCGCGCGCACAATAGTACAATGCGGACCGTTTTCCGGGCCTAATGTGAGGGGCGAAAAATGCCAGCTAATTAATTGCGGTTTTGTCGGAGGCGAACGGCGCCCCCGCGGAATCGAGGGTTTGTTATTTGGGCGACAATGGGGATTGATTGATGATGTATTGCGGTCGCGTATGTATTGGGGGCCCTTTTGATGCCCGTTAATTGGAGTTTAATTGGTCCATTTTAACCATATCGGTATTAAATTTACATGGTTTTAGTTGATGCATATTTAATAATATTGGTTTGCCGTGTTTGGGATGTGATCAATGGTGTAACAATGTATAAAACAGTGTGTGTTAATTACTATGGAAAATTACAAAGAGTGATTGGTGATTTTTTACGGACACGAGCACGAGAAAAAAATTATTTATAAAATTATGTGTGGGACTACATACATTTTCATATTAATACAAGGTTTCATTAAAAAAATTTGCGGATTTTTTGTTTTTCTAATCATAATCTATATTTTTTCTAATAAAAAATCTATATTTTTTCTAATAAAACATCTATATTTTTTCTAATAAAAAATCTATATTTATTTTGTGATTTTTTGTTTTTCTAATAAAAATCTATATTTTTTCTAATAAAAAATCTATATTTATTTTGTGATTTTTTGTTTTTCTAATAAAAATCTATATTTTTTCTAATAAAAAATCTATATTTTTTCTAATAAAACATCTATATTTTTTCTAATAAAAAATCTATATTTATTTTGTGATTTTTTGTTTTTCTAATAAAAATCTATATTTTTGCTAATAAAAATCTATATTTTTTCTAATAAAAAATCTATATTTTTCTAATAAAAAATATATATTTTTTCTAATAAAAAATCTATAATTATTCTGCGATTTTTCATTCTTCTAATAAAAATCTATAATTATTCATTATCTCGATTTTTCGTTTTTCTAATACAAATCGAGATTTATTCATTAATATTAATTTTGTAAACAGTAGAATCCTCCTAGCAAACAGAAGTTACCATATAATACCATATCCATACTAGAAAAGTAATGGATATCGCCGGGGACAAAAATGATACTATATAGCCCAACACTAAACGTCGTTTTAGACAAGACAATTTCTTAGCTCAAAAGTTGTTCAAGAAATAAATTCATGTATCCTTCTCCCATACAATTTGTCCTTGATAAATAGAACGCATTATATTTTTCCATTCGATCTACCATTTAATTCAATATTTCAAATAATTTGCTGTATGATACGAGACAATTTAGATTGTCTCGCATCTTGACTTAAGGTCGTTTTAGACAAGACAATTTCTTGACTCAAAAGTTAGTCAAAATGCGACAGAATCTAAATTATCTCATATCATACAGCACATTATTTGAAATATTGAATTGGAGTGTATATCAAATGGAAAAATATACTGCATTCTATTTGTCAAGGAGAAATTGTATGAGAGGAGGATTAATTAAATTCGTATATACATAGATACACAAAACTGCTTGATATAGTATAAAATGGTTACCGATTATATAATAAATACTTTCATTGATCTTCTCTTTAGTATTGAAAGTATATGTAATAGGACAAGTTGACTGACCATTGTAATTTATTTAGTTTTGATTTGTAATCAAGTAAGTGCCTTCCCCCCCTAGGCTACATATAATAAATTGACTAAAAATATTGGTCAGCACCATGTGCGAATGGCTTTTTTCATTATAGTAATAACAAAGACGCACGTCATCCCGTTACAAGCTATATAGGACTTGTTCGCAGTATTGAGTTCATACGTGTTAAATTTGATAGAAGTTTAATAACATTCCTTCCAACTCATACAATCCGTGAGAATTCTATTTAAAAGTCATACTTGTTATGCTTCAGAAAATTTAATATTTAAAAGAATAATATACGTGTTTATATATTTTTTATATTGTAAACGACATGTTGCCGTTATATAAATAAATATCAAGAATATTGTGCGATATCTCTTGAATAGTGACCCAATAAGGGTTTATAAGTTGAATTTAAAGATGTACAATAGCGTAGAAATTAACACTGTTCGATCGTGTTTGTAACAAAATATTCTTGTTACAAACACGATCGAACAGTGTTAATTGTACATCCTTAAATTCAACTTATAAACCCTTATATCTCCTGGAGCAGCCATCGGGGAACTTAGCCATTAATCCAAAATATTATTGTTTAAGTCGATATTTGTTTGAGTCCAGCATTTTGTTGTGATATTACATATCTGTGTTCTAGATTCTACAATACACTACCGGACAGCATTGTTGTAAAACTAAAAACTATTCAAAATTTTTTTGAAAAAAACCCTGATTGCTAAAGCATATTATTCTACTGTCTTTTCTTATGTATAAAAAAAAATGGGGAATATGATGAAATTTACTTAATTTTCAAAATTCAAAAATTTGATTTTTTACAATATTTTGTATAGCAAATAGTGACTTTATATGAACTTTTATACACTTCAATGTTAATAATTAAGGCAAATAAATGACTCGAACTTTTTTATAAATCTAAAAAAATGGGCAATACGACAGAATTTGCATAATTTTGAAAATTCAAAAATTTGATTTTTTACAATATTTTATACCGCGAATAGTGACTTTATATAAACTCTTATGCGCTACAACAATAATAATGAAGGTAAATTATTGAGTCAAGCTTCTTTCTAAAGCCAAATAAATGAGCAATACGATGATATGTGTATACTTTTCAAAACTCAAAAATTTTATTTTTGAATTTTTTTTGTATTGTGAATAGTGACTTTATATAAACTTTGCGACATTAATACTTAAGACAAATTAACGAATTAAGTTTCTTTCTTAAGCTAAATGAATGGGCTACACGATGAAATTTGTATAATTTTCAAAATTCAAAAATTTGATTTTTTACAATATTTTATATCGTGAATAGTGACTTTATATAAACTTTTATACACTACGGTGGTAATAATTAAGTCAAATAAATTAATCAAGCTTTTTTCTAAAGATAAATAAATGGGAATACTGCGAAATTTATAAAAAAAAATCAAAGTTCAAAAGTTTGATTTTTTTACAATATTTTGACTGGTGTGAACTTATCCCTTATGATCCCAGCCTCTATACCGCGCGGCGCCGTCGGACCGAGGGTCTGTACTGACCAATTGCTGTGACCAATAAAATCCAAATTTTGAGAAATCTTTTATATATATGTCTTTCTGACCATAATATATAGTTATATATTTCTATTAATAATTGTTGTAGGCGTTGTTGTATCATATATGTTGTTTCGTAAATTATTATTTTTAACAGCCCGCGAACATACGATTGATTTGAAAAAATTACACAATGTTTAGAACAAAATGACAATGGAAAATGGAAAATCTCAACCTCGCCAACTTGTTCCTTCTATTTATTTTCAATTTTTAACCTTTCCGCTCCTATCTGGACATGCCGGTTTTAGAGGCTGGGTCTATAAAAAAAGTATGCTACATATTTTGTTTAATTTTTTTTTTTGGTTCATGGTTCAGAACATATCAGTGCATCAGATGCCCGGAGGAAATTGGAAAATTTTCATTAAAAGTATTTTTTTTTCGGCGACCAAGTTGAACATATTTCATTATTATTATGTTTACCAGCCCGCGAACATACGATTGATTTGAAAAAATTACACAATGTTTAGAATAAAATGACAATGGAAACTGGAAAGTCCTAACCTCGCCCACTTGTTCCTTCTATTATTTACAATTTTTAACTTTTCCGCTCCTATCTGGACCTGACGATTTTAGAGGCTGGGTAGATAAAAAAATTATGCAACATATTTTGTTTAATTTTTTTTTGGTTCTTGGTTCAGAACATATCAGTGCATCAGATGCTCGGAGGAAATTGGAAAATTTTGATTAAAAGTATTTTTTTTTCGGCGACCAAGTTGAACATGTTTCATTATTATTATGTTGACCAGCCCGCGAACATACGATTGATTTGAGAAAATTACACAATGTTTAGAACAAAATGACAATGGAAAATAAAAAATCTCAACCTCGCCAACTTGTTCCTTCTATTTATTTTCAATTTTTAACTTTTCCGCTCCTATCTGGACATGCCAGTTTTAGAGGCTGGGTCTATAAAAAAATTATGCAACATATTTTGTTTAATTTTATTTTGGTTCTTGATTCAGAACATATCAGTGCATCAGATGCCCGGAGGAAATTTGAAAATTTTAATTAAAAGTATTTTTTTTTCGGCGACCAAGTTGAACATATTTCATTATTATTATGTTTAGCAGCCCGCCAACATACGATTGATTTG
The DNA here is from genome assembly GCA_963942505.1 of Lordithon lunulatus. NCBI lineage: Eukaryota > Metazoa > Arthropoda > Insecta > Coleoptera > Staphylinidae > Lordithon > Lordithon lunulatus. The sequence continues at coordinate 56,419,429 of OZ012668.1, read as the reverse complement.
AAAAAATTACACAATGTTTAGAACAAAATGACAATGGAAAATGGAAAGTCTCAACCTCGCTAACTTGTTCCTTCTATTTATTTTCAATGTTTAACTTTTCCGCTCCTATCTGGACATGACGATTTTAGAGGCTGGGTAGATAAAAAAAATATGCTACATATTTTGTTTAATTTTTTTTTTGGATCTTGGTTCAGAACATATCAGTGCATCAAATGCCCGGAGGAAATTGAAAAATTTTAATTAAAAGTATTTTTTTTTTCGGCGACCAAGTTGAACATATTTCATTATTATTATGTTTACCAGCCCGCGAACATACGATTGATTTGAAAAAATTACACAATGTTTAGAACAAAATGACAATGGAAAATGGAAAATCTCAACCTTGCCAACTTGTTCCTTCTATTTATTTTCAATTTTTAACTTTTCCGCTCCTATCTGGACATGACGATTTTAGAGGCTGGGTCGATAAAAAAATTATGCAACATATTTTGTTTAATTTTTTTTGGTTCTTGGTTCAGAACATATCAGTGCATCAGATGCCCGGAGGAAATTGAAAAATTTTGATTAAAAGTATTTTTTTTTCGGCGACCAAGTTGAACATATTTCATTATTATTATGTTTACCAGCCCGCGAACATACGATTGATTTGAAAAAATTACACAATGTTTAGAACAACATGACAATTCTAGATTCTACAATACACTACCGGACAGCATTGTTGTAAAACTAAAAACTATTCAAACATATTTTGAAAAAAATCCTGATTGCTAAAGCATATTATTCTATTGTCTTTTCTTATGTATAATGCGATTCCTCCTCCTCTTCCATCTCTGGAGTTGAATTCTGCATTGAACTATAATATATATATATATATATATATATATATATATATATATATATACATACATATATACATAAATCTTTATTAACAACATTACATATTTTGTATTAACAATATATTTCATAACATTTTACAATTATTACAATAGTTGTTGTAAAGGGCTATTGACCTGCGGTCTTTCTGCCCGAACTATAATATTAACCCTTAAATGCATATTGTTGCAGAACTGCAACATTACCTTTTGTATTATATATTTTGTATGTATGCAGATATCTATACAGAATTACAGTTTTTGAAATAACGTTTTTAATTAGGCAGAGGCTTTTTTCACTGCACAATTAAAAACGTTATTTCAAAAACTGTAATTCTGTATGTATATCTGCATAGATACAAAATATATAATACAAAAGCTAATGTTGCAGTTCTGCATAAATATGCATTTAAGGGTTAATATTATAGTTCTTCTACTTTACAACAACTATTGTAATAATTGTAAAATGTTATGAAATATATTGTTAATACAAAATATGTAATGTTGTTAATTAAAAACGTTATTTCAAAAACTGTAATTCTGTATAGATATCTGCATACATACAAAATATATAATACAAAAGGTAATGCATACATTTATATGTATCCTGATTTTGCTAATAAATGGCGATTCTTATGTTTTGTAACAAGTGGACGACTGGCGGTAATATATTATGTAATATTAATGTTTAAAACTCATGTATTTAATGGTTAAGGTCCCTAATAATATTAATTTAAAAAAATCATGTATTTAAGGATTAAAGTCCCTACAGGGGGGGCACAGAAATATAATTCTGTGATGTGTTGAAGTGAGGAATACATAATATTGAGAAAAGCATCCCTAATAGTTTACACCATTAATGCTGATGATTGAAAATTGTTATCCATATCGACCTCATTTATCATTATTTAATTTTTAAGAACACGCAAACAATTAGTTAAATTTCTAGCGATAATACATGTATATCGAGCACATCATTTTTCATCATTTAAATAGATTTATGAGTTACGAATATTAATGTTTATCTATTAACAACAATCCAGCATAAGCCTATGTATATTTATTTCTTCCCACGAATATAAATTACCCATACGTATTATTTCAACCAGCAATTAACTAAAAGCATGCATATGTTAATTAATTCGAATATTTGTGGCTGTATAAATGAATTATCAACAGCACGAACTAAGTTTTCTAAATTTAATCATAAATACATGTTATACGGTCAATAATACTGTCCATTTTAGTACTGTCAGTATTTGTTACAATCTACCGTCAATATTTATCAACCATAAAGGCACCTTACACGGTCAATAATACTGTCAATCCTAGTACTGTCAATATTTGCTTCAATTCTCCTTTTATATTTATCAAGTAATTAATAATGCGGATAAAGATCAATATTTTCTTCATTACATCATTACTATACATTACACGATGAGTAATAGTGGCAATATTTTAGAATAAAGAATATATTAAACATATTATCGTACAGTACTACTGTCATTATTCTAAAATATTGACAGTAATATTGATCGTGTAAGGTGCCTTTTATAAAAGCACCTTACACGATCAATAATACTGTCAATATTTTAGAATAATGACAGTATTACTGTACGATAACATGTTTCAAATGTTAAATATTCTAAAATATTGACAGTATTACTTATCATGTAAGGTATAGTAATGGTGAAATACAGAGACTACTGATGTTTATCCTGAAAATTGATTACTAATATAAAAGGAGGATTGAAGAAAATACTGACAGTGCTAGGACTAACAGTACTATTGATCGTGTAAGGTACCTTATACTGTAATTTCATATTGTCAGTTATTTTATTTTCAGTATTAGGTGCCTATATTATCTGGATTAATACCAGTATTCTGTTCAATCCATCAAAACTACACACCTTATACAATCAGTCAATATTTTAGAATACTAACAATATTATTGACCGTTCAAGGTGCTTTTTATTGGTTTGAGAATAATAGCACAGCTGAAGTTCTGACTTTCTGAGACAAGATATATTATATAACAAAAACCAAATGGATGACCAATCGGTTTTTATGACACATGTATAAAATAGTTCGAACAAACGACTGAACGAAATACAAGATGACATGATACAATATCAATTGAGGGTTTTTATAGATTCGTTACATCATCTTAGTTGCCAATACCATACATTTCAGTTTTCCACATTAATTCGTCTGGTTGATATTATACTTCAGTCTCGAAGGAGGTTATATCGTGTGTATAAAAAAATTCGTCAAACAGTATATGCTATCAATAATTTAATAGTTTATGAAATCGCTTATCATCTGGATATTTACATATGAAATTTATTTATAAAATGTCTAATAACATCCCCTCTAGAATAGTAAGAGTTTTAACTGATTTTCTTAAACTAGATAAATTTAGCTATATTTTAATTTTATATTTTAATTTTATATTTTAATTTTATATTTTAATTTTATATTTTAATTTTATATTTTAATTTTATATTTTAATTTTATATTTTAATTTTATATTTTAATTTTATATTTTAATTTTATATTTTAATTTTATATTTTAATTTTATATTTTAATTTTATATATATATTTTTTTTTATTATGTTTGTTATATGTATATGTATATATTTGGGTTTCTTATAAAATCACATTTTTAGTTTTAGTTTTAAAATTTGTTTGTAATTGATTTTGAAATGGAGTTTTCCGTCAATAAAGCATTATTATTATTATTATTATTTTGGATCTTTCATGACTAATTTTGATAACATTTAATTAAGTAATTGACGCTACTAAAATTACATTTTTTATTACACTTAAAACTGATCTTACTCCTGTAATATTCAGCCAATTTTGGAAAGAATAATTAAACCCAACCCAAATTAAGGTAAATTAATATAACTTTTGATTAGTAAATAAAAAATATATGTATTTAGTCCAAATATGAGTAAAAATCAAAATGTAATACTTCTAGGAAATAAAAAATAACGTACGAGATATTAAAATTGTCGATATGGACTCTAATTTTTGTACTCGTGTCCTAAGACAAGTCATTTCCCGTATTGATTTGGGTGCGAGAAACACTACTTCCAGCACTAGTGCATGAAATAGCCAGTGTCGATCCTTCATGACTAATTTTGATAACATTTAATTAAGTAATTGACGCTACTAAAATTACATTTCTTATTACACTTCTTAAACTGATCTTACTTCTGTAATATTCAACCAATTTTGGAAAGAATAATTAAACCCAACCCAAATTAAGGTAAATTAATATAACTTTTGATTAATAAATAAAAAATATATGTATTTAGTCCAAATACGAGTAAAAATCAAAATATAATACTTCAATACGTTCAATAATATCTGAAGATATTAAAATTGTCGATATAGACTCCCAAAATAGTAATTTGTGTACTCATGTCCTAAAACAAGTCATTTCCCGCATTGATTTGGGTGCGGTAAACACTACTTCCAGCACTAGTGCGAGAAATAGCCAGTGTCGCCAACTTAAAATTCGGTACCAATATAAATGTGTATTTATAAATATAAGAAAGCATATATAAGCTTATAAAACGATTAATAGCAGCAAATAGTATGAGCCCCAAACTATATACCCTACAATAGAAATACTATATAGTGCAGTATGCAACTATTATTTATATAACTGTCAAAATTTGTTTCACGACTCGTGTTTTATAAATGAAAACTCTTGTAACGTCGTTTCATTTCCAGGATGGCGAGTGTAATTTTCCTCGTGTCGTACACGGCCGACGGGAATGACAAATTCATGATGGGCATCCCGGCCAGCGGGCCGGCACTAACGGAATGCCCCTGCGACTTGGAGCACGAAGTCGAGTGCAGATGCACCGGACCAGCACTATTAGACGTCCCTGGCAATTTACCTATGGGACTTATCACGCTGTAAGTTTTATTTCATGTCTACATTATTTTATTGACTTGTTTATTTTATTCTGTAGAATTTTAAATTACAAATTAAATATCTGTTTTGAAAATCATACTACATTTAGTTATCTCTACGAAAAACAAGATTGGTCTTGTGCTGATATCTAAGTAAAGTATTTCTTTGGTGTTGTATACATAAAGAATTACACAAGCAGTCTGTTGGAATAGTATTCCATAGAGGGCACTACCCGGTGATCCTGATGGCATGAACATGTTGACGGTTATTACCATATGGGTGTGCATTGCTAATTAATGTGGTGCCGCCAGATGGCGTTTAACTTTCCTCCTAGGGGGTTAGTTGTATTATTTTGAAAAACAAGTTGATTTACTTCATTTGTAAGGAGTATTATAAGCAACGTACATACATCGTCTCGATTAGGGAGTTAATTTCTTAATATTTCAAATTTTCAAAATCAAAATATCAAATATCATCTATTAACAAAGCACATACATCAAATACATCAAATACATCAAATACATCATCTGTCAAATGTACGCTTCAACTCTACAAATGGTCAATCTTTTGATAAACATTTTCATCAGGTTGGTTTTGACATATTTGCGGTTGTATTTAACGATTATTTTTTCATTTTTTATTCTTTAGGGACACCCTGTATATATATATATATATATATATATATATATATATATATATATCCGATGACGTCATTGCGCACATTTGCCACTTTTAAATTTAAAATAAACGCGTCCGAACAAAACCAAAATCAGAAATAAATGTTACATCGAATTTATTCCATACTTTAAGGACAACCTATATATATATATATATATATATATATATATATATATATATATATATATATATATATAAATAATGAGTGTATGTAAATAATAAAATCAATATTATGTAAAGAGAGTATATTTAGACAACATTCTCATAACATAGGATAAATTTGAATTTTTACATATTTGAATATTTTCAACCTAACGGTGGTAGTAGTGCCCAGATTTTGTATTATATAATTTGGCAACGTACCATGCAAACTTCGCCCTCCCTCCAGGCAATGATATGCATATTATATGTACCAGCTGGGGCTAATCTGCATTGAAATACACGTAATACGTTTTATTGGCGAAATATTTAAAATAAAATTGCTTTTTAAAATAATTCCACGTAAAAAAGCTTCACCCTCGATTATCCACACTTTACTAAAAAAAATATATCTATAAGGAACTTTTTGTTTCAGGATTATAGAAGACGCCGGACTGGAGGTATTAAAGAGGGATTCGCTGCTGCCCTACTGCGATACATTGAGGGAATTGTAAGTTATTACTTTTGCAATAGTTTCATAAAATGTTCTGCAAACTCCTTCGTACATACTTCAGAATTATGTTTGAAAGTAACAAAAACTTGAGACTGTTCTAATAAAGCACGCAGTCGATTATTTTTATCCAAAAAAAAATTCAGATAATTATTTGTAGCTTTATTTGTGTTTATGTGTAAATTGGGTTACAAATAGACCGGAGTGAAGTTATCCATTTTCTATAATTCCGGCGGCCGCGCGGGGTCGCAACGCGGATTATGATTCTCTAGTAGTGGAGCATTAAAAAAAATTGATTTTTGGTACAATTGTTTACACATGTCTTGGTAACCATAATATAAGAGTAAAAAAAATTAGGTTAATTTAGTTAGTTGTTATTGAATAAAATTTGCAAGAAAATATTTTGTAATTTTTAGCAGCTTAGCCCACGAAGATTTTTTTCAAAATGTTCATGTTTTGTTTAGAATTTAATAGTAATCATTAAATATATTTTTTTAAATATGCGCGGGCCTTAGTTTTTTTTAAAATTAATTTTGAACCTAAACTTGTTAGTATACGGCATGCTAATAAATCAATAAAATCGATTAGAACCTAAGGAATGTGTTTATATTTTCTGTAATGATTAACACTTACAAGGTCAGCATATGTTGGAATAAAAAAAATTACGCCCTACTATTTTTTGGCGGCAGTGAAAGTCAAAATGATTCAATTTTCCATCCTAGCCCACGAAGAATTTTTTTCAAATTTTCACCATTTGTTGCTAACCCGATAGTGATTACAAAAAGAATTTTTATAGATATGCGCGGATACATATATATTTTTTTTATCGATTTTTAATTAATTAAACCATACAGCTTGATGGTTAATTACAGGTGCATTTGAATACAAACCTTTGTTTGAATCAACCCATATTGTTGCTAAAACATGGCTTTAGTGATTTCTAAAAAGTCCTATTGTAAAAAATGATGGCAAGTATTTTTTAGAAGCTGTCAAAGTTGACCCGAAATCTATGGTTTCACCTTGTTGTTGAAGGAATTACGAATTATTTAGCAATATTATTTTTATTTAAATTATTGTATATTGTTTATAATACATTAGGTCAACATGGGATAAAATCAAAAATCCAAAAATGACGCTAATAAGATTTTGACGGCGGTGAAAGTCAAAATTATTTAATTTTCCATCCTAGCCCACGGAGATTTTTTTTCAAATTTTCACCATTTGTTGCTAATCCAATAGTGGTTACAAAAAGAATTTTTTTAGATATGCGCGGATATATATTTTTTTTTTATATCGATTTTTAATTAATTAAACCATATAGCTTGATGGTTAATTACAGGTGCATTTGAATATAAACCTTTGTTGACTTTGACCGCCGTCAAAAACTTATTGAGCGTCATTTTTGTATTTTTGATTTTACCCCATGTTGACCTAATGTATTATAAACAATATACAATAATTTAAATAAAAATAATATTGCTAAATAATTCGTAATTCCTTCAGCAACAAAGTGAAACCATCGATTTCGGGTCAACTTTGGCAGCTTCTAAAAAATACTTGCTATCATTTTTTACAATAGGACTTTTTAGAAATAACTAAAGCCATGTTTTAGCAATAATATGGGTTGATTCAAACAAAGGTTTGTATTCAAATGCACCTGTAATTAACCATCAAGCTGTATGGTTTAATTAATTAAAAATCGATATAAAAAAAAAAATATGTATCCGCGCATATCTAAAAAAATTCTTTTTGTAATCACTATTGGGTTAGCAACAAATTTGTAAAAAATTTGTAAAAAATTCTCCGTGGGCTAGGATGGAAAATTGAATCATTTTGACTTTCACTGCCGCCAAAAAATAGTAGGGCGTAATTTTTTATTTTTTTATTCCAACATATGCTGACCTTATAAGTGTTAATCATTACAGAAAATATAAACACATTCCTTAGGTTCTAATCGATTTTATTGATTTTTTAGCACGCCGTATACTAACAAGTTTAGGTTCAAAATTAATTTAAAAAAAAACTAAGGCCCGCGCATATTTAAAAAAATATGTTTAATGATTACTATTAAATTCTAAACAAAACATGAAAATTGTGAAAAAAATCTTCGTGGGCTAAGCTGCTAAAAATTACAAAATGTTTTCTTGGAAATTTTATTCAATAACAACTAACTAAATCAACTTAATTTTTTTTTACTCTTATATTATGGTTACCAAGACATGTGTAAACAATTGTACCAAAAATATTTTTTTTTTAATGCTCCACTACTGGAGAATCATAATCCGCGTTGCGACCCCGCGCGGCCGCCGGAATTATAGAAAATGGATAACTTCACTCCGGTTACAAATAGTTGATATAACATTATTTGTCTAGTAATTTTATAAATTGTTTTTATGTGCTACTGGCAGTATTACTTTTGTTTAGCAATAAATTGTAATTTTCCCTTCGTCCACCATCTAACTGTAGATGGTAGCCGAATATTACAATTTTTTGCTACAAAAATGTATATTTTATAAATAGTTTTTATGTGTTGTCAGTAATACTTTTTTTTAGCAAAAAAATGTAATTTTCCCTTCTGCTACCATCTAACTATAGATAGTAGTCGAATATTACAATTTTGTGCTAAAAAAAAGTATATTTTATAAATAGTTTTTATGTACTACTGGCAGTATTACTTTTTTTTAGCAAACAATTGTAATTTTCGGCTACCATTTACAGTTGGATGTAGCCGAACATTTTTTGCTAAAAAAAAAATTAATACTGCCGGTAGCACATAAAAACAATATTTTATAAATAGTTATTATGTGCTACTGGCAGTATTACAATTTTTTGCTATAAAAAGTATATTTTATAAATAGTTTTTATGTACTACTGGCAGTATTACCTTTTTTTAGCAAAAAATTTAATTTTCCTTAACTGTAGATGGTAGTAGAACATAGAAAAAAAAGTATATTTTATAAATAGTTTTTATGTGCTACTGACAGTATTACTTTTTTTTTAGCAAAAAAATGTAATTTTCCCCTCGGCTACCATCTAACTGTAGATGATAGTCAAATATTACAATTTTTTGCTAAAAAAAAAGTATATTTTATAAATAGTTTCTATATGCTACTGGCTGTATTACTTTACTTGTAATTTTCGGCTACCATTTACAGTTAGATTGTAGCCGAAGGGAAAATTACATTTTTTGCTTAAAAAAAAAAGTAATACTGCCAGTAGCACATAAAAACAATATTTTATAAATAGTTGTTATGTGCTACTGGCAGTATTACAATTTTTTGCTAAAAAAAAGTATATTTTATAAATAATTTTTATATGCTACTGGCAGTAGTACCTTTTTTTAGCAAAAGATTGTAATTTTCCCTTCGTCTACCACTAACTGTAGAATATTTAAAAAAAAGTATATTTTATAAATAGTTTTTATACTACCACTTACAGTTAGCTGTTAGACGAAGGGAAAACTACATTTTTTGCTAAAAAAAAAAGTAATACTGCCAGTAGCACATAAAAACAATATTTTATAAATAGTTGTTATGTGCTACTGGCAGTATTACAATTTTTTACTAAAAAAAAAAGTATATTTTATGAATAGTTTTTATGTCCTACTGGCAGTACTACGTTTTTTTAGCAACAAATTGTAATTTTCGGCTACAATCTACAGTTAGCTGTTAGACGAGGGGAAAATTACAATTTTTTGCTAATTGCTCTGTATGTTGTAACACTTTTGGGATCAAATAAGGACTTTGGGCTTTTTATATGTCTCCCTCAATGGTTAAAAACGTGCAGTTTTCAGGAATCAGATTAATTCCTCTTTCAACAAATATGTTGTCAGAAGCTAAGAACATCATATATAGCCACACTACAGCAGCGTTACAGCAGCACTACATGCCCAAAGATCAGTACACATGAACAGCATGAACCGAATCAAATAAAGTTATAACAAAAGAAAAACTAAACTTCTCGTAAAAGATTTTAGTTTGCCAAGGCTCGTTAGTTATAGCCTGTATTTTAATAACGAGGAGTTCTGAAAAGTTTCATACAAGCGTCTGCATGCTCACGTTCATAGGGATGTGTTATTGCAATAACACAGACGAACATATTCGGTTCATATTGTATTCTGAGAAAGGATGGATAATTAATATTCAAAAATGTAGCTGTAATGATGCAAATGAAAACTAAAGTACGCAGAATATTAATATACGAACGTCCATTTATTATAAAAAAAATCGCACGCAATATCACCTGCATTCTTTGAAATTGGAAATGAAACTGTTAATTACTGTTGAATAGGTGTTATATACACCTATTCAACAGTAATTAACATTTTCATTTCCAACTTCAAAGAATGCAGGTGATATTGCGTGCGATTTTGTTTGCACAATTAAAATGAATCGCCCACTCGAAATATACCGATATACATTAAATTGTCAGCAAATTCATTAATAGATACAATAATTACATATTAAAAACAGATTAGAAAACTAAGCAAAAAAAAACGAAATACAATGATATACTCCATACAACGAGATTAATTACAGTCAATAACATATATATATATATATATATATATATATATATATATATATATATATATATATAAAGCATCTTTATTGGCCATCGACCTCCCTTGGGGGTCTTTCTGCCTGTTTTGTGTTTACATGGGTACATTGCTTAGTAGTAATAGATATACAAAATATAAAAAGTATAAAAATAAGTCAATAACATTATGTAAATTCTTTAAATTTATATTATTATGGTAAAAGAGCCATAATAATATAAATTTAAAGAATTTATTCTAACATAATGTTATTGACTTATTTTTATATAAATTATGTTAATATACTTTTGAAAAACGAAATGTACACACACACACCGGAAAGACCAGTCTAATAAAGATGGTTTATATATATATATATATATATATATATATATATATATATATATATATATATATATATATATTATTGTATTTATTCGACGAAAGTTAATTATGTAAAGTTATTATTGGGAAACAGCGAGGGCAGTGAAACTCCTTTTATAATATATCAATATATTTCGCTCGTTTAATTTCGAGCATCATCAGGATAATTAAACAGAGTTAATGAACATAGAAACTGACAATTAACATAATTTACAAATCTAAATTGAAATTTTTTTGTAAATTATGTTAATTGCCAGTTTCTGTTAGATAATCCGTCACTGATAAAATCATCATATTGTCAAACAGATTCAATTTTATGTAATAAAAATATGTTTATTACTGATGATGCCAACATAAATTTAAGTATGTAAGCATATACAAATTTAAATATGACAATCACTGGAGTGATTGTCATATTTAAATTTGTATATGCTTACATACTTAAATTTATGTTGGCATCATCAGTAATAAACATATTTTTATTACATAAAATTGAATCTGTTTGACAATATGATGATTTTATCAGTGACGGATTATCTAACAGAAACTGGCAATTAACATAATTTACAAATCCATCCCTATGTTTGTCTAAAATCCTCAAATGTCACCAGGGGTCCTAACATCAAACACACATACATCCCATTTTTCCTCTCATGTGTCTCATTCGTGTTTTCGCATTCTTGATGGCTGGCGCGGCGCGAGCAATTCGAGACACGTACTTTGTACACGGCACATACACAATTTTTAATATTTCTGCCCCCGGAGGGGAATAATTGCGCCCGCCGCCCTTGCTTCACATCTCATCGGCGTGTCTGTTTAAGCCGTTTAAAATCGTGTCACATGCCTAATGCATGGCTGCGGGGATGCTTTTCAAAAAGCGCGCACGCCTTCCCTTTTCAAAACAAGAGATGTCCCGATTTGCGCATCCCTCTTGTGTAGTTAATTAATTCAGTGGAACCGCCCCGATATGGAAAAAGAGGCTGATAATCGAAGGATGGCATGAATTGTGAATGCATTATGCAACGGACAGTTTGAAAAAGAATGGTAGAAAAAAAATGATAACGCTGGTTGAATGATGTGACATATAAAATAATTTGCATTGATAGCATCCATTATTTTTAGTTTATGACGAGATTAACAATGAAAAGTTCATTTTTATTAATAGAAAGAATGAAAGACCCACATTCTTTAATCTATTCTATTAATAAATATGAATTAATATAATATTATTAATAAATATCAATTTTTCATTGTTAATATCGCCATAAACTAAAAATAATGGATGCTATCAATACAAATTATTTTATATATCAAAATCTGATGTAATTGTTGTATTTATTTTAATGCATTTTTATGCACCCTAGGTATTTATGAAATATACGTTTCTATCTAATTTGTTTTTTTGTACATCAAATTTTACCAAATTCTCAAAATATACTTGTAAATAATTACATTTACTAAATATAAATTTTGGGAATTATTATTCAACTACTTCTGCATGTTTTAGGCCTTCAAACTCAAATATACCAATATTATTTGATCTGAGTCAGTTAAAATGAGTTGTAACTTGTTTATTGGTACATCAAATTTCACCAAATTTTCAAAATATACTTGTAAATAATAACATTTACTAGATATAAATTTTGGAAATTATAACTCTACTACTTTTACATGTTTTAGGCCTTTAAACTCTAATATACCGATATTATTCGATCTGAGTCACTTAAAATGAGTTGTAACTTGTTTTTTTGTACATAAAAATTCACCAAATTTTCAAAATATACTTGTAAATAATTACATTTACTAGATATAAATTTTGGAAATTATAACTCAACTACTTCTATATGTTTTAGGCCTTTAAACTCTAATATACCGATATTATTCGATCTGAGTCATTTAAAATGAGTTGTAACTTGTTTTTTTGTACATCAAGTTTCACGAAATTTTCAAAATATACTTGTAAATAATTACATTTACTAGATATAAATTTTGGAAATTATAACTCTACTACTTTTACATGTTTTAGGCCTTTAAACTCTAATATACCGATATTATTCGATCTGAGTCACTTAAAATGAGTTGTAACTTGTTTTTTTGTACATCAAATTTCACACAATTTTCAAAATATACTTGTAATTAATTACATTTACTAGATATAAATTTTGGAAATTATAACTCAACTACTTCTGCATGTTTTAGGCTTTCAAACTCTAATATACCGATATTATTCGATCTGAGTCATTTAAAATGAGTTGTAACTTGTTTTTTTGTACATCAAGTTTCACGAAATTTTCAAAATATACTTGTAAATAATTACATTTACTAGATATAAATTTTGGAAATTATAACTCTACTACTTTTACATGTTTTAGGCCTTTAAACTCTAATATACCGATATTATTCGATCTGAGTCATTTAAAATGAGTTGTAACTTGTTTTTTTTTACATCAAATTTCACCAAATTTTCAAAATATACTTATAAATAATTACGTTTGCTAGATATAAATTTTGAAAATTATAACTCAACTACTTCTAGATGTTTTAGGCCTTCAAACTCTAATATACCGATATTATTCGATCTGAGTCACTTAAAATTGACACTACATACATATAGAAGTTTCTAGTAAAAGTACATTTAACAAATAACTATATTTTTACGGCCGTTCTTATTTGTTAAATGTACTTTTACTAGAAACTTCTAGATGTATGTAGTGTCATTTTATACATGTTTCACTTGCTCTCTATTGCATCAATATTAATGTGTTTTTTCTTCTCTTTGTATTATGTATTGTTGTCCCTGTTCTTGTAAACACAAACACATACATGAATAAATATATCTATCTATCTATCTATCTATCTATCTATCTATCTATCTATCTATCTATCTATCTATAATTTTAAGAAAGAGTAGGGTAGTTTTTGCCGAAAAACTAGTTGAGACTTGAGATTTTAAGTTTAACACCCCGAAAAGTCTAGAAACAATTGAAATATAAATTTCATTATTTTTATTCTCCAATTATGATTATATATGAATATATTTAATGCTATTTTATGAAAGTCAGAAAATTATATTTAATATTTTAGTACTATTTGTAACAATACTATTATACATAGATTGTTTTTGAATTTCTCAATTGTACATGAGTACTTTAATAAATTTTATTATAACAAGTGATATTATATATATATATATATATATATATATATATATATATATATTATACGAACTTGTGTGCATATAATTGCCTTTTCTTTGAGACGTTTCATTATAGTTATAGAACATTGTTTATATTCATATTTTCCATTTCCAACAGAGTAATAATATGTTATAAAATATTAAATCAGATAAAACAGTCAGGATTTCAATAAACAGGCCCCCTCATATATTATTAAAATCTGCCTAAAAGGATGAACGAATTTAATTATATGTTTTATTTGCAGAACTCTTGTCAATCTGGAAAAATTCTACTACTTCGAGCCTGGAATATTTGAAAAATTGAAGGAACTGCAAACATTGTAAGTATAACTAGTAATATGATAAATTGATGAATTTCCCTGATATTTATATTTATACTGCAATAAATCATTTTGTGTCAGTTAAGGCTGTTACATTTGATTTGATTTTCACCTCTAACTTGTCTGTGAGAGAGAAACTCCAACAAACTTTCTTGTGAAGGGACAAGTAACAGGCGGCGAGTTATTTAAATGAGCCTGCGCGTGTACAATTCCCTAAACAATTCTAAACCAGAGATATTTCTGATGTATACGAATTGACTTCAATGAATATACAAGCAATTATATGGTCAGTAGACAGTATTACATGTATTATTTGTATGTGTTTGTATTAAAAAAATTTTTACTACATATCGTCGGTTTGGAATAAGACAGTCACAACTTGAAAAGTACAAATGTAGGTAAAATCGTTTTGAAAACTTTGTAGTATTTCAATTAGTCAGGAAGTAAATTCAAAATGGTTTCAATTAACTTTTATTTTCCCAATTGATCATTTTGGTATTAGTCTATAAAATAATTTCAAAAAATCATGTAATTATTTAGATCTATTTGACATAAATATCATGATAAATGGTTTATCACGATAATTAGGCCAAAGCATAATAAACCACAGTCTTTACCCACGGGAATTTTGTAATTAAAAATCATCCCTTGCCGGATAACAAGCATTTCACCTATATCAACCATTCATCAATAAAATCAAAAATCATCATATTCAGTGCTGTGGACCAAAATGATTTCCAGAGACTTTCTGTGAAATATTCCTTGGAGCTCCTTTTCTCAGCTGCAAGATTATCGTGCCGATAGTCCAATAAAGTTTCTTTTCGGAACATCTCTACCTCATTTTAAAATTCCTCCAGCAATACGCACACATCCTTTTATGTGACATCTGATAACTTCACGTAGAACTCGCACCCACCCGTTACACTTTAATCCCGACCATCTGAATGCACAAAAAGCAGCTGCAAATGCAGCCGGAATGCAGAATGAAAATCACATGCGATACGCAGCATTAGGGGTGGCGGCGTCGCGACGCTAATATTCATTTGCGAGCTCGGAAACGTTTCTTGTCGAGTTTTAGCCGCACCCCAGGATTGCTTTGCATAAACTAATAACGCCGAACTCGGCGAATATTAATACGTCTAATTTACACGGGGGTGAAAACAAGAGTAATAACAAATACAGCGCAGGAGGAATTTACGTGATGAATGTAGATTGCGTTTCGGTGGTCAGCATGGCTTTTCTTAATACAGTGTGATTTAATTAAGAGACCCCTGTATTCACCAACGTTCCATGAATCTTTCAATAGTTATTGAACGCATAAGTATTAGTTATAGCAATATTAAATACACTTTCTAGGGCATTTAGTTACTTTAGATGATTCTCTTTATTGGATATGCTGAATAATAAACAACAGGTGTAATCAAAGCTCCAATATTTATAATTTGGCAGTTTTAACTGCAAATTTATACATATTTTAAAAATCCACCGATAGATATTTATAAAATTTGACTAATGCATAAGCAATAGATTACTCTATTCATTAAAGTAATAATCAAAAACTACGGTGTTGCTGGTTTTCATGCTATTTAATGCCAAAGTCAGTATTACATAAAAATACGAGTTTATATTTTTAACATCAAATTTATAAATATTTCAAAAAACACTTCTGTAATGTATATTAATAAAATTTTGCGAATACATTCACAATATCCTAGTCTCCCATTATAGTTATAATAAAAAAATATATTGATATTAGTTTTCAAGCTGTTTAGTTAATTTATAAATATTTCAAAAATCCCTCGTTTTTTTTGTCTATTTTTCCCTAGTCATACAATCTCCCCCTCTATCGCGCCTTACATCATTCGTGCCTGTTTTCCTGTTTTTGGCATTAAAACTGATTGAAGGACGCGCCCTCCCGCGAAGCCGCGTCCAAATTGCGCCCGGAATGCAATAATAAAACTGAAATGTACAACACGGTGAATTTATATTCATTACATTCCGCTTTGGAAGCGTTCCAGGTAAACGGATGCAAGCGACGAGCGCCCCCCTTACTTGTAATTTAGATATCCGATACAGATAATAAAAGTTTCCGTCGCGGTGCTTATATCCAATTTTCCGCGACACCGGCGAAGCAAAACTCGGCTCTAATCCGTTATGACGAATTCAATATTCCATCCCCCTCATCACACACGCATACAAATATGAGAGTCCCGGCAATTTATTAGCGAGCAGAGTCTATCTAATTTTATGCGCAATTGGAATCTGTACGCCCGGCGACGTGCGACATATGTATTTGCCGTTCGGGGGTTTTGCTTCACTTGATTACCCCCGTAAATCGTCGGAAAGTTTTGCATAATAATTTATGCATGTTATGCAACACGTCCGTTTTCTCTGATACGGTTTACAGCAAATGCATTTGCATGCATTACAGGTGCTAATTAATACAGAGAAATTATTTAGATAATTTTGAGTAAATACTGGGAATAATAATTATCCTATACCAAATTTATAGTGTCCTATATAAAAAAAATCGTAATAAATTTTAAAATTACAAATTGTAAGTAAATATATTACATTATTGTACTGTATTATCCTATAACCAAACTAGTACAAACATTATCCTGATCCTAGTTTAAAGCATGATAATTTGAAAAAAGTACGTATTTTTTTCGTTCGATAATTCCATTTTACCGAAATTAAAAAAAATATGTTTATAAAACTATGATAATTTGAAAAAAGTACGTATTTTTTTCTTTCGATAATTCCATTTTAGACGATAAAAAAAATATGCAATATCTTTTGTTTATTTTTCTTTTCTGATCTTTGTTTATAACATATCAGTGTACCAGATGGTCAAAGGAAATTTGAAAATGTTGATCATATCCGTTAGTAAAGTAATTTGAAAAAAGTACGTATTTTTTTCTTTCGATAATTCCATTTTAGACGATAAAAAAAGTATGCAATATATTTTGTTTATTTTTCTTTTACTGATCTATCTTTGTTTATAACATATCAGTGTACCAGATGTCTGAGGGAAATTGGAAAATGTTGATTGTAACTATATTTTTTTGCAAACACTAACGGATATGATCAAAATTTTCAAATTTCCTTCGACCATCTCGTACACTGATATGTTATAAACAAAGATCAGTAAAAGAAAAATAAACAAAATATATTGCATACTTTTTCTATCGTCTAAAATGGAATTATCGAACGAAAAAAATACGTACTTTTTTCAAATTATCATAGTTTTATAAACATTTTTTTTTTAAATTTCGGTACAGGTTAAAAAAAAATAGTTTCGATATTGTCGACCAAACTATTACGAACAGAATGTAAAAACTTTATTTGTTTGTCCCTTTAGCTTTATACTTTCCGAATAAAATTACAACCTTTTATGTTTATGGTGGAATATATTTTAATAATGTCTCTCTGTAACATTCAGATGCACTTTAAGTTGTTTACCCATAAGTTACATCCCAAATTATACTTTCAGATACATCCATCGAGCGCCAAAGCTACTCAAAATTCAGCCCGAAGTTTTCGACGCATACCTGCCACGGCTGAAAATTCTGTAAGTTATGTTATGTATAATTAATATAATACGAACCCTAACATTTGATTTTTAATTGAATTAAATGTGTCGTCTTAAATTATTCATTATAAAAAAAATATTCTTCTACTTCACGTATGAATTACGATTGGAAAACGTTTTGCAAGTGTAAATAACTTGTTTTTCTAAACTTCATTTTTAATATTATATTTATTTAAAAAGGTGTTTACAAAATATTCATAGATTAAGCATTACTAACATATATACATAACTGTATTCACTTCATAAGTTATCATAAGCTCTTCGCTGGGCAATTCTAGCAATCTTGGTGTATAATAATAATAATAATAATTTATTAAACGGGAAACCCTTTTAGAAACATAAATACATTTGTTATAATTAAGTACAATATATTTGGCAACTTAAAAAATATAAATATAAATAGAAATAAATAAATTTCGACAATATACAAATTCTGCTATATAAAAGCATCTCTTGATAGGAAGAGGTTGTTCAGTTTTTAGGCGACATTCGTCCCATATGGCACAGGTTATACTATTTTTATATATGAGAGACTATCTGCGAAGGGTGTAGCTACAAAACTACCCTCGCAGACCAGTCTAACACAGTCGAACAAGATTCTTCAAACCGTAAACACGTAATTCTCGGCAAGCGTACGCAAATTCTTTAATTATAATAAACGCACGGTAGTTAATTGAGTTTATTTGTTTGATACGAACTAGCACAGAGATGTCTGGCAAAACAAAAATATTTAAAATTCATAATTTTAATTTTGTTATTAATTTGATTATTATGTTCGTTACGTATTATTAAAAAAACATTTGTTAACTAACAAATAACTTTAATTACAGGCCGAAATCAATATATATATATATATATATATATATATATATATATATATATATATATATATAAATAATATAATAAATATAAATTAAAAAGTATGTATATATATTATTCAAATTAATATTATGAAACATTGCGTCTCATGTTATTTGTTGTGCAATAAACGTATCATTATGATTTGAATAGAATTTCCTCTTTCTATTAGTCTACTACATCATTCATCATTCATCATTCATCTACAAAAAGCTACAATATTACAGTAACTGTTCTAGACTTCCCTTGTTTATATTTATACCACTCAACTACTTCTGCATGTTTTAGGCCTTCAAACTCAAATATACCAATATTATTTGATCTGAGTCAGTTAAAATGAGTTGTAACTTGTTTTGTTGTACATCAAAATTCACGAAATTTTTAAAATATACTTGAAAATAATTACATTTACTAGATATAAATTTTGGAAATTATAACTCAACTACTTCTACATGTTTCGGGCCTTTAAACTCTAATATACCGATATTATTCGATCTGAATCACTTAAAATGAGTTGTAATTTCTATTTTTGTACATCAAGTTTCACCAAATTTTCAAAATATACTTGTAAATAACTACATATGCTAGGTATAAATTTTGGAAATTATAACTCAACTACTTCTACATGTTTTAGACCATTAAACTCTAATATACCGATATTATGCGATCTGAGTCACTTAAAATGAGTTGTAACTTGTTTTTTTGTACATCATATTTCACACAATTTTCAAAATATACTTGTAAATAATTACATTTACTAGATATAAATTTTGGAAATTATAACTCAACTACTTCTACATGTTTTAGGCCTTTAAACTCTAATATACCAATATTATTCGATCTGAGTCACTTAAAATGAGTTGTAACTTGTTTTTTTGTACATCAAATTTCACACAATTTTCAAAATATACTTGTAAATAATTACATTTACTAGATGTAAATTTTGGAAATTATAACTCAACTACTTCTACATGTTTTAGGCCTATAAACTCTAATATACCGATATTATTCGATCTGAGTGACTTAAAATGAGTTGTAACTTGTTTTTTTGTACATCAAATTTCACACAATTTTCAAAATATACTTGTAAATAATTACATTTGCTAGATATAAATTTTGGAAATTATAACTCAACTACTTCTACATGTTTTAGGCCTTTAAACTCTAATATACCGATATTATTCGATCTGAGTCACTTAAAATGAGTTGTAACTTGTTTTTTTGTACATCAAATTTCACACAATTTTCAAAATATACTTGTAAATAATTACATTTACTAGATGTAAATTTTGGAAATTATAACTCAACTACTTCTACATGTTTTAGGCCTATAAACTCTAATATACCGATATTATTCGATCTGAGTGACTTAAAATGAGTTGTAACTTGTTTTTTTGTACATCAAATTTCACACAATTTTCAAAATATACTTGTAAATAATTACATTTGCTAGATATAAATTTTGGAAATTATAACTCAACTACTTCTACATGTTTTAGGCCTTTAAACTCTAATATACCGATATTATTTGATCTGAGTCATTTAAAATGAGTTGTAACTTGTTTTCTTGTACATCAAATTTCACACAATTTTCAAAATGTACTTGTAAATAATTACATTTACTAAATATAAATTTTGGGAATTATAATTCAACTACTTCTGCTTGTTTTAAGCCTTCAAACTTATATATACCAATATTATTCAATCTGAGTTACTTAAAATGAGTTGTAACTTGTTTTTTTGTACATCAAATTTCACCAAATTTTCAAAATATACTTGTAAATAATTACATTTACTAGACATAAATTTTGGAAATTATAACTCAACTACTTCTACATGTTTTGGCCTTTAAACTCTAATATACCGATATTATTCGATCTGAGTCACTTAAAATGAGTTGTAACTTGTTTTTTTGTCATCATATTTCACACAATTTTCAAACTATACTTGTAAATAATTACATTTACCAGATATAAATTTTGAAAATTATAACTCAACTACTTCTACATGTTTTAGGCCTTTAAACTCTAATATACCGATATTATTTGATCTGAGTCAGTTAAAATGAGTTGTAACTTGTTTTTTGGTAAATCAAATTTCACCAAATTTTTAAAATATACTTGTAAATAATTACATTTACTAGATATAAATTTTGGAAATTATAACTCAACTACTCTACATGTTTTAGGCCTTTAAACTCTAATATACCGATATTATTCGATCCGAGTTATTTAAAATGAGTTGTAACTTGTTTTTTTGTACATCAAATTTCACACAATTTTCAAAATATACTTGCAAATAATTACGTTTACTAGATATAAATTTTGGAAATTATAACTCAACTACTTCTACATGTTTTAGACCTTTAAACTCTAATATACCGATATTATTCGATCTGAGTCATTTAAAATGAGTTGTAACTTGTTTTTTTTGTACATCAAATTTGGCCAAATTTTCAAAATATACTTGTAAATAATTACATTTGCTAGATATAAATTTTGGAAATTATAACTCAACTACTTCTACATGTTTTAGGACTTTAAATTCTAATATACCGATATTATTCGATCGGAGTCACTTAAAATGAGTTGTAACTTGTTTTTTTGTACATCAAAATTCACCAAATTTTCAAAATA
This sequence comes from Lordithon lunulatus, assembly GCA_963942505.1. Taxonomy (NCBI): domain Eukaryota; kingdom Metazoa; phylum Arthropoda; class Insecta; order Coleoptera; family Staphylinidae; genus Lordithon; species Lordithon lunulatus. Next base: position 56,397,772 of record OZ012668.1, on the reverse strand, counting down.
TACTTGTAATTAATTACATTTACTAGTTATAAATTTTGGAAATTATAACTCAACTACTTCTACATGTTTTAGGCCTTCAAACTCAAATATACCAATATTATTTGATCTGAGTCAGTTAAAATGAGTAGTAACTTGTTTTTTTGTACATCAAATTTCACACAATTTTCAAAATATACTTGTAAATAATTACATTTACTAGATATAAATTTTGGAAATTATAACTCAACTACTTCTACATGTTTTAGGCCTTTAAACTCTAATATACCGATATTATTTGATCTGAGTCATTTAAAATGAGTTGTAACTTGTTTTTTTGTACATCAAATTTCACACAATTTTGAAAATATACTTGTAAATAATTACATTTGCTAGATATACATTTTGGAAATTATAACTCAACTACTTCTACATGTTTTAGGCCTTTAAACTCTAATATACCGATATTATTCGATCTGAGTCACTTAAATGAATTGTAACTTGTTTTTTTGTACATCAAATTTCACACAATTTTCAAAATATACTTGTAAATAACTACATTTACTAGATATAAATTTTGGAAATTATAACTCAACTACTTCTACATGTTTTAGGCCTTTAAACTCTAATATACCGATATTATTCGATTTGAGTCACTTAAAATGAGTTGTAACTTGTTTTTTTGTACATCAAATTTCACACAATTTTCAAAATATACTTGCTAATAATTACTTTTACTAAATATAAATTTTGGGAATTATAATTGAACTACTTCTGCATGTTTTAGGCCTTCAAACTCAAATATACTGATAATTTTGGATCTGAGTCACTTAAAAAAAGTTGTAACTTGTTTATTGGTACATCAAAATTCACGAAATTTTCAAAATATACTTGTAAATAATTAAATTTACTAGATATATATTTTGGAAATTATAACTCAACTACTTCTACATGTTTTAGGCCTTTAAACTCTAATATACCGATATTATTCGATCTGAGTCTCTTAAAATGAGTTGTAACTTGTTTTTTTGTACATCAAATTTCACACAATTTTCAAAATATACTTGTAAATAATTACATTTACTAGATATAAATTTTGGAAATTATATATCAACTACTTCTACATTTTTTAGGCCTTTAAACTCTAATATACCGATATTATTTGATCCGAGTCATTTAAAATGAGTTGTAACTTGTTTTTTTGTACATCAAATTTCACACAATTTTCAAAATATACTTGTAAATAATTACATTTGCTAGATATAAATTTTGGAAATTACAACTCAACTACTTCTACATGTTTTAGACCTTTAAACTCTAATATACCGATATTATTCGATCTGAGTCACTTAAAATGAGTTGTAACTTGTTTCTTTCTACATCAAATTTCACACAATTTTCAAAATATACTTGCAAATAATTACGTTTACTAGATATAAATTTTGGAAATTATAACTCAACTACTTCTAGATGTTTTAGACCTTTAAACTCTAATATACCGATATTATTCGATCTGAGTCATTTAAAATGAGTTATAACTTGTTTTTTTTGTACATCAAATTTGCCCAAATTTTCAAAATATACTTGTAAATAATTACATTTGCTAGATATAAATTTTGGAAATTACAACTCAACTACTTCTACATGTTTTAGGACTTTAAATTCTAATATACCGATATTATTCGATCTGAGTCACTTAAAATGAGTTGTATCTTGTTTTTTTGTACATCAACTTTCACCAAATTTTCAAAATATACTTGTAAATAATTACATTTGCTAGATATAAATTTTGGAAATTATAACTCAACTACTTCTACATGTTTTAGGCTTTCAAACTCAAATATACCAATATTATTCGATCTGAGTCATTTAAAATGAGTTGTAACTTGTTTTTTGTACATCAAATTTCACACAATTTTCAAAATATACTTGTAAATAATTACATTTACTAGATATAAATTTTGGAAATTATAATTCAATTACTTCTGCTTGTTTTAGGCCTTCAAACTCATATATACCAATATTATTCAATCTGAGTCACTTAAAATGAGTTGTAAAGTATTTGAAGGTTTCCGCCTGTTCGATACATTTTCCCAAAATTTTAATATTTGTTTCCACCTCCTGTTTCGCGATCATCATTTTTGTTTTATCTGTATTTATTGACATGTTGTGTTTAATTAGTTCTTAATTTCCATATTATATTAATTCTAATATTCTAATCATCTAAAATTTAGCATTAAGGATTTACAAATCATCCTGATTTCCCCACTACTCTTTTTAAAATCCCCTCTCTGGGATAAAATATGTTAATAAAACATGAGTCTTTATACCTGTAGATATTTGAAATCACTCACTAAATCCGCCCCTAAACCGAACCGAATTACCAACCACTCTCGTCCGCTTAAACCTGAAAGGCAACATCAAAAAAAAACCCGTCAACGTCCTCCCACCTCAGCCCTTTCAATTTCCAACGGGAAACGCGCTTAATCGGCCGCCCGCTTCATTACAACACGGGGGCAGCAGTTATTTTTTAAACGAGTTCCGGCCAACTTTCTGAAATTCAAATGCACTGCGTTTGGTGGGATTTAAAAAAAAAATTAGCCCCCGTCTCCACCGCCGACCTCGGCTCGGCTGGAGGCCGCCTAACCGCAGCGGAATTTGATTAAGCGCGCGCGCAAATTAATATTATCTGCAAAACTTGCCCTTCAGATTGAAATGGTGTATGAGATGGAATTAATGGTTTCGGCAACTAAGTTGGTTGTTATTTTTTGTGGCGAGTCCGGAGTAATTGCTTTAAATTGAGTGCATTTATGGAAACGACGGGGACGTTGTGGGATTTCGAGGCTTTGCGGGGTGTTATTTAGTGTTTTGCTTTTAATTGAATTGGAAATTGGAGGCGTGGAATACAATAGAAAGCCCGCGCGATGTTTCTTGAGTGCAAAAATGTGTTGTTATTTAAAATCAATAATTGTTAAGTACAGAATCGGAGAATTTTAATTTAATGTTTCAGATACGTGTATCTTTTTACTTTCCGAATACACACGTATGTATAAGAACGGTATTGGTATAGCGAAAACGTCTTCATGCAAGATTGTCGAAATATACCATTACTTTCCGGGAAAAAAAAAACTACTGGATAACTTATTCATTGTTATCGCGAAGACTTTTTTTTTCTTCGGTGCGGTGCAGTGGTAAAAGTTAAAACCTAGCTAGCTTTTACCGCACCGCTGCACTTCTGCACTACCACTAAGTCTATCTAAACGTTTGCGTCCAACACCGTTGATTTAACGTTTCTGCACTACCGATGCAACTGCACTACCGATGCAACTGCACTAACCTCTGTGTGAATAATGCTTTAGTCTAAAAAAATCACGTTTCTTTACGTTTTAGACTAAAATAGTCGAAATAGATTCATGAGAAAATGTGGGTAAACTGAAAAAGTGTGTAAAAATGTGAGAAAATACTGGAAAACGTGAGTAAATGTGAGAAAATGTGAGAAAATGTGAGAAAATGTGAGAAAATGTGAGAAAATGTGAGAAAATGTGAGAAAATGTGAGAAAATGTGAGAAAATGTGAGAAAATGTGAGAAAATGTGCGCAAATGTGGGCAAATGTGGGAAAATATGGGTAAATGTGTAAAAATGTATATTCTCACTTTTATTTACGTTTTATAACAAAAATAGTCGAAATAGATTCGTGAGATAATATGGGAAAACTGAGAAAATGAGTAAAAATGTGAGAAAATATGGGTAAACGTGGAAAAATGTGGGAAAATATGGGAAAAACAGATATATGTGTAAAAATATGGGAAAAAATGAGTAAATATGTAAAAATGTGAGAATATATGGGGAAATGTGTAAAAATATGGGTAAATGTGTAAAAATATGAGAATATATGTGAAAATGTGGGGATATGTAGCAAAATATGGGTAAATGTAGAAAAATGTGAGAAAACGTGAAAAAAATATGAGAAAATGTGGTAAATGTTAGAAAATGCGAGGATATATGGGTAAATGTGAGACAATATTGTAAAATTAGGGGAAATATGATGAAATGTGAGAAAATGAGATGAAATATAAAAAAATGTAGAAAAATAAGGCAAAATTATGGAAGCTATGAGAAAACGTAGGAAAATATGGTAAAATGTGAAGAAATGAGAGAAGATGTGAAAACAAGACGAATACGTGAATCGAACCGAGTCGGACATATTTTGGTTCGATTGGCGTTTTGATTTAATATTAATTAGTCATTCAGAAAGTCGTGTGGTGCTCATACCAGATATTTTAACTGAAATTTAATTTATATCTATTTTTAATTTTGCCACATGATATAGATTATTATATTTAGATTGCTATAATTTTATACAATTAAATGTAACTCAATTTATATAATTAAATATAACTCAAACTATATATAAAGCGATGTACTATTGTTATCAACAATATAAAGATCAGAGAGAGTAATATAGCTAACCGACGAAGTGCATCGGTTCTCACTAATTAGTTTTTTTTGGCAAAAAACAACCGTAATTAAGGTAGTTTTTTTGCTAAAAACTAATTAGTGAGAACCGATGTACTCCAACACATGCGTTATAGTAGTATTTCCTTTGTGCTTTTATCAAAACAGTGTTTGTTGCGGGCATTTTTTAATTTAAAGCAAATTTAGCTTTAAATTAAAAATGCCCGCTTTATAGCAATTGCGTATATGAGTTTGAAATCTTACAACCATTTTTTTGTTAATTTGCCATTTTATGTTTGTATTGCAGAACGTGAAGCTATATTTTAAAAAGGCGAATTGCTTGAAATACGATCTAACTAATAAATTATACGAGTGTTTACACTTGTAATTGAGATACTATCTATATAAGTAATGTACTACAGCTATATTAAAACATATATCTTGAAACAAGTATTTTATGATTTATTTATTGCTACTAACAATTGATTAAATGTTTGCTGTTATTATTTTATAGGATTTAGCCATTTTGAATAAATAATCCTTACTAATCGGTGCATTCGGCGTAAATTGTTTAATTAACTCGTACATAGCAAATGATCTATCTGAAGCCGCAATTTGCCGGCAGGAGTAACGTTATTAATAATTTCTCCTGTTTCCAGTCGGATCGTCAACACCGGCTTGGAGGAGATGCCGAATTTCAACGGGCTGCACACCGAGTCCGTGCTGCACATGATGTAAGTACACCGGCGAGAGATTCGCATTACGCTCCTAGCCATTAAACGACGAGCAAAAGCGGGTTTTTAGTTTAATTAAGTATCCGACGATATTGCCGCAATTGTTATAAACGACGTCGCTGCGATGGCTGCGATGAGTGTCGTACCGAGAGAGTCTAATTATTATAGAACAAAGGTAGCGAGTAAAGGCAGCAAAGTGGAAAAGATCTTATGAAATGAAAATTTATTTGTTCTGCTTTAATTGCAGAATATTGGGTTGATAAAATTTAAAACATTTATAAGTAAAACGTACAAAGCAGTGGTAATATTGCAGCTTTTTGAAAATTATATCCATTTACACCAATTATTTTTACTCAACATAACAAATTGGTTATATACACATAATAATGTTATTTAAAAAAGTAGTTTATTTTAAAAAATAACTAACTTTCCTCTTATATATATATAACCTGTTGTGATGGTGATTAAATGATGAAAATCTGGTACGTTAGGGCATTTATTTTTCAGGGATGACATGCGATGTGCACGCGCATATAATAACACGAACGGACGAAGCGTACGGTAATTAAATTCTGTGGGGCGAAACTTAACATAATCGCTACCGACGGATATGGTTTGTAATAATGCACGGGGCGCGAGCGGGCTGCTGGTCGGCAACCGCAAATATTATGAATGGATAATTGATATTTCGCGTGGGAGTTTAACAGCCCCCTGTGCCCTGAATGCTATTCTAGGCCGCGTATTATCCGAAATTATGGAAATTATTTTCATTACGAAATCTCGCTCGCGCTGTCACCAACAATTACCTAGTTGAATTATATACTGGTGGATTTTATTGCTGGGAGTAGGACACGTGAAATGAGCATTAAGGGAATTATAACAACTACTACACATATATCCTGAAAATTATTCAGTTGTGTGGAATGGAATTCAATATTTTTTGTATGAGGTATTAGGTTCTAAAAAGTATACTACAATATTTTACTTAAATATCTCCCAAATTGACGCAACATGTGTCGTATCCAATTTTAAGGTCGTTTTAGGCAAGACAATTTCTTAGCTCAAAAGTTGTTCAAGAAATTAATTCATATATCGTCCTCCCATACAATTTGTCCTTGATCTACCATTCAATTCAATATTTCATATAATTTGCTGTATGATACGAGACAATTTAGATTGTCTCGCATCTTGACTAACTTTTGAGTCAAGAAATTATCTTGTCTAAAACAACCTTTAGGCTTATATTTTTATTGTCTGCATGACAACAAGACAATTTTTTAAAATATGTTTCCAAAATCATTAATTAATTGTATTGTAACTGTTGATGTGTACACCCAAAAATGTATTTTGGCTATATGTAAGAATAAAGATTATTATTATTATAATAGGTTAGCAGTTGACAGGTGTATAAGGCACCTTACACGATCAATATTACTGTCAATATTTTAGAATAATGACAGTATTACTGTATGATAATATGTTTAATATGTTCATTATTCTAAAATATTGCTAGTATTACTCATTGTGTAAGGTATAATAATGATGTAATGAGGAGAATACTGATCTTTATCCGGATAATTGATTACTTTGATAAATATAAAAGGAGGATTGAAGCAAATATTGACACTACTAGGATTGACAGTATTATTGACCGTGTAAGGTGCCTTTATAGACAGCTCCGATATTTTACCGAAATATAACGGCGTATCGAGTTGAAATATACAAGACAGGTGAAAACAGCGACAAGAAACAGTGATACAAAAGGAACGTTAAAAAGTCGAGAGAAAGAGCGGTAAGTGAAAGTAAATAAAATAGAGGGTAGAGGTTATTTGCACGAGGGGTCGACCCGTAAATAACCTCTGGCGCCGATAAAGGTGAGGAGTATATTGGGCGGCATATAGCGACGACAACGTCAGGCAAGAATAGCAAATAAAAATAGCGCCAGGGCCAATGAATAAAAATAAAAGAAGTAGAGAAACGGATAGCGAGGACAAAGACATACAAAATCAGAAAGAAACCGTTAGAAAAAACAAAAAAATACTGAGATCACCAGCATCACAAAGAAGATTAGAAGAAACAGAAAAAAATTGCAATGGTGAAACGAACATTGACAAAGATACAATGGAAGAACTAAAACAAATGATTATAGAACTAATGAGGAAGATGGAAGAAAACATGTCTCAAATAAAACAGGAAATAAAAGAGATGAAGACCGAAATGAACAATAAGGAAGAAACATGGAAAGAAGAAAAGAGAACATTGGAAGTCAGAATAGAAAAACTAGAAAATAAAGCAGAAATTGAAGAGAAGAGAAGAAGAAAAAATAACATAGCGATAAGAGGTCTAGACAAGATAGATAACATAGAAGAGATAAGATCACTCATCAAAGAGAAACTGGAAGTGGAGACAGGGGTTAACAAAATACAAAAAATAAACACAGGCCCAGAACGAAATATAATAATAGTGGAAATCCCAAGCTGGGAAGAAAAAAAAAATAATGAAAGCAAAATATAAACTGAGAAATACAACGATATATATATAGACGATGATCTAACGGAAGAGGAGAGAAAAATACAAAGAGAGATAAGAAACATAGCAAAATTGGAAAAAGAAAAAGGAAAACACGTAAAAATAGGATATAGAAAGATAATAGTAGACAATGAAATATACATATGGGATAAAAAGGAGAAAGGAGTAGTAGCCAAAGATAATGGGGTGAAAGCAACCAATCCAAAAAACTACTAGCAAAAGAAAACGGACGGAAGCAAAAATACAGAATACAAAGAATACAGCGAGGAAAGGGACAACGAACAAAAGAAAAAAGAACACACACATAATAAATGGAAACAAAGAAAAGAATACAGTAAAAAAAAGAAAAATATGGAAAATTGGGACTTGGAATATCAGGAGTATAAATGGAAAGGAAAAAGAGCTGGAAGAAGAATTTGAGAAAGCTGAACTAGACTTCTTAGTGGTAACAGAAACAAAAAAGAAGGGGAAGGGAGAGTACAAAATGGACAAGGAACATATATTGATATATAGCGGTGTAGATAACAATCGGAGAGCCGCAGCAGGGGTAGGTTGTATAGTGCATAAAAAACTGAAATCGAATATATATATATATATATATATATATATATATATATATATATATATATATATATATATATAAATGGGATGCAATTACGGAGAGGATTTTGTCTATCGAAGTTAGAGATCAAAGAAACGGCTACCATAAAACTATCATAGCAGTGTATGGACCAAAGAAGATGATACTGCGTGCAACAAAGAAACATTCTGGGAGCAGCTCAACGAAACAACAGAAAAAGCCAAAGGAGAAGTGTACGTGGCGGGAGACTTCAACAGCAGAATTGGCAACGAAGTAAAAGATAATGACGCGATGAGAGGAAGATATGGAGAAGGCGTACTCAACGAAAATGGTAATAAAATGCTAGATTATTGTAGAATGAATAATCTAGTAATAACGAATACACTATTCAAATACAAGGACATACACAAATACACCAGGGAAGTGATAAGCAGAAACGAAAAATCTATAATAGACTATGTACTAGCAGAACAAGGGAAAAGGAGCAAAATAATAGACACAAGAGTAAAGAGAAGTTACGAAATTGGAAGTGATCGCTATCTAATAGAGACGAAAATAAAGGAAGACTACCAAGATAGCGATAAAAAAGCCCAAATATAGCAATAAGCTACAACAAGATAAGAACATACAAACTAAGGGAAAAAGAAATAGCAAAAATCTATAAAGAGAAACTAGAGAAGAAATTAGTAAAGGGCAACTATAGACAAGAAGTGGAGGAAATGTGGAATAAATTAAAGAAAAATATACTGGAGACAGCACAAGAGACATGTGGGACAAAGCAAAACACAAACAAGAAGCAGCAGACAGCATGGTGGTCGCAGGACATAAGAGAGAAAATAAAGGAAAAGAAAAAAGCATGGCAAAGATACCTAAATGACAAAAATAGTAAAAACTACGAAGAATACAGTTTAAAGAGGAAAATAGTAAAAGATAAGGTCAGAATAGCAAAGAGCAGGGAATGGGAAAAGTTCGGAGAGACAATGGAGAAAAATGCAAAGGAAAACCAAAAATTATTCTATAAAACACTAAAACTAAACAGAAAAGAAAAAGGACAAGAAGTAAATTATATACAAGACAATCAAGGAATATTGCTGAAGGACAACGAAAAAATATTGGAAAGATGGAAAGAATATTTTGAAGACTTACTATCACAAAATGGTAGAAATGAACAGAAGACAAGAGACCAGAACGACTCGGAAGCAGATATAGAGATGATCAATGGAAACGAAATACTAGAGATAATAAGGGAAATGAAAATAGGGAAATCACCAGGACATGACCAGAACACAACGGAAATGATTAAATATATGGGACCTGCAGGTAACGAAATACTACTAAAATTAATAAACGAACTATGGAGGACGAATAAAATACCCAAAGATTGGCAAGTAACGTTAATCGTACCGATACACAAGAAAGGCGATAAGACAAAATGTTCAAACTATAGGGGTATAACACTCATAAGCATAGGTATGAAGATCTTAGAAAAAACAATTAACAAAAGAATACTAGCAAAAATAGAGCAGACGCTAGAAGAATCGCAATGTGGATTTAGGAAAGGAAGATCCACACAGGACAACATTTTCACGATAAAACAAATCACAGAAAAAAGAATTGCAAATAATAAAAACACATACCTAGGATTCAGCGACCTGGAAAAAGCATTCGACATGATACCAAGAAATAAATTATGGAAAATCCTGGAAGAGAGAGGTGTAGAAAGAAAGACAGTCGAATTAATACAAAACATATACAACAACAACACCAATGCAATAACACACAAGGGACAAACATCAAGAACATTTCAGACAACCACTGGACTAAGACAAGAAGGCGGGCTCAGTCCTACATTATTTAACATATACATGGATGAAATAATGAAGAGCATGAAACCAGAAACCAAAAAAGCAAACATAGGGTACAAAAACATGCAAGTTGTAAAAATATCGAAAGGAGCATTCGCTGATGATGTCGTAGTGATAGCAGAAAATGAAGGTAATCTGCAGCACAACCTTAGTGTATGGAACAGACACCTAGAAAAGTATAACATGAAAATGAACTATAACAAAACAAAAGTGATGGTAATAGGAAACCGAAAAGAACAAATAAATATAAAGATAGAACAACACACAATAGAACAAGTAGAAGAATTCAAATACCTGGGAGTAGCACTGACAGAAGACGGAAAAATGGAAGGCGAACTTAGTAACAGAATAAACAACACAGCTAAAACATACCACGCATTGAGCAATATACTGATTAACAAGAAAGAGATCAGCAAAAGGACAAAAATAAATATATATAAAAGCATATATAGACCTATACAGACATATGGAAGCGAGACGTGGAAGCTAACGAAGAGGGACAAAAGTAGAATACAGGCATTGGAAATGAAATATCTCAGAGGAGTAAAACAAGTTACGAGAAGAGACAGAATAAGAAATGATGACATCAGAGAAGAACTGGGAATTGAAGCTGTAGATAAGTATATAGAAAAGAAACAACTAAACTGGTGGGGTCATTTAATTCGGATGGACAAAAAGAATCAAACAAAACAGGTATGGGAAGCAAGAAATGAAAATAAAAGAAGAAGAGGTAGACCAAGAAAAGAGTGGGACAACATAATAGAGGACATAATAATCAAGAAAGGAAAAACAGTCAAGCAAACAAGAGAACTGGCGACGAACAGAAAGGAGTGGAAAGAATTTACAAATGTATAAACAACAGTAATTGTAAACTATAATAATGTTAATAATGTTAATGTAATAGCCTACACCGAAAGGTAAAAGGCAATTGATAATATATATATATATATATATATATATATATATATATATATATATATAATATATATATATATATATATATACATTATTATAATTATTGATTTTATAGAAAATTAAAAAAAAATCATATTGTACTTTTGTACAAAGTCATGAGATGCTTAAAGTGTGATAAGTTTTAGGTTACAAAAATTGATGAGATTCATATACAATACGTAGAAATTAATTAGAAAATATTTGTGGTTTGGTTGTGGTTGAGACTGAAGGAAGAAACCATCATAAATCTTTTTTTTATTGCAGATATACAATTAATTTAATTTTTACAATTTTTATAATGATAACTGTGTTGTGTATGTGAACAATAAAAAATTAAAAAATGATAATTAATACTCCTAAATTGTCCCCATTGGAGTGAATTTTTGATATTTTTTTTAATATAATTTATTTTCTTCTGATTGAAACGATTATTAAAATAGACCTAGTAATTTTAAATACATCACACTTTGCTTAATACGTTACTACTACAGCTTTGCTCTGATGAACACGTTATGTCCAACAAGGGTTGAATCGGGGTGGCGTGTGATGTGAATAATCAAATGATGCCCGAAAAGTTCGTAATAACACACTCTACCTTTTCAGTAACGTGATTACAGCATCTATTTCTGTATCCAGTCCCCCCATTTGTTAAGCTGTACCAGTTTAAAAACTCGTTATTGTGACTAATGGGGGTCATATTGCTCTAAGCGCAATTGCTGCCCGGACCCCCAGTTATATAGAGTTTATTGCGGCAATAATTCCGCTCGTTGGAAAACAGTTTATAGGAACCTTAAAAGTGTAGTTAAAACTAGTAGAGTTCATAGTTATTGATTTTGTTAGTATTATAGCAATGTCAGCTGCTTATGAGAGACCACTTAACAGTTGCTTATAGCAGGGGTATATAACTAGCATAAAACATACAAGGAAATTTTCGTCAATAGTGTTAATTATTGAAAAGAACATGAACGGCAAACATCATATAATGTTAATTTATAGTATAATTATATATATATATATATATATATATATATATATATATATATATATTATATAAATATAATAATAATAATCTTTAGTCTTACATATAGCCAAAATAAATTTTTGGGTGTACACATCAACAGTTACAATACAATTAATTAATGATATTGGAAACATATTTTTAGAAATTGTCTTGTCATGCAGACAATAAAAATATAAGCCTAAGCTTGTTTTAGACAAGATAATTTCATGACTCAAAAATTAGTCAAGATGCGAGACAATCTAAATTGTCTCGTATCATACAGCAAATTATTTGAAATATTGAATTGAATGGTAGATCGAATGGAAAAATATAACGCGTTCTATTTGTCAAGGACAAATTGTATGGGAGGACGATATATGAATTAATTTCTTGAACAACTTTTGAGCTAAGAAATTGTCTTGCCTAAAACGACCTTAAAATTGGATACGACACATGTTGCGTTAATTTGGGAGATATTTAAGTAAATATATATTAATGTCTTTGTTTTTTAATTTCGGTCTCACAGTGTCATGTCTATTAGCTATATATAGTTTGTGTACCTGTATATTCAAATAGCGCGTAATTGCATTTAGAATAAACAAAATTACTGTTTAAAAAAATAGACAACATTATACTCAATGGTAAAACTACTGGAACTATTGCAATCTTTAAAATATATTTATCTCTACTTATTTTTGGAAGTTACCACATTTGTCTCTCAGTATGCGATATACTTCTCCCATAGTGTAATATATATATATATATATATATATATATATATATATATATATATATTTATAAATAATTATAATTATTACCGAAATTTTTGCATTGGAACAACATTGCCTTCAAGGACCATCTGCTAATCTCTCTCGACGGTAGCAAATATAAAATATAAAGTACGTTCCGTATCACGTACGCTTTTATGTTATCCTTCCTTTTGACTAGCGTAGTAGATAAATATCGGTGATGGAAGCGCGAAAAGAGGAAATTTCAAATGCTTTATGATATTGCATGCTGAATATTATAAATCTCAGCCCCATAAATTGCGTTTATGCAAGTTATTGCTGATATAAAAATGTATCTTGGTACGTAATATTAAGCAATTCTGTACATTTTTAGTTGTAAATATTAAATAAATACAGACTTGTAGGTGATTTTATTGAGGGAATTCTTGAATACAACAAAAACTAGTATGTGAAAATATATTTCCATATTTCATTTAATATATTTAATTAAAAATCAAATGTAATTTGAAGATTTTTACAATGTATCAATTACAATAAATCATTCTATCGATTTATATAAAAATTGAATACAGTAAATTAGTTTTGAGTAAATATTTACAAACTGGAGTTCTCGCAGATTTAATTGTCAAAATTAATACAGATTTTATCTGGAATATATTTCTAAAAATTTTAAGGAAAATTTTGATCAAACTGAATTTTTAAAGTTACTTTTTTACTTTAAGATCGTTTCTCTTAAATTCTTTCTTATGTAACCTATTGAAAAAATATTGTAAAAACTACCCGAGAGAGGTTAGCGACAAAATCTTGGAGAAGCGTAAACTAAACTAAAAAAGGTCCTTAAACCGATAGAAAATTAAACAATGAGACCACCTTGAAAGCCAAAAATTGCAACTATGGAAAAATCTTTGAAGAATCGCATGCAACTGTGTTTTTTTTAAATATAAATTTGCTATTATTCAAACAACAAAGTTACATATTCTATATAAATACAAAAATACAAAATATGTAAAGTTGTTTAAATATGATTAATGATGTTTTGTTATAGATGGGAAATCACTCATAAATTCCGCGGCGAGGACATAGGGAAGTCCTCGCCGCGGAATTTATGAGTGATTTCTCGGGCCGATACCGTTAGCCCGAGATGGGAAATCACCCATAAATCCTGCGGCAAAACATCATTCATCATATTTAAACAACTTTACATATTTTGTATTTTTGTCTTATATAGAATATGTAACTTTATTGTTGTGGGGTGCTGTGGTTTGTTTCCTGATTTAGAATATATTTTTATTTTTAAACTCAACAGTGGCAGAGTGGTTAGAGGCATCGTCCATCTCGTACTGATCATTCCCCAATACTCAGTACGAGACGGACGATGCCTCTACTAACCTCCTCAGAGCCAGAGTTCCAACCCAATTGGGGCGAATTTTCGCGAATCACCTTTCACAGTTTTTCAGCGTTATTTTTGTGAAGTTAAGGCAAATACTAGGTGATTAAACTCCTCTGAGCTTCTCCTTTGACTTGTGGAAAAGCCCTCGCGGTTGATAGCCCTATAAACCTCTAAAACTCTCTAAGCTTTTATGGAATACGACTCAAATTCCGAATTAAACAACTTTACTGCATTAAAAGAGAACGCACGACGAAACAGAGCGGTTTTATGAATGGATGGAGTTAACAATCCACAACCACTAACATTTATAGAATTTTTTTTATTTATTTGTATTAAACTTATTTTAAGCTTAACGCTTGTTTATTATAATTTAATGTTTACGAATCTCGTCAACATTCAACAACAGTCATCAGTCATTTCATTATTTATTCCAAGTATGTTATTGTAGCACAATTCTCTTATCCACTTTAAATTCTCTTGTATTTATTTTTATATTATATTGTTTTGTATCTTTACCTGAGTGAATCGCATTCCAAAATACGAAAAGTTTTCCATAAACTTCTGTTCTGTGAATATTTACTTGATATATCGCACCGTATCTAGTTGATTTATATTTATATTATGTAAGTATTTGATCAATAGTTTTATTAATAGCGCCGTATAATAGGGAACGCGGCAGTGGAGGTAATCAACCCAATGTCTCTGCGATTTACTGGAACGTCAAATTTCTACGGCGAATTTACGTGGGGGGCGGTTAAATTCGTAAATCAAGGCGCGCCCGCATTAATTGTTAATCGGGGGATAATTAAGCCGACGTAACCCATTATGGAACCTCTTTAGACAAACCGCGCTCGCATTAATTCATTGTTGACAACACAATTACGATATTTTATGCTGTTTTTAACACAATTTCTACATGATATTAACTTAAATTTTATCACTACTCCTAAAACTTTCGCAACATTTTATTCGTAGCTATAACAGCACTTAGCCTTCAGTTTAATAGAAAACTAATAGTAGTTATTCAAGCTATCTTTTATAGATAAAAGTCTTTGTATAGTTGTTATGTTATAACATACATATTACATATACAAGTGTGAATCTACCCCTTAGCAATCTACATATCTATATTTCGATCTTATTAGATCTCATCAGTGTAGCTCAGCTAGTGAAAGTGAATTCACACAATAACTCGAGTGGTTATATACAAAAATGATACAACTAACCCCCTAGGAGGAAAGTTTAACGCCATCTGGCGATGTGACATCAATTAGCAATGCACACCCATATGGTAATAACCGTCAACTCAAGCACTCTGTTGGAATATTATTCCATAGACTACCCGGTGATCCTGATGGCATGAGCATGTTGACGGTTATTACCATATGGGTGTGCATTGCTAATTGATGTGGTGCCGCCTGATGGTGTTTAACTTTCCTTCTAATAAAGGCCTTTTTTTATTAATCCGGATGGAGCCGTATACAACCAAAGGCTCCTACAAATGGTTTCAAATATAATTTCATCAACACATTCTTGTAATTAACAAAATATTTAAAATAATTTAAATTTTCGAATTATAACACAAAATGTTAAAATCCTTGCAAAAAGGAGTAAATTGTGCGATGTATATTTTGTGAAATCCTCAACATTTAACCGAACTGAAGGATTACGTTGGAAAATACATCACACACATTTCAGTAATTATTTCAATGCTCATGACAGTCCTCAAAAATAAACAAATACTCATGTCCTATAAATTACATGTTTTCATATAGTTTTCCACCAACAGGCTACCACATCAAGGGTCATAAATTCAACAATAGTTAGTCTGCCTGTCCTCCGCGTCAGGCATTAATAAATCTTTAGAGCAAATAAGGACATTCCGCGTAAAAGCGGCCGTGCTCTAATTATAGCCGCCGCCGGGGCTGTTTAAGAACAATAAATTTTCCCATTAAATTATGCAAATTCGCCAAAAGTACGTTATGCCGTAAAATGAATAATAGAACATCAAATATTACTCACCATGTGCAGGAGTTATAGGATTCGCTCAAGCTCGGGCAGCGCACATATGTTCACCGAACTGAAAGAAAAGAAAGAAATGTTATTGGATTATTTTATGTTGTCGTAAAAATATAATAAACAGATGTCATATTATATAATTTATTATTATTGTATCTATCGTTTTTATTACATCTTTTATTTAATTCATTTATTCATTTATATATATATATATATATATATATATATATATATATATATATATATACATTTATTGTCATATCAAACTGTAAATTATTTAAAATATTGAATTGGATGGTAGATCGAATGAGAAAATATAACGCGTTATATTTGTCAAGGACAAATTGTATGGAAGGAGGATATATGAATTCATTTCTTGAACAACTTTTGAGCTAAGAAATTGTCTTGTCTAAAACGACCTTAACCCTCGAATATTAAAAATTTAGTTTTATGCTATTACTATTATTATTAGTAATAATATAAAAGGTTAATTTACGTGAACGCAAACGTAGATTAAAATTTTATATGTCTCATATAATGTATAAAACAATACATTTAGTTAATACTTATTTTCATTAAATGTTATATTCTACATATTACACTCATGGACAAAATTATCGCATATTTTTTAAATCACATGCTTTTAAGGACAATTTCAAAAATGCAGCGTAAAACGGTAATAGTTGAGCCTGTGAGAATGAAAGTGGTGTAAGTCACATTTTAATTGTTTGGAAAATGAGAAGATTTTGGGTTTGGTATTTATGTAGATCGACGTGTGCAATTACAGACTTGAAATCAATTTATTCATAATTAAAAATGTTAACTGCGCACGTCGATTGGGAGGATTTTGCGTTTGGTATTCATGTAACCAAACGCAAAATCCTCCCATTTTCACAAAAATTCAAAAGTGACTTAACAAAACTTTCATTCTCACACGCCCATTCCGGAATATTAGTTAGATCTACATTTTCAATTGTATACTGTTTATTTGTTTATGGTGTCTGCAATCCTACGTGCGCGCTGTTCATGTGTATCTTCAGTGATCGGAAAAACTTAAAAAATTCTAGAGCTTAGGCGAAACTAGTTGTTTCAAACAATAAAATAAGTGGTAAAATCATTGTGGTTTTATGCATCTCTTTAATTATCACATAGTGAAAGCCACAATCATTCAATTTTATATTTTTGTATATAATTTTTGTTTCAGAGATTTGGAGCACAACCGCATTCAACGCATCGGCCGCCACCAAATCAGCCATGTCAAGGCAGAACAATTGTAAGTGGAAACTAATAATAAAAGCAGCAAAGGGTAGAACAACTGATACGCATACACACATGTGGTTTGATGGATAAATTTCGTCGGCCGCGATCAATCCGCGTAATTACCGCGCGTTTATCATTCCCTGGCGCGCCCACAGTCAGCCAGCCTCAGGATATATCACACCTCTTAATTCAGGCCAGAGTAATAACAATGATTGCTCCAGTTTCACCCTCCAACCACATTAAACATACAAGCGCCAGCGCCACTTTAAATGCGAAGACTGTATCAGTAGTCCAATGAAAGTCACAAAGGTCTAGGTCAAATATTAGCCAACATATGTTTAAAGTAAGACTGAAGTATACGACCGATAGCGTAAGATGGCAAGTGTCGTAGCTTCAAAAATTAATTTTCAGGTTTTAATTTTTGTTTGAAAGATTCTTATGTATATTTAAACACTCTTTTAATCCTTTTTTGCGTTTATAATTAACCAAATAATTATTTAAAATAGATAACATTATACTCAATGTAACAGTAATGTAAACTACTGGAACTAAAAAAATCGTATTAAAATTCAATTTATAAAATTAAAACTAAATGATACTAAATCTATTATATAGGATTATTTGTCTTCAAAATAAAGTATCATTTGTTTATTTTTATTTATTATTAAAGACCCTATGCTGCAAAATTTAAGACACATAATATGTCGACCCAAACTTTTTGTTTAAAAAATCGTATTAAATTTAATTTATAAAATTAAAACTAAATGATACTAAATGTATTATATAAACTTATTTAGCTTCAAAATAAAGTATCATTTGTTTATTTTTATTAATTATTAAAGACCCTATGCTGCAAAATTCAAGACATATAATATGACGACCAAAACTTTTTGTTTAAAAAATCGTATTAAATTCAATTCATAAAATTAAAACTAAATGATACTAAATATATTATATAAGCTTATTTATCTTTAAAATAAAGTATCATTTGTTTATTTTTATTAATTATTAAAGATCTTATGCTGCAAATTTCAAGACACATAATATGTCGACCAAAACCTTTTGTTAAAAAAATCGTATTAAATTCAATTTATAAAATTAAAACTAAATGATACTAAATATATTATATGAGTTTATTTATCTTCAAAATAAAGTATCATTTGTTTATTTTTATTAATTATTAAAGACGCTATGCTGCAAAATTCAAGATATATAATATGTCAACCAAAACTGTTTGTTTAAAAAATCGTATTAAATTCAATTTATAAAATAAAACCTAAATGATACTAAATGTATTATATAAGCTTATTTAGCTTCAAAATAAAGTATCATTTGTTTATTTTTATTAATTATTAAAGACGCTATGCTGCAAAATTCAAGGTACATAATATGTCAACCAAAACTTTTTATTTAAAAAATCGTATTTAATTCAATTTATAAAATTAAAACTAAATGATAATAAATGTATTATATAAAATTATTTAGCTTCAAAATAAAGTATCACTTGTTTATTTTTATTAATTATTAAAGTCCCTATGCTGCAAATTCAAGACACATAATATGTCGACCAAAACATTTTGTTTAAAAAATCGTATTAAATTCAATTCATAAAATTAAAACTAAATGATACTAAATTTATTATATAAGCTTATTTATGTTCAAAATAAAGTATCATTTGTTTATTGTTATTAATTATTAAAGACCCTATGCTGCAAAATTCAAGACATATAATATGTCGACCAAAACATTTTGTTTAAAAAATCGTATTAAATTCAATTCATAAAATTAAAACTAAATGATACTAAATGTATTATATAAGCTTATTTATCTTCAAAATAAAGTATCATTTGTTTATTTTTATTAATTATTAAAGACCCTATGCTGTAAAATTCAAGACACATAATATGTCGACCAAAACTTTTTGTTTAAAATATCGTATTAAATTCAATTAATAAAATTAAAACTAAATGATACTAAATTTATTATATAAGCTTATTTATCTTCAAAATAAAGTATTTTTTGTTTATTTTTATTAATTATTAAAGACCCAATGCTGCAAAATTCAAGACAAATAATATGTCGACCAAAACTTTTTGTTTAAAAAATCGTATTAAATTCAATTAATAAAATTAAAACTAAATGATACTAAATGTATTATATAAGCTTATTTATCTTTAAAATAAAGTATTTTTTGTTTATCTTTATTAATTATTAAAGACCCTATGCTGCAAAATTCAAGACACATAATATGTCGACCAAAACATTTTGTCTAAAAAATCGTATTAAATTCAATTCATAAAATTAAAACTAAATGATACTAAATTTATTATATAAGCTTATTTATCTTCAAAATAAAGTATCATTTGTTTATTTTTATTAATTATTAACGACCCTATGCTGCAAAATTCAAAGACACATAATATGTCGACCAAAAGTTTTTATATATATATAAATTAAAACTAAATGATACTAAATGTATTATATAAGCTTATTAGTCTTCAAAATAAAGTATCATTTGTTTATTTTTATCAATTATTAAAGTCCCTATGCTGCAAAATTCAAGACACATAATATGTCGACCAAAACATTTTGTTTAAAAAATCGTATTAAATTCAATTCATAAAATTAAAACTAAATGATACTAAATTTATTATATAAGCTTATTTATGTTCAAAATAAAGTATCATTTGTTTATTTTTATTAATTATTAAAGACCCTATGCTGCAAAATTCAAGACATATAATATGTCGACCAAAACATTTTGTATAAAAAATCGTATTAAATTCAATTCATAAAATTAAAACTAATTGATACTAAATGTATTATATAAGCTTATTTATCTTCAAAATAAAGTATCATTTGTTTATTTTTATTAATTATTAAAGACCCTATGCTGCAAAATTCAAGACACATAATGTGTCGACCAAAACTATTTGTGTAAAAAATCGTATTAAATTCAATTTATAAAATTAAAACTAAATGATACTAAATCTATTATATAAGCTTATTTATCTTCAAAATAAAGTATCATTTGTTTATTTTTATTAATTATTAAAGACCCTATGCTGTAAAATTCAAGGCACATAATATGTCGATCAAAACTTTTTGTTTAAAAAATCGTATTAAATACAATTCATAAAATTAAAACTAAATGATACTAAATTTATTATATAAGCTTATTCATCTTCACAATAAAGTATCATTTGTTAATTTTTAATAATTATTAAAGACGCTATGCTGCAAAATTTAAGACACTTAATATGTCGGGACCAAAACTTTTTGTTTAAAAAATCGTATTAAATTCAATTTTTAAAATTAAAATTAAATAATACTAAATCTATGATGTAAGCTTATTTAGCTTCAAAATAAAGTATCATCTGTTAATTTTGATCAACTGATAAAGTCCGTATATTTGAAAATTCAAGACACATAATATGTCGACCAAACCTATTTGTTTAAAAAAATCGTATTAAATTCAATTTATAAAATTAAAACTTAATAATACTAATTCTATGATGTAAGCTTATTTAGCTTCAAAATAAAGTATCATTTATTTATTTTTATCAATCATTAAAGACCCTATGTTGCAAAATTCAAGACACATAATATGTCGACCAAAACTTATTGTTTAAAAAATCGTATTAAATTCAATTTATAAAATTAAAACTAAATAATACTAAATATACAATCTAAGCTTATTTAGCTTCAAAATAAAGTATCATTTGTTTATTTTTATTAATTATTAAAGACCCTATCCAGCCAAATTCTACACACATAATATGCTGATCTTTAAAATGCAATCTCAAATCTGTTTTCGAAGTTGCGACAGTTGTCATCTCACAGTGCGATATTATTTATCACTATTTATTGGATTATTTTGTATCTCTGTATCATCATTAAATTGTCATCCTTATGTCATTTTTATGTCATCCTTCTGTTATCCTTCTGTCATATTTCCGTCGTCCTTCTGCCATCTGTATGTTAGGATTCTGCCACCTTTTTGTTATCCTGTCATTCTTCTGTCGTCCTTCTATCATTTTTATATCATCCTTATGTCTTCTACTGACATATCGTCTGTCATGTCATCCCATGTCATCAGTCTTCTGTCATCCCATCTCATCAGTCTTCTGTCATCCTTCTCTCATCCTTATATCGTCCTTCTGTCGTCCTTATGTCGACCTTCTGTCACTCTTATGTTATCCTTCTGTCATATTTCTGTCATCCTTCTGTCATGTGTATATCATCCTTATGTCATCCTTTTATCACTCTTTTGTCATTCTATTATCATTCTGTTGTCATCCTTTTGTCATGCTACTATCATCCTTCTGTCATCATTCCGTCATGCTACTATCATCCTTCTGTCATCATTCCGTCATCATTCTATCATGATTCTGTCGTTCATTCATTCCATCGTCCTTCATCGTCATTTTTATGTAATCCTTATTCGTCTATATGTCATGTAAACTGTCATCTCATGCCATCTGAGATGTCATCTTTTTTAAGGGCGTAGGAGTTGCAAGAAAGTCACCAGTGAACCTTGGAAACGCTCGCCATTATCCTTCTGTCTTCCTCTGAAACCCAAGCCATAGTAATGGAATTTTTTAAAAAATAGTCTTGACAACATTACTACCAAAGACGTGGCGTCACAATTACATGTTTACGAAGTTAGATCAATAGTAGGGGACAAAATAAAAACTTCACAATATTTCGCTATGGATAATTTTCGTGCAATGTGTACAATGTAGTACATATTGTGCACATTGCACGAAGATTATCCAGCGTAGTAATACTTTTTCTATAAGAGGTCTCTCATACCTTGAGTGTGACCGTGATATGGGGCTGGTTTGTCAAAAGAAGTGGGCTGAACTCCCAAAAGACTGGATGCTTCAAAATACAGTATTATTTGTTTATTTTTATTAATTATTAAAGACCCTATGCTGCAAAATTCAAGAAACAACTCCCAAAAGACTGGATGGATGAAATTTCGAGGTGCAGAACAAAAGCAACACCTTTTGAGGCTTTTGAAGTTGATTAGCCACGGATTAGCAATTGGACAGATGTTTTGAATAGGGTTTATAAGAAGTAATGTCCATTTAGCTTCAAAATAAAGTATTATTTGTTAATTTTGATCAACTGATAAAGTTCCTATATTTGAAAAATCAAGACACAAAGCACGACCCATCCGAGAACTGAGAATAAACGAGTCCCACCCGTGCCCTATTAGAATTTACCACTTGTAAGGTAGGGTAGGTAGGGTCAATCGTACCTCCAGGGCGTGATTTCCGAAAGGGATGACAACAATATGTCAAATATAAAATTTTCGTTAAACTCTCTTAACAAATCGTTTTTCACCGTGCCGACCGAACAAAAAAAAATTCAATAACGAAGCCTTTCATTAGCATTCCGGCGATGTAAGCCAACGGGACGTTTCCTGTGCGTGTGCACCAAGAGGCCGCCACCCCGTTGGATCGCGCGCGGCCGTCAACCCGCGTTAAAAGCACGCTCGTCACCGTCAACAGCTAATGACGCGAGCACTTTAAAACCCAATCGATTTATTTTATTTTTCTTCCTTACATATTTTTTTTTGTATATTCCAGATTGCTTAACTACAACGAACTGCACGCGGTTGACGAGGAGGCTTTTCACGGATCGCAGATCGCAAAGTTGTAAGTTGTAATCGCACGACGAGTGCGTGAAATTTATAGGGTTGTACATTTATAGGAGCTTAAAGGGAAACGCACGGCTGGTGAATTTGCACCGAAGGGCATTTGCGGGATTACAGAGTCTAAGATATATGTAAGTATATATCAACTGTGCTTATCTCGTGTGCTCGGGCTAATTAGATACTGTAGTAATATTAATCTTTATGTTACAAAGGGATCGGTTGTTTGTTAGCGCACCACTCTTCTTGGAGTATGTGTAAACATGTAACTCAGGCACATACACATGTTGAGAGCTATATATTATTCCTCACCTTCAGTCAATTGGCTTATCTTTTAGATAGACTAAGCCCCCGCATTGCATCCTTAATGATCTCATAATTGCCTTTGTATCTACTCGCTTAAAAGTTTGCAATGCATAGTTATTCCCACAGCGCGGACTATAAATTCTATTGCTCTAGTTGTGCGGTTTCGCAACGAAACTATTTTAAGACGTTTTATTGTTTAATCGATATGTGAATAAATTTGTTACGTTGTGGAAATGCTTGTTACATACCAATAAAAGAAAGTATAATTGATGATTAAATACTGTAATCCCTTTTTTGACATTGAATAAAGTTCTTATTGTTATTTTAAACTATAATGCAGGTTTCATAATGTGAAACTGAAAAAAAAAATTCGCAATGAAATTAGAAATAGAAATCACTCAAGCACTCGTAGGAATGGAAAGAGAATGAATAAAATGTTAACGCCCGGTTTCTCCAACGAATCTTAACTATATATAAATGTGAACCCACTTCCTAGCAATCTACATATCTAGATTTCGATCTTATTAGATCTGATCACTGTAGCTCAGCTAGTGAGGATTGAATTCACACAATATCTCGAGTGGTTATATATAAAAATGATACAACTAACCTCCTAGGAGGAAAGTTAAACGCCAACTAAGTAAGATCTATATAATATATAAAAATGATACAACTAACCTCCTAGGAGGAAAGTTAAACGCCAACTAAGTAAGATCTATATATATATATATATATATATATATATATATATATATATAAGACGAGCTTTAAGATTCGTTGGAGAAACCGGGCGTAAATGGATTATCTACTTATAAGCGCAGGAACCATGTATGATAAATAAGGAAATGCTATCTTCGAATTAGAAAAACTAAGTTAGTAGAATGGAAAAACTACCTACTGGAACTATTTCATGATCAAAGACCTGAACTTCCACCAAGTAAACATAAACGTATCTCAAGGACAAATAATACACATAATGTATTAAAGAAATACAATGAATTTAAATAAATCTGTTCAATACAATCTACATAATTGGAGTAGGTATGATACTAACTGTATCAGCAAAACTTCACCATATATACATCCGTAAAAATTCATACATTTTTTAGTAGCAACATTAATATTAATGGACATAGTCATGAAGTATTGACATATATTCATTCGTGCTTGATTGTAGGGTGTCACCATCGGTTACAAGGAAATTACATCAAGTCGATTAGCTGGGGATGCGTACGGATAAAGGCCCATGCAATATAAATGCAAATAAGATCAATTCCAAGCAATTAATGCCGTTAACACGTTTTATTTTTTTCATCATAAAAAAGGTGAAAATTGCAATGCATTAATTTTATACTGAATTTGATTTAACATATATAAGTGTGACGGTATCACCATATGGGCATTGCTAATTGATGTGGTGCCGCCAGGTGGCATTTAACTTTCCTCCTAGAGGGTTAGTTGTAACATTTTTGAATTTGATTTTTTTCACCGAAATTCTAGTTCGATTTTTTTCATGGATTTTACGACTGTACCAACATATAAACATTGTATGAGCAATATCACGAGTTTTTTCGATTTAGATAAAAATTCATTTTGAATTTTTGACGTCTTATTTATTATTTAATCATAAATAAGACAAAGTAGATGCCTTAACAATCCTATTTCTGTTTTTTCGATTTAGATAAAACCTCATTTTGAATTTTTGACGAATTTTCGTCTTATTTATTATTTAATCATTAATAAGACAAAGTAGATGCTTTAACAATCCTATTTATGTTTCTTTTATTTAGATAAAAACTCATTTTGAATTTTTGACGAATTTTCGTTATATTTATTATTTAATCATTAATAAGACAAAGTAGATGCTTTAACAATCCTATTTATGTTTTTTCGATTTAGATAAAAACTTGTTTTGAATTTTTGATGAATTTTCGTTATATTTATTATTTAATCATTAATAAGACAAAGTAGATGCATTAACAATCCAATTTCTGATAGATAGATCTGTTATATTATTTTAGAATATAATATTATTTCAGAAAATTTCCCTGTATTTTCACATGATATAAAGTATGACAATAAGTGTACAAAATAAATATTTAAAAAAATATAAAAGAGATATATTGTTTCTTGAGAAGACATTAAGCACTGTGGTAAATAATACCCCACCATATATTCCCAAAAACTTTCCGTCGTCACACATAAACAACCGCCCTTAATCACCCTCTTATATTTTCGCAGAGATTTATCAAGTACGGCGATCACCGCGCTGCCGGTGGAGGGCCTGCGCGAGGTCGAGATGCTGAAAGTTCAGGACACCAAAACTCTGAAAGTGTTCCCCTTCGTGTACAACTTCAAGGTAACACCCATAGTCCTTTTGTTAGAAACTAATCCGCTCGTGAAATTCATTCAATGCGAAATACGTCGCCCGACTAAGTAGCATATCGAAACTTTTCGCACCTTCGCACTTGGCGCGAAAAGTGAAAAGTTCAACGTTTAATCAACCCGGGGGCGCAGCAAGAAGATAAATATTTGAGTGAAGGGGGTGGAATTAATAATCAAGACACGATTCAGCGTTATGAATTTGTTAATCATAATCTGTCAGGAGGAAACAGTCTGTATTAATAATGATATTGAAGGTTGAGGGCCAATCTTTATGCGATCGTATACTGAAATGAGTACGATATGCACAAAATATTAATTATAAATGAATGTATATAATTAATTTACATTGTACAACTGTACAAATAATAAAAACGAATTTATACAAAAATTGTATGACAATTAGACAGAGAAAGTTTCGTTTTCTAAATTAAAAAACAAATTTATATAAAAATAAAATCATTGTTTTGCATAATTCACGTTTATAGTTACGTTTTTTGTTTAGTTTATAAAATTGCTCTTTTCCGTACGGAATTTGGGCCTATTAATCCATGGGTGGTGTGTTTGTCCACACTGTAAGTTTACTAATTTAAAAAAATAATAATACATAGTAGTTGGCTCAATGATCATTAGATCAAGGTCATTAAATTTTTTTAAAAAAAAGAGCACTACTCAGTGATCATGATGGCATGATCATGTTGATGTTATCATATTGGTGTGCATTGTTAATTGATTTGGTGTCCCCAGATAGCTTTAAAATTTCCCTATAGAGAGGAAGTTTCATATTTTGAATCTACAAACGTTATTTAAGAAATAAAATGAATTTTCATGCAATTTTTGTTTACATTTATTTTTTTATGTTTTTCAGTTTGTTATGCATTGTAAGTTAATTATATAAATTAATTTAAAATTAAGATTTTAGGCATGTATAGACTCGTATACTGAATTCCAATCGCATCCTTAGCAAAACGAGATTAAAGACACATGAATAAAGAATAAAGAATAATAAGAACAATAAGAATAAAGATTGCCCCTATCCAAATGGTAAGGAAAAAATCAAATTATTGACAGTATATAAGAAATATTTATACCAGTGGTGTTATGTATCAGTTTTCACTCGGTATATATTCTGTTTCAAAAAGTACAAAAAGCATTGTCACAGTTCAAAACTAGTACCACCCAGCTTTTATATTATCTTCTTTTTATCTGTTCTTAATTTCCGGCTTGTCCGTTACGATCATCCGGTGCTCGATTTTATACTAATTGCACAAAAGGCGACCGGGAAATTCGAGTGTTTGCGAATCAATTCGGCGCGATTTCCATTCCGATCGGCCGTCAAAGGCAAAATATAAATTACAGGGGAATGGAGAGAGGGCGATGCAAAAAAAATCAACAGCGGCAGACCTTGTTTGCGCCTTAGCCTAATTAGGTCTCGTTTTTTTGGAATTGAATTGGTTACGCGCAATTTGCTGTGTACGAGAGAGTTGATGAGCGTATGTAAATATTTATTATACAAATATATTTACGTACAAGTGTTTTATTACAATACTTTGGCGACTACAATTGCACTCTTTTTAATTAAAATTTATAAAAAAATGTGTGTTTGATTTAGTTTCCACGAAAAAAACTTACAGTGTATGTGATAGCTGTAATATAGCTGTAATATAATCACACACACTGCAAGTTTTTTCGTGGTAACCAGGTCAAACACAATTTTTTATAAATTCTAATTATTGTAACCTTTATTTCTTTTTAACATATTTTACAACACCAATTATAGCCGAGCCCTGATGGAATAATTGTCTGAACTACGAAATATTGGCAAAGTAGTAAAGTGTAGGCAAATACAAAAAATAGCGTTTTATTGCTGCACCACCCCAAGGAGCTAGAAACCACGGTTTCTGTTTTTATGTTAAAAACAGAAACCGTGGTTTCTAGCTCCTATATATATATGTTGTGTGTGTTGGAATCATGCAGGCGTACCAAGAGTATTTAAACTCTTTATTTAATTTTGACATTTTCCCGATATATTTCAACATTTTCAGGATAAATTGTGTACAATTTATCGAAGTAACATTATTCTTCTCCCTTACTAGACATTAATGTCCATTTCTCTTTATAGTAGTAACAACAAGATTGCAATTATAGTCGCCAAAGTAATGTAATAAAACACTTGTATGTAAATATATTTGTATAATAAATATTTACATGCGCTCATCAACTCTCTCGTACACAGCAATGCAATGGGTGTAAGTCACATTATAATTGTATTGAAAAGGAGAAGATTTTGCGTTTGGTATTTATGTAAATCGACATGCACAGTTGCACACTTGAAATCAATTTATTCATAAATAAAAATGTAACTGCGTACATCGATTGGTATTTATGTAACACCAAACACAAAATATTCTCTTTTTCAAAGAAATTCAAATATGACTTACACCACTTTCATTCTCACAGATTCATTATACTACAGTATCTAAAATCATTCAGACGGTGCATACGATTGCATTACATTTTCAAGATGAGCAATAGGTTACAGTTATCATCTGATAACCACCGCCTGAAGAAAAAACGATCACATGTTAACTAATTAATAATGAATTAGCTAAATAAGCCCCGCACGTTAAATAATGTATGTACTAGTCATATTATTACGCAGTTCCAATGAATCATAATTGTCTCATAAAAATCGTTCACATAAAAACCGCTGTAGATTCTACAAAAACGCTCAGATCGATATCAAATTAATGCAAAGTGTGACTTACATTGTTTCTCACAAGGTACACCACTCACAATTAACACACGCACAATTAAAACCAACTAATAAATTAAACTGCACTGCACTTAAACGGGACGGTAATAACGCGCACGGGCTACAACTAGTGACTGGGCTCTCCGCGCTCCGCACTCGGCGGACGAGCTGATAAGAAAACTAGTTTTTTTGCTCGCGCTACACATAAAAAGTGGATTGCGATTTATTTTAGTTTCGCATAAAAACGAAGATGACTTTTCGTTGACCGCTATTTTATTTCATGGAAGGTTTTATTTGTATGGATTAAATTATGCATTTATTTATATGAAACGAGGTAGAAGAAAATTATATAACTTTAGTTTAAATATAGGTAACAATGTTATTAAAAGTAAAAATTAAATTAAATATTTAGGTATTTGTGGCTAGATAAAGGATTAAAATTTACAAACGGTTCCTACACTTATTTTTTTGAGTTCACACAAAATTGCCGTTTTATCTTAAAAATTCAAAAAGCCCAAAAATATCTCTAATTATTAAGATCAAGCAACATAGGATAACATTTTTAGATAGCTCTCTTTGTGTGTAATCACGTTTATTTTAATATTTATTGTTATCATTACGATTGTAATTATGTTGTGACTTGTATTTTATAAATATTAATTGTCTGTATATTATTTTCAATAATTAAAAAATTTATTATATAAAATTATGAAGAGCAATTACAAACTTTCAAGTGATAAAACAAAAATTTTAGCAAATGTTTAAAATTCAATAATACTTTACGCTGCACCTATTTGGCAAAATGTAATTATAACATATAAGAAATATAAAAATATGATAATTAACTACCATAGACAAATTGCTTTAAGAGTCATATGTGCATACAGAACTATTTCGAATGATGCTCTTAGAATTATTGGTGGTTTAATTCCATTAGAATTGCTAATTCTAGAACGTTCAGAAATTAAAAATAATCTTTGCAGCAAAAAAATTAGCGCGTGAAAATTTTTTTAGATATTTGGCAACAAAATTGGAATAATTCATCCAATGGAATTTGGACAAAGAAATTAATACCAGATATCAGGATATGGTTATCAAAATTGAATTGCGAATGGCCCATTACGCGTATATTTAGAAAAATAAATTAACTTTTTGTGATGTTTTCCGTTATGTTTGATATAAAAAAGAAATTTATTCACAATCTAGCTTTAATTACCTCGTTACTAGTAAGCCTGGGGAAATTCCCGTCTTCAAAATAAATCTTCGTTCTATTTTCTTTCCTACATACCAATTAGTTTGAAACAAAACAATTCCGCTGTTATTACTCTCTTAGGATTTAGCTTATTTAAATCCTGTATTACAAAAGCAGTACAACTTACAAGTTAAACGCCATCTGGCGGCACCACATCAATTAGCAATGCACACCCATATGGTAATAACCGTCAACATGCTCATGTCTTCAGGATCACCGGGTTACAGTTATTTACAGTCTTTTTCATTTTCAGTTTATTAAAGAAGCATGGCTCACCTACCCCTACCACTGTTGCGCGTTCAAATTCCCCCGTACCCACAACCCCGACGAATTTGAACACTTTGTCGAGCAACTGAAATCTCTGTGCTCGGCCAAAAACGCAACAGTGCTGCAAAGCGGGGGCGGCGGCGCAAAATTAGGAGCCACGGTGCGAATACTGCCGCCAAATTCAAGCCTGATCCAACTAGAGCACGTCGCAACATCCGAAGACGACGGCTCGTGGAATGAACACGAGGAAGTGTTCCACAACAACACGCTGCCCATCAACAGCGCATTCCCCGTTACGACAGTGCTGTGTGGCGAAGTCTACAGGGACTATCACGAGGTATCAATTTATGCCACACGAGCCCGCCTGGGGGTGATTTGTGGCTACCCATTTTCACCATCAATACAATCGTTTCACCGTTGTATGTGTGTGAGGGTGATATAAATCATTCGTAATCGATTATAACACAATATGGACACGATATTGTGTTACAAAATTGATAACGTTTTTATTACTATAACTTTTCAAAAAAAAATTCTATTGGATGCTGATTGTAAAAGTAAAACAGGACTCTCCAAAATGTAGTAAACAATAATAATATAGACCTTAATTAATCTTGTTCTATTTGTCGCTTCCGATGTGCATAATTCTACCTCGGCCCTTACAACCGGCGGCGCACGACCGCAAGACATACATGAGCGATACTGCACGCCACGGGGGCGACTAGTAATTCTAAAGCATGCTAAACGAAAGCGCCTATTATGAGCGATATTGGTGTGAAAGTAAAGTGAATGAATCAATAAGAAATCATTATGAAAAAATTAATTAAATATAAACCATATCTGACCTAACAATGTTATAAGCCTACTTTTCATATTTATAAATGATTACTGGACATTTCAATCACAATCCCCGCATGATATAATTTCCATCCATACTTTATTTCCTTTAAAATTCTCTAGACTCTAGAGGGTAACCTTTCCACGTTTATTTTTGTGCACTTTTTTATATACTTGGGTAGTTTATTGCATATTGCTGAGCTAGAGTTTACAACTATCGAAGTATGTATCCAGTTTTTGTTTGTTTGAAAATCCTTATATTTTCATTTTGTTTGAAAATCCTTATATTTTCATTTTGTTTGAAAATCCTTATATTTTCATTTTGTTTGAAAATCCTTATATTTTCATTTTGTTTGATTTGAGCGACATACATTTAAGGAAATAACTATTTAAAACTTGTATCATCTGATATTAGTAATCTACAATATATGTTTAGGGATAATAACGAAAATAATAAGACAAACATCCAATTTCATAGGAATTCGATTAACTATAACAGATCCAAATACACACGCACCTACCTCAAAGCTTCATACAAATACACCAGCGCATAGAGAAATAGCAGCATCGCAGCTACAACTATAACAATTTCCGCGGCACAGTTTACTTTAACGAATTTAATCAGCCCCCCGCCGCCTCATGGCCGCTGCCCACTGCGTAATTCAATTATTATTGTTGGCGACCACCGCCAAACTCTCACCCAGCACGCGTTTGAAATAATTCCCCCGGCAGTCCCCAAAGCCGCTCCAGGTATAACTCCCTGGTATAACCGAAGAATTCAGACGTTGCGAATTAATCCCAGCGATTGCACCGGGGGCGGGTGCTACCTCCGGCGATGCGCATATAATTACCAGCATTCTCGCGGGGGCAGCACGTCGGTGGATGCACAACACAAACGGTCGGCGATTTAAATGAAATAGTTTGAAGTCGTAGCTTTATAAACCCGGTTTACTTTGTTGTAGAAACATTCAAACAATGTTTTAATTATCATTAATTATCAGAAAGTTTTTATTAGTACCAAATTAGCGATGATCAAGAGAATGAGAAGATCAAAGGCGAGAACAATTTCTGTAGCATAATCTATATACTGTGTCACAATAAGAAGGCAATTTTTAAAATTTTTAATCGTTTGACGTTACCTGATTTTAAAATATTGGTCTGCACTCCACACAACTTTTCAAATGAATTATGTTTAATTAATATTTAATATATATATATATATATATATATATATATATATATATATATATATATATATATATATATATATATCGATTCGACTCTGTTTAATGTTTTGTGATGGCTATGTTTATAAGTTCTCAGCCGATTTTCAAATTTGATCGCCATTTATACACATACATAGGGCCGTTACTAGTTTTTTTTGGGGCCCTGGGCAAGACCTCATCCCTAGGCCCACCTACACTACATTTTATAAATTAAATAAAGCTACTTATTTACCCAAAATAATAGTTGTAACTAGTAGTACCATCAGAAAAACAAATTTTGGAGGGAGCTAAAAACAGTAGTCCCACAATACTGATTAGAAAATACTTTATATTGTACAATACTTTAAAGGTTTTAATTTTTATGACTGATAGTCATAGTAGCTATGTTCTTATACTAGGTTTAAACTGGCGAGAAATCTCGCCCAAGTTGCTGTTGGGCACTGCTGTCGCGTATGTAAACACCACAGTCTGATTATCAGGACTTATAATAAACTTTCGAAACTTTTTCCATACAGTTCATCATCACTTGCTAGTCTAAACACCTGAAACTGCACTCGCGCGATAACTAGCAAAACATAGAAACGGTTTCGATATTTCGGAAAGTTTAGTTATTACGATCAACATGACGCCTACCGAAAAAAAGGTATAAGACGATTAATCAATAGTTATAAACTCTAGCTCAGCAATATACAATAAACTACCCAAGTATATAAAAAAGTGTACATAGATAAACGTAGAAAGGTTACCCTCTAGACACAAGAATTTTAAAGGAAATAAATTATGGATGGAAATTATATCATGCAAGGATTGTGATTGAAATTTCCAGCAATCTTTTATAAATATGAAAAGTGGGCTAATAACACCGATTGTTAAGTCACGAGATGGTTTATATTTAATTCATTTTTTTACCATTATCCCTGATATCTTATTGATTCATACGTTTTACTTTCACACCAATATCTCTCATAATAGGCGCTTTCGTTAAACATGGTTTAGCATTACTAGTCGCCCCTGTGGCGTACAGTATCGCTCAGGTTTGCGGTGGGCTTATAACACCGATTGTTAGGTCAGAAGATGGTTTATATTTAATTAATGTTTCATCCTTATCCCTGATATTACTTTCACACCAACATCTCTCATAATGCTACTGTTTAAATTAATGTGTATCAATTTATGTTTTTATAGATGAAATGTTATCCAGCACCAGACGCATTCAATCCTTGCGAGGACCTCATGGGCAACTGGGTGCTTCGTATACCAGTTTGGTTTATTTCCCTGTCTGCCGTTATTGGCAACCTCTTCGTAGTTATAGTAATAGCGACCTCGCACTTCAGACTCACGGTCTCCAAGTTCCTGATGTGCAACCTGGCAGCTGCTGACTTATGCATAGGTCTTCATCTGCTGCTTATAGCAGTTGTGGATGCTTGCTCAATACGTACTTATTTTAATTACGCCATCGACTGGCAAGAAGGTATGTACAAAAATTGAGCTATTTAATACTAAAATCATTATTACATATAAACAATACGATTTTGTTTTAGAGCGAATTTGTAAATATCTCAAAAATCCCTCGATAGATACTTTTCAAACGTTGCTAAAGTATTAGCAATATATATATATATATATATATATATATATATATATATATATATATATATATATTTATATATATATATATATATATATAGATATATATATAGTATATATATTAAAGTCATAATCAAAAATAAAGTCGTTGCTAGTTTTCATGCTATTTAAGGCTAAAGTCAATATTTCATTAAAAAATTACGAACCTCCAATTTGTATGGGTCATAATTTTTTTTAAATGAAATATTGACTTTAGCCTTAAATAGCATGAACACTAGCAACGGCTTTATTCTTCAATTTGAAGGATATTTTTTAAACTTTTTTAATCCATTAGCAATATGTTAATCCAACTATTAAAGTCATAATCAAAAACAACGGTCTTGCTAGTTTTCATGCCATTTAAAATCAGAGTCAGTATTTAATAAAAATACAATTATGTAGTAATACCGCAACTGTGAAAATATTTCCAAAAATCCTCGATGGATATTTTTCAAACTTTGCTAATCCAAGAGCAATATACTAGTCTATCTACTTAAGTCATAATCAAGCAGATGTTGTGGCAAATTTTTTATGGTATCTAAGGCCAAAGTCAGTATTTTATAAAAAATATACGATTGAACCGAAAATTTATTAATATTTTAAAAATTCCTTGATGGATATTTTTCAATCTTTGGTAACATATTAGCAATATATTAGTCCATCCACTAATGTAATAATCACAGCAATATTGTTATAGGTGTTCATGCTATATACTGTCAAAGCTAGTATTTTATAAAAATACTATTTTATATGTTTTAACCGTAATTTCATTTATTAATATTTTAAAAATCCCTTAATCAAAAAAATTCAATCTTTGGTAACGTATTAGCAATATATTAGTCCATCCATTAATTTAATAATCACAGCAATATTGTTTTTAGTTTTCATTCTATTTAATGCCAAAGCTAGTATTTTATAAAAAATACTATTTTCTATGTTTTAACCGTAATTTAATTTATTAATATTTTAAAAATACCTTGATGAATATTTCTCAATCTTTAGTAACGTATTATCAATATATTAGTCCATCCACTAATGTAATAATCACAGCAATATTGTTATTGGTTTTCATGCTATTTAATGCCAAAGCTAGTATTTTATAAAAAAAAATACTATTTTGTATGTTTTAAACGTAATTTAATTATATATTATATTAATATTTATATTAATATTTTAAAAATCCCTTGATGAATATTTTTCAATCTTTGGTAACGTATTAGCAATATATTAGTCCATCCATTAATTTAATAATCACAGCAATATTGTTTTTAGTTTTCATTCTATTTAATGCCAAAGCTAGTATTTTATAAAAAATAATATTTTGTATGTTTTAACCGTATTTTAATTTATTAATATTTTAAAAATCCCTTGATGAATATTTTTCAATCTTTGGTAACGTATTAGCAATATATTAGTCCATCCATTAATTTAATAATCACAGCAATATTATTTTTAGTTTTCATTCTATTTAATTCCAAAGCTAGTATTTTATAAAAACTACTATTTTGTATGTTTTAACCGTATTTTAATTTATTAATATTTTAAGAATCTGTTGATGAATATTTTTCAATCTTTGGTAATGTATTAGCAATATATTAGTCCATCCATTAATGTAATAATCACAGCAATATTATTATTGGTTTTCGTGCAATATAGTGCCAAAGCTAGTATTTTATAAAAAAAATACTATTTTGTATATTTTAACCGTAATTTAATTTATTAATATTTTAAGAATCTCTTGATGAATATTTTTCAATCTTTGGTAATGTATTAGCAATATATTAGACCATCCACTAATGTAATAATCACAGCAATATTGTTATTGGTTTTCATACTATATACTGCCAAAACTAGTATTTTATAAAAAATACCATTTTGTATGTTTTAAACGTAATTTAATTTATTAATATTTTTAAAATCCCTTGATGGATATTTTTCAATCTTTGGTAACGTATTAGCAATATATTAGTCCATCCATTAATGTAATAATCACAGCAATATTATTATTGGTTTTCATGCTATATAATGCCAAAGCTAGTATTTTATAAAAGAAAACTATTTTGTATATTTTAACCGTAATTTAATTTATTAATATTTTTAAAATCCCTTGATGAATATTTTTCAATCTTTGGTAACATATTAGTCCATCCACTAATGTAATAATCACAGCAATACTGTTGTTGGTTTTCATGCTATTTAATGCCAAAGTTAGCATTTTATAAAAATACTATTTTGTATATTTTAATCGTAATTTAATTTATTAATATTTTAAGAATCTCTTGATGAATATTTTTCAATCTTTGGTAACGTATTAGCAATATATTAGTCCATCCATTAATTTAATAATCACAGCATTATTGTTATTGGTTTTGATGCTATTTAATGCCAAAGTTCGTATTTTATAAAAAATACTATTTTGTGTGGTTTAACCGTAAATTTGTGCTACAAAAATCCCTTGATGGAAATTTTTCAAATTTGTTAATGTATTAGCAATATATTAAGCCATCCATTAAAGAAATAATTATCAACAGCGTTATTGCTAGTTTCCATGCTATTTAAAACTAAAGTATTATATATTATATATTATATATTATATTATAAAATTTTATATTTAACCTTAAATATGCAATATTTCTCAAATCTCTAGATGAATATTTATCAGACTTTACAAACGCATTAGCAATATATTAGTGCATCCATTAAATTCATAACCAATATTACCGTGTTGCTAGTACTCATGCTATTTAATGGCACAGTCTGCATTTTAGCAAATAGTATTATGTATGGTCACAAATTTGGAAATATTTCAAAAAATCGTAAATGGACATTTATCAATCTTTGTTAACGCATTAGCAATATACTAGTCAATCCATTAAAGTTAGAATCAAACACAACGTTATTGCTAGTGTTCATGCAATTTAATTCCAAAGTCAGTATGTCATAAAAACACGATTTTCTATGATTTAACTACAAATTTGGAAATATTTCAATAATCCCTTGATGCATATTGATCAAACTTTGCTAACGCAAAAGCAATATATTAATCTATCCATTAAATTCATAACCAAAATTTTTGTGTTGCTAGTATACATGCTATTTATTTCCAAAGTCTGTATTTCATAAAATATTATTAGGTATAGTCACATATTTGGAATATTTCAAAAAATCGTAAATGGAGATTTATCAATCTTTATTAACGCATTAGCAATAGATCAGTCAATCCATTAAAGTTATAATCAAATACAACGTTATTGCTGGTGTTCGTGCAATTTAATTCCAAAGTCTGTATGTCATAAAAACACGATTTTCTATGATTTAACTACAAATTTCGAAATATTTCAATAATTCCTCGATGCATATTGATCAAACTATGCTAACTCATTAGCAATATACTAATCTATCCATTAAATTCATAACCAAAATTTTCGTGTTGCTAGTATACATGCTATTTATTTCCAAAGACTCTATTTTAGAAAATATTATTATGTATGGTCACAAATTTTGAAATATTTCAAAAATTCGTAAATGAACATTTATCAATATTTGTTTACACATTAGCAAAATATTAGCCCATCCATTAAAGTTATAATCAAACACAACGTTATTACTAGTTTTCAAGCAATTTAATTCTAAAGTCAGTATGTCATAAAAACACGATTTTCTATAATTTAACTACAGATTTGGAAATATTTCAATAATTCCTCGATGCATATTGATCAAACTTTGCTAACTCATTAGAAATATACTAATCTATTCATTAAATTCATAATCAAAAATTACCGAGTTCTAATATTCATGCTATTTAATGGCAAAGTCTGTATTTTAGAAAATAGCAATATGTATGGTCACAAATTTGGAAATATTTCAATAAATCGTAAATGGACATTTATCAATCTTTGTTAACGCATTAGCAATATATTAGTCAATCCATTAAAGTTTCAAATACAACGTTATTGCTAGTGTTCGTGCAATTTAATTCCAAAGTCAGTATGTCATAAAAATAGGATTTTCTCTAACTACAAAATTGGAAATATTTCAATAATCCCTTGGTGCATATTGAACAAACTTTGCTAACTCATTAGCAATATACTAATCTATCCACTAAATTCATAACCAAAATTATCGTGTTGCTAGTATACATGCTATTTATTTCCAAAGTCTGTATTTTAGAAAATATTATTATGTATAGTCACAAATTTGGAAATATATCAAAAATCCGTAAATCGACATTTATTAATCTTTGTTAAGGCATTAGCAATATATTAGTCAATCCATAAAAGTTATAATCTAACACAACGTTATTCCTAGTTTTCATGTAATTTAATTCTAAAGTCAGTATGTCATAAAAATACGATTTTCTATGATCTAACCGAAAATTTGTAAATATTTCCATAATCCCTGGAGGCATATTGATTAAATTCTGCTAACGCATTAGCAATATATAAGTCTATCCATTAAATTTATAATTAAACATCACTAAGTTGCTAGTATTCATGCTATTTAATGGCAAAATCTGTATTTTAGAAAATAGTATTATATATGGTCACAAATTTGGAAATATATCAAAAATTCATAAATGGACATTTATTAATCTTTGTTTACACAATCGCAATATAATAGTTGATCCATTAAAGTTATAAGCAAACAAACGTTATTAATAGTTTTCATACAATTAAATTCCAAAGTCAGTATTTCCTAAAATTACGATTTTGTATGTTTAAATCGCAAAATAGTAAATATTTCAAAAATCCCTTGATGGATATTTTTCAAACTTTGCTAATGCATTAGCAATATATTAATATATCATTAAATTCATAATCAAACATTACCGTGTCGTTAGTATTCATGCTATTCAATGCCAAAGTCACAACGTTCATGCTATTTAAAATCAAATTCAGTATGTAAAAAAATACGATTTTGTATGTTTTAGCCGCAAATTTGTAAATATTTCAAAAGTCCCTGAATGGATATTTATCAAACTTTGTAAACTCTTTAGCAATATATTAGTCCATCCATTAAAGTTATAATCAAACGCAACGTGTTACTAGTATTCATGCTATTTAAAACCAAAGTCTTTAAATCATAAAAATATGATTATATATGTTTTAATCGTAAATTTGTAAATATTTCAAAAATCGCTCGATGCATATTTCTCAAACTTTGCTAACGCATTAGCAATATATTAATATATCATTAAATTCATAATAACACATTAACGTATTGTTAGTATTCATGCTATTCAATGTCAAAGTCTGTATTTTAGACAATATTGTTATGTATGACTACAAATTTCTACATAGAACTATTTCAAACTTTTCTAAACGCATTGCATATTGATCTATAGCGCTATTTGCAACTTGCAAGCCACATCTTGTATATTTAGTATGTCATAAAAATACGATTTTGTATGTTTTAACCGCAAATTTGCAAATATTTCAAAAGTTCCTGTATGGATATTTATCAAACTTGACAAGGAATTTTTGAAATATTTGCATATTTGCATATTTGCGATTAAATCATACAAAATCGTATTTTTATAACATACTGAATATACAAGATGTG
Organism: Lordithon lunulatus; assembly: GCA_963942505.1. Taxonomy (NCBI): domain Eukaryota; kingdom Metazoa; phylum Arthropoda; class Insecta; order Coleoptera; family Staphylinidae; genus Lordithon; species Lordithon lunulatus. The sequence goes on along the minus strand of OZ012668.1, from coordinate 56,358,385 downwards.
GCTTGCAAGTTACAAATATCTCTATAGATCAATATGCAATGCATAAAAAAAGACATATACATACGTTAACTTAATTTTCATTTTGTTCGAGATTTCCCAAAACCAGGTGGCCAGGACCCACTTCGGAGCAATCGCAGGGAAAATTATAATTTTCAGTTTATTTTTTTATTGAATTGTATAAAAAAAAAATAGAAAAGTTTGAAATAGTTGTAGAAATTTGTAGTCATACATAATAATATTTTCTAAAATACAGACTTTGGCATTGAATACCATGAATACTAACAATACGTCAACCCTTGACATATACAATCATTCAGTTCTCTGATGTGCCTGGTAAAGAGCCAAAATAAAAATCAATAATTCTAACTTGCATTGTGATTTTAGGTGATGGCTGTAAGGTAGCTGGTTTCCTAACAATATTCGGCAACGTCCTCTCCGTCTACACCCTCGCAGTGATTACAACCGAACGTTGGTACACAATCACCTGGGCAATACACCTCAATAAACGTCTAAAACTCCGCACAGCTGTCCGCGTAATGTTTGCTGGATGGCTCTGTGCAATAAGCATGGCAGCACTTCCACTGCTAGGCGTGAGCAGCTACTCAAAAACCAGCATTTGTCTCCCATTAGAAAATAAAGATAAAGCTGATGCTACATATTTATCAACGCTGCTAGCATTCAACGCAGTTGCATTTGCTTTAATTTGCGTATGCTATGGTAGTATGTACCGTTCGATTCGTGAAGGAGGCAACACATGCTCCATCACCTCAGTCCGTTCAGATCTTACTGTAGCCAAACGTATGGCTCTACTAGTCTTCACCGATTTCGCTTGTTGGGCGCCTATAGCGTTTTTCGGCCTAACCGCCCTTTTAGGGCACCCACTAATCACAGTAACTCAAACTAAAATCCTACTAGTATTCTTCTACCCGCTCAACTCATGCGCGAACCCCTGTTTATACGCGTTGCTCACCCAGCAATACCGAAGAGATTTTTTTATACTAATGGGTCGGTATGGTTTATGTAAAGACCGAGCAGAGCGGCACAGGGGTGCAATTGGAGGCAAACCGCTTCCCTACGGTGCCGGAGGGCAGTATAAACGTAGCACGGGGGACACCCTAAAAACCCACAGTGGTACAGGAACTAATCATCGTGGATCCGTGCTCACTACGATTGTAAGCGTTGAAATTCCGATTACTCGAAATGGATCCAAAAATAGCAGCGCAAGATCACGACTGGACAACCTTAACACCGTCCCTGAATACGCACTCTGTCAACTCAATAATTTTGAGGTGCATGAGGACTACAGACTCACGTCCACTGAGAACCTTTAAGTCTCCTATATTCCAGCATCCAATGTTTATTTTTGTTATTAGTATTACTATGATGTAAATATTATTGTATAAATGTTACCCATTAAAAAAAACAAATATTCTCAATGATTTTTTTCTAAATTATGTTTTATAATTATAACTCATTTTATCAACAGCAAAATGCCAATAAGGTAATTAGCAAACACGTCATCTGGAGGGCAATATATTATGGACTGATGAAAGGACAAAACAACTATGTGCTAATTAGAAATAAGGATAAATATTGGGCTAGAAGTAATGAAGAGAGAGTAAAAGTGTTTGCTGATCATTTGACTAACGTGTTTTACTCCCACACTACTAAAAGACGTCACGGCTCGCCTTAACTTATCTAGAATTAATCTGAGATTATTATATTAACACCCTAACTGGCCATTGCCGGCTAAACAAACACCTACACACGATGGGTCTGGTGGACAGCTCGTTATGTAGAGGGTAAGATGAAGAACTAGAAATAGCAGAGCATGTAATATGCCTCTGCCCAGCGCTAGTAAATGCTAGGCATCTAATACTAGGGGAGTGCAGGCCTAGTATGGCCAGCATTTGCAACTCACCCGCCAGAGTTTTGCAGCTCGCACGCAAAATTGACTGGTGGGAGTGAGTAGGCTTAAAGTAAGGTTTCACAATGGGCCCATTTTGAGGCCTAAGTGTCTGTAGCTATGCTCCAGCCAACTATCCAGAAGTATCCAGAAACAGAAGACGAAAAGAATATTATCACCTCGGTGCTCGATCATCCAATATATTGTTACAAAACCCTAACATAATAACCTCATTGTCTTATAAAAAAAAGTTGACTTCATGCTTTTTACAAAAAAAAATGCTAACAGTATTTTCTATCTATAAATAAAAGCCTACAATGCCGCAGAGTACAGCATTGGTTTATTTACGCGTCACACAAGCATTATTGCGGCCACGTTTTGATTCTGTTTATACGTTTGTTTGTAACTCCTAGTTTGTTGTAATAAATACACTTTCTAGTAAATTATTGACAATTGTATTCTGTGCAATGGCCTACCCTTTCAACAACCAATTCGTCACAAGCTACGGAAGAGCTTAACATTGCCCTGGATTCAGAAAAGAACCCTGATATCCAGTGACAAACTCCTGACTTGGATATCAACCACCTGTCTTTGTTTTGTTAACTAAACTTAACTAGATAACCAGGTATCTAACAATATATAATATAAGTCGACAAAAAAACCTACTTGGTATAGTATAGATGGAAATATTGGAGGTATGCGGTCCTCGAGAGGGCACTAGGGCTATTTACTCTATTTAAGAGATAAAACTAAATTTTGCGGCAAATATATTGATTACAAATCTAGATTTGATATATTTAAACTAAAACTGCATTAATCATTATAAAATACATTTAAATTATTAAAATCTTATTTTTCATCAATAAATATTAAACAAAAATACTCTCACCACAGTCTTCCATCATACATTGACCCATTCAATTTGATACAATCGCACAATATAACAAAAGCCTTGAATTACTCACCGATAATATTGTTTATATTACTATCTTTAGCTTTGAACCGCAAGGTCTTTGGAGCGAACCGTATTATACGCGCGTTTCACAGACAACACGAGTAGGCAACTCGCGCACCGCCCCCAGTCAGCTGATCAATGTCAACACCGAGCAATCGCATACGAAAACAAACGGGGCCGCGACGATAACAATACGATTTCCGCGTTGCAATAGTAAACAACATCGCATGCCCTAAACACGCGCACAAAGCAGTGAATAGTGCCCGTTTAAAGTGCGCAACATGGAAAAACTACGCCCGCTAATCAACACCATCTGTCCAGACAACAAGGAGGCTGCAAAAGACCTATATATCCTCTTCGCAAACCTTCAACAACCCAACAACAATGAACTTCAAGAAATTCTACCTGATGTCTATAAATTAATCAGCGAAGGTTTAATCAAAAAAGATATATTATTTATATCAACAATTAACAATATAAGCATACAACAAGAACTAATTAAATATGAAACCAAACTACCACTAGATGTATCCAACAGCACCTCTTTGTTCACCCAACAACACTACAATAAACACCACTGGTTGCAAACAGTTTTAACAGAAAACTTTGATATCACCCCGTTTGGCAACCAAACAATAAATGATTTAATCATTTTAAAACTAATAAAAGCAACTAATCTTACATCACCCATCAATTTAAAAAACATACGAAACCTTCTTCACCTAATCAAACCGGAACAAGACGAACTAATTACTGCGTATATTAATGAAATAAAACACATTGTAAACACGGTGGATTTTTTAACGAAATCACCCGATTGTAGTAATGAGTTATTTTTTTATATAAATGAACACTCGTTATTGGAAACACTATCAAATAATTTGGATTTTAATTTGTGCGAGTTATGGGATGAAATTTTGAGGCGATTAGAGGTGGATTTTGTTGGGAGAACTAGTTTTATGTATAATATGGAATATGGGGATGCTTATAGTGATGTGGAGAGTTTCATCGGGTTTACCCTAATGCATAATTTGATTAAATGTGTGAAGCTTTGTAAAAGTAATAGTGTGGAAGTTGATATAGCCAGGGTGATTGATTCTACTAAAAATCAGTTATGTGGGCTTCAAAATCGTACGCTACAAGTCGAGTTGATGGAGAATTGTTTCGCGTTGTGTTTTTTGCGTGACGCCAACGGGGTGTTTATTTGCGGGGACATGGAGTTGAGGACTGTGTTGTTGTTTTTGAGGGGTTGTTTTGAGTGTTGTTTGCGGTCTTTTGCTAGAGATTCCGGCGAGTTTGCACGGTTGCAAAGGGTTAATAAATTTGTGAGTGATGCTCTGTGGAGGTTAGAGACTGTTGGTGGCGTTAAAGACTTCAGCGCGACTGGGGCGAGCTTGATGGAATTTATGCTGGCTGAGCCAGAAGGGATGATTCAGTTGTGTTTGAAACGGGGGCAGTTTGAGAAGGCTAGACAAGTTATTCAGGTGAGTTATAAATAATTTGTTTCTATTTTGTGTTTAGAATGTATTTGAAGGAAGATCCGGTTGTAGTGTTGGTCCATAATGCGTGGCATCATTATGGACCAGCACTATTTTTATTATTTATCAGTAATATACATAAAGGTTTCTTTATTTATTTCGAACTTGGAGGGTCGTAACATCGATAGAAATTTATATTGAATTTACTTTAATTTAATTAAGTAAAATTGCGTTAAATTCCTTCAATATAATACCTTCAAAACGGTCGATTTAGTTAAATAGAGTTGTTGCTGTATGGCGTTGACATGGAGTGTCGTTTTCTAATAATCTATTTACAACCCTCGTATATATATATATATATATATATATATATATATATATATATATATATATATTTATATATATATTATGGTGTTAGGATGGTGTCTTCAAAATATTTTTGGCAATACGATCAGCCAGTGATGCTGAGTTACTCCAATACAGTGGGGATAGATTGACTTTGTGCTGACCCTAGAGCCATTTTTCCCAAACACAAGAATGACACTTAGGAGGCACTTCCCAACATTCAACCTCAATCCCCATTTGTGGTGACGGAGTAATAGTTTATTTTGAAATTTAACGAAATAGTACAATCTAACATTGTACTGGTTACGAATGTTATAATAACCTACTCTATATACGTGATATAAGTGTGCGCCCCAACCGGTTACAAAACTAAGGTCCTCCACTCTGAAGGACATCCTGAAACTCACGAAGAAATGTGAGATTACAATAGGACTCGGAGAACGCAACGACAGGGGAGCCTAGTACGATTATGTCTACGCCGCAAATATCTTGTTCAAGTAGCATCCCCGATGTTTATGTACGTGGAAGTCTTGAGCCGATTGTGATGATCGCATAGTAAGAAATCATAGATTTTGCTCTCATAAAAATTCAGCAACTGAAAATTTGTAAAATGAAATACTCTGGCGCTAACGTAACAGTGACCACAATACCGGTGTAAAGTTAAACAATTCCGATAATTCCTGTTAGGTTCGCGCGGCGGTGTCTTTTTTCTCGGTGCATTGTGACTCAACAGGAGTGTGCAAAAAAAATTGTTTTTATCTACAATTGTTTACTCATGTCTTGGTAACCATAAAACAAGAAAAGAACAAATTTAAGTTAATTTTATTAGCTGTTATTGAATAATATTTGCAATAAAATAAATTGCAATTTTTATTAGTACATCTCGCGATTATTCATTTAAACTTTCATATTTTGTTTAGAATTTAACAACAATCATAAAACATATTTTGTTTTGCTTTATATTTACGGGGCTTACTTTTCCGACTATTCCGGCCGCCGCGTGGGCCTTTTTTCTAGGTGCATTGTGACTAAACGAAGTGTGCAAAAAAAATTGTTTATCTCTACAATTGTTTACTCATGTCTTGTTAACCATAAAATAAGAAAATAACAGCTTTAAGTTTATTCTGTTAGCTGTTATTGAATCATATTTGCAATTTAAAAAAAATGCTTTTTGCAAGTACCGACCATAATTATTTTAAGTTTTCATTTGTGTAGAATTTAACAACAATCACCAGACATATTTTTTTATAATGATTAATCAATGGTAAAATATGCTGACATGTGTCACACTTACAATTATACTGCTAATACACCTCACTGGAGCTTTTTGGCCACCAGCTTATCAAATTCACCTGAATGATAGCGCGACTTTCGTTATATCCGACATGTTCGACTCGGATGATTCGGAGGATTTCGCTGAAGACGACTTGGAGATGATAAAGGAGCACCAGGTCACGCATATACCCTTTAATAAAGACAAGTACTTCCGAATACATCAATTGGTAATGCGGAAGAATCGGGAGGTGTCCAAACAAAAGGCCGTAGAGATTGTCAAGAGTAAACCACCGGAAGTACCATATGAATCTGATGAGTATCCAGCATACGGTGGATTTATCAATAATAAGAAGGAGATTGATTTTGTAAGGGTTGTATGATGAGAATGTATGGATGTTGCAATTCTTATTTTATTTTATTTTATTTTATTTTATTCAATGCCTATCTACCGTATTATTGATATAAGGCCCAATTCACACATAAGCGGCGTTGGGCGAGGGCGCGAAAGTGCAGGCGCGACGTCGCACAGGCGATTCTGATGTCCATATGCAGTGAAGGGGTGGACATTGCACCATACGTTTACACAGAGGCGGCGGGGAAGAGTTGTGCCTCTCACCTCGCAGCCACCGCGAAGAGGCTAAGATGCGGCGCCTCGTCACCTAAGTGGGCATTGCCAACACCACCGATAGTAAATATATACAAAGTGTTGGCATTGCACCATATGTTTCTATATAGGGGGCGTGAAAGCGTCGTGCCTTTCGCCGCGCCTTCGCCTCTTCGCCTCTTCGCCTCCTATGTGTGAATTGGGCCTAAGGCTGTTATATACATTGTATATATTTCTCCATTTTTGTCGGTTCATATGCCGGCTGGCAAGAACAACATGGGATAACAGAATGAATGAAGAAGCAGAAAGAAAAAACATAAAATATAAAGAGATTAAACAATTAACACAAGACAGGAAGAAATGATGAAGGAAATATATACACAATGTAGTATATATATATATATATATATATATATATATATATATATATATATATATATATATATATATATATATATATATATAAGAAGGAGTTTCTTATTTTTTGCCTTACGCCGCATACCCAAAAGTTAATCTACATTTCAAGTCAAGTATATATATATATATATATATATATATATCCTCCACCTTCCAGGATGTTATTGTTTAGTTCATCTGCTGTGTTATGTTCGAACTTGTATTTTCAAGTTTGCTATTTTCTTTTCAAATTTTTGAAAATTTTCAAATTTTTACTATATTTGACAATGTAAATTAGACAATATTTGACGATATTTGAGGCTATTTTCTTTTCAACGTATAACTTGTTCTGGCGTCGTCTAACCAAAATGTATTTTCGTTGTTGCCGGTTGTTTATCTCTATAATTATCAAATAAACAACATAGTATAATTTTCAGTATCAAATAAACAACATAGTAATTTTCAGGATAACAAAAACGTGTATTACGCCAATCGAATGGTTAAAATTAGCATCCAGAAACAAACAAAAGCAAACCGACGTGGCAGAGATTTTCCTCATAAACGAAAGGCATATGATTACGACTATAGTGCCTTCAAAAACGACTATGAAGCCCAAATTGTCAAAGCACAAGCGGAGAACAAAGTTGTCAAATACGAAAACGTTTGTGTATAATCTAAGCTGCTTTCGTTTATCGTTTCTAGCTGCCCCGAACTGTTCTCACCGGAGCTACTCATCACGTAACTATAAAGGAATGCACACACAGTTGTCAAAACAGACAATTAATTCTCTTGGATATTGTTATCATTTTCATAATATAATATATATATATATATATATATATATATATATATATATTTCCATAATATAATATTACATACATATTGAAATAATAATAATAATCGCTTATTAGTGTTATCACTTCAAGAAGTTTACACAAGTCAATACAATATTAGAATTAAAACAAAATACAATATTGACAATATTTGATAATATTGTATGACATTTGACAATATTTGACGATATGTGACAATTTTTGACGACATTTGACTATATTGACTATATTTTTATCACTTGAAGAAGTTTACACAAGTCAATACAATATGAGAATTAAAACAAAATACACATTTACACAATAAAAATACGTAAAAACAGGGAAAATATAGATGATCAATCATGAATGCGTTAAGCAACGGGGTAAAATTATGCCTTCCAGGAGCGACTACTACAAATAATTGTACAGCTCCCAAACGATAAACGAAAGCGGCTCTAATTACACTCCTTACAGTTTATATAATTTAAAATTTTGAAGATTACCGAAGGGGTGCCACTGAAAAACAGGATTTTTAACAAAATTAAATTTACAGCGGCCAAAAACTGCACAGCGGAAGAGATGAAAGGAATTGGTAACTTTAAGTTGAATCGCACTGCAAAATTTGATCGAATAATTTGATTTTGATAGGTATTGCTGCTGCTCGTTGTTTTTTTACTGATATGGGTCACAAAAAGGACCCGAAACAGATGACTTCGGTGTTGAAACGATTCGCACGATTTACAATTATATGGTTTGCTATTTATGCGGTTATTGCTGTGCCGTTATGGTGCCAGAAAGGTAAATTAATAATAAAAATAGTCAATTAGAAGAATAACCAAAATTTACATGTTTGCGATTCAAACATTCAAAACTGTATTTTGTACAACATTTGTAATAATCTGAAAACATATATTTTTCAAAAAATAATATGATTAAAAATTAAGTCAGCAATTTTTTGAGGTAGAAGACGTAAATATAACCGGTAAATATGTAAATATTTCAAAAATTCCTTAATTAGTATGTATCTACTAACCATATTAATCAAGGATTTTTTGAAATATTTACATATTTACGGGTTATATTTACGTCTTCTACCTCAAAAGATTGCTGACCTAATTTAATCATATTATTTTTTGAAAAATGTTAGAATCTCAAAGTATTCAACATAAAAGTACCATACATTTGAGTTGTTAGCTAATTTTGTGTAAAGTAAAGCCTTCTGGCTGTGACGACTTACATTTTTGACATTTTTTTAATTTTTGATATTTTTGTCTATATTTGACAATATTGTACATTTGACAATATTTGAGGATAGTGTACTCTATTTGACTATATTTGACTATATTTGACTATATTTGACTATATTTGACTATATTTGACTATATTTGACTATATTTGACTATATTTGACTATATTTGACTATATTTGACTATATTTGACTATATTTGACTATATTTGACTATATTTGAGGATATTTAACGATACTTGACAATATTTGACGATATTTGGCTGCTAGAACGTTATCTTTTAGTTAAATAAAAATATCTGGTGTGGACACCACAAGACTTTTTAAAAAATTTGACAATATTTGACAATATTGTATGACATTTGACAATATTTGAGAAAATTTTACACAATTTGACGATATGTGACAATTTTTGACGACATTTGACTATATTTGACTATATTTTACAATATTTCAAAATATTGTACTATTTTTGACTATATTTGACAATATTTGCATATATTTAACGATACTTTACAATATTTGACGATATTTGGCTGGTAAAGCCTTATCTTTTAGTAAAATAAAAATACTTGGTGTGGACACTATACGACTTTTTGAAATTTTTGACAATATTTGTGAATATTGTACGACATTTGACAATATTTGAGGAAGTTTGACAATATTTGACGACATTTGACGATATAACAATAACTAATATTTGACTATATTTTAGAATATTTCAAAATATTTCACGATATTTGCCAATATTTTGCAATATTGTACTCTATTTGACTATATTTGAAGATATTTAACGATACTTTACAATATTTGACGATTTTTGGCTGCTAGAGCGTTATCTTTTACTTTTAAAATTTTTGACAATATTTGACAATATTGTATGACATTTGCCAATATTTGAGAAAATTTGACAATATTTGACGATATGTGACAATTTTTGACGACATTTGACTATATTTGACTATATTTTACAATATTTCAAAATATTGTACTATATTTGACTATATTTGACAATATTTGCAGATATTTAACGATACTTTGCAATATTTGACGATATTTGGCTGGTAGAGCCTTATCTTTTAGTAAAATAAAAATATCTGGTGTGGACACTATACGACTTTTTGAAATTTTTGACAATATTTGAGAATATTGTACGACATTTGACAATATTTGAGGAAGTTTGACAATATTTGACGACATTTGACGATATAACAATAACTAATATTTGACTATATTTTAGAATATTTCAAAATATTTCACGATATTTGCCAATATTTTGCAATATTGTACTCTATTTGACTATATTTGAAGATATTTAACGATACTTTACAATATTTGACGATTTTTGGCTGCTAGAGCGTTATCTTTTACTTAAATAAAAATATCTGGTGTGAACACCACAAGACTTTTTAAAATTTTTGACAATATTTGACAATATTGTATGACATTTGCCAATATTTGAGAAAATTTGACAATATTTGACGATATGTGACAATTTTTGACGACATTTGACTATATTTGACTATATTTTACAATATTTCAAAATATTGTACTATATTTGACTATATTTGACAATATTTGCAGATATTTAACGATACTTTGCAATATTTGACGATATTTGGCTGGTAGAGCCTTATCTTTTAGTAAAATAAAAATATCTGGTGTGGACACTATAAGACTTTTTGAAATTTTTGACAATATTTGAGAATATTGTACGACATTTGACAATATTTGAGGAAGTTTGACAATATTTGACGACATTTGACGATATAACAATAACTAATATTTGACTATATTTTAGAATATTTCAAAATATTTCACGATATTTGCCAATATTTTGCAATATTGTACTCTATTTGACTATATTTGAAGATATTTAACGATACTTTACAATATTTGACGATTTTTGGCTGCTAGAGCGTTATCTTTTACTTAAATAAAAATATCTGGTGTGAACACCACAAGACTTTTTAAAATTTTTGACAATATTTGACAATATTGTATGACATTTGCCAATATTTGAGAAAATTTGACAATATTTGACGATATGTGACAATTTTTGACGACATTTGACTATATTTGACTATATTTTACAATATTTCAAAATATTGTACTATATTTGACTATATTTGACAATATTTGCAGATATTTAACGATACTTTGCAATATTTGACGATATTTGGCTGGTAGAGCCTTATCTTTTAGTAAAATAAAAATATCTGGTGTGGACACTATAAGACTTTTTGAAATTTTTGACAATATTTGAGAATATTGTACGACATTTGACAATATTTGAGGAAGTTTGACAATATTTGACGACATTTGACGATATAACAATAACTAATATTTGACTATATTTTAGAATATTTCAAAATATTTGACGATATTTGCCAATATTTTGCAATATTGTACTCTATTTGACTATATTTGCCAATATTTTGCAATATTGTACTCTATTTGACTATATTTGACAATATTTGAAGATATTTAACGATACTTTACAATATTTGACGATTTTTGGCTGCTAGATCGTTATCTTTTAGTAAAATAAAAATATCTGGTGTGGACACCACAAGACTTTTTGAAATTTTTGACAATATCTGACAATATTGTATGACATTTGACAATATTTGAGAAAATTTGACAATATTTGACGATATGTGACAATTTTTGACGACATTTGACGATATTTGACTATATTTGACGATATTTGACTATATTTTACAATATTTCAAAATATTGTACTATATTTGACTATATTTGATAATATTTGCAGATATTTAAGGATACTTTACAATATTTTATATATATTTTTACGATATTTGGCTGGTAGAGCCTTATCTTTTAGTAAAATAAAAATATCTGGTGTGGACACTATACGACTTTTTGAAATTTTTGACAATATTTGAGAATATTGTATGACATTGAACAATATTTGAGAAAATTTGACAATATTTGACGAAATGTGACAATTTTTGACGACAGTTGACGATATTTGACTATATTTTACAATATTTCAAAATATTCTACTATATTTGACAATATTTGCAGATATTTAACGATACTTTGCAATACTTGACGATATTTGGCTGGTAGAGCCTTATCTTTTAGTAAAATAAAAATATGTGGTGTGGACACTATACGACTTTTTGAAATTTTGGACAATATTTGAGAATATTGTACGACATTTGACAATATTTGACGATATTTGACTATATTTTATAATATTTCAAAATATTTGATAAATAATATTGTAGGATATTTGACAATATTGTACAATATTTGACGATATTTGACAATTTTTGAGGATATTTGACGATATTTGACAATATTTGACTATATTTTACAATATTTCAAAATATTTGACTATATTTGACTATATTTCACTATATTTGACAATATTTGAAGATATTTAACGATACTTTACAATATTTGACGATATTTGGATGTTAGAGCCTTATCTTTTAGTAAAATAAAAATATCCACACGACTTTTTGAAATTGTTGACAATATTTGACCATATTGTACGACATTTGACAATATTTGAGGAAGTTTGACAATATTTGACGATATTTGACAATATTTGACGACATTTGATGCTATTTGACAATATTTGACTATATTTTACAATATTTGACGATATTTGCCAATATTTTGCAATATTGTACTCTATTTAACTATATTTGACTATATTTGACTATATTTGGCTATATTTGACTATATTTGACTTGTATGAAGATATTTAATGATACTTTGCAATATTTGACGATATTTGGCTGGTAGAGCCTTATGTTTTAGTTAAATAAAAATATCTGGTATGGACACTATACGACTTTTTGAAATTTTTGACAATATTTTACAATATTGTACGACATTTGACCAGATATGACGAAGTTTGACAATATTTGACGAAGTTTGACAATATTTGATGATATTTGACAATATTTGACGACATTTGACGATATTTGACAATATTTGACTATATTTTACAATATTTTACAATATTTCAAAATATTTGACGATATTTGCCAATTGTTTGCAATATTGTACTCTATTTGATTATATTTGACTATATTTGACTATATTTGACTATATTTAACTTGTATGAAGATATTTAATGATACTTTGCAATATTTGACGATATTTGGCTGGTAGAGCCTTATCTTTTAGTAAAATAAAAATATCTGGTGTGGAAACCACACGATTTTTTGAATTTTTTGACAATATTTAACAATATTGTACCACATTTGACAATATTTGAGGAAGTTTGACAATATTTGACAATATTTGACGACATTTGACGATATTTGATAATATTTGACTATATTTTGCAATATTTCAAAATATTTGACGATATTTGCCAATATTTTGTAATATTGTACTCAATTTTACGATATTTGAGAATATTTGAGGATATTTAACGATACTTTACAATATTTAACGATATTTGGCTGCTAGAGAATTATCTTTTAGTAAAAATTTTTGACAATATTTGACAATATTGTACGACATTTGACAATATTTGAGAATATTTGACAATATTCGACGATATTTGACGATATTTAACAATATTTGACGACATTTGACGATATTTGACTATATTCTACAATATTCGAAAATATTTGACGATATTTGACAATATTTTGCAATATTTGATGATATTTGACAACATTTTACGATATTTGACAATATTTAACTATATTTGATGATATTTGAAAATATTTGACGATATTTAACTATATTTGAAGATATTTGACGATATTTGAGAATATGTATGTTATTTTCTCTGTTGAACCGATTTTGCTCAAATTTTCACGGAATCAACTCGGTTTCCCAGCCGATTTGCAATTATGGTCGCGATTCATTCAGTCGTTTTTCCCGGAATTTTGTTCACAGACAAATTCATGTCCACCGCCACACACAGACAGTTTCCAAAAATAGTCTATTTCGACTAGAAAATCATTAAACGAGGAGAAAAATAAAAATTAATTAACATTATTTTTTTTTCGCGAAAACAATATCTTCCTTGAGGTCATTTTAGACAAGACAATTTCTTAGCTCAAAAGTTGTTCAATAAATTAATTCATATATCGTCCTCCCATACCATTTGTCCTTGACAAATAGAACGCGTTACATTTTTCCATTCAATTTAATATTTCAAATAATTTGCTGTGTGATACGAAACAATTTACATTGTCTCGCATCTTGACTAACTTTTGAGTCAAGAAATTGTCTTGTCTAAAACGACCTTTAGATCTACCATCCAATTCAATATTTCAAATAATTTGCTGTATAATACAAGACAATTTAGATTGTCACGCATCTTGACTAACTTTTGAGTCAAGAAATTGTCTTGTCTAAAACCGCAAAGCTGTATTCGGAAAGGAAAGTAATTATATTGAAAATAAACTCATTTAATTTTTTTTTAAAAATCTAATTTAATATTAAGTTGTGCGAATCGTGTATGACATGAGACATGAATGGAAATAATCTAAACATATAACATTTTGAGGTTGGTGCTGCTGCTGCTGCAGATGCAAAGTGTGCAAACCACGTCAAACAATAGCGGAAGTTCAAAAGTTCTTCGTGGACAATCCAGTTGGTGTTTTGCATGACAAGAATGATAAGAAGATAACGTACAAGCCTACAATATACGAAAAGTACGCCCAGCAAAAATTAGAGCGTGCTATAAACCGCCTTTAATTCCTCTCTAGATAATCAAATGTTGTAAACCTTAAGATTAAATAAATGTTCTTTTGAAAATACTACATGATTTAAAAATCAATAATGTATTCATATGTTACGCAAATACTAGCGGTTCTTGTAACTCCCATCCAAGGGTACCACCTGGGCCCTAGTATCATCATTTCACCGAAGTCTGACTGGCCCCTAGCCCAAAGAGTCAGAAATTCAATATGCGTCGGGTTAACGGTATCCAGTACCGTTAATTGCAATAGCGCATGTGCAACACAGTCAAAATTAATCTCAAGTTTAACTTAACCGATGGGTTAGTTAATCCTCAGTTTAACTGACTATTGAACAACCGGCCCTGATATATTATATTAATTCGTTATATTTGATCCGGTAGAAATATTTCTTGATTCTATAACAAGAAATATCTACTGAAATCTATTTCGAAAAATAGAGTAAATATGCTGAACTGGTATCCATTTATTTGCAAAATTGGATGTAAAACAGTTTTAAGAAGCTTTTAATTTATTATATTAATAGTAATTCTCTTATATTTTCAGTTATTCAACTTGCAAGACACCGCCCTCACCAAAAGCATCCTCTTCACCGAGCGCATGAACAACTTACGAGCAAAAATCAAGAAAACTCAAAAAATACGAATGTACTACACGGCTCAAGCAACCAACATAAAAGACATACCAACCTTAATAACCGACTTCAAGAAAACCGAAGAGAATCAGTGGCAACCCCACGACATTTTCGATTTAACCCTAACACTACCATTCACTCAACAAGACACCCAAAACATCCTACAAACAGAATCAATTTCAAACCTACAAGAACACACAGAATTTCAAACGAAAATCATGTCCTTACTAGAAATATCCCCTGAAAAAACAATCCCAGAAATACTAAACGACCCAAAGTATGACCTCAATATAGAAAAATATAACACAAAACAAACCTACTACCAAAACCTCACAAAAACCATGAAAACATTCCAATCACAACTAGCCGTAACAACAGGCGGTAGCCTCAACGCCAAACACCCCTCACATAAAACCTTCATGAAACTCCACGAGCTAATCAAAGACGATACGAAATACCTGCCGCGGGTTTTCAACTACTTAAAATCGCTCGCAAAAATCTGCCACATAGACGGCAACAACGCGGACGTCGTCCGCCCCGGCGCGTTCTTCAATCTGCTCGACACCAGCCGCAGCGAGCTAATCGGCCGCCTGATACACGACCGGAAATTGGATCCGTACGATTTCGAGCAGCTAGCGGCGAGGCTGAAAATCGATTTGCTGTACCACGTCGCGTTCAATTGCATCCCGCAAATACGATTGGACGCGGCCAAGAAGGATAATGTTATCAAGGAGCCGGATAAACTGGTGTTTGCTTACGTGGCCAAGCGTAATTGGTTGCTGGGGTTTTTGGTGGCTGAGATTTTTAAGATTGAAGGTGCTCGCGTTGAGGTTACCGATGGGCAGTTGAAGTATTTTCGGAGGTATTTCGGGCTGGGGCAGTTTGATTTTCTGCAGGAGGTGTTTGATGGCAATCGAATTTTGGCTGGGTTGGATAATGGGCACGCGAGGCGGGTTGTGGGGTATTTGAATCGGAACGTGTTTCATGAAGTGGACTTGCAAGGGGATAGTTTGGAAACTGCTGAGGAAATTTCTGAGGATGATGGGGTCAAGGGGAATTGGAGGTTTTTGTTGGATTTGCTGCATAGTGTGCCGGGGGATCGGAGTGAGTTGGTGGAGGTGCAGGATCGGATTTTGGTGAATTTAGTGAATGATAAGTTTGAGGAGGAGCATTGGAGATACGTTGAGTTTATCAGTGGGGATGGGGTGAGAAGGGATGTGATTTTGGGGGGTTATCATCAGTGGCCCGGGGAGTTTTGTATTGACTTGTTAAAGGGGGAGATATCTAGGGGCTGTGAAGTGGATGAAGAGATGGAGAGGTGTTTGGAGGTGGTGCAGTTTTGTGAAGAGGTAAGATTTATTTGATTTTATTTTTAGATATCAAGTGATTAAAATCCTGTGAACTTCTCCTCCCTTTACTGCTGGAAAATCATATTAACTGATATCCCCATTAGTCCAGTTCGCAAGTATTCTATCTGGACAAAATTTCCAGTTAATGAAATTTTAGGATATTGTTCGGGGTTGGTCTGTTTGAACCTGGGGAAATTTTGGGAGGGGAAAAACCTCGGATTTATAGTTGTTGTTTTTTTAAGTTTTTTGCCTATATCTTCTAAACCATGTTTTTTTTTGAGGAAAATGTTTATATACACAGTTGTAGAGCATTAAATTTCATTCAATTTTCATTGGTCAACGTTATGAGATTTTATATGTATCAGTAGCAACTGACAGATTTTTGGTGCTGCAGTTTATAATTATTAGCTTTAATTGGAGTTATTGGGCAGAGGATGAGACGATTTATTTGTGGTTTCCATAAATTGTTAATCTTCAGTTTCAATTATAAACTTTTCTTATTGTAGATTTATGTATATTATTGTATTTAAAACAAATTTCTAGGTTCGAACCGTAAATAATTTTGATACATGGCACACGGTTCACACAACATGCTTGAATGACAAAGAAACCATTATCAAAAAATTATTATCAACCCCAAAGGTAAAGCTTAATCACATTTATGTACCCAATAAAACTCAAATTGAGTATACCCACAGGTGCACCTATTACTAAAATTCGCAACATTATACGACGCTGAACAAACCCTACGTGAACACATAACGTTCGAGTATATAGAATCGATTTTCTTGGCGAAAGAATCGCAGGACGCCATAGATGAACTACTCTCTAAAATAGGCGACACTCAAACCATATGTCTTCAGCTACTAAAAACCCTTAAAAACATTGAACAGCTGGAGTTCATATTGGAACACATAGCTGAAAAAGGCGAGCAACTAAACTACATTAAAAACGTTAAAATTGGCATCGCGATCCTCAAGTGCTTTAGTGCGAACGAACGTGAGCAACTTTGGTGCTTGGTGGATGAACCTCTTAATATCCTAGAGATGCTCATAATGAACACAAAGCTGGACAAGCTCGGGCGCATCCTGGAAGTTCTAAAACCTGACTTAGCGAACTGCGAGTTTTACGATCGTGATATTTCAATTGAGAATATTGATGAGATGCTACGCAAGTACGCTGAGAAAAGTTTGGAGTTTAGGGTGATAATGCAACCACATCCCAATCTCCTCAAAGGTTCTGAGAATAAATTAATGCAATCATTGGACTCGATTTATGGGCCAGATCGGATTATGTTTGTAATGCCTGATAGTGTGCCCGATAAAACTGAATGGGTTCCGAATAATGAGGTAAAATTATTACAAAAATCAGAGAAATATTGTGGGTAACTTATGTGTTTTGTAGGTGCTTGAATGTATGTGCTGTCAGAACACAACTTTTTCGATGTTTAATCGTAGGCACCATTGTAGACGGTGTGGCAGAGTTGTTTGTTTTAATTGTTCGACGAGAAGAATGAAGGTAAGATACTGTTTTGTCATTATTACATATAAATAATTAGGTATTGAAATGTTGAGGTGTCTAGTATGTACTATTAATTACAAATCGATAGATTTGTCGCTACATATATCTTTTGATCTATATTTCTCTCTTAATCACACTCAAAAACCCGTTAAGCGCAACAGACAACTGTAATATTACCTACTAGGTTGCACTTAACGGGAAGGAGTATTGCTCCCTAAAGAATAAAATGAGGATATAACTGTAATATGATTAGATAATATTATACACCTGAGGTACAGTAAAAAAGACCTTTATTAGGCAAATCCATCACCACAATACAACTCATCGTAATATCATCAAATGGTAAATTTAATATGAAAATCAGTAGCAACTGACATAGATTTTTGAACTGCAGTTTATAATTTTTAGCATTAATTGGAGTTGTTGGGCCGAGGAAGAGGCGATTTATTTTGGGTTTCCATAAGGCAAATTGTTAAATCTATCTTCAGTTTCAATTATAAACTTCAAATATATTATTTATATGATATAACTGTAATATGATTGGATAATGTTAATAGCTTTCGTTTATCGTCCAGGAGCTATTTTTCAGCTACTCTCAGCTGGCTTAGAACAGCCCGAGCTATAAACGAAAGCGCCTTTAGTAGAAGAAAGCGTCTAAATTGTTCATTTATATATTTCCATGCATAAATACCACTCATATGTAATATACAAACAAAAATCTATATAAATAATTTAGGTAAAAACATACGATGATATCCTTGTACGTGTATGTATCGACTGTTACGACCAATCGCACGCTGATGGCAATATGTCGAATGCTAGCGATAACCACTCAACAGTTTCCATCATTTACGATTACTGGCTGTTCACGGATAATCCAAAGCATAACAAAATTCTGCGACAGGAATTTTCATATGAGCACGCGCCTAGTGTTTCGCTATTTTTATCCATTATGAAGCTGCACACGAAGAATATCAATTACCCTAAGTAAGCTACAAGTAACTGTTGGATCATATTCTACTAAAGTGCATTATCTATAGATTTCTGCTAGACCAGTGCGATAACTTACTACGTTATTTGCAACCTATTGCTCCAAATGGACCTCAGGAGATTGATTATCCACTAGTTATAAAAATGTTAAAGTAAGTAATCTCTAATTCTAAACAAAATAGAGATGAAGCTACTAGTAGTATGTTTAGTTTCAAACTGTAGTAGTTAATAATCAAAAATCATTAGATCGTTGGCAATTGCTGCGAAAATGTTGTCGTCTGAATGCCATCAACAATGGGGCACATCTCAAGCAGACCGGATTCTATCACAAGCAGATCTATTGAGTCTGTTAGTAGAACGCGGGTGCCTTAATCTACTGCCAGCTACGAATAACGGCGCGCCTTATGTAGACGCATCCGTTCTTAGGCGATTGCGAGATAAATTGTTAGAAAAAGAGCAGTGGAATTTCGCTTTGGACGTTTCAACGAAAGCTGGACTAGATAATTCAGGTAAAATAATTTACTGTGATATAAAATTTATTTCATCCTGTGAACCTTTTTTTTACTTTAACGTACGGTAAAGTAAGGTAAGTATAGGCGCTTTCGTTTAGCATGGTTTAGCATTACTAGTCGCCCCCGTGGCGTGCAGTATCGCTCAGGTTTTGCGGTCATGCGACGCCGGTTGTAAAGTCCTGGTTTCCTAGCAAGCGGTATCGATAAATACGGCCGTTTTTGACGTCATTTACACATTACAAGATACGTTTTAAGTAAATGTAATTGAATAACTCACCAGATTCCAGTGTAATTCATGACATTTTCTCAATACTTTGAAGTATACTGCTCTCTGGATTACCAGATTTATTTAAATAAACATAAAAGAAATGTGTGAAGTCAAAATGACGTGAAATACGGCCGCTTTTGTCGACACCGCTGCCTAGGAAACCAAGGTTTAAGAGGCGAGGTAGAATTGTGCGCATCGGAAGCGGCAAATATAACAAGAGACAATAAGCCCGGAGTCATAAACGAAAACAGCTTATGCATGAAGTACTATAACCGTGCAATTATTGTTGTAGGTGTATTTGCCGCGTGGGGTAAAAGCTGTTTAAAAGCAGGCTGCTTACAACTAGCTCGTGAGAAATTTCAACGCTGTTTGGACAAAACCGTCCCTTACGATCTATCAGAATATTCTCAATCAACTGAATTGGATGACAGCTATGATGGCGTGCGTAGACGCCGCTACTCCTCAAAACTCTCAACAGCATCCGATTCCAAACCCCAAAAAAGCCCTGCGTTGCTCAACCAAATCATACAAATACTAGAAGCGCAAACTATAAAATTCGATGCGGCTACAAAAAAAGATTTATACCTAAAACGTCCGCTACATTCCTCGCTTAGCAGTTTGAAAACGGATGGTTTTAACGATCCTGCTGTTTGTATCAGAACTAAATTGAAGAATTTAAAGGCTATAGCAGCAGGGAATTACGATGGTGAGGAGGTGCCTACCAGTCGGTTAGAGCCAGTTTTTTTTCACGAGTGTGTTTATTATCTTGGAAAGTATGGAAGCCATTTGGGGTTGCTGCAGTTTTATTTGAAACACGATTGTTTGCACGATGCGCTACATTATGTTGTTGATAACAAGGTCAGTGGGGATGTTTTTGTGGAGGTGTATTTGATGTGTTTGAAGGACGGGAAGGTGGATGTCCTGCAGGATGGGATGACCGGTATGGATACTACGCTGGATATTTGGAAGGTATGTGTTAACAATAGAGCTGCCAGAGTTGACGACTTTTCACATTTGTTGGGTCCTGCGAGTGCTCTTTTGTCGGTAATTTTTTTGAATTCGCAACTTTTTGTATACAATTACTATCAGTAATATGTGTTATTTTATGTTTTTAAGTGTTTTTTTATGCTTAACAAATTCTTGAAACAGAATCATTTATAAACAAAAAAAACATTAATTATACAACTAACCCCCTAGTGGTTATATACAACTAACCCCCTAAGAGGAAAGTTAAACGCCATCTGGCGGCACCACATCAATTAGCAATGCATAGAGGGCACTACCTGGTGATCCTGATGGCATGACCATGTTGGCGGTTATTACCATATGGATTATATGATATTGCTAATTGATGTGGTGCCGCCAGATGGCTTTAACTTTCCTCCTAGGGCGTTAGTTGTATATAAACACTCGAGATATTGTGTGAATTCATCCTCATTAGCTAAGCTACACTGATGAGATCTAATAAAATCGAAATCTAGATACGTAGATTGCTAAGAGGTGGATTCACACTTATAAATGTTTTTAAAAAAACATTTTCCAAAAATTTCAACTAAATTAGTCATGAAATGTAAAGAAAAATCAAAACTAGCAATTCAAAATTGCGATTTCCTTTAAGGTCGTTTTAGACAAGACAATTTCTTGAATAAAAATGTGTTCAAGAAATTAAATAATATATTGACCAAGAAATTATCTTGATTACTTGATTAATCTATATGAAACGAAACAATTTCTGGAAACAGACTAGGTCTGCGATTGTGCAGTTCTGCATAAAATTTGTAATAGAAGAATAGAAAGTATTTTATTTTTCATTTATTCTACACTATAATTCAATATTTCAAACAATTTGCTGTATGACACTAGACAATTTAAATGGACTCATATCTTGACTAACTTTTGGTTCAAGAAAATTGTCTTGTCTAAAACGAGCTTTACAGCAGTGCTATATTCGCAAAGTAAAATAAATGGCAGGTTGGTTAGCTTTAAAACATTAACTAGCTTTTATATATAAGGATAATATATTTATATATACAATATGCCTGCAGATTACTACCCGGGTGGGAAAGACTTTTAGTTTTATTTTTTCTAGAAACATTTATTACGAATGACTTCAAAAAAAAAAACTCTTCCCATCCGGAGACACACTGTATATTAATGATATTTGTGTTCACATAGGATTATTTGAGATTCATATGTAGTCATTTAGAAAAACAATCGCTTCTAAACTCCCTCTACCAGCTACAATTATTCATGGGCGATTTTGTGAGGGCTGCTATGACGTGTATTAGATTTTACAAGTACAATGTCACGTCATATGAAGAACTAAAGTCAAATATTCACTTCTTACACCACGCGGAAACACATCTGCAGCAAGAACTAGAGCAGCAGCAATGGGTAGAAGTGAACACAGGTGAGTAATATTACTTTTGAGACTTGAAACTGTATTTAAAAGACAATAATGGATTGTATATAAGTGTGAATCCACCCCTTAGCAATCTACATATCTAGATTTCGATCTTATTACATCTCATCAGTGTAGTTTAGCTAGTAAGGGTTAATTCACACAATATCTCGAGTTGTAATATACAAAAATGATACAACTAACCCTCTAGGAGGAAAGTTAACCGCCATCTAGCGGCACCACATCAATTAGCAATGCACACCCATATGGTAATAATCGTCAACATGCTCATGTCATCAGGATCACCGGGTAGTGCCCTCTAGTTGTATCATATTGTATCATATTTTATCATATTGTATCATATTGTATCATATTGTATCATATTGTATCATATTGTATCATATTGTATCATATTGTATCATATTGTATCATATTGTATCATATTGTATCATATTGTATCATATTGTATCATATTTGTATATAACCACTCGAGATATTGTGTGAATTCACCCTCACAAGCTGATATACACTGATGAGATCTAATAATATCGAAATCTAGATATGTAAATTGCTAAGAGGTGGATTCACGCTTATATATGTTGGACAGATGTAGTTTTTAATTGATGGAACTCATCAAAAATTGATTTTACATTTATAGTGAGCGATATAAACGCAGCTTCTAACCACGGTTTTGAGGAAAAACAACTGACCAACCCATCGCTAGTTATGAAAATTGATTCGAAAAATATTAACAACCATATTAGCACCATTAAGAGGCAGATTGAGGTGACACTGTTCTTGGCTGAGCAGGAGAATAAACTTGGTTATGGAATCGATTTGGCGGCAAGTATAGCTGGAAATGAAGGTATTTACTATTTATTTTACCAACCAAACTATGCCCGTCCACTATTTCAAACGACTTGAACTATGCACTACACTATTATCCGTTATTTTCTTTGATTAAATTCATGTCATTTATTAATTTAAGACTAATTAAAAAAATATATGTGGAAAATAATGTAATGCATAGTTCAAGTCGTTTGAAATAGTGGACGGGCATAGTTTGGTTGGTAGGGGCCACCCGCCCACCCCACCTTTGTTCGCATAGTTTTTCCATAGGATAACACTCTTCTTGGAATAGTTTAAACAATATAAAACATTTATATCTAATGAAAAAACTATGCGAGCGAAGGTGGGGTGGGCGGGTGATCCCTACCAACCAAACTATGCCCGTCCACTATTTCAAATGGCTTGAACTATGCATTACATTATTTTCCACATATATATTTTTAATTAGTCTTTAATTAATAAATGACATGAATTTAATCAAAGAAAATAACGGATAATAGTGTAGTGCATAGTTCAAGTCGTTCCTACCAACCAAACTATGCCCGTCCACTATTTCAAACGACTTGAACTATCCACTACACTATTTTCCGTTATTTTCTTTGATTAAATTAATGTCATTTATTAATTTAAGACTAATTAAAAATATATATGTGGAAAATAATGTAATGCATAGTTCAAGCCATTTGAAATAGTGGACGGGCATAGTTTGGTTGGTAAGACCCGCCCGCCCACCCCACCTTTGTTCGCATAGTTTTTCCATAGGATAACACTCTTCTTGGAATAGTTTAAGCAATATAAAACATCTATATCCAATGAAAAAACTATGCGAGCGAAGGTGGGGTGGGCGGGTGGTCCCTACCAACCAAACTATGCCCGTCCACTATTTCAAATGGCTTGAACTATGCATTACATTATTTTCCATATATATATTTTTAATTAGTCTTAAATTAATAAATGACATGAATTTAATCAAAGAAAATAACGGATAATAGTGTAGTGCATAGTTCAAGTCGTTCCTACCAACCAAACTATGCCCGTCAACTATTTCAAACGACTTGAACTATCCACTACACTATTTTCCGTTATTTTCTTTGATTAAATTAATGTCATTTATTAATTTAAGACTAATTAAAAATATATATGTGGAAAATAATGTAATGCATAGTTCAAGCCATTTGAAATAGTGGACGGGCATAGTTTGGTTGGTAAGGGCCGCCCGCCCACCCCACCTTTGTTCGCATAGTTTTTCCATAGGATAACACTCTTCTTGGAATAGTTTAAGCAATATAAAACATCTATATCTAATGAAAAAACTATGCGAGCGAAGGTGGGGTGGGCGGGTGGCCCCTACCAACCAAACTATGCTCGTCCACTATTTCAAACGACTTGAACTATGCACTACACTATTATCCGTAATTTTCTTTGATTAAATTCATGTCATTTATTAATTTAAGACTAATTAAAAAGAAATATGTGAAAAATAATGTAATGCATAGTTCAAGTCGTTTGAAATAGTGGACGGGCATAGTTTGGTTGGTAGGGGCCACCCGCCCACCCCACCTTTGTTCGCATAGTTTTTCCATAGGATAACACTCTTCTTGGAATAGTTTAAACAATATAAAACATTTATACCCAATGTAAAAACTATGCGAGCGAAGGTGGGGTGGGCGGGTGGCCCCTACCAACCAAACTATGCCCGTCCACTATATCAAACAACTTGAACTATGCACTACATTGTTTCTCACAATTATTTTAATCTTTGATGAGCATCAGAGTTCCTTGCTTTCAGTCCCTTGTGCCGTTTTAGCTCTAATTTGATTATCTAGCACAGTTTTTGTCAAACTTTTTTGTCCGCAACCCCCTTTTGCGCTTAAAAAACTCCTTGAGGAGGACCCCTTGAAGAATGGATATGTGTAGAAAAATATCCCGAATATTCTATAATCCATTTTTCTGCGACTGGTTTCCAAAAACATTAAACATTTTTGTTGTAGAAAATAAGGAGACAAATTTACGAATTTACTAATTTGATTATCTAGAACAGTTTTTGTAAAACTTTTAAGTCCGCGACCCCCTTTTATGCTTAAAAAAACTAGAGAGGAACCCTTGAAGAATGGATATGTGTAGAAAAATATCCCGAATATTCTATAATCCATTTTTCTGCGACCGGTTTCCAAAAACATTAAACATTTTTGTTATAGAAAATAAGGAGACAAATTTACGAACACAAATCCTTACGCTTTTCGACACGCATCAGGAGAAAATTCTATTAGCAGTGCTTCTGATAATTTATGGTGAAAATATCGAAGACGGATTCCGATTAGCGCAACAGTAAGTCACAACCAGTAGGCAAAATCAATCGAATTGTAATCTAGTTTAACCGAGTATTGAACAACTTGCTCTAACACGCATAGTCTTTTAGTAAATGAAATGTGTGACAATGATATAAAGTTTTACAATTAAATTTGAGTATATCTTTAATTTATAAATGTACTTATTTCAATCAAATAAAATAGTTGTAAAAAAATATAATACGCTGATACTCAGGTTAATCATATCAGCGTATTATATTTTTTAATAACTATTTTATTTGATTGCAATAAGTACATTTATAAATTAAAGATAAATATATCCGGCTTCTTGTAATAACATAAACGTAACCAAAAGTTCATATTCCTGCTCTCCATCTTAGCGTTCCGCCATTTAGCGACTATCTTGAATCGCGAAGCAATGAGTGAATACTGCGCGCTCCCAATAGCCATGCGTACTCATGCGTCCGTATTACACTGCACAAGCCACTTTAAATATTTTTATGCAGTTGAAGATATTGATGAAACTACTGAGACTGATTTCTTTCTTTTAAACCTACAATAACAACGATTGCAAACACAGAACTTTGAGACAAAGCTTATCACAAAGGGATTGCGAAATCAATGCTGTTGATATTACTGCTCTGTTTAAACCGGGTTCTTGAAATTCGCCCATTCGCCTTTGCTTGGCCAATAAGAAGAACACAACGGAAAGATCACACGTTTTTATTTCTCAATTTCTTCGTCGCGCGTGGTATAGGCTGGGATGATTTCACTTTTTGTTTGGCTGATGCAAGAACGATGGCGGAAAATCGGAGAGCTGGAATATGGGCTTAAACATAAAAAGGCACCTTATACGGTCAATAATACTGACAGTATCCTAAAATATAGACAGTATTACTGATCGTGTAAGGATGGGTATTGATGGAATTAACAGAATACTGACGTTAATCCGGATAATTTGTAATCCAAGCAAAAGCCAAAATTATTATTATTAATAGCTCAGACTAATAAATAATAATAATATTTATTTATTAGACAGACCCCTGTATTCGCCACCAACGTTCTATAAATCTATCAATAAGGCACCTTACACGGTCAATAATACTGTCAATCCTAGTACTGTCAGTATTTACTTCAATCATCCTTTTATACTTACCATATAATCAATTATCCGGATAAAAATCAGTATTCACTTCATTACACCATTACTATACCTTGCACGATAAGTAATACTGGCAATATTTTAGAATAATGAACATTTTAAACATATTATCGTACAGTAATATTGTCAATATTCTAAAATATTGACAGTAATATTGATCGTGTAAGGTGCCTTAATAGCTATTGAACCCATAAGTACTCGTTGTTATAGCAACAATAAATTATCTAGTGGATGCAGTTACTTTAGATTCGCTCTATTGGAAACACTGAAAAATTATAGAAAATGTGCCATCAAAGCTCCAATCACAAGTGCTATTCAAGGTGTTGACATTTATTTTAGACATTTCTGTCATAATGACATTTTCAATTTATACATTCAATAACTTATGAGACCTATAAAGTTTATGGGACGTTGGTGAACACATGGGTGAGATTCATATACATATACAATTGTATAATTAATACTGCACTTGCCGATGCTCGATCTGGGACAGTATTGAAGAAATAACGGACAATATGAAATTACAGTGTTAGGTTGATAAATATTGATGGCAGATTGAAACAAATACTGACGGTACTAGGATTGACAGTATTATTGACCGTGTAAGGTGCCTTAAAGACAAAACGTGTAATATATCGCACTGTGAGATGAAAAATGGCGTAACTTCCAAGAACAGTTTTTGAGATAAATGTATTTTAAAGATTGTTGTAAATTTACCATTGAGTATTGTGTTATCTAAACAAAATAATAATAATTTGGTTTGCTATATACGCAAAAAAGTATTAAAGAAGCGTTTAAAAAATACATAAGAATCAATCAGAAATCAATGAATCAATTGTCACAGTGCGATATATGTGTGGATTCGCCTCTTAGTTATCTAGATTTCGATCTTGTTAGATCTCATCAGTGTAGCTCAGCTAGTGAATTAAGAGATTCACATACATTTTTCAAGATTGGCTTTGTGCTGATGTCTCGAACACTCTTTAGTAATATTATACTCGGTGACTTTGATTATATCAGTATCATCAGGATCACCTAGTATAATATCCATCAACATACTGCTGCTATCAAATATATATATTTTGTTCAGGATTCTCCATGACTTCAAATTGAAGCCCATCAAGGTGTATTGCCAGACAGGCAGACAACTCGCGAAAGAAGGTCGCTACAGCAGCATAGCGCAGCTAGTAAGCTGCATCCGTACAACTGGAGTTAACGATGTGGCAGTAACCGATATGTGTGATGAAATGTTAACTCTAGCTGTACGTACTTTAAGCACTAATGGGGCACCCGGCGCCCAATTGGAGACTTTAATCAAACTAATCACCGACAGGTCAATGAAGGTGAGAATCTTAAACTTATTACATGCAAAAGTTTTAAATTTAATTAAAGGTCGTTTTAGACAAGACAATTTCCTGGCTAAAAAGTTGTTGAAGACATGAATTAATATATCCTCCTCCCACACAATTTGTCCTTGGCAAATAGAACGCGTTATATTTTTCCATTCGATCTACCATCCAATATTTCAAATAATTTGCTGTATGATACGAGACAATTTAGATTGTCTCGCATCTTGACTTAAAGGTCGTTTTAGACAAGACAATTTCTTGACTCAAAAGTTAGTCAAGATACGAGACAATCTAAATTACAGCAAATTATTTGAAATATTCAATTGGATGGTAGATCGAATGGAAAAATATACCGCGTTCTATTTGTCAAGGACAAATTGTATGGGAGGAGGATATATGAATTCATTTCTTGAACAACTTTTGAGCTAAGAAATTGTCTTGTCTAAAACGACCTTAACTTGTGAGTCAAGAAATTGTCTTGTCTAACACGACCTTTATTTATATAAACGTAACAGTAATGTATGGGCAGTAAGTAAGGCATCGGACTCATGGGTTCAAGATCGTGGGTTCAAACCTCACAAAGCGAAATACTTTTCAGCTTGCACGCACCCTGAACTACCCAAGCCAACTGCCAGCGTAGGGTTTTAGCTGTGAAACCCTACGCTGGCAAAACTTGTTTCGTAACTTTTGGTATATACTTTACAATTTGTTTTGCAAATTAACTACGTCGTAGAGAGTTATTTATGGATCTAACTTGTTTTTCAGATATCTATTTATATAGAGACCAAACAACTCAAGAGTGCTTATCTATTGGCTGCTCGGCACAGTCGATACGGCGATATCAGACGTATTCTGCGGGAGGCAGAGCTGATCAACAAACCAGACATCAAGAGGTTGTGCCAGAAGCTACTCCACGGTCATTCCCATGGTCATAGTTAATATATTTAAATGAAATTACAATTGTTTTGTTAGTACTATGTAATTTATAACTGTTAGCAATTAGTTTAAAGCATATTTGTAGTAAATCTCTTTCTTTGTACCCGTTCTATATTCGGCTGTGAAATAAATACGTATTATTTTTATGGTAAACATTATGTTTTATATTCCCAAAGGTTTTGAGCAATGTAATTGCGTCTAAAGAAAGGGGTGGATTAAAAGCTGAGAGTAATAGGAAGGAAGTCTAGAAACTGAGGTCAGGGAGAGTATGAGGAATTTTGAGTGACAAAAAAGGCAGGTGAGAATGACTGAGAGCTCGCCCAACCCTGTTTATATGAGTGCCTTTCGTTTATCACTCTACGCAGGTACGGGCTTATTGTTTCTTGTGCTATTTTCCGTTTCCGATGCGCATAATTCTACCTCGGCCCTTACAACCGGCGGCGCACGACCGCAAGACCTGAGCGATACTGCACGCCACAGGGGCGACTAGCAATGATAAACCATGCTAAACCACAGAGCATTATATTATATATTATTATATTATATGTGCTAAACGAAAGCGCCTCTAGTGTTTAGAGGCGCATTCTGACCATTGGGGAGTGAAGGTACAAATCTCATCGCGGGCGAATATTCGCGAATCATCATTTTTTAGACGTTTTGTGTTAAGTGAAGGTAAATACTCATCTATGTGAGCGATACTGCACGCCACGGGAGCGAGTAGCAATAGTAAACCCTAGATAAATGATGTGATAAACCTAACTGCCTGCTGGGAAAACCATAACATTACATACTTTTCTTATCAACTTGAAACTATATACGCCATCTTTGGTTTCATAGCCTAACTATTCCAGTTCATTTATTGTAGAATATTAAAATTACAGTTCCATACTTCATAATTAGTAGATTTCTACCAATTATTGTAGAGGGCACTCGTATCGTGCTGTCACTTGCTAACCTCACCGGATTGGTCAGTTTTCAAACAAATTTCTATACCGACTGTTTTATTAACGTACATTTACTCGCCCGTGCTTCCTTTACCACGAAAACCCCAAAAAAATGGCGCAAAACGTGAACCCATACTACGAGCAACAATCCAGCGCCGTAAAGCATAACGACGACAGCAAAAAATTCTCCTCGGACAACCACGCAGTCACGAAAAGGTACATCCACACAAACTAACCTAACTTACCCCCCCAAAACGCAAACAAACTCACCATTTGCATCTCCACAGGCTACACAAGGAGCTAATGACGCTGATGATGTCCCAGGACAAAACCATTTCAGCATTCCCCGAGGGCGAGAACCTGTTCAAGTGGATCGGCACAATCTCGGGCCCGGTGGACACCGTATACGAAACACAAAAGTACAAGCTGAGCCTTCAGTTCCCCAACTCGTACCCCTACACAGCTCCCGTCGTCAAATTCGTAACAGCCTGCTTCCACCCCAATGTGGACACTGCAGGCAACATCTGTCTGGACATCCTGAAAGACAAATGGTCAGCATTATATGATGTACGAACCATCCTACTCTCCATTCAAGCCCTACTAGCTGAACCCAACATTGATAGCCCTCTAAATGCTCTAGCTGCCGAGCTTTGGAGGACACCTGATGAGTACAGAAAACATGTCAATGAAATTTATAAAGAAGCTTAGTTTAGTAACGTAGTCTAATTTAGGTTATATTTTTAATTATATATATATTTTTAATTTAAATTAATGTTGTGACAAAAGCACTACTAATTGTGAAATCTTTGGTATACCTATATGATAATTGAACTGACTGTAAAAACAAATATATTCAAATTTATTATCGAGGTTGTTTAAAACAAAAAATTGTGTTGTATGTATTTTTTTTTTCAGTGAAATATTTGTGTATAAAATAATAGTCTGCTAATAAAATATGAAATTTTTAATAGTTATAGTCATTATTTAGTTTATATATTGTTCTTTAATTTGTTGCAGATTTTACTATAAGGGATTATTTGAGATTGCTTGAAATGAAGCCAGTTGAAAGTTAGGATCAAGTGACCTAAGACAATAAAAATTAACCAATTGTGACAGGCACTTTACATGATCAATATTTTAGAATAAGGACTTTATTACTGTACGATAAGATGTTCATGATTCTAAAATATTGCCAGTATTACTGACCAAATAAGGTATAGTAATGATGGAATCAAGAATACTGACATTTATCTGGATAATTGATTACTTGACAAATATAAGATTCAAGCAAATACTGACAGTACTAGCATTGATTGAAGTATAAATAATTCAATCAACAGTACTAGGACTGACAGTATTATTGGCTGTTTAAGGTACCTTATAAAGGCACCCTACACGATCAATATTACTGTCAATATTTTAGAATAATGACAGTAGTACTGTACAATAAAATATTTAATATGTTCATTGTTCTAAAATATTGCCACTATTACACATCATGTAAGGTATAGTAAAGATGGAATGAAGAGACTACTGATGTTTATCCGGATAATAGATTACTTGATAAATATAAAAGAAGGATTGAAGAAAATATTGACAGTATTATTGACCATGTAGGGTGCCTTTAAAAGGCACCTTACACGGTCAATAATACTGTCAATATTTGCTTCAATCCTCTTTTTATATTTATCAAGTAATCAACTATCTGGATAAGGATCAGTATTCTCTTCATTACATCATTACTATACTTTACACGATGAGTAATACTGGCAATATTTTAGAATAATGAACATATTAAATATTTTATCAATCAGTAATACTGTCATTATTCTAAAATATTGACAGTAATATTGATCGTGTAAGGTGCCTTTAAGAGAAGTAATAATTGTCATAATTCATCCTTGAAAATTGCAAATTATGATCTAGTAACCCTGAATAAACACTAGAAATGCACCAATTGTCCCCTTTCAACCAATAAATTCAACAGTTATCATTTAACCATGAACAAGGATTGTGGAAGCAGAAAAATCCCTACAAGGGACATAATGCCAGGGTAGTTAGATAGGGAATTAGATAGTACATATCTTAATAAACAGTGTATGAGAGTAAGGCCATAGGCCCCGTTTATGATGACACTATCTGAGGTATCTAAACAAAAAGCATTTAAAAAATTATTTTCAATGCTTACATATTTCACCCTCTGTCTCTTTCAAGTAATTCATAAAAAAGTGTATATTAAAAACATCATTTAAAAATAAAAGTGCGTTAAAAGCCGTTGTTACAGAGAATAATGTACAAGTAAGTGGTGGTTAATAAATTAATTTACGCCGAAATCTATTTTAAATTTGTAGCTAGATAATAAAAGTTTCACTCCGAGGGATTTTGTATGACAATCAGAATGAAGTCCTTGTCGGGCGCCACCATGATCTCGTGCTTCTTGGACCGGATCCTCAGGAACGTCAGGTCGTTGGAGGGATCCAGGTCGCGGACAACGCTGCGCGCCTTATCGGCCAGCGCGCTTATTAGACCAGCATACTGTACTGTCGTACTATTATCAAGAGTCGTCTTTATTGGAATGCCTAAAAATAAAGTAAAACAAGAATGCCTAACTATTTTTTTTAATCTACACTATGTTGAGTGTACTTCCGGTCAACCAAAACCCGTCTTGTTTGTGCTCAAGTATTACAAATTTGGATTTAAAATTTATGTACAGGCATAGTCAATGGACATGGTTTGGTTGGACTTGAACCCTCTAGCCGAACCTTGCTATATACACATAGTTTTCTTGATACTGTAGCTTTCTGCTGAAAATAATCCTAAGAAACTTGAAACCAGAAAAAATGAGCACAATAATAATATTTCCAAAGCCATGTTTGTGATGGAAGCGCTGATGGTGTTGATGATTGTGATGGAAGTGCTGATGGTGTTGATCATTGTGAAGCAAGTTATACAGATCATTATGGTGAAGAATATCATGATAAGAGTGATATTGATGAAAGTGTTAGTAATGACAGTGTTGGTGATAAAGCTGTAGTGATGATAGTAATGCATACAATAGTGATGAGAGTTATAGTGGTGGAGCACATCACAAATCTCAACACTTCAAAAGGATATATGTAGATTTTAGTAATGCATACAATAGTGATGAGAGTTATAGTGGTGGAGCACATCACAAATCTTAACACTTCAAAAGGATATATATATATATAGATTTTAAAGAAAATAATGTTAAATAAAGTCATCTCTAATATTATAATTATTTGGGAATAGTATATTTCAGGGGATGTCAATGAATTATTTATTACTAGTATTAGTTACCAGTTAATATTAAAAATTGAGATACCTTCTGCATTGACTACTATAGTGCCCACTACTCCTTTGTGCGACTGGATGCGCTTCATTGTTTCTTCAATTTCATTAGACTGAAAAATAAAAATATTTTACATGATCAATAATTAATTATTTCTTATTTTATTTCAACTTAAAGCCACCATAACATATTCAAACTAAATATGATTTTAAACCAGGTTTCAGGGGTCAGTAAAATTGACTGGTGGGACAAGTCAGCAGCCTTAAAGGGAGGTTTCACAACAGGCCCATTCTGAGACCTAAGTGTCTGTAGCTATGCTACCCTCCAGGCAACTATCCAGGGGTCAGCGAGTACTACTACTACTACTTTTTTAGGTAAAAGGTGGGCAGTAGGTGAAATTGTTTAGGAACCTATGACTTAAACCAGAGGTTAATTGAGGTGGAAATGCCAATTATATCCACAATTGAATTTTCTTTTGAGAGCCATAATATAATTGAACTCCCCAATACTCAATACACAACCACCTAGCCACTGAGCTGGGTCAATATTGACATAATATTAATTATATTGGGTCAATATTAACAATATATATATTTATATATATGACAATATATTTAACTATTTTTAAAAAACTGTTTCATGATCAGTTTGCAGGGTCCCCTGCCCTTTCTAGGGTACAGTCTGATTGAAGGCATTTTAAAACTTAGCAATGCAAACTATAGTTCTATAAATTTACCAGATTATCATTTATACTCTGAACGTTTTATGAACAATATTTTACAACAGCTGATATGACCAACATCAAATACACATGAGTAATTTAATGAGTCACATCAACAATTTTCAAGCCTCAGTAGTATAAAAACAAAACAATAAACCAAAATATATTTAAAAGCATAAGGGTATTCCCCTAAATTCACCCCCTGCCCTCAAACACTTGTTTTCCTACCATAGTGAATACTAGGATAAAACAATTGCACTGCATGAATTGAAATAAATCATACAATAAACACCACACAAAATTGTAATCATAAATTATTTTACTGTAATAATTCTTACCATTTTTGATTAAATATTTTTGCTCCCCAAAATTACACTCCTACTGCTCGTTTGACGTTTGTCATAATAAAAGGCGGCCAACATGAAACAAAAATATTAGTTTTACAATACAAACTTTACACAATCCACCTGATAATTGTAAGGACAATTTATGTTGATTGGAACCTAAAAATTTTAATCCTAAAAAATATGTTGAATTTGATTAATGGATTGAATTTTGTTAACTTATTTGTAGTTTCATTGTGTTGGCAATCTGAACTGACATGCTTTTGTAAACATAACCTGTAAATGTTACAAAGTTTATTTAAATCGTAATTAAAATGAGTCGAAAGGAATTAATTTCGAAAATAGGCCTCCGAATGGATGGCAGAAGGGCTAATGAACTGAGAAGAATTCGTTGTAAACTGGGTGTTTTTAGTCAACCTGATGGTAGTGCATATATTGAACAGGGGCTGACTAAAGTGCTAGCTGCAGTTTATGGACCACATCAGGTAAAAATTAACAGTACAGTTCTTTATGTGCCATCTAGTAATTTGAGATTGGCATTCATCATTGCAATTCGGACCTTTGATGCTGCAACTGTGAGAAGTTCATCCACACCATTCTTGCAGGTTCCTCAGCCAAGATGTTCTGTGTCACCCCACAGATCTTTTTGCTATTATCAGTACAATTTGTAACTGGCTATCAACCTTCTCCCATGTTATTAGTGCATGTATGTGTTTAGACTTGCTACTTCAGAAAATCATCTCTAACCCTTGTATTCACTGACATTCTATAAATCCATCAATAGCTATTGAACCCATAAATTACCATTGTTATAGCAACAAGAAATACATTATCTAGGGAATGTAGTTACTTTAGATTCTCTCTATTGCAAACACTGAATAATTAAACAAAAGGGGTCATCAAAGCCCCAATCGCAAGCTCTATTCAAGGTGTTTGACATTTGTTTTGGCATATTCTGTCACAATGACATTGTCAATTTATCCATTCAATAGCTTATGGGACCTATAAAGTTTATGGGATGTTGGTGAATACGGGCATAAGTGTCATTAATTGTATCCACAGAGCATTATAAGATGATAATGATTGTATCCCAACAACAAATGATACCAACTACCTAGACTCAGATTCAAAATTTTAAATCATCATTTTTCATAGACAAGGTCTAATGCTCACAAGAAACCCTCCAATATACGTGTGTTTCATTGTTATAACTTGCAACCAAAAATATTTGAAACTTGTTCATACTGTTTCATTTATTTTCATATCAATTTTCTGATTGTTTTGTTGATTATAGGTACGTAGCAAAGGTAAAGCACAACATGATGCTGCCATAGTCAACTGCCAGTTCAGCATGGCAGTCTTCTCAACTGGCGAGCGAAAACGTCGGCCCAGAGGTGACCGAAAATCATCTGAAATGTCCATACATTTGCGACAGGCTTTGTTGGCTGTGATTAAAACAGAGCTCTATCCTTGGTCACAAATTGATGTTTATGTTGAGGTTTTGCATGCAGATGGAGGTAAGAAATTACATTAACATTAACTTCTGAATCATAGTTTTGATAAGAAAAAGAGTTATGTGGTTTTTCCACTCACCAATTCAATAGTATGTTTTTTTATATAAAGAGTTATCGGCTACAATTTCTTTAGTCACCCACTCTCACACTTGTTTCCAAGGAAAACATTCCACTGCTATATAAGTAAACCACCAAAGCCAATATATTATAAAAATTATAATCAGCTCAGAAATGGCTAGAGCTTATCCAAAACTAGTTTTACATTTCATTTACTTATCAATATTTTCCACACTCATGTAGAATGCAAAGTTTATTGCTAATCTAAAATCTTCAAACAATTAACAAATTTGCTCTACTACATACAAAGTAAATTCACCTACTGCATCAATTTTCTTTCAGGAGTGTATCCTGCATGTGTTAATGCAGCCACCCTAGCCCTAATAGATGCTGGCATCCCCCTAAAAGAGTACATCTGTGCCTGTACAGCCAGTTTGGCGAACAATGACATCCCAATGGTGGACATATGCCATCAAGAAGAGATGCTTGGTGGGCCGACACTAACTGTAGCAGCGCTCCCAATGTCCGGCAAAATAGTCATGATGGAAATGTCGCAACGATTCCACATGGACCACCTT
The DNA here is from genome assembly GCA_963942505.1 of Lordithon lunulatus. Classification (NCBI taxonomy): domain Eukaryota; kingdom Metazoa; phylum Arthropoda; class Insecta; order Coleoptera; family Staphylinidae; genus Lordithon; species Lordithon lunulatus. The sequence continues at coordinate 56,321,915 of OZ012668.1, read as the reverse complement.
GATAAAGTCATGACAAAAGCACTACAGGGCTGCAAGGACATCAAAGTGATACTGGATGAAGCAGTGAGGAGTCACGTACAGGATGTTGGATGCTCAACTGGCTGGGCAAACACCAGCCAGAAGGTGCGAAGATAAGAGAGTTATTATAATATAATTTAATAAAGATGTTTTTTACATATAAAATTACTTTTCTAATTCGCCTTTTAGTTTGGTTTTGTATATACAAAAAAAAAATGTTTTGGAGCTAGGTTGAATATAAAAAAATAAACGCCGACCGAGATGGTAGTGGAAGAAGGCACACATTTGGCTGTAGTAGAAAATAAGTTAAAACTATCGCATTCGCTTCAAGGCAAATGCGGGTTTTTGTTTCATCCAAAAAAAAATAATTGTATAAATGCGATTAGTTAGGATGAGCGTCCGGATGTCTTTCCAGAATCATGGCAACACCCTAGAAAATATAATACATTTGAAAATTAAAATATTTGAAGTTTTAGGGGAACACAGTATTTATTTATTGCAATGGGTTGTGGAAATTTGGAGCTATAAGGAAATAAATGCAATAAATTGGCTAGAGCTTCACCACAATGTATTGCAAAGTGACAAAGTGTGATAAAAACAAAGTAAAAATCGTTTTATTTATCCTTTAAAAACTTAAAGGTTGAGAAACTTTAGCTGCCTAGAGTGGCTATATACCTTCCTACAGCCCTGGTTAGGGAAATAAATTCAGGAAAACACCTATCTAAGAATTTTGAGGGATAACAGTAGGATAGTTTTCATCTCAACACTGTGGAGATTCAATTTCATATCTTGGATGGTTACTTACTTGTCCTCCAGCAGCACACGCCGCCACCAAACCGAACTGTCCATCCTCACGCACTAATCTGTTAGCAGTATGCATCGCCAAACGCACACCTGTTGCAGCAAAGGGATGACCTATTGACAAAGAGCCACCCCAGTTGTTGAATTTGGTGATATCAGGTGCACCGACTTTGGTCTTTCTGTCCATATGATTCTGAGCAAACCAATCACTGTCCATGGCTTTCATGTTGGCAAGGATTTGTCCCTGTAGCAAAAATATTCACAACATAAACATGTAAAATATATAGAGCTGGTGCATTGAACTCCAAGGCTGAAGAATGGTAAGTGTCTGCAATTCCATTTACAAAAAAATACATACAAATATGCCCGTATTCACCAACATCCCATACACTTTGTAGGTTCCATAAGCTATTGAATGGATAAATTGACAACGTCATTGTGGCAGAATATGCCAAAACAAATGTCAAACACCTTGAATGGCACTTGTGATTGGAGCTTTGATGTAACTTTTTGTTTAATTACTCAGTGTTTTCAATAGAGAGAATCTAAAGTAACTACATTCCCTAGATAATTTTTTATTGTTGCTATAACAACAAATACTTATGGGTTCAATAGCTATTGATAGATTTATAGAACGTTGGTGAATATGGGGGTGTAAATGATCAAATATGAGAATTGAATACATTAAACCTGTAATCTGCTACAGAATTAGATGTGATTGTATTTCATGAGCTGTCTGTAAGTGATTCAAGCTGACAGATATCTATCTGGTTGGAGAAAACAATTATTACAGATCATTTGGGATGTTTTTCTACACATATCCATTCTTCAGGGGGTCCTTTGAATTTTGTGTAAGTGTAATCGAGGGTCGCGGAACATACATTATGAGAAACACTGGCCTAGACCACTGTGCCATGAGAAAAATTAAAACAGAATTATACTCACAGCGAATGCCTCGTGGAACTCCCACACATCAATATCATTCATACTCAATCCAGCCTTCTCGAGCACCTTCGGGGTCGCGTACGCAGGCCCCAAAAGAAGCTGATCGAAGGGATCCTGTGCAACGTAGGTGAAGTCGCGCAAATATGCCTTCGGTTTGAGTCCTAGTTGCTTGGCTTTCTCTTCACTCATAATCACGCAAGCGGAGGCTCCGTCAGTCTGAAAATTTTCAAAATACATACAGGGTCCAGTTTTTGAGATGAATAAACATGGGAACTAATACAAACACAAATCAAATTCTATAGCTGCTTTCGTTTATCATTCGGGAGGTGTTCTAAGCTAGCTAACACGAGCACAGAAGAGCTCCTGAACGATAAAACGAAAGCAGCTATTGTTAGATGCCATGGACTATAGAATAATGAGCACTTTGTTCATAGCATCTTTGTTACAGCCGGTCATGTGGCTGTGTTTGGAACGGTGCCGTTCAAACACAGACTTTTAAAATGCTCTCAGTATCAAAATACTGACAGTATCTAAATACCGATAGTATTTAGAAGTATACGGATGATGGTGCCTAGTGCTTTCAAGCATGATAACATTGTTTCAACTTGCTTGTTTTATTCAATCATGTCCTTCACTAATAACAATGCTTACCAAGAATGAAGCATTGGCGGCAGTCACTGTACCCTGAGGTTTGATGAAAGCTGGCTTCAATTTTGCTAGCTGTTGCGGAGTGGACACACGGATGCCGTTGTCGCGTTCGATCGTTTTATTAATACCGGGAATCTGAAAATTTATACAAATTAAACTTGATGGGTTAATTTATGTAGAATAAATTCTACTATTTTTTACAATAAAGTCCTACTTCTCCAGGTGCTTTAAAAAAATAATCTATATCATACAGGTTAGCATTATAAATTCTTTTTTATTGCATTCGAATCAATTTTAATTTAGTTTTTAAACATATTTTATAGACGCTATTTATATGAAACATATTTAGTGCATTTTCCACTTAAATGTTGATTGCATTTTCCTAGCTGTAGTATTGTTTTTTACTTAATTTTTTAAAGAAGCTCATATGAGTATTTATCTTAACTTCACAGAAACCCTCTGAAAAACTGTGATTCGCGAAAATTCACTCGGCCACTGAGCTGGGTTATTAAAACTATTTTTATGAAAAACAATTTTAAAATCAGATCTCTATTCATCACAGTCTTACCCTAACAGGTATCATATCCGTGAAATATCCCTTCTCGTAAGCCTCCTGCGCAAGGGTGTGTGACCTCAAAGCAAAATCATCCTGCTCCTTCCTGCTAGCCTTGAAACTGGCAGCCAAACGGTCGCAAGAATGACCCATAGTCTCCCCTGATGAAAATTCAGCTACTGCAGGTAGCTGCAAAAAAATAGAATGGCATGTATTAAAAAGTTGACCAAATTTTAGTAGAATTATTGCTTACTTCCGGTACGAAAAACGATGGTCTGAGAGTTGACAAGAGTTGCAGTTGCTGTACAGGTGTTTTAGCCTTGCTTGCACGCAACATCAGGTTTCTCATTTTCCTGCTGTGTCTGATAGGCACGTCCGACATGAATTCCACGCCACCGGCGACAATAACATCAAAGGCACCAGAGTTAATATAACCAATTGCTACGAAAAAATATTTATACAGGATAATTAACAATCCTTAAAATATCACATTTCGGAAGGACTTTAACCGATGACTCAGGGACTCACTGTCAGTATTATTAACTGTGTAAGGGGTCTTAAAAAGGCAACTTACATGGTCAATCCAAGTACTGTCATTTGCTTCAATCCTCCTTTTATATTTATATAGTAATCAATTATCTGGATAAAGATCAGTATTCTCTTTGTTACATCATTAATATATATTACACGATGAGTAATACTGGCAATATTTTAGAATAATGAACATTTTAAACATATTATCATATAGTAATACTGTCATTATTCTAAAATATTGACAGTAATATTGATCATGTAAGGTGTCTTATAAAGGCATCTTACACGGTCAATAATACTGTCAATATTTGCTTCAATCCTCCTTTTATATTTATCAAGTATTCAATTATCCGGAAAAAGATCAGTATTCTCATTACATCATTATTATACCATACACAATGAGTAATACTGGCAATATTTTAGAAAAATGAACATATTAAACATATTTTCATACAGTAATACTGTTATTATTTTAAAATATTGACAGTAATATTAATTCTGTATAAGGCACCTTACATGATCAATAATACTGTCAATATTTTAGAATAATGACAGTATTACTGTACGATAACATGTTTAAAATGTTCATTATTCTAAAATATAGACAATATTACTTATCGTGCAAGGTATAGTAATGATGGGATGAAGAGAATACTGATGTTTCGCGGGATAATTGATTACTTAATAAATATACAAGAAGGATTGAAGCAAATACTGACAGTATTATTGACCGTGTAAGGTGACTGTAAGGTTCAATTTATAAAATATTGATTATTTACCTGTAGTCATGGCAACATTTGATGAAATGCAGGCAAGTGTGACAGTGTGTGAAGGAGTTCTATCACTGTAGCCAGCAGCTAGAGATGCCTCACGGGCAATATTTGATGTCTTCACTTCCTGGATAACGGATCCATAAATGATGTAGTTGATTAAATCTTTAGAGAGGCCAGTTTTCTTAGCAATACCTCTGTTGAACAATAAAAAATCTCATATGAATACTATAACTTCGAAAGGATGGACATTTTTGGATGGGAAACATATTTTCTAGTGTATACTAATATAATTGCTGCACAAGTTAGAGGCGCCGTCCGTCTCGTACTGTGCATTGGGGAGCGTGAGCACATGCCTTATATCACAATTTTTCAGAGGTTTTCTTTGAAGCTAAGGTACTTTGAGTTTCTCCCTTTACCAGCATAAAAGCCTCTGATAGCTATATAAGGATGGAAGTGCAAATCGACATATGCAGTAAAAAATTTATTTATGAATAAATTGATTTTAAGTCTGTAACTGTGCAAGTTGATTTACATAGATATCTCTTTATGAAATATAAAGAAGCCTGTGACTTTGCTAGCAAAAACAAATTCACTCATTTTTAATCGGCCATATTTAATAAGTAAATAACTAAAATATTAGAGGTATTAATGCTTACTTCAAAGCTTCTCTGGCCAAATCATGTGGCATCAGTTTCGAGTAATCAGTTCCTGCCATCAAAAACGGCGTACGGATACCATCCACTAAGACAATGTTCTTGCCAAACTTTGGGGTAAGCGTCTTTTTGTTGGACAAAGGCGAGCTCGTCGACAGGCATCGTGGACCTAAAATAAAACAAGTAACTAAGCACACTGGGATTGTTTAAATTGAACACAATCTGTATTGAAGTTGGCTGCATACAACAAAATATAAAGCAGGCCGGTAAAATAAAACAATTTTTGTTTACAGGTGCAAAGAAAGCTTTTCTATGAACTTTCCTGGAAGAAGAAATTAATTGCAAGAGGGTGAGTCCATTTTATTATTAATTTATACCTCTGTCCCAAATGATGGTGAATATTTCCATTCTTATTTAGTCCCAAATGAATTCATGTTGTTTAACTAAATTTTATTGAAACTTGTATATAATTAATATGATATTGTCCTGTTTTGATAATGTGTTGTGCAGACTTTTGCCATAGCCTGCTATAATAATTTAAATGTATACATTTAATTAATATGATGTATACATTTAAACTAAATTGCAGGCTATGGCAAGAGCCTTTCCACTACACATTATCAACACAGGATAATGTTTAAATATGTTGCAGCTTCATTAACAGCATGTAAGCTTATTTTTTCGTTCCTTTAAGTTGCAGTAAAAACTGTAAAATTCCATTGTGTTGGACTTGAGTCAATTGTGTTTTGTCTCTTCTTATTTTCGATTCAAATGCTAACAGTTTTATTTGAGTTAGTAGGTGATAGGTACAGCTGATCTTTATTATTTGATCAGCTGTTTGCATTAATATTACACATCTACAATAAAGTGTGATTGTTAATGTACCTTTTAAATATATATAGTAAAACCTTGGGTAAATAGTCATGCATATGATGAAAAATCAAATGTTGTGCAAACTGACTCCCTACTAAATGTAGTTCATTTCCTGCCAACACATAGTGTCTGCCAGCTTGAATTGCCCATATATGTACCACTATTTTCTTTAACTATAGCTTCCATATTTTTAAATAGTGGTGATTTTGATTTTTGCACTTTGTGTTTTTTCCAACAGGAACAAAAACTCAAAATTTGTTTTAAGCACAGCTAACTATAAAAGTATTATGAAACAACATGAAATTATTGAAACACATTAACTTTAATTAACTCTTAAAGGCACCTTGCATGGTCTATAAGGCACCGTACACAATCAATAATACTATCAATATTTTAGAATAATGACAGTATTACTGCATGATAATATGTTTAAAATGTTCCTTATACTAAAATATTGATAGTATTACTTATTGTGTAAGGTATAGTAATGATGGAATGAATAGAATACTGCTGTTTATCTGCATAATCGATTACTTGATAAATATAGAAGGAGGATTGAAGCAAATACTGACAGTACTAGGACTGACAGTATTATTGACCGTCTAAGGTGCCTTAATAATCTGTCAAACCTAGTACTGTCAATATTTGCTTCTATCCTCCTTTTATATTTATCAAGTAATCAATTATCCAAATAAAGATCAGTATTCTCTTCATCACATCTTACGATTTGTAATACTGGCAACATTTTAGAATAATGAACATTTTAAACATATCACCATAAAGTAATACTGTCATTATTATAAAATATTGACAGTAATATTGATCATGTAAGGTGCCTTCTTAAAGATAATAAAGATTAAGATTATAAAAAAAATGTAGATCATCATTAGGGACAGAGGGAGTAATAGATATAAGGAGTAATGTTTTAAAAGTCTACATATTATTCACTTAATTATATAATACCTTGTCTCAACGATTAAAAGACAGAATAGGTTTTTTTACAAACTACAGATATGTATGTGTTATACAGAGGTACATATATGTATCCATTGTATTTGTATATGTTGTATTTATACTAAATTTAAGATGTTTTTAATAAATTACTACTAGTAGCCTCTGAAAACTATCATTAAATACCCCCAGTATATTTTTTGTATTTTTTATTCATGTATAAATATAGTTTTTTCATTCATGAATCGATTATCATTAATAATACAAGCCTAGTCCCCTCAAAATGTATTATTTACACAACCTGAATCAAAATCAGCTTGCATTTAATAATTGGACTTTGGAAGTGTTCATTAAACCCAAATATTACAGCTATTTTTGTTTGTTTGGGGGGCCACTCACCGGTCTGTTGCAACGCATACTGAAGGGTGGCCGGGGTGCGTACCAGCTGTTTGGCCAGGAGCGAAGCCATTTTCCAATGTAATTCACACAAAAAGTCGGAAAAACTGAGATCGGGCACGGCAAATCATACAACACCTAACCAACGTGTCGACTTTGTACTCTGCGCGTGCGGCCTGCCCTCTGAGCGGACCTCTGCGTAACTTGCCGCGATTAGCTGAGAGACAAAAAGTCCAAAGTACCGGTTTCAAAGTGCAAAAATTGGAGGTACTTAAAATTTTCATGATATATTGATTGAATCATCCACATTAAATTAGTAATAGTGCAGGGTAATTGCTCTGGAATAGAGTTTTATAGTACTTGTATAATGTAATAATAATTTAAATTGATATCTATAACTATTAAAATCTGTGACTATTACAGATAGCTAGTCATTATAGTTAATAAGTTGTTAGCTCTCAAGGGTTTACATTTACACAAGACTTTCATTAAGTAGTTTTGGAGTTTCCCCCACTCCATATAATTAGGATTGTATGAGCTTTCAGCCATTCTCATCTGCCGTTCCACATTATCTACCTCACCTCAGTTCTATTTCACTCAGCTTTTCATCCATCCACCCCTCAGACATACATCCTTCTTTTAATTCTCATCCACACCTCCTGTACCAGTCTCTCTTCAGGTTTGCTTTTCTAGATCAAGATTTGGTAATTAACAAAGTGTGGAATTAATGAATTACGAAAATTCTCAGTCCCAAATGAAAATTATATAGATGATAAGTTTGCAAGGAAAATTTGACTACTTTATCCAAAGATGAAGACTTCTTCTAATTCTCATCCACACCTCCTGTACCAGTCTCTCTTCAGGTTTGCTTTTCTAGATCAAGATTTGGTAATTAACAAAGTGTGGAATTACGAAAATTCTCAGTCCCAAATGAAAATTATATAGATGATAAGTTTGCAAGGAAAATTTGACTACTTTATCCAAAGATGAAGACTTTTTCTAATTCTCATCCACACCTCCTGTACCAGTCTCCTTCAGGTTTGCTTTTCTAGATGAAGATTTGGGAATTAGTGGATGAAGTGTGGAATTGATGAATTACGAAAATGCTCAGTCCCAAATGAAAACTATATAGATGATAAGTTTGCAAGGAAAATTTGACTACTTTATCCAAAGATGAAGCCTTCTCCTATAGAATTGTATCTGGGGATAAGACCTCAGCACACCACTAGGATTTTCAGTAATCCAGGTAATGCATTCATAAGGGCTCATCACCCAAGAAAATGCAAGATGCAATTATCTGTGCAAAAACCATTTTCTGCAATATTGAGGGTTTCTCTTAATTGAATATATACCAAAAGGGACTACACTAATGAGAAATATTTACAAAGATACAATTAAGAACTTGTCATGCTCACTTTGGCCTCCCTGCTCTACTCAGTTTCATATTGTCAAAATATTCAATGAATGTGACTTAAAGTAATTACAACATCTACCTTACAGTTATGACTGCCACCAGATAAAGTATCCACCTTGAATCATTCATATCAGATATACCCTGAAAAAGTGTGGCACATAATTATTTTTAGTAAATGTAGAAATTATGCATCGGCCAATTTCTACATTTACTAAAAATTATTATGTGCCACACTTTTTCAGGGTATATCTGATATGAATGATTCAAGGTGGATACTTGATCAGATTTATTTTAATAAAGGTTAAAAAATTAATAGATTATACCTGTCTATACATTGTGGTTTCTAGGGATTCGACTCACTCTCTAAGATCCAGTTTGTTGTATCATCTAAAATATTTACAATCTTATTACAACAGAATGTAGAATAATACACCATAGATACAATGAATCACCAATAAAGAAATTTTAATAATAATTTTTTATTAAAAACAAAATACATCCTTAAAAACCATCTCTGTAAACACCATCATCTCTCTTTCATCATAAGAAAAATTATCACAAATACATATCACAGTGGGTTCCCATCCCGCAGTTCCGCCCTATATCATAAACCTGCAACACAAACAAACCATTAGCCAAACAAAACGCCGCCGCCACCCCTCGGCCCACAACTACCTCACTACAAAAAAAGAAAACAAAATCCACAACATGCATCCGCTGCTCGATCGGTGTTTTTTTTTCATTTTCAAAGTTCTTTTTTTTTATTAAAACATATTTAAACGGAGCACTTTTAAAAGGTTACGGTACGAAATTAAAACGATATTAAAAAACTGTTTTTTTTTCTTTCTTCTTTTAAATATAGATATAAATAAGCACTAAGGAGCACATGCATGGAATTTAAAATAGTACGATTAAAAAATATTTACCTCTTGTTGCATATTCATCATCGGAAATTGTTTTTAAATATGGTTTAAATAAGGGAGTTTTAGTTTTATCACGCTGTTGACAATAAAAGACCGTTTTTGTATTACATTTAATGCTTTCATTTGTTTTTACTAATTGCTATAAGTCCCTAAAGAATCGAAACCATTCACAAAGTAATGGCCCACACACACACACAAAAAGTTACAACACTAAAAATCAGTATAAACATAATAATTATCCTTTTGCGGTGGTTTAACTTGGTTAGACACTACAGTGTTTAAATAATCTGGTTTTTGGTTTGCCAATACACACTACTGTTATTAAAAAAAATATTAAAATAAAGTCACATTCGGTTAATTCAGGTGTATATATGTGTATATATAGTCTATATAATATGATATGGTTGAAAAATTAAAAGATAGTACATTAATGGTTACATTACCATCGTATATGATGGTAGTTTTAAAATTAAATTATATTTTTATAAATCACATTCATTATAAATAAAAATGCTACGTTTTCTTTTAATAGTCAATTAGAGTAAAATTTGTAGGTTTGTTCCAAAACGTTTAAAACTATTGATTATAGCAGTGCTCTTAATTTGCAAATAATGGTTGTAAAATGAGTTTCTAAGGGTACTATTGATTATAGTAGCGCGACTAATTTCCAAATAACGGTTGAAAAATGAATACAGATTAAACCTGTCTATACAGGGTGATTTCTAGGGGTTCAACTCACTCTATATGATCCAGTTTGTTGTATCTTCTAAAATATTGACTGAATAAACGATAAACGTCCAGGGGTGCAGTGACAAAATTAACGAATTTGAAATTAACTCGAGTTATCTGCTTTATATAACCAAGCCTAAAAGTTTATACTATACTGCCATTTAATTCTAAAATATTGACTGAATAAACAATAAACGTCCAGGGGTACAGTGTTAAAATTGACGAATTTGAAATTAACTCAAGTTATCTGCTTTATACAACCAAGCCTAAAAGTTTATACTATACTGCCATTTAATTCAAAGACAGTTGTGCTATAAAATATCAATTTGTCCTACATTTCCAATCAACATTTAATTTAATTGTCCATCCTGTATCCAAAAATCTAACTATACCTAGTACTACTAAGTACTAGTTGAACCCATAACTTGTCATCAGAATCTATATTAGAATGAAACTACAAAAATATATGCTTTAAAAACTTGTAGCTTCAAATTCCACACATATACTATGTCAATTTATGTATATAGACACATTATCATCAATCTGTCTTGTTACAACATGTTGGAACAAACCTAGTGATACACGCGTTTAAACTGTTTAAAATACATCCAGCATATTTTTGTTTTTAAAGTCGGTGTTTAAAAATGCGTATTATAGCGGTTTTGTTTTGTTTGGGTTTTATTTCGAGGGACGAGTATACGGGGACGAGCGATAGCGGGATGATTCGCTATGACGCGAGCTCGATGCGCTCGACGTTTTGTACGATTTCCAGCGGTGCGACGACGGCTCTGCCAATACACACAATTGTATTAAATATATGTTGTTTATTATTAGGTTTAAAATTGGTTTAATTGGTTTCGGGTGGGGTTTTTTTTTAACGCGGTTTATTCGGTCGGGACTGTTTTGTTTTGTTTCGTTAAATAGAAAGCATGCCCCCAACAGTTGTGTGAAGTACAACACATAACTGCAACGTTACAGATTAGTCACTACTGTACAGAATTATCAAGTCTACTAAAGTTTAGTTCTATAAATTTGATGATTCTATTTAGATTTCTTACTACTTTATCTGTTTCTGAGATAAATCAAAATTTATAACAATTATATTTTAGAAATATACAATTTCAAGTACAATATTTTTGATAGTTGGCTAACTACTGACTAAAGTATGACATATGAGGTGGTTAATGACAGAGTAGGCTGATCCCTTTTTGAACCTATTTGAGATAATGGGGTTTTCAACCACTGGCAAAAGCACTTCACATTTGTCATCCTCTAGCCCCGAATTGCTTCAAGCTGGCATCTCTTAAGTGTTGAATAAACTTCACTGGGACCACTCTGGCATTGACAAGATGGACACAGACTTTTCTACCCAAATTACATAGTTTTAAACAAATTGTGCAATATAATATAATAAATATATAAATATAATATAATATAATAATAATAGCACTCTGGCAATAACTGCCTCATATTACAGTTAAGAAACTACATGTATGCCAACTCTGAAACTGTTTTTTAGTCTGGTTGCTATGGAATTCAGTAAGTTTATACTGAAATTATAGTAGACTAGACTAGTGCCCATATTCACCAACATTCCATAAACTTTATAGGTCCCATAAGCTATTGAATGGATAAATTTACAACGTCATTGTGACAGAATATGTCAAAACAAATGTCAAACACCTTGAATAGCGCTTGCGCTTGCGAACTACATTCCCCAGATCATTTATTTATTGTTGCTATAACAACGAATACTTAAGGATTCAATAGCTATTGATAGATTTATAAGGCACCTTACATGGTCAATAATACTGTCAATCCTAGTACTGCCAATATTTGCTTCAATCCTCCTTTTATATTTATCAAGTAATCAATTATCCGGATAAAGATCAGTATTCTCTTTAATACATCATTAGTATACATTACACGATGAGTAATACTGGCAATATTTTAGAATAAAGAACATTTTAAGCATAATTTCATACACTAATACTGTCATTATTCTAAAATATTGACAGTAATATTGATCGTGTAAGGTGCCTTAATGGAATGTCGGAGAATACGGGCGTTAATATAACATATATTGGTAACTTCAAATCTCAACTATTTATTAATGACAGTTAATGTTTTCAAGTTTGTCACTTTAGCAGTAACTGCAGGCCATTTCTAGATTAGATCAGGTTCTAAATCAGGGAAGTACTATTACTTCAAATTCGAATCTCACGCATTCTACCCCCTTAATTTGATAAATGTATTATTATTTGCTTGATTTTTCCTCTTCATGTACAATAACGACTAATCTGCAAGATACCAGGCGAACCCACGAATAAGACTATTTGTTGTAAACTTACCATATGAACTGGAGCTCTCGCGATAGTACTCCGGCTCGTACTCGGGCTCATAGTGGTGGCTGGATGAGCTTGAACGATAGTGGGTTGGTGGTGGTGGGCTATAATGCTCGTATGTCGGCTCGGTTGGCTCGTAGGGCTCCTCATAGCCATAGCTCTCCTCCATAGCGATGCGAGCTCTATCAAGAATAGACAGAATCTTCGTCTTTGCCGGCATCACGCGTGGTGTGGAGACTGGAGTACGCGTCGCCGTCCTCATTGGTGGACGAGGAATTGTGGCTGGAATTTACAAGATTGGTCATTCATATCTGTTCAATATATCTGGTGTGGGCATCACAACTTCCCATTTCTAAATGAATTTTCTAATGGAATGTAAGAAAATTAGGAAAAAACATTCGTTTTTGTTGTCTACAACAGTTTTCTTAACCTACTTTCTCCTTTCACTACCCTCTAGAGCTTGTTGTGGTTGGTGATGTTGAAGGGCAGTGAGTTAAATGCAAATTAAAGGTTTTTTTTAACCTCTAGAGCAGCAGTGGCCAACTTTTGTATACATAAGATCGACTTTTTATCTTAAAATTGTGTCGCGATTGACTAATTCTCATTGGTGCTCTATTTATCAAGTAGTCTAATCTGTTTCTAATTTAAAAAATTCGAATGATCGACGAATGGCTTCACGAATGACCGATCGATCGCGATCGACTGGTTTAGCTCTAGAGGTTGTTATTGCCCACTTTGAGAGACACTAGTCTAAACTAAGATAATAAGGTATAAAGACATACTTTATGCAGCCCTATACCTCTTAAAATAGCGCTGCTCCTTCTAGACGGCCGCGGTTCCTCGGGCGTCTCCGCCGTCATAATCTCCATCTCACGCATCTGCTCCTGTCGGATGTTATCGTTGTTGTCCGGAATCAAGTACTTGCGTACCTCGGCTAGAGCAAAAGCGACTCGTGCGTGCGCTTCTGCGGGCGGACCCAGCGCGGAGATTTCTACGTGCAGGTCGTCGCTCAGGTGCGCGTACTTTGGGTCACACGACTGCCGCAGCTCCTCCTCCTTCTGGCGGTCCTTCATGGAGCCGCGTCCTAGAACGGCCATTTTGCACATGGTTTCCTCCTGCAGGCGCTTCATCGAGTTGCCTTTGGGGCCGAGAAGTTTTCCAACGAAGTTGAACTGGAAATTATTAATTATTTGTAACCAAAATCCACCAGAGTTTGTGATATAAAATGTCAAATTTTAATATTGTGACAAAATAATAATAATGTATTCCCAAAACCAAAATTCAGTTTAAGAGCCGGTTCTACATTTGACATTTAACTAGAGAATAAGGCTATTTGTGGAATAAATTTGAGATATCAAGGGCCTGTTCTACAATTGAAATTTACCTGGAGAATAAGACTATTCATGGAATAAGTTTTAGATATTGATGACATATCTCAAACTTATTCCATGAATAGTCTTATTCTCCAGTTGTCAGTTGTAGAATCGGACCTAACACGAATATGTCAAACTTATTCCATGAATAGCTTTATTCTCCAGTTAAATCTTAATTGTAGAACTGGCCCATAAAGGCACCTTACACAATTAAAAATACTGTCAATATTTTAGAATAATGACAGTAATGACAGGAAATTTCACATAAAAGCACCTTACACGATCAATAATACTGTCAATATTTAAGAATAATGACAGTATTACTATACGATAACATGTTTAAAATGTTCATTATTCTAAAATATTGATAGTATTATTGAATGAGTAAAGTAAAGTAATGATGGAATGAAGAGAATACTGATGTTTATCCGGATAATAGATTACTTGATACATATTGAGGGATGATTCAAGCAAATACTGACAGTACTAGGATTGACAGTAATATTGACCATGTAAGGTGCCTTATAGTATAATATAAATATAAATCCAAAACAAATAACAATAACTGTAGATGTAGGTATGTATGCTGTGTATACTGCTCATTACAGAATACTCTTTTGTTTGACCAACAAATATCAACACCATACCTATGTCTATGCACCTGAATAAGTGATACTAAATAGTAAGTGTGAACATCTATGGATTGTCTTGTTGGCATGGATTCATCCATAGTGTCAATAGCAATGCAACAAAATCACTACATTTGTGTAAACTTACAATATCAGATTTAGTAATGGTTGATACTTTACTACTACTACTTTAATTTCATTGATATTTCTCATCACTAGTTTAATGAAAAACTGTTTGTGGGTTTACATACTTTGGGGTGCTCCCTAACTGGTACAAGGACCTTGACTGAGACTTTCATAGGGCGCTCACGGTAGATGTCAACATATTTCAGCTCCTTTGCAGGTACTTTCCCAAGTGCTTGCACCTTTGTGATTTCTGTAACAAAAAATGGGAACATGTTAGTAAAAGCAATGATATGGATACTCATATCCTCAAACAAGAAATAGGAATTAAATTAGGAAGCAGTCTATGACCCTGTCTGTTTGGCTACTACTAGTGACTAGTAGTCACACATGCTGATCTCATACTAATAGTAGAGAGTAATGTCAGCTTGTGTTACTACTAGTCACTAGTAGTAACCAAACAGACAGGGCCTATATTACTAAATTCCTACTTGGGCTACTGCAATGGCATGTTACGCCCAGACCATACTTGCATATATTTACATTGGGTGTGAAGATTGGGCATTGGGCATTGGGCATCATTTGAGACCTACCACAATTGGAAATTTTAAGATTCATATGTTTTAAAAGGCTTGAGTAGAAAACCATTTAGGGCACTTTATACAGTCAATAATGCTGTAGTTTCTGGTACTGTCATAGATTTAAAAGCAGCATATCACACACTGAGAAGACAAATAGTGTAACTTTCAAAAATAAATAGAGATAAATGCATTTTAAAGATTGCATTAAAATTAAATTTGGACAAGTTACGACACTTGTCATCTCATGGTGCGATATGACTCAGTAGGCCAAGTATGTGGAGTGCATGGAAAGGTTACAGATGGAAGAGGAAGGGGTGGAATGGATTAGAAGTGTGGATAAAGTCATGGGCAAGAGCAAGAATGAATGGAGAAGTGAATTTGGGGATGCCCACTAAGCCCTAACAGACGGACAAGATTTTCATAGGATGCTTGTGGTAGATATCAAAATATTTTTTAAACAGTATTTATACAGATGTTTAAATGTTTAAATGTTTACCGGCAACATCTATACTAGGCTTAATAACAGTTTGTATATATTTTGCAGTACATATTTTTAAGATTTCATTCTACTTTCTGGTTGGTTTCCTAAGCAACATAGATACAATTGTAATTGTTTACATAGTAATCATTTGTTTATATCCGCCACGCCCTCTACAATCTAAACCTGGAAAGCACCCCCTTAAACGATCAATACAGCGATAGAACCCCCCGGTTAAACCAATTTTTGGCCCACCTTGGTCAATCAGCCGGATCGTGCTGGCGAACTTGGTCTGATCCAGTGATTGTTTCTCAGCGAGCAGCTCGCTGATGTACTCGCCGGCTTTCTGCGCGGCCGGGTTCGACTCCTCGTTCTCGGCGTCTGGGTCATCCCCGTCGCGAGTATCAGTTACATTTTTCCGCTTGAAATCGCCCTGGTAGCTGGGGTACTCCCCGTTCGAATCATACTTGTCCGCCATCGTTTGCACCGCACACCGCACTCGATCTGCCCAAAAAAACAACCACACACAAACACCACCACCAACGAGAACGACGACGGCCAATATGGTGGGCGTGCGCGCGCCTTCCAATTAAAATGAAACTTTTAATAAAAAATATTATTTATGTTTTATTTTTACTAGAGGACGTGGATTTTATATTAAATTCTTTAGTCTTTATCTTAATAAACGTCCCCGTTATAACATTTAGTTATTTTTATAACTTTTGATTTTGAAAATTAATTTATGTCAATAAAAGTAATTATATAATATAATGACTTTCTTATACAGCAGTATTGTATCCAGAAAGTAAAAAAAAATGTACTAATAATGCCCCGTACAAGTTTTTAAACCACATTTAAAATTTTAGATGTTAATTTGGTACCACTAGCGCCATCTACCGGCGAGTCGTGGGACTAACAGACGTTAGGTGTCGCTACAGGTACTGACGCGCGATCAGTTCACCTCCAAAATGACAGCTCTTGACAACTTTTCAACGCGCTGCAAATATTTATTGCAATAGTTTTGTTTAAAGTGGTGCCCCGAAACTGTGAGTGGTGTTAAAAGACGTGCAATTGTATGAGGATTCTGGACATGTATGATTTGTATTGCGGTCGTGCATTCTCAACGCGTAAGTTGCAAAACAACATTTGTGTATATTGGTGTTGGTGCAAATTGGATTCTGGAAATGCATACATATGTATGTAATAAATCCGAAATAACGAGAGCAGACCATGGATATGATGACAGGCAGTATTGTCCAACAAAGGACTTGCATAAAGGTTAGTGCATTATGGTGTTTAATAATAATAAACATTCTCTGCTAATTTGTTTGTAAATTAAGTGCGGCGCGCAGTGCTTAAATCACTTGTTTGTTGCTACTTAAATGCTAAGGCGGTTTGATTTAAAATGGGACTTGTTATTTGAGAATCAAGCGTAACCATTTTCTGAAAGTTACATGTTTTTAAAACAGTGAATTGTGTGTACTTACGTTTGTGTTGAATTAGTGTGCTTCGTTTATGGATAAGTAAACACATGATATAAATCGAACAGGGTTTTATACGTTTTTACTTTCCGAATACATCACTGATGTAAAGGAAGGTATTGTTTAACTGAACACGCCTTTACGGTTTCAAATTAAGATTGTGGAAAGACAGACAGATAGACATCGCAAAAAACGGGTATATTTCGACAATATTTGGCATAAAACTTAACGAAAATTGATTTTTTTTGGGAGGTATTGTTGTCACGAGGCATTTAGAAAAAAAAATCAATTTTCGTTAAGTTTTATGTCAAATATTGTCGAAATATTCCCGATTTTTGCGATGTCTATCTGTCTGTGAACAAAATTACGGCACAAGTTGCGACCAAATTTGGCAAATATCTGCGGACACTATCTGGGGCGATCCAGTGAAAATTTGAGAACAATCGGTTCAATCAATCAGAAAATGTCAAAAAAAAGTCAACAATGTCAAGATTTAAAATAGCAGTAAAAGTTGAAAATGTTATACAAAATTAAATAGCTCATGTAATTCGGAATGTCGTGAGGTACCCACACCAGATATTTTTTTATTCACACAACGTTAAACAATTTAATCCTACATATAAATAAACCATTTATCAATGTTTGTTATTCTTTCCAGCTTCTTGATCTGAAAAACATGATTTTCATTTACAAGAATGTTCGTATTTACCTCTGGTATTTTATATGCATTTCGTTGCTCATTGTAAATAAGAATAGACATATTTTACAATCATACACAAACACGTACGTGTACTTGATTGATTATTATTCCTGTAATATTCCTTTTTAATTAGATTTTGAAACAGGAAGGGATGCAATTACATTTTGTTTATAAAAATAAATGATATTAGCAATTAGGTGGTATATATTTATTATTCTAAAAAAATATAAAACTATAAATTAAGTCCTTATAACGATACATTTACAAATTTATATAAAGCATTATTACAGAAAATTTCAATATATAAATGTCCACAGTAAATTATATACAAGTCAAAAAGTACTTCAAAGTAGGTACCTTTTACTAATTACCTAGTAATTTTTTTCTTTATAGAAAATCACAAGCAATTCTAATTTTTAATATCACGATATTCCAAAATTATGTTAACAACTACAACCAATGTTGTACAATATTACTTAATCATTAATAACATCTAGTACTATGAAAACTTTATACATAGTAATTTAAAGTTGATTCTCATTGCTAGAAAGATATAGAACGTTTAGCATTTACAAAAGGCGAATCTGATTCAGTCTGTAATTCTTTATGACTACATTTATTACAATTATTTTGAATTCTTAATATCATGGCTCAAAATTATATTGATAACCTCAGACTAATAAATAATATTTATATATTAGTCTTCAGTTGATAACTCAAATATTTTGTATAAAGTTAGTATTTACAAGAAGTGATAGTATTTAAATTATTCTGTAATTTTAACGACCCGAATTTTGGTTATTTAGAATTATTTAATACCCTTACAGAGCGTGTTTTAAAAATAATACATTAGTAGATTATAATTCGATAAAATCAATTATAAATGGCTCAATTTCAATAAAACTCATTTTAACTCTTTGGGATAGGCATGTAAAATGTAATATTAATCAAATATCTACAAATATTACAATTATTTAGATTACTCTATTTCAAACTGAAAGTTGCAATGCTTTAGTTTTCTTCTCTTTTGACAATTGGAAATTGCTACTTTTTGCGTATCTAAAATAGCAATTATTTAGTTTACTTCTCTTTCTATAACTGGAAGACTTTAGTTTACTTCTCTTTAACTGAAATATATTTCTTTAGTTAACTTTTTCATACTAAAAATTGCTATGTTTTAATGTATTTCTCTTTTAGACATTGATGCCATGAGTTTATTTTTGTTGCAAAATTGAAATAGGAATGATTTAGTTTACTTGTCTTGCTATGATTTAATGTATTTCTCTTTTAGACTTTAATGCCATGAGTTTTTTTTTGTTGCAAAATTAAAATAGCAATAATTTAGCTTACTTGTCTTTGGCAAACTGAAAATTGCAATTCATAGAATTCCAATTCCTTAAAGCAGCCACCGTGTTGTTAAGTTTGGCCTCCCACAATTTCATCCCTTGTAGGGTTTCCGCGTTTAAAAAGTGCCGTTTGACTTGAGCCGGCTTCTGGGCCATCCCTTTGTCACTCGTCCGCGGAACTGTTTCCAATAACAAGGTCTTCGCTCTAGCGCATACCTCTCGATCAGCTGTTGTTATGTATGAGGTGATGCAACAGCTTAAATCCAAACAGCCTGCAGGTTCTTCTTCTCCTGGGTAGTTGTAGTAGACTAGTTTAGCGCCTTCCAGCATACACCAGCGGCGATTCCAAAGAACACACTCGTTCGCTTCAGAGCCTACATTTAGGAAACCTGAATGCTCTTCTGATATATTTACAGTTGTCGTGAAGTTGATTACAGCGGTGCCTTCCAATTGGGAGCACAGCGGCATGTCAGTTAGCTTGAAGTAGCCTAGTTCGGTTAGGTTGTTTATTCGTAAGGTGCATCTTCCGCCCAAAACAAATGAGGATGATTGGGATTTTATGGTTGACTTGCGTTGTTTAGACTCTCGGTTCATTTTGAGGAGTTTCGTCGGGGATGGGCACATCGTTTTCACATTCTGTAACAAATAATGATACATCTGAGTTGCGTTCTACTGGTTTAAATTGGAATCTCACCATTCTCAAACAGAATATGAGAATTTTAATAGTTGATTTGTTTTTTCTTCTCTTTTAATTAGAAATGATTATAAAACTATTAGATAATAGGTGTCATAGATAAAGTTGGTTGTACCAAGTAGAGGTACAATTAAACTATCAGTCAACTTCAAAATTGTTGTACCATCAACAACAAATAAAGTGAGTTTAAGATAGCTTGAACCGCACTTGAACGGATAAGAAGTAGATTTCTAGTTGGACGAATTTTGATCTGGGGTTCTGAGTTAATCGTCAATAGTACAACGCAATTTTGATTTGGGGTTCTGAGTTGAAACCAAAGAAAAATTCGTTTTATTGATTTATGAAATAAAGTTTAATGCCGAAATTAATTTTTTCGTGATGTCTGTGAACAACATTACGGAAAAACGGCATAACGGATTTGGACCAAATATGGAAAACTCAAGTTTTCTAAAACATCGTCAATAATTTGTCAAAAATGTTTAAAATGTTAGGAAAGTAGACACAGTTGAAAACACCAGATATGTTAAGTTTGTAGTACTAGTATCTAATTGTATGGGACAAGCTCAAACAGTGTGACATACCTTGTTCAAGTGAAACTTCGACTCATGACTATAATTCCTCAAGTTGTTCTTCACCTTCATGCAGTAAACACTGGCGGTGATCTCAAAATCTGCGCCCAGATTGTCGAATCGGAAGTCTTCATCGAACCGCACCAATCCGTCGTCGTCCGGTTTCATGGATTTTGTGGCGAAAACAGTGGGGCCGCACCTCAGAATACACACGTACCAGTGGGTGTACTCTCTTCGCCTCTTATCGAAAACGCTAGAGAGAAGGTTACTGCGTTGTTTGGGTGGGAAGGTGATGCCGGTGACGAGCACGCATCCGCAGGTGCCGCTCTGCTCCTCGTGGATGTCTTCGTATTCCACTCGTTGAATTTCTTCTTTTAACGCATCCCGCTTTGTGGCTAGAATTTGATATTTTTAATCAACGGAAATATTTAAAAATATTCAAGAAACATTGAAAGCACCAAAGGCTAATAAACGAAAGCAGTGGATGACAGAAGAAATCATGAATTTAATGGATGAACAAAAAAAAATACAAAAATCTGGATCAGCAGAAATATAATGAACTGAACTCAAACATTAGAAAAGCTAAAGAAAAATGAATGGAAGAAAGATGCCAAGAACTTGAAGAGCTACAAGACAAACACGATCTGTTCAACCTCCACAAAAAGGTGAAAGAAATAGCTGGAAATACCAGAAGCCATCTACCATCCAGAATAGTAATTGAGGACAATCAACTTTTGACAAATAAAGAAGAACTGAAACAAGAGTGGACAAAGTATATTAAAAAATTGTTCGATGGCGAAACTAATTTACCACATCCAAATCAAGGCCCGAACATCATGAAATCAGAAGTTATTAAAGCTATAAAATCCACTAAATCAGGTAAAGCTGCAGGACCGGACGACATGTAGATAGAAATCCTAAAGCTTATATAAGAGGATAATACCGACGTTCTTGTAAACTTCTCCAACAAAGTATATGAATCCACAAACATACCGCAAGACTGGCTAAAATCAGTATTAATTGCCCTACCAAAGAAATCAAACGCAAATAAGTGCGATCAATTCCAACTGATAAGCTTGATGAGCCAAGTATTAAAAGTATACCTAAAAATCCTACATAATAGAATACGTAAGAAATGCGAAGAAGACCTAAGCAAGGAACAGTTCGATTTTAGAGATGGACTGGGAACAAGAGAAGCGTTGTTTGGGCTGTCAGTTCTCATGCCAAAATGTAGACACCAAAAGAAGGAATTTGCCATGATTGTTCAATTTTGAAACTTACTTGCAACCAATAAAATCCTCTCCGCCTCGATCTCCTCGCTGCTGGCGATGAACTCCTTGGTGGTTTTGCAAAAGCTGAGCGCCTTCGAGACCTGTGTCACGATTTGATTTTGCACGTCGCTCTGCAGAATCAGATCGGACTTCCTGTCGGAATACTCGTCGTACTCGTTGTACGTGTAGTCCTCGTAGCGTTCGGAGCAGTTGCGGGTCGCGTAGTGTGAGCCGTTTTTCGAAAGCAGCGCCGATATGTTTGAGGTGCCGATGCTGTGGTTTTCTGAGGGATCTATATCTGACACCTACAGCATAAACGATACACAAGAATTAAAAGTACATCCTATACATTATGGAAAAAAAACTATAATTTATCGTATATACAGCAAACACAAAAGTGTTGAGTATCGGGTTGCTGGAATAGTGTCGAATATTTGCTGAAAACCTACTCTTGAAGACGTTTTTTCCTTTTTCTATAAGAATGAAGATAAATGTATTTACTTATAAACCGTTTGAGATCATGTAAATTCTTTCTCGTACACTCTGTAAGAATATTATTCAAGAAGACACGAAAATAAGACGTAACAAGCTAGAACGGGTAAGGGGGTCTGAGCTAACTGTTAGGCCCTCAAGAGGCAACTGTTTTGTAACTCGAATTGCAAACTAGTTTCAAACTAGTTCTTCACACAACCAGTTTGCAATCGAAATAAAATCTCACACCGCACACGAGCGTGACTGATTCTAGATCAGAGCTCTCCACAAATTTGAAGTCCCAAAGCAACTCTATTCATAAAACAGTTGCCTCGTGTGCGGAGGGCCTTAGCCAAATCGTCTACGATTGTCTACGATTTCTTATGGAAATAATGGACTACTACCATCCAGCATTATCTACTTACGTTTTGTGAATCTGTCGACATATACATCCCCAGCTCATCCCCCAAAGCATCCCTCAAAAACTCGTGCGCATCGTACGAAACGCGATCATCAAACTCCTCAACACTCTCCTCCTGCATGGACTGCGCGCTGGTTTCCACATTATTCTCATCAGTTGACAACAAAAAATCCAAGTTCATCTCGGTTTTCATATCACCAGCAGTGTATACATCAAACGTCCTAAATCGGTCCCCAAATGAGGGTGAGTTGCTGTATGTGGATACAGTTTCAGTGCTGTAGCTAGTAATGCTTTCATATTTGTAGGATGGGGTTGTTGTGCCACACGCGCTCTCTAAACTATTCTGACTTTTTTTAGTCGAATCGTCTTCTTCGCAACGGTTCGCTCGATTTAGGGTTTGTCGGTGGAAGGATTTTTCGTAATACGTCGTTAGGAATTGACTGAAGCGTGCGGTGACTAGTTCCTGAATTATTTCTGAATCTTCCCGGCTGGGTTTGTGTCGGGGGGAATTAACTCGTGCCATTAGGGCGTTTTTGCCCATGATGGGTTTGTAGTTTTTAGCGCGTTTCACGATTAACTCTTCGGGGGGCTCGATTTCTTTCGGGGCGATGTCGTTTACAATCTGCACCATGCTGCTTTGCACGTTATTGTTCTTAGGGACGACTATTTTTAGTTTTACCACATTCAATCCGGTTTCTTCATTGGGGCGGCTGTCGAAAATTACTATTTCTTTCTTGCCTTTGCGGCCAACTAGGATGGTTTGGGATTCGTTTATTGAATAGGAGCCGCACTCGGCGTTGCGGCTCACGATGATTTCCTGGTGCATTTTTGGGCCTGCCAGGTCCTCGACGAATTTTTGAAAGTCTAACTCATCGTGTGCGCGATTTAACTCGTCGCATATTGTTTCGGACCGTGGGGTTTTCACGAGGGTTGAGGTGTACGGGTTGAATTGGATTAGTGGGGTGTGGGTGGGTGGTTGGTAGACGCTGTACGTGTTGTTGGCCGGTGCGTTGTTTGGTGGTTGGTTCAAACTAGTGTTTCTGCTGCTGTCATTCGCGATGAATGATTTTATGGAGTCTGAGTAGGATTGGTTTAATTCAGACATTCTGACTATTACACCTGAAAATTAAATCAAAATTATCAGAAAATTTGTTTAATTGATTCTAGCCCTCATTCATCTCTCAATATTCTTCTCTCTTTCTTTTTTATTGTCATAATTTATTTTAAATTTTATACAGTGGCAAAAAACATTATAGAGTAGCAAAAAAATGTATACAGTAGCAAACAAATATATACAGTAGCCAAAAAAATGTATACAGTAGCAAAAAAATATATACAGTAGCCAGAAAAATATATACAGTACCAAAAAAATGTTATACAGTAGCAAAAAAAATTATATAGTAGCAAAAAATGTATACAGTAGCAAAAAAATGTATACAGTAGCAAAAAAAATTTATACAGTAGCAAAAAATGTATACGGTAGCAAAAAAATGTATACAGTAACAACAAATGTATACAGTAACAACAAATGTATACAGTAGCAACAAATGTATATAGTAGCAAACAAAAATATATACAGTAGCAAAGTCGCCAATAAAGTTATACAGGCCTTCCCAAAATTCTGGGAAGCTATAAGTTTTGAACGAGTGAAGAAAAAAAATGAAAATTTGGACATCACTAAAGAGTAATAAAAACTACATTTTAAAATAGTTTAGAACTTCCATGCAGCGTGGAGATTTTTTAGAGGATGGCCACCCCAACATTTTTTAAATAGTATGTTCTATGAAATATTCATGCTACAGAGCGCATGAATATTTCATGGAACATGTCCCTGCAATTTTAATCTCACTAGTCCAAATACTAAATTTCTGGACAATTCGGGACAAATGCTATTAATTCACAAACTGCTGTATGTAAAAAATCGGGACAGGGACAAAATTCAACACAGATAATATGTCGACCAAAACTTTATGTTTAAAAAATCGTATTAAATTCAATTCATAAAATTAAAACTAAGTGATAATATTTGTATTATATAAGTTTATTTATCTTCAAAATAAAGTATCATTTGTTTATTTTTATTAATTATTAAAGACCCTATGCTGCAAAATTCAAGACACATAATATGTCGACATAAACTTTTTGTTTAAAAAATCGTATTAAATTCAATTTATAAAATTAAATCTAAATGATACTAATTCTATTATATAAGCTTATTTATCTTCAAAATAAAGTATCATTTGTTTATTTTTATTAATTATTAAAGACCCTATGCTGCAAAATTCAAGATACATAATATGTCGACCAAAACTTTTTGTTTAAAAAATCGTATTAAATTTAATTCATAAAGTTAAAATTAAATGATACTAAATGTATTATATAAGCTTATTTTTCTTCAAAATAAAGTATCATTTGTTTATTTTTATTAATTATTAAAGACCCTATGCTACAAAATTCAAGATACATAATATGTCGACCAAAACTTTTTGTTTAAAAAATCGTATTAAATTCAATTCATAAAATTAAAACTAAATGATAATAAATGTATTATATAAGCTTATTTATCTTCAAAATAAAGTATCATTTGTTTATTTTTATTAATTCTTAAAGACCGTATGCTGCAAAATTCAAGACACATAATATGTCGACCAAAACTTTTTGTTTAAAAAATCGTATTAAATTCAATTCATAAAATTAAAACTAAATGGTAATAAATGTATTATATAAGTTTATTTATCTTCAAAATAAAGTATCATTTGTTTATTTTTATTAATTCTTAAAGACCGTATGCTGCAAAATTCAAGACACATAATATGTCGACCAAAACTTTTTGTTTAAAAAATCGTATTAAAATCAATTTATAAAATTAAAACTAAATAATACTAAATGTATTATATAAGCTTATTTATCTTCAAAATAAAGTATCATTTCTTTATTTTTATTAATTATTAAAGACCCTATGCTGCAAAATTCAAGATACATAATATGTCGACCAAAACTTTTTGTTTAAAAAATCGTATTAAATTCAATTCATAAAATTAAAACTAAATGGTAATAAATGTATTATATAAGTTTATTTATCTTCAAAATAAAGTATCATTTGTTTATTTTTATTAATTCTTAAAGACCGTATGCTGCAAAATTCAAGACACATAATATGTCGACCAAAACTTTTTGTTTAAAAAATCGTATTAAAATCAATTTATAAAATTAAAACTAAATAATACTAAATGTATTATATAAGCTTATTTATCTTCAAAATAAAGTATCATTTGTTTATTTTTATTAATTCTTAAAGACCGTATGCTGTAAAATTTAAGACACATAATATGTCGACCAAAACTTTTTGTTTAAAAAATCGTATTAAATTCAATTCATAAAATTAAAACTAAATGATACTAAATTTATTATATAAGCTTATTTGTCTTCAAAATAAAGTATCCTTTGTTTATTTTTATTAATTATTAAAGACCCTATGCTACAAAATTCAAGATACATAATATTGTCGACCAAAACTTTTTGTTTAAAAAATTGTATTAAATTCAATTCATAAAATTAAAACTAAATGATACTAAATGTATTATACAAGCTTAGTTATCTTCAAAATAAAGTATCATTTGTTTATTTTTATTAATTATTAAAGACCCTATGCTGCAAAATTCAAGATACATAATGTGTCGACCAAAACTTTTTGTTTAAAAAATCGTATTAAATTCAATTCAAAAATTAAAACTAAATGATAATAAATGTATTTCATAAGCTTATTTATCTTCAAAATAAAGTATCATTTGTTTATTTTTATTAATTATTAAAGACCTTATGCTGCAAAATTCAAGACACATAATATGTCGACCAAAACTTTTTGTTTCAAAAATCGTATTAAATTCAATTAATAAAATTAAAACTAAATGATAATAAATGTATTATATAAACTTATTTATCTTCAAAATAAATTATCATTTGTTTATTTTTATTAATTCTTAAAGACCGTATGCTGTAAAATTCAAGACACATAATATGTCGACCAAAACTTTTTGTGTCAAAAATCGTATTAAATTCAATTAATAAAATTAAAACTAAATGATAATAAATGTATTTCATAAGCTTATTTATCTTCAAAATAAAGTATCATTTGTTTATTTTTATCAATTATTAAAGACCCAATCCTGTAAAATTCAAGACATATAATATGTCGACCAAAACTTTTTGTTTAAAAAATCGTATTAAATTAAATTCATAAAATTAAAACTAAATGGTAATAAATGTATTATATAAGCTTATTTATCTTCAAAATAAAGTATCATTTCTTTATTTTTATTAATTATTAAAGACCCTATGCTGCAAAATTCATGATACATAACATTTCGACCAAAACTTTTTGTTTAAAAAATCGTATTAAATTCAATTCATAAAATTAAAACTAAATGGTAATAAATATATTATATGAGCTTATTTATCTTCAAAATAAAGTATCATTTGTTTATTTTTATTAATTATTAAAGACCTTATGCTGCAAAATTCAAGACACATAATATGTCGACCAAAACTTTTTGTTTAAAAAATCGTATTAAATTCAATTAACAAAATTAAATCTAAATGATAATAAATATATTATATAAGCTTATTTATCTTCAAAATAAAGTATCATTTGTTTATTTTTATTAATTCTTAAAGACCCTATGCTGCAAAATTCAAGACACATAATATGTCGACCAAAACTTTTTGTTTAAAAAATCGTATTAAATTCAATTCATAAAATTAAAACTAAATGATAATAAATAAATTATATAAGCTTATTTATCTTCAAAATAAAGTATCATTTGTTTATTTTTATTAATTCTTAAAGACCCTATGCTGGAAAATTCAAGATATAATATGTCGATCAAATCTTTTTGTTTAAAAAATCGTATTAAATTCAATTTATAAAATTAAAATTAAATGATAATAAATGTATTATATAAGCTTATTTATCTTCAAAATAAAGTATCATTTGTTTATTTTTATTAATTCTTAAAGACCCTATGCTGCAAATTCAAGATACATAATATGTCGACCAAAACTTTTTGTTTATAAAATCGTATTAAATTCAATTCATAAAATTAAAACTAAATGATAATAAATGTATTATATAAGCTTATTTATCTTCAAAATAAAGTATCATTTGTTTATTTTTATTAATTATTAAAGACCCTATGCTGCAAAATTCAAGATACATAATATGTCGACCAAAACTTTTTGTTTAAAAAATCGTATTAAATTCAATTCATAAAATTAAAACTAAATGGTAATAAATGTATTATATAAGCTTATTTATCTTCAAAGTGTCATTTGTTACTTTTGATCAACTGAAAAAAGTCCCTATATTTGAAAATTCGCGTCTGACCCGGGAAATTCGGATCGTAATTTAATGCTGATTGTCGACGTCCTTAGAGGATAAATCACAAGAAGAAGAAGAATTTAATGAGTCACCATCTATATTAAATTATCATATATTTTTTTGTACACTCACCATCAAACTCTGATGTATGACCACCTCCCTGTCTCGTTGCCTCCCGGTGATTCGGCGACAGGAACTACAAAAAATCAGGGGAAAAAAAAACTTTTAATTAACCAGCTCGGTTGTTGTTGCTCACACTGATTAACTCACGCGTCTGAATGAGTTCGCGATGTTCTCCATGCCGTCGAAGATAATTGCACTTTCAACCTGTTTGTCCGAAATCGAGTGTTTGTTGTAGATAAAAGAGGGTTGTAAATAAATGCTAATAAGCCACGAGCGACCGGGCACGCACGCACATTCTTCACTTGCAAAATATGAACTGATATAAATAAATAAAGGATTGCAAATAGATCGGCTCTGCTTCGGGGAGATCATCCCCCACTCAGCGCGGTTAATCCGTGATCCGAATGGGTTCGGAGAACGTGGATTTAAAGTCAGGTGTAAATCGGGTTATTTTTCGCGGTAGTAGTTAATTGGTTGTTATCGGCGTTGGCAAATATAATTTCCTGTTTGTAATGGTAGTAACGCCAATCGGTCTATTGTGGATGGCAATTGAGTCAATATTTTGTGCTTAATTGATGTTTCTGGGAATCGCTGGAAAGTGTTTGGGTTTTGATAAGGTTTGGACAGTTTGGACGAGCTACATGGGAGAATGCTAGTCGCCACAATTTAAATTGTCTAGAGGCTATTTATTACAATTTAACGATTTTGCTTCGAACAAAAATTTACATTTAAATTCAATTTTGTTACATTTTTCTTATTTAATTTCATATAAATAACATAGTAATTTTGGAAAATTATGCTCCCTCTCAGTGCTGTCACCAAATCACTGACCTGGACAGCTTGGATGAAGGAGTTCTTGTTGTTCTTGTTTTTGTTGTTGATGGTGTTGTATTTTGCTTAGTTTTCTTGTTTTTCTTGATTCTGGATTAAGAGGTCTTTTAATTTTTGTTTAAATGTTTTTAAGTTGATATTGTTTTTTACGTCTTTAGGTAAATTATTGAAGTGTTTGATTCCAATATCTATTCCATTCTGTAGAGCTGATGTCCGGCTGTTTCCTCTTGCTATGATGACTGCATTTTAAAGATTGCAATAGTCCCAGTTGTTTTACTATTGAGTATAGTGTTATCTATTTTTTAATAATTTGGTTTCTAAATGCAAAAAAAGGAGCGTTAAAATATACATAATACCACAAACATTCCACAAACCTCGCGGCGAGAACCTATATATCTACATTACATATCTTCTAGTTTGTTTGTAAATATACAAGTAATTTTAATTTAAAATTTATTATAATTAGGAATATTTTATAACATTATTAACACAGCTCCTCTAATTTATTGATTGAAGACTTTTCGCATTTAGATATAAAATTGATATTTTTGAGCCATTGTTAAGAAGCGTAATTTATTTGTTCTCTAATTTTGCACAGTCTTTTGTTTTGATGATTCTTATGTATATATATATATATATATATATATATATATATATATATATATTTTATTTAATTTCTTTTGATAATACTTACATATACTCTACTTAGTGTGCCTATCCATATATTTGCTTTTATTCACTAGATTTCATTCCAACAAGATATTTTAAAGAATATTCATTCGCAGTTTTAGCATTTTTTTTAAATTTTAATGCATCTGAATAAGAGTAATAATAATTAACAAAGAAAACAATATTTTCAAATTAAAAAATCTGGGGCTGAAAAGGTGAATCAATTACAGTCATTATGGAATAGAGACCGAAACACGATCGGGTAGTTTCGGTCTCTATTCCATAATGATTGATTGCAGACTGTAATTGATTTTTATTACGTATTTGCACAATTTAAAAATAAACGTCAATAAACTAAGTGGCAAGATCTTAGTATACCTGCCATTATAATAAATGCCCTAGTAAGTCGTTACGAAGTTTTTGAATAATGCATGTGCATTGGGAAATTATAATCCTTCCTGGAATCTTTAAATTACTCAAACAAATGACCCGAGCATTATGTTCACTAATCTTTGAGTTGTAATCTCTTACACAATTCAATAATTGTATATAGCTAATATTTTTATTTCATGTTTCTTCATTTCTTCGGCTTTAGTGCCAAAACGGTCATTACCATATGGGTGTGCACTGTTAATTGATGTGGTGTCACCTGTCACCAGATGGCGTTAACCTTTCTTCCTAGGGTGAAAGTTGTTCATGATGGTCATTACCATATGGGTGTCACCTGTCACCAGATGGCGTTAACCTTTGCTCCTAGGGTGAAAGTTGTATAATTTGGACTATAGTTGCGACGTTGACTGTTTTTTTTCACATTTGGCTTTTGTGCTTTTAGGAGCTTTGCTGGTAGAATGTATACCAATTATAATTAAGTTTCATCGGTCAGTTTGAGATTATCTATCCAATGAGCCCAAACTCAATTTTTTTCGGAAAAAAATACTTTTTTTCTTTTTGCACTTCTACTGGGTGACATTTTCTAATATTTACCCCCCCCCCAGATTTTTCTTTGGTTTTTTAGTGTTTAGTGTGTACAAACTGACAGAATTTCTTTTCTATAAATTTCATGTTTTGCGCTTTCCTGGTTTTTCATGTTTCCACAGCTTTTCCCACTGGCACCACAATACCCAACATATTTTTCCCAGCGCCTAGAAGAATGACGCTTTCAATGACACCTTTTCCAACGTTCTACCATCCCTCTGAGTTCCACAAATCGGAAACAATGGACCCCGTTATTTTTCCTTACCTAATTATATATAATAATAATCTGATTAAATTCAGATTAAATGTAATAATAACTTCTGAAAATTATAAATAAAACTCATACAAATTCCTTAATTAGTATGAAATAAATTTATTGAATACAAGTAAATAGTAAGAAAACCAATAACTTAAAATTACACCTCTTCAACCGTCTTGCTAGTGATGTCGGGCAAATCCTGCACGCCATTCTCATCAATCATTTGCACCTTGAAGTTGGGCAGATTCACTATCAAACGCTGGTGTACTTCCTTGACACATTTGCGCATCAACTCATATGCATCCTCCCTGCTTAACTCATCTGAATGGTACCGGTCCATGATGGACAGAGCGAAGTATCCTCCGTAACCATGAGCGGCGTATTTAACGTTCACCATGGATGCTAGATAGTCCATGAAGTACAGTTGTGGGCCTTCAAGTTTATCAAAACCTGCTAGGAGGAGGTTGACATGATATGCACCCTAGAATTTTAAATAAATTACATATAATAAACTAGTTTCAGACAAATTGCTGCTAGTACTTCGTAGCTTCATGAACCTCTATTTACATATGGCAATGTCACATTATGTGTCAAGTTATCTATCAATAGTGATGGATTGGAAATTAACTGGAAAGTTATCTGCTTTATGCAACTCAGCCTAAATGTATTAATAATTAGTTATTTAAATTAAGCATGAGAAAAAGTGAATTTAGTAGCTGTTAGAAGTTTTTACATGACATTTGTCAAAATAGTTTTTTAAGTGAACAGGTAGAATTTTATAATAATTGCACTTTGTTTCTTTTGCCCATTAAGGCACCTTACATGGTCAATAATATTGTCAATCCTAGTACTGTCAGTATTTACTTGAATCTGTCTTCAATATTTACCAAGTAATCAATCCAGATAAACATCAGTATTCTCTTCATTCCATCATTACTATGCCTTACACAATCAGTAATACTGTCCATATTTTAGAATAATATAAATTTTAAACATGTTATTGTACAGTAATACTGTCATTATTCTAAAATATTGACAGTATTATAAACTGTGTAAGGTGCCTTATTAAGCCACCTTACACAGTCAATAATACTGTCAGTATTCTAAAATATTGACAGTATTACTGATCATGTAAGGTGCAGTATTGATGGATTGAACAAACTACTGACAGAATCCAGATATTTTGTAATCCAAGCATCAGTATTTCAATATTTCACTGACAATTGTGTGACAGTGTGTTTTGTATATTCATATATTATTACTTATTTCTACAATAATGGATGATGAGACACTCTTTTTGTCAGAAACATACTATGAAGAAGTTTCTGATGATTTGTTTATATTATTATGGTCGTCGTTGCAAAAACTATCCAAAAAGTGAAAAAACAAATTTGAATAGCAGCCAAAAAGGCACCTTACACGATCAATATTACTGTCAATATTTTAGAATAATGACAGTATTACTGTACAATAATATGTTTAAAATGTTCATTATTCTAAAATATTGCCAGTATTACTCATCGTGTAAGGTATAGTAATGATGTAATGAAGAGAATACTGATATTTATTCGGATAATTGATTACTTGATAAATATAAAGGGAGGATTGAAGCAAATATTGACAGTACTAGGATTGACAGTATGATTGACCGTGTAAGGTGCCTTAAAGAGTTCTACAATCTTTGCTCACATCCATCTACAATGGTAGACTAGAATATGATTCCATTAAGTACATTAATTCAGGTACCATGTCTGGAACTTAACTATTTATAGTTACTAATTTCTATTTTTACTCATAAGTGTTAATTTTCAAATGTTTTCAATTTATAATAATAATCTCTATTGTCCAATAGAAACAAAATCCAATTACAACAACAATAATAATATGCAAAAAGTTAATCATAAACATAAATAAATAAAATATATAACATTTATCATAACTCATTTGCATGTTAAAGTTTTGTTGTAAAAATACATTATCTTCCCATTGCATATTTTTGACATGTTGCATTATGTAAACAGAGATATATGATGGTAGAAAATGCATAGTTAACAACAATTTCAACATCTATCAGAGTAATCACAGGCTACAGTTAACTCACCTGTATAGCTTGTATGTTTAAAATGTAAAATATGTTTTATTGCACATGCAATCTTGCTCAAACTAAAACTTGCACATTACTAACATTAATTGGTTGACTACATTTAACAAGTAAACCACAATCAAGAATCAAACTAAAACTTGCACATTAATTGCTAAGCCTACACCATAAGATAGAAGCCAAACGATAATATATACATATATTTGGTTGACTTGATTTAACAAGTCATCCATTATCAAATTATTGCTGGTTTTGAGTTGCTTTTGCAATGAAATTTGAAAACATCTAGAATTATATTTATACATACCCTGCTCCTGAGTGAATCAGCCAAATTCCTACGAGTAAAATTAGCAGCTGCTTTCGGGCCCAACTCATACCCATTCCGCATCTTATACAGTTGAATATTCTTTGAAATATACTCAGCAAACTGTGTGGTATCACCACTCTCCCCAGACACAGCCATCACCAGTTGGTTGCTGAGTTTATACAATTTGTTCTCATCTAGCAATTGAACAAACAAAAAACCGATGTTATGATTTTCAAATCAGTTGAATGATACATCAATAATTTTACCTGATTTCATGACCATAATGCTGTGCGCGTTGGTCCTGTCCGCGGCGACCAACACAAAGTCCTTAAATCTGATGCCGATTAAGCACTCCATTTTTGAATGTGAATGTTTTCTGGGCGCTTCTTCTGAATTTGCAAATATGCCTTGTAATCGGCTTGTTGATTGTTGAGGTTAGGGATTGACAGAAGTGCCAACTTGTGTGGTGTAGAAAACTACTATTAGTGCTGCCAGGTGTTGAATGTGTTAAGTAGCTAAAGGTTGTAAGGTAATGAAATTCAACTAGATGGCGCTACTAAACTTGATGGCATATACAACTTTATTGTACTAAATGCTAATTTACAGTTTTTAGGTGTAAAGCGTGTATTACATTGTTCTGTTGATTGATATATTATTAGTGTACTAGATTCGTTAAGAAACATTTTTTGTTTTTGAAACAGTTTTTTTGTTTCATTCATTCTTTCCATTCATTCATTCAAACTATGACCAATCATGTCGTGACGAAACAGCATGAATAGTACGTGATTGGTCATAGTAAACTAAACATGATACTAAACTTGATGGCATAGACAACTTTATTGTACATTTTTTTGGTGTAAAGCGTGTATTACATTGTTCCGTTGATTGATATATTATTAGTGCGCTAGATTCGTTATGAAACACTTTATGTTTTTGAAACAGTTTTTTTGTTTCATTCATTCCATTAATTCATTAAAACTATGACCAATCATGTCGTGAAGAAACAGCATGAATAGTACGTGATTGGTCATAGTATGCCCAGTCGCGTCTTGAATGAAAAACACGAGTACTACGCGATTGTTCATAGTACGAGCCAAACATGGCACATGGCACAGGAATAATTGAAATTTGAAACTTGTTCATGTTTCTTGACGAATATAGTAGAATGTAATTCACGCTTCAAGCTCTAATTTTATACATTATACATGTATACATGTACATTATTTTTGTTTTAATAAATTAAATATTTTTCCCTCAACGAAAGATGGATGAAATATTTTTCCCTCAACGAAAGATGGATGAAATAATATGGTAATACCTTGCCAGGTTTACTTAATTATACCCTTTTTTACCATATTAGACCATAATAGACCCACATTCGACCATATTAGATGTGCTAACCGCATTTTACATTTTATAAATGAAGTGTTGTAATAATATGTTAATATTTAGAAG
The DNA here is from genome assembly GCA_963942505.1 of Lordithon lunulatus. NCBI lineage: Eukaryota > Metazoa > Arthropoda > Insecta > Coleoptera > Staphylinidae > Lordithon > Lordithon lunulatus. Next base: position 56,287,125 of record OZ012668.1, on the reverse strand, counting down.
CATATTTTTTATTGTATAATGTTAAAATAAGTAATTAGAACTAAATGGTTAGTGCATTTCCTTATTTTGACCATAAATCTTTCTTGTCTCTGCCATAAATGCTCCAAAATTATATTATTTCTACTAATTATTTTAGGTTACCTTCTCATGAGCCCATTTTAATATGCGCAGTTTTCTTTATTATACCATATTAGACCATATTAGAAGATATTGGACCCTATTAGACACTATTAGACTCTATTAGATACTATCAGGCCCTGTTAGACACTATTAGGCCCTATTAGACATTATTAGACCCTATTAGACACTATTAGGCCCTATTAGACAATATTAGAGCATATTAGAGACTATTAAACCCTATTAGACACTATTAGACCTTATTAAACACTATTAGATACTTACTCAACCCTAACACGATCCGCAAATTGCAGTTTATAATTTATAAATTAATATGTAATGTTGTTACAATAAGATTTTTAGTTTGAACTAGGACGTTTACAACCAAGTGGTCTAGGGGGAGTAATTAAAATAAATTGTTTTCATTATGGAATATGTAATTTTTAAATTCTTAGGGGTCCCAAATATTTAAAAATTACCGAAATTACGTAAGTTATGGGGGTAATTACCTAAGTTGGGTGATGGGAGGGGGAGGGGGGTTACCTAAGTTGGTAGATGGGAGGGGGGGGGGGTGGGTTACCTAAGTTAGGGGGATAATTACCTAAGTTAGGGGAGATAATTACTTAAGTTAAGGGAGGGGGGGGGGGTTAATTAGCCAAGTTAGGGGGAAAGGTAAATAATGGCAGATCCCTGGTTTAGGTAATTATTTTGTGCTGTAAAGAGTACGTGGTTTATTTATTTTTGTCTGTTCAAGTATATTGTTTTATTGTCTTTATTAATGCCATTATATTGATGATTTTTGTACTTGTTTGTTTATATGGTTGACCCATATTTACCGTCGACTCATTGAGCCTAATGGTAATTTCCAGCCTGACCACTGTTGAAAATTCAATACGACTAAATAAATTTACTTATTTATTAAGACTATTCATAAAATATTGAGAGTTTCGAAATATTATACTTCTCACGGTCGACCTTTAACGAGCGCACGCCGTATATACAAATGAGTGCGTTCACCTAATCCACAAAATGTTATAAAAAAAATGTAATGTTGGAGGCCCAGCTAGATGAGTGCACCTGATTGATGACACAAACACTCTCCACCCGGTGCGCTCTGTGGTAACCGGTTAATAATCCCGATCTGATAAATTGGATTATTTATAGCCGGCGTGCTCGTAATTAGTAACGATATTGTAATAACCCCCTTTTAATTATAACCCGCGTGTTGCGTAATGGATAATAATGGGACACCCGATGTCTAAATCGAATCTAAATACATCAAATCTAATAAATAACATTTACAAACTAACTACATTAACTTCACGTTATTTATAGATTACAATATAATACTTACTTTTTTTATTTCTTTAATAAATAATAATACAAATTTCCAAATACATATAAATGCTGACAAATTAAGAATGTCCTGATTTAAATTGCAATTATCAAAAAAGGAAATAAATTGAAAGAAAGTAATAGTACAATTAAAAATAATAGTAGTAATACTTGACTTCATATTATATTTCTTTAATATCATGGTTGGTTTATTTTACCAATATTTATTCATAACTTTACTCATTACTTTACTCATTATGAGTAATTCTGATTCATAAATGTTACGTTACCACTACCAGGGTTTAACCCCCGTCCCCACCAAAACTTCAATCAGACAAATAGTGGAAAGAACAAAAGAATACAACAAAAATGTATTGATGTATTGGTGTATTGATGTATTGATGTATTGATGTATTGATGTATTGATGTATTGATGTATTGATGTATTGATGTATTGATGTATTGATGTATTGATGTACTGATGTATTGATATATTGATGTATTAACTAGAGAGTTATCTGCTTTGTACAACCGAGCCTTAATATTATAGAAAGCTCCTCCTCATCATAGTTTTTCATTGCTCGTCAATCTCAAACGAAAAAATCATATCTCGCCATTCATTGAACGTACAACAATTGTCGACACATATTCTTGTAAGAAATTGAACGCTCTACAAAAAAATCTCTTTTTGGTTTATCTAACCAATTAAAAGATATTGAAGATCAAAGTTTAAAGAATAAATGAAATTTTTTTTCCTTCTTAATTTACTTGCTCGTTTAATAGTAAGCATCATGGGATGGACAATACATATTTTTGTAGGAAATTAATTGATCTTCAAAAATAGTTGTATTGTTAAATCGATTACTGTGAGGGTTTAAAAGATATTTGTAGCCAAAGTTCAATCAATGCATACTGATTGATAGATGTATTGAATTTTTGTGAGGGATACAATTGGCTTTTCCGCCTCATAAGTTTGCAGACCCTTGGGGTGCGATTTTTTAAACCATCTTATTTTTAAGGCTAGTAATCCGAGATTCATTTTACAAGTTCATATCGTGAATTGTCCCTATTTTGCATGGTGACTTTGACATATATACAGAATACGTTCGAGAAGAGTAGTTAGTAGCTGGTCTAGGGCATAGTTTTCTCTACCTCAGGGTAAAACAAAATAAGTGAAATACAAATATAATAATGCTATATTGGTGTTGACTAAAGAGTTTAAGAGTCTTGAAGATCTCGATCAATCTCTAGATCTTCTAGGGCATAGCTTTCTCTACCTCAGGGTAAAACAAAAACAAAGTGAAATACGAATATAATAATGCTATATTGGTGTTGACTAAAGAGTTTAAGAGTCTTGAAGATCTCGATCAATCTCTAGATCTTCTAGGGCATAGTTTTCTCTACCTCAGGGTAAAACAAAAAAAAAGTGAAATACGAATATAATAATGCTTTATTAGTGTTGACTAAAGAGTTTAAGAGTCTTGAAGATCTCGAACAATCTCTAGATCTTCTAGGGCATAGTTTTCTCTACCTCAGGGTAAAACAAAAACAAAGTGAAATACGAATATAATAATGCTATATTGGCGTTGACTAAAGAGTCTAAGAGTCTTGAAGATCTCGATCAATCTCTAGATCTTCTAGGGCATAGTTTTCTCTACCTCAGGGTAAAACAAAAAAAGTGAAATACGAATATAATAATGCTATATTGGTGTTCACTAAAGAGTCTAAGAGTCTTGAAGTTCTCGATCAATCTTTAGATCTTCTAGGGCATAGTTTTCTCTACCTCAGGGTAAAAAAAAAGTTAAATACGAATATAATAATGTTATATAGGTGTTGACTAAAGAGTCTAAGAGTCTTGAAGTTCTCGATCAATCTCTAGATCTTCTAGGGCATAGTTTTCTCTACTTCAGGGTAAAACAAAAAAAAAGTGTAATACGAATATAATACTGCTATATTGGTGTTGACTAAAGAGTCTAAGAGTCTTGAAGATCTCGATCAATCTCTAGATCTTCAAGACTCTTAGACTCTTTTTTACCAATGTAAAAAATGGATATAGAGATACCGATATGCTAATTATTTTTATAATTTTATAAAGTTTGTCACTTGAATTGTATTTTTAATACCAAATATATAAAAATCCTTTAACACACTCAAGGATGCGTTGCAAAGTACATATGTGGTAAACATAACACCTGCAAATGATCATGCGATACAGCGCTGCAATCACAATATGAGAGTGGGATTTATATTCGCGCGTTTTCGAAAAGTGGCACATGCACTTTCTCCACGCGGGGACTACTAGTAAAAGTTTTACTATTCTTTGTGGCGCCGCGGTGCGATCACGTTGATGAGAGAGAGAGTGGTCGCGCGATCCGTCATGACTGCTGAAGGTGAGCGCGAGTTGTGGTGTGCAGTTTTTGCAAATCTCATTTTCGGATCAATTTCGCAGGTGTTTTCAGTGCGGACGTTTTTGTGGACCGACTGCTCACCGATGGCATGCAAACGCCGTGCGATGATACCAATGCTGGATATACCAAAGCGGCAGTCGGTGCCCCAGAGTTTTATGACGAAAAGAAATTTAAAAGGTCGGTAGGAATTATGTAATGGGCAGTAAATTCTTCAAATTTACCAATATATAATTAAGAGAAACTTACTGGACTGTATAGTATTATTTTTATAACACACACACACTACTCCTTTTATAAAATATCAATATATTTCGCGCGTTTAATTTCGAGCATAATCAGGATAATCTAAAATAGTACAAAGGGTTTATAATTAATTGAACATAGTATAGATAAATGTGGTGTTAACTTACTAGGCAGAGTTAATGAACATAGAAACTGGCATCTCGTACTGGGCATTGGGGAGCCTGAGTTCGATCCCAGCGAGGAGCGAATTTTCGCGAATCACCTTTCATAGTTTTTCAGAGGTTTTCCGTGAAGTTAAAGTAAATACCGGGTGATTAAACTCCTCTGAGCTTCTCCCTTGACCGGCGGAAAAGCCTCACCGCCCTATAAACATATTTTCGCGAATCACCTTTCATAGTTTTTCAGAGGTTTTTTTGTGAAGTTAAGGTAAATACCGGGTGATTAAACTCCTCTGAGCTTCTCCCTTGACCGGCGGAAAAGCCTCACGGCCTTATAAACATAGAAGTTTTTTTTATCTTCTAAACGCTCACAATAATTGATTTAACAGTTAAATCCATCTTTGAAGATGAGTTAATTTCCTACAAAAATATGTATTGTCCATCCCATGACTAGCTTACTATTTAGCGAGTTATAAAATGAAACAATTTTTTTTTTCTCCTCAATTCACCAAAACTTTCACCTTGAACTTTGACCCCACCCTATTGTATATGTCGAAACGAAATGTTGTAGGGATATGCCGCCTCCATAATCGTTCCTCCATTTCGTCCTGTTTTCTGCCGCTCGTTGCCGGTCCCCAGCTTTTATTGCTTTGCTTCAACGTCATCCCTCCATCTTAACCTGGGGTGTCCTGGTAATATTATTACACGACTAAATATGATTTATACCTACACTACCCATACCTACACTACCCATACCTAGGGTTGCTACCTGTAAAATCAATAACCAAGGCCTTGGTTGTTGATTGAAGTATTTATACTTCTAGCCATTTTCGAGATCCTCCAATCATCGGAGGAGCTCGAAAATGTGTAACTGAAGTGTTATAAAAAACAAAGTAAAAAATCGTTTTATTTATCCTTTAATTCTGAATTATTGAAACTATATACCAACAAAACTTAAAATGGGGAAAGGATAAATAAAACGATTTTTTACTTTGTTTTTTATCAATCTTTGCAACTAGTTTCGACTAAGCTCTAGCCATTTTCGAGCTCCTCCGATCATCGGAGCAGCTCGAAAATGTGTAACTGAAGTGTGACAAAAAAACAAAGTAAAAAATTGTTTTATTTATCCTTTAAAATGAATTATCAAAAAGTAGACGCCTTAACAATCCAATATTTAATAAAATTATTGTTAAATTATAATAAATTTTAAGTTTTGTTGGTATATAGTTTTAATAATTCAGAATTAAAGGATAAATAAAACGATTTTTTACTTTGTTTTTTTATCACACTTCAGTTACACATTTTCGAGCTCCTCCGATGATCGGAGGAGCTCGAAAATGGCCAGAGCTTAGCCGAAACTAGTTGCAAAGTGTGATAAAAAAACAAAGTAAAAAATCGTTTTATTTATCCTTTAATTCTGAATTATTAAAACAGAATTTAGATTATATTATCGACATTTAAAAAAAATTAAAGCTTTATTAATTTTGTTGTTGTAACATTCAACTATTTGTTTTAAATTTCTCAGTGTGTTGTCAAGCAATTAAATTACATTTTTCGATGTAAAACACAATTTATTACCATTTATTTTGATTAAATTCGGTTTGCTTTTAGTGTTTTGCCAATACCATTTTTTTTTTTCGATGTTTAGAACGCATTTACAATTATTATTCTGATCACTCAGAAGATTCTTTGGTGTCCTTAGAGATTATAATGGAAATTGATTTATTTACAAGTAACAAGGAGTTTCTAACCAAACATGACATCATTTATATTGCGCAAGAAATCGTATGCGTTGAATAATTAAAGTGAAAAGAATGGAAGAGGCAAGCTCATGTAATAATAATAAATATTTTTAGTATGACCAATCAATTATAATTTTAAATAAATTCATAAATTACCCTATAAATTCCCTATAAATTACCCTATAAATTCCCTATAAATTACCCTATAAATTCAAGTTGTAGTAAAAACATTTTATTGCCATAAAAACAATACATAAACCAAAACCTCATTATTACAGCCATACATTTATACAGAGCCGTTTATGGAAATGTAATTGTGGGGGGGTTTACGCAAAATTGACTGGTGGGATGAGTGAGTAGCTTTAAGGGCCCTGTCTACCTTTCCGCTCAGAAAAATGTAAGCACTTCTTCCCCTTACGTTTGTATCTAACCTGTAAGGGCCCATATATTGCTATAAGAGATAAAAGATCAGCGATACTAGGAAGGGAATGGGCCCATTTTGAGGCCTAAGTGTCTGTAACTATGCTACCCTCCAGCCAACTATCCAAGGGGGGTTAAAGAAGCGCAGACAAATAATTTGTATTTATTATGAAAGAGAAAAAAAATTAACACATTGTTAATTATAATAAAAACTACACATGTATGTCTTTTTCTCTCGCAAATTGATGTAACATCTCTTCTGTATTAACTGCTACGTTTTTATGCATGCTCAATATTGCAAAGCCTGTTAATAAGTAGTAATAATAATGGTTTAAGTAGTTTTGCTTTGTATTACAAAATTGGCTTTGTGCAGATATCTCAAGCACTCTGTTGGAATATTATTCCATAGAGGGTATTACCCCGTGATCCTGATGGCATGAGCATGTTGACGGTTATTACCATATGGGTATACATTGCTAATTGATGTGGTGCCGCCAGATGGCTTTTAACTTTCCTTCTAGTTAGTTGTATAATAAAACAATATTTATAAAATTTAAGGGTCAGTTCACTTTTGCCCTCAATGCCTCAATTGTTAACTAAATGATTCAATGTTAGCGTTTAGGGGTTTTGCATTAAGGCTAGGACGGGAACTTACTCTTTGGTATTGGTATTTGGTATTGTTATTAATTTAATCACTTTTCAGTTTTTTTTTGTGTGGTTTATTTATAGAGAGAATCAATCTTTATTTCGACTATCGGCCAAAACCTTATTTATATTTATCCTCTTATTGTTTATATGATTTTATATAACGAACCCTACGCTCCCTTACTTCCAGAGCCTTCGGCTATCGGCTTATAGGCTTAATTATATTTATCCTCTTATTGTATATGGTTTATTTATAGAGAGAATCAATCTTTATTTCGACTATCGGCCAAAAACTTATTTATATGTATCCTCTTATTGTTTGTATGATTGTATATAACAAACCCTACCCTCACTTACTTCCAGAGCCCAACGCTTCTACCACCACAACATCTCAACCTCATTCTTCTCCAACTTACTCGGCCTGATGGTGGTTGTAGCAGTGCCCACCATAAGAGAGATATTAATATTCACAGGCATGTCCAGCGAGGCAAGAACCGCGTACAAGCGATACATTCAAACCATTTTCCACATGTTAATTTGGTATGGTGAGGATTTCCATCCGGACAGCCTGTAAGCAACGTACACCACCACACAATTTCTTAAGGTCTGATTTGCAAATATTACAGAACCTGGCGTTCAATTGAAGAGATCCGCGGCAAACACAACTCGGCCAGTCGTAGAGCCTGTAAAACTTTAACGAAAATATCCCAGGCTGATATGGCTTTGACTCAGTTCGGTTTCATGGGGTTTCTTCTGACGCGCTCAAAAGAACTCGGGTTTTCGGATGATACTGAGGAAAATTTGGAGAGTATGGTGCATTTGTGGAGGGTTATTGGGCATGTGTTAGGCATTCAGGAACAGTTAGTTATTTCTAATAATACACCATATGAAGGAATTAGTTTTAAACTTGTCTGAATCAACAAAGCCATGAGTATTATACAGAGAAAGTACACATTTTGTGCTATAATTTGTAACTGAATATTGCCAATCCTGTATTATTATTATTATTATTTTTCTTTTTTTAAATTTTATTGTTCATTTATTTTATATCATATATATTATATTATATATATATATATATATTTATTTTTTTTCGATATCTGCTAAACTGAAAGTTGATGCAAAAGAAGAGATGTTTCTATCCAATATGTAGCTAAATTATCATTCTACTTAAGTTGGTTCAGACTTGTCCTAAACTATTTAGCTTAGTGTGTTAAATAGTTTAAGCATTAAACTAATAATTAAATCTATTTCAGATATAATATCTGTCGCGAATCCTTGCAGGAAACACGTGAGATTTGCGAGAAATTAATTGAGCGTTGTTTCCGTCCGGAGGTGGAGAAACAGGACAAACGGTTTATAGGCATGAGCGACGCCCTGGTAAACGGTTTGTGGTGTTTGCAGCCCTTTCTGGATCCGAAAGCACTTATGTTGCAACTAATGCTAGTGCTAAGGTGCGATGAAGCCAAATGCCAACAGCTAAGGGATGAAATGAACTGGAAAGAGCGTTTTTACTTTTGGTTGGTGGCTAGCATTTTCTCGCTGATGCGGTTTACCGTGATGAGAGTGTATCAGAACTACTCGTTGTATGCTAGTTTTTGGATTATTCAACATTTCCCGTTTCTAGCTATTTATATGTTTGGGTCGCAGGATGCATATGTTAAGGTGCTCAAAGGGCCGGTTCGAGCCAGTAAAAGTGGATAAGAAATCATTTTCGTTATTTTTATAACGTTTAACCATGATTTTAAAACGGGTGATTTTGGTTGTAATTTATTTATTAATATAAAAGTTTGATATATACGTTTATCGACTATAAATATATATAATAATAATTATATTATAGTTTATTACCCAACACATTAAAATCCAATTACAGAACAACAATTTTTAACAGGCTAAATTATACATCATAAAAAAACAAAATAAAAAGTAAAAACTAACACTAAAAAACGCATAAATCCATAATATTTTTATATTCTCACTTTTAGCACCCATTTAAAATCGCATTGAATTCCGCGTGTGGGAATTAATGGACGAATGAAAATTGATAGTGGCATACAGTGGTACAGGTGTGCACTTAAAAATATTCACTCACTCACACAAGATTGTTTTAAATCTTAAGTATTTCACAATCTCTGTTTGGTGAATCGCGTAACCGTAATCATCAATTGAATAATAAATTGTATGGAAATTTGTTTTTTTCACTCATGGGTGGAGGGTCCTGATCTGAGGACCGTATCATTATCCTGAGTGTGTGCCTGCAGCGTACTGTGGGAGTGAAATATACATTCGCAGGTTTTCGTAAAATTGCATTTACATGAGGATTATCAGTAAACTACTAGGATTTACTACTAGTTTCCTATGACTACTACAGTTGAGTAAAGGAATAATATTTATATACTTATTCATTGCTACTACTCATGATGCAGCAGTGCTATTAGGTTCATGAAATATAGTGCGCGTGATTCGTTAACATGACTACTGAAGATTGCAATTTTTGGTATTTAGTTCATGCAATTCTCAATTTCGGTGTAATTCATGATAGATGTTTTCAGTGCAGAACGATTTGTGGACCAACTCCTCACAAATGGCATGGAAACACCATGCGATGATACCAATGCTGGGTATAATAAAGCGGCTGTCGATGTGCCTGAGTTTTACGATGAAACAAAGTTTAAAAGGTCTGTAGGAAGTATTCAATGTTTGAGGTCAAGAGATACACAATTAATGGCTCCAATTACAACAATGGTAGTAGTAGTTGCTGTACCTGTTACAATTCTGTAACTGGCTATCGATCTTCGAGTACTTCTGCCGTGTGTTAGTATATATGTGTCTACGAGTGTTATGACTTCAGAAAATCATCCAATTGAAAATATTTATTTAACTGTACATGTACCCAAACACAAAAGTATTGGCCGACTCACCCAGGACTACCGAATGCAAAGATCAGTAGTATGTACATATATAAGAAAAATTAAATATCTGGTGTGAGCACGAATTACATTGACAATATTCACTTTTTCGACATTTTTTTTACTTTTTATAACATTTTTTGCAAATTTTTGAGAAAACTCGACATTTTGACATTTGCACTCGCCCAAAATTTCACTAGATCGTCCCGGGTATAGTTCTCAGCTAATTTCCAAATTTTCTCGCAATTCGTTGTGCCGTTTTCCTGGAATTTTGTTCACAGATAGACAGACGGACATAAATACATAAAGACAAATATACATACATACATGCATACATATATACAAACATACATAGATACATACATAGATACATACATACATACATATATACATACATACATACATACATATATACATACATACATACATACATACATACATACATACAAACATACTTACATACTTACATCCATACATACATACATACATACATCTGGTTTATTTCGAGTATTTTAGGCATAAAAGAAAATTGAAAATTTATTTTTTTAAATTGTTCGAGATAGTAATACCTTGCTCAATATTGTAGCCTTTTCCCGGTAAGTTATCGCATATTTTGACAATCTTAGTTAGAAAACGTGAAGACTTTTTGACGATGCCATAACCTTCCTTTACATCAATGATGTATTTGGAAAGTAAAAATGTAATAATTACATTAAATAGTTATTTTTACCCAGCCTAGTGCTTTGAGGTACCGTTCGTCTCGTACTGAGCACTGGGGAGCAAGAGTTCAAACCCCGTTGTGGACGAAATCATCACCTTATCCAGTGTTTTAGATAGTTTTCTGTGAAGTTAAGGTAAATTCACTCGCTAAGCTTCTCTTCTATTCTATAAAGATACAAGTTTAATTTTTTAGTTGTTTTTTCACATACACCTACACCTTACGGTAGAAGGCATATGATTAAATACAAAAAAATGCACATATATATGAGAGGTGGTCGATAGCTAGTTACTAATTATAACTACTACTACTAGTAATTTTCTGCTTAAATATAATTCTAAATACTTACTTAATACGATGGCATCAAGTTTACAATCATCTACCTCCTTTTTTTCCTCCAGAGCCCAACGTTTCTACCACCACAACATCTCAGCAGCATTCTTCTCCAAACTACTGGGTTTAATGGCGGTTATATCAGTGCCCACCATAAAAGACATATTGATATTCACAAGAATGTCTAGTGACGCAAAAACCGCCTACAAAAGATATATTTCCACGATCCTACACATGCAAATTTGGTACCAGAAGGACTTTCATCCGGGCAGTCTGTAAGGATCTCCACTATATTCATCCTGCAATAATAGCCGCGTTCGTTTATCATTCAGGAACTGTTCTTCTCCTGTTAGAACAACCAGTAATAACTCCTGAACGATAAAGGAAAGCAGCTTATATTAGTAATCATTATACCACCTACAGTTCTAAAGTCGTTATTCATACTTTCTATTACTACTTCAACCATCAGCCTAATCAGAGAGCATGTTTGAAGCAGCTGTTCTCACTTCACCTAGAGTTCTGGACATTCTAAAGTCTTTATTCATACTTTCTATTACTTCAACCATCAGCCTAATCAGAGAGTAGGTTTGAAGCAGCTGTTCTCACTTCACCTAGAGTTCTGGACATTATAAAGTCTTTATTCATACTTTCTATTACTTCAACCATCAGTCTAATCAGACAGCATGTTTGAAGCAGCTGTTTTCACTTCACCTAGAGTTCTGGACATTCTAAAGTCTTTATTCATACTTTCTATTACTTCAACCATCAGCCTAATCAGAGAACAGGTTTGAAGCAGCTGTTCTCATTTCACCTAGAGTTTTGGACATTCTAAAGTCTTTATTCATACTTTCTATTACTTCAACCATCAGCCTAATCAGAGAGCATGTTTGAAGCAGCTGTTCTCACTTCACCTAGAGTTCTGGACATTCTAAAGTCTTTATTCATATTTTCTATTACTTCAACCATTTCAACCATCAACCTAATCAGAGAGCAGGTTTGAAGCAGCTGTTCTCACTTCACCTAGAGTTCTGGACATGCTAAAGTCTTTATTCATACTTTCTATTACTTCAACCATCAAACTAATCAGAAAGCAGTTTTGAATCAGCTGTTCTCACTTCACCTAGCTTCAGATTGGATAACGAATGAATCATTACAGCACCTGGAGTTCAATTGAAGAAATCCGCGGCAAACACAACTCGGCCAGCCGGAAGGCCTGCAAACGCTTGAAGAATATTACTCAGGCCGACATGGCTTTAACCCAATTCGGGTTCATGGGGTTTATCGTGACGCGTCCTAAAGAACTCAATCTTTCAGATGTCACTGAAGAGAATATGGAATGTATAGTTCATTTCTGGAAGGTTATTGGGCATATGTTGGGAATCGAAGAACGGTTAGTGACTTCCAAAATATATTAGATACACTATATATATTATCTATTTGCCGTTTACCTTTCGGTGTAGGCTATTACATTTACATTACTTATCAATTATTGTTGTTGTTTATACATTTGTAAATTCTTTCCACTCTTTTCTGTTCTTCACCAGTTCTCTTGCTTGTATAACTGTCTTTCCTTTCTTGATTATTTCCTATATTCTGTTGTCTCACTCTTATCTTGATCTACCTCTTCTTCTTTTATTTCCAGTTCTTGCTTCCCATACCTGTTTTGTTTGATTCTTTTTGTCCATCCTAATTAAATGTCCCCACCAGTTTAGTTGTTTCTTTTCTATATACTTTCCTATAGCTTCAATTCCCAATGTTTCTCTGATGTCATCATTTCTTATTCTGTCTCTTCTCGTAACTTGTTTTACTCCTCTGAGATATTTCATTTCCATTGTCTGTATTCTACTTTTGTCCCTTTTCGTTAGTTTCCACGTTATCTCGCTCCCATATGTCAGTATAGGTCTATATACAGCTTTTGTATATATTTATTGTTGTCCTTCTGCTGATCTCTTTTTTGTTAATCAGTATATATAATACATTAGACTCACTAATTAGATACACTAATTAGTATTAAATTTTGAGAATCAAACTTAGTACCAACATTGATTAATGATCAACTTTTTTCAACAACATGACTTGTGTGGTGCTTAGCTTATTTTAATACACTTCCAAGACATTAAACGCACATGCACAATTTGCTAAGTAAATGATGACCTGCGCGCCGCGATATTTATGATTGTCTAGCGGAGGACAAGGCAACCCTGACCACAGAGCTAAATGGGCTATAGCCCTAATCATTCAATAATCCCATAACCCGCTAGATATAACAGTGTATTTTCTTATGAGGAAGAGCGTATTATTTTTAATGTAATATCCTAAGACGGACCTAGCGGAGGTCGGTGCTTGCTAGAATTAATTAACAACAGATAACCTCAGGGGTTCACATCTGGTGAATACGGGAACTGGCAATCCCGAGGCACCCTAGCCGAATCTGACTCCTTCTTTAGCCAGTCTTAGGACAGATTTATCTTCCCTCTTTCAACTATCTTTTTCTGTTTTTCCGACCACTTTTACGCCACTCCTGGCGTATGGGTCTCTTTCTCTGCCTATAGTGCTGGCAACTGGCACTACAGGTGGACCTACAGTTTAGCGTGGATTCCGAACTAGTGTAGTACTTTTAGATGATATTATCATCTACTCGGGACCAGAGAAAGATGATTAGCCATGAAACCCCACGCTGGCCAAGCGGGCTGGGGAGTGGGGGGCGTGTGTAAGCTGTAAAATATTTCGCTTTGTGAGATGTGAACTAACGATCTTCAGCGCAGCAGTCCGATGCCTTACCACTGCGCTACGTTGCTCTTCAACTATCTAGTCTTTCTTAACTACCTTTTTTCCAACCCCCGATACTCGATAGCAATAGCTGGGTTCTCTAATTTTCACATTCTAAAATCTTTATTCATACTTTCTATTACTTCAACCATCAGCCTAATTAGAGGGCAGGTTTTAAGCAGCTGTTCTCACTTCATCTAGCTTTTGATTGGATAACGGATGAAAGGAAAGCAGTAATATGGGCTTAAACTTCACTACGAGGTAATGAAGACTAACAAAACTAAAAGAACATAATAAAGGAGATCAATAATTTATTGAAAATGAATTACCACGTAGTAGATGTCAAACGCATTCAATTTCTAATAGAAAATAATTTCAGATACAACATATGTCGCGACTCACCGGAGGAAACGCGTGAGATTTGTGAGAAGATAATAGAGCGCGTTTTCCGCCCGGAAGTCGAGAAACAGGACAATGAGTTTGTGGGATTGATCAACGCTCTGATAAACGGTTTGTGGTGTTTCCAGCCAATTTTAAATCCGAAATCAACTATGCTCTACCTCATGAAACTGTTAAAATGCGAGGAAGAAAAATGTCAGCAGCTAAGGGATGAAATGAATCGGAAAGAGCGGTTTTACTTTTGGCTCATGTCTAGTATTATATCGGTGATTCGGTTCACCAGCGTGAGGGTGATTCAAAATTACGCGATATACTTGAATATGTGGGTTATTGAACATTTCCCGTTGCTAGCAATTTATATGTTTGGGGCAAATGATGCGTATGTTAAGATGATTAACGAACCGGTTAGAGCTAGTAAACGTGGATGAGAAATAATAACCAATTTGGTGTTCCTTAACTTTTTTTAATTGGGGCGTAATTGGTAGTAATTAATGTAAAAACTAAAGTAGTTAAAGTGTAATAATGTTTATTAATTTAATCAGAATATTGCAAATGTACACAATCAGTTATCAGCAGTGGTGTATTGGTAAAATAAAAAGTACCGGAATGTTACAAAAAATACACAAAATAATAGCAAGTTTGGTAGTATGGCAACAAAGCAATACAATTCGTCATTTAAAAAAAATATTATTTATTTCAATTCGTCGTAAATAATTTTCATTTGAAATTTAGAAAAAGTCTTAATACATAATATCAATATTCAAAGTGTACTTGCAAACACAAATGATATACCTAATTCAGAAAAAAACTTGAATAGCGCAAAATGATCATGAGATCATGAGAATGTAATTATGTTTAGGGTCGAGAAACATCCAATTTCTTTGTTTTGACGACGTTACAATTCCTTATTAATTCATCAATCACACTATGCACTCCACTGAAGTATCTGATTTTACTGGAGAAAAGCCTTAGTTTCCTCGCTTTTAACATCATTTTTATGTCAAAAATAATTCATATACATATAGCTTTAATAATTAATAAATATATACAAAACGTTTATCATATAATAATGATTTCTAAAAGTCTTTTAAAAGATCATCAAATTCACTCAGCATCTCCTCGAATTTGTCGGCGTTCTGTTTCGTGTTCGGAAAGTCTTTGGGCCTTGGCATGTCGGTGGCTAGACATGCCAATGGTGTTTCCGAGAAGAACAGATGGTTCAATGCCTAAAATAAATGTTTACCACTATATCTTCTTCTCATCTAAAGATGTTGCAGCTTTTTAATTTACTCTTCAATGTAAACGCATTGGTACTAATTATGACTAATATGGAATGGTCTAATAATCGACGATTCCATATTAGTCATAATTAGTACCAATGCGTTTACATTGAAGAGTAAATTAAAAAGCTGCAACATCTTTAGATGAGAAGAAGATATAGTGGTATCAAATTGTCGCTAGTTGATATATAATCAAATAGAATATAAAATGTATCACTTACCATTTTAGCGGGTAGTCTTTTGTTTTGATCGTAAAGCAAAAATGACTTAACGAAATTAATACCCTCGATAGTGCTGTTTGGAAGAATCGTCTGCCACGTCAGCCCAGCGCTTCTAGCAAAAGTGATTTTGTTGTAGTCGGGCAGATTAAAGAGACCTGGCCATGTATCTTCTGTGGGGGTGCCTAAAGTGTGCAAAACGATTGCCAGTTGTTCGATATCAGTTTCACCCTATAAAAACATATAATATAACACGTAATAGGTTAAGAATGATACAACTAACCCCCTAGGAGGAAAGTTTAGCACCATCTGGCGGCACCACATCAATTAGCAATGCACACCCATATATGATGCCAGCCAGATGGCGTTAAACTTTCCTCCTAGGGGGTTAGTTGTATCATTTTTGCATATAACCACTCGAGATATTGTGTGAATTCATCCTCACTAGCTGAGATACGCTGATGAGATCTTATAAGATCGAAATCTAGATATGTAGATTGCTAAGAGGTGCATTCACACTTATATACGTAATAGGTTGTTTATGGGTAACATTACTGGAAATAGCGGTGCCCGATTGATTAGTTCTGCAGCAATACACCCCACTGCCCACATATCGACTGTGTTTGTATAGGTTTTTGAGCCGTATAGTAGTTCTGGGGCTCTGTACCATCTGGTTGCTACTTGGTGCGAGTACTGCCGCTCGGGCTCGTTCTCGGTGTAAATTCGGGCCAGCCCAAAGTCGCCGATTTTCAATAAGCCATCGTTTGCAATAAGCAAGTTTGCTGGTTTTAAATCCTAAACACATTAAATTATTAATCATTGTTATTATTATGAAGCAAATCACTTAACAGCATGGGATTCGGAGGAAAAAAACTACTGTAAACTACTTAGGACATAAAATCAACTAGATAAGGAAAACCAAAGGCCGAAATACCAAGAAGGATAGGTCAAAGTTGGGATGCTTGTAAGAAATTAGGGTGTATACAAAATACAACGACGTTCCGGTAGGCCTGAAAAGACAGCTGTTTACTCCTAGTGAACAGATACGGGTTAGAAACTAGAACACTCACGAATAGGAATTTTTCGTTTCGTTTTTACGGCTATAATTGCGCAACGTTTGATGAACCAAATAATAGCTGAAGGTGATGCGCTTGGGCTAAAATTAAATACGGCCAAAACGAAAACAATGGTTATCATTAGAACACCAGATATCCAAGCCAATTTGCAAGTATACAATAAGCAAATAGAGCAGGTTGCTAAATTTAAATACTTGGGCAGCTGGATCGCCAAAGACCTGAATCTAGATCTGGAAGTAAGAACACCCATCGATATAGCCAGAACAACGTTCCTTAAGATGAGAAAAGTATTTGGCGAGAGAAGCCTAAACCTGAAACTGAGATACCGGTTCGTTAAGTGCTACATTCACTCGGTACTGTTGTATGGTGTTGAGGCTTGGACGTTGAAGGTTAATACTATGAACAGAATAGAAGCGTTTGAGATGTGGAAGAATGCAGAGAATATCTTGGGTGGAGCATATCAGGAATAATGAGGTTCTTAGGCGCAGACAGAGACAGAGAACTACTGGCTACTGTGAAGAAACGTAAGAACGTACCTAGGACATATCTTCAAAAGTATAAAATATAGCCTTCTAAAATTAATAATGGAGGGCAGTGGTCCAGGACGAAGGAAATGCTCCTGGTTAAAGAACATAAGGGACTGTACTGGTCTGGACTCCCACTCATTTTTCAGAGCGTCACAAGACCGTGCTGAATTTGTCGTGATTGTTGCCAACGTTCAGTAATGGAGAAGGCACCTAAAGAAGAATGATCCAAATAACCATGGAGAGACAAATTAGTAGTAGGGTATCATTCTGAGAGAATACGTCAGGAATGAGAAAGTCAGACGAAGGATGAAGATTATGGACATAATCGAAAGAGTGGCAAAGCTAATTTGGTGGGCTGGACACGTGGCGAAAAGAAACAAGAACAATGGGTGGACAGCGAAACTACTAAACTGGAGACCATGGGAAATAGGAAAAGTATAGGTAGACCTATGAAAAGATGAATTGACATAAAAAAAACAGCAGGCATTAGATGGGATAAAATAAAACTGGAAATATTTTGAAGAGGACTACTTCCAGCAGTGGAGATAGGAATTGAGGAAGGAAAAAAGCAGTCCTCACATATCTATAAATACGGGATAAAATTTAAGGAAGCGTGTGCAGCTAAATAATTTTACCCTGTGCATTATATGATTCTCATGGATAAACCTGACACCCTCCAGTAGCATTTGCAGATACGATTTGATCACCGACTCTTCCAGTTCATCTTTTAGAGATTTGATAACTTCATGCAGGTTAGAGGGTAGATATTCCATCACCAGTACCAAACCCATTCCATGGGGTATCACCTCAAACAGCTCAACAATCTATATGGAAATTATTTATTAATCATTCATTAAAAATATCTGGTGTGGACACCACGCGACTTTTCTAATTGTATTAACATTTTTGACAATATTTGATAATATTTGACATAATTTGATGATATTTTTCATAATTTTACGATATTTTACGACATTATTTACATTTTAGACAAATATTGTCAAATATCTTCAAATATAATTACCAATGAAATGATTGTATATTTGTCTTTTTGTATCATTTCATTCCTAATTATATTTGATATATTTGGCAATATTAAACAATATTTGTCTTTTAGTATCATTTCATTGGTAATTATATTTGAAGATATTTGACAATATTTGTCTTTTTGTATCATTTCATTGGTAATTATATTTGAAGATATTTGACAATATTTGTCTTTTTGTATCATTTCATTGGTAATTATATTTGAAGATATTTGACAATATTTGTCTTTTTGTATCATTTCGTTCGTAATTATATTTGATACATTTGGCAATATTAAACAATATTTGTCTTTTTGTATCATTTCATTGGTAATTATATTTGAAGATATTTGACAATATTTGTCTTTTTGTATCATTTCATTGGTAATTATATTTGAAGATATTTGACAATATTTGTCTTTTTGTATCATTTCGTTCGTAATTATATTTGATACATTTGGCAATATTAAACAATATTTGTCTTTTTGTATCATTTCATTGGTAATTATATTTGAAGATATTTGACAATATTTGTCTTTTTGCATCATTTCATTGGTAATTATATTTGAAGATATTTGACAATATTTGTCTTTTTGTATCATTTCATTGGTAATTATATTTGAAGATATTTGACAATATTTGTCTTTTTGTATCATTTCATTGGTAATTATATTTGAAGATATTTGACAATATTTGTCTTTTTGTATCATTTCATTGGTAATTATATTTGAAATATTTGACAATATTTGTCTTTTTGTATCATTTCGTTCGTAATTATATTTGATACATTTGGCAATATTAAACAATATTTGTCTTTTTGTATCATTTCATTGGTAATTATATTTGAAGATATTTGACAATATTTGTCTTTTTGCATCATTTCATTGGTAATTATATTTGAAGATATTTGACAATATTTGTCTTTTTGTATCATTTCATTGGTAATTATATTTGAAGATATTTGACAATATTTGTCTTTTTGTATCATTTCATTGGTAATTATATTTGAAGATATTGGACAATATTTGTCTTTTTGTATCATTTCATTGGTAATTATATTTGAAGATATTTGACAATATTTGTCTTTTTGCATCATTTCATTGGTAATTATTTTTGAAGATATTTGACAATATTTGTCTTTTTGTATCATTTCATTGGTAATTATATTTGAAGATATTGGACAATATTTGTCTTTTTGTATCATTTCATTGGTAATTATATTTGAAGATATTTGACAATATTTGTCTTTTTGTATCATTTCATTGGTAATTATATTTGAAGATATTTGACAATATTTGTCTTTTTGTATCATTTCATTGGTAATTATATTTGAAGATATTTGACAATATTTGTCTTTTTGTATCATTTCATTGGTAATTATATTTGAAGATATTTGACAATATTTGTCTTTTTGTATCATTTCATTGGTAATTATTTTTGAAGATATTTGACAATATTTGTCTTTTTGTATCATTTCATTGGTAATTATATTTGAAGATATTGGACAATATTTGTCTTTTTGTATCATTTCATTGGTAATTATATTTGAAGATATTTGACAATATTTGTCTTTTTGCATCATTTCATTGGTAATTATATTTGAAGATATTTGACAATATTTGTCTTTTTGTATCATTTCATTGGTAATTATATTTGAAGATATTTGACAATATTTGTCTTTTTGTATCATTTCATTGGTAATTATATTTGAAGATATTGGACAATATTTGTCTTTTTGTATCATTTCATTGGTAATTATATTTGAAGATATTTGACAATATTTGTCTTTTTGCATCATTTCATTGGTAATTATTTTTGAAGATATTTGACAATATTTGTCTTTTTGTATCATTTCATTGGTAATTATATTTGAAGATATTGGACAATATTTGTCTTTTTGTATCATTTCATTGGTAATTATATTTGAAGATATTTGACAATATTTGTCTTTTTGTATCATTTCATTGGTAATTATATTTGAAGATATTTGACAATATTTGTCTTTTTGTATCATTTCATTGGTAATTATATTTGAAGATATTTGACAATATTTGTCTTTTTGTATCATTTCATTGGTAATTATATTTGAAGATATTGGACAATATTTGTCTTTTTGTATCATTTCATTGGTAATTATATTTGAAGATATTTGACAATATTTGTCTTTTTGTATCATTTCATTGGTAATTATATTTGAAGATATTTGACAATATTTGTCTTTTTGTATCATTTCATTGGTAATTATTTTTGAAGATATTTGACAATATTTGTCTTTTTGTATCATTTCATTGGTAATTATATTTGAAGATATTGGACAATATTTGTCTTTTTGTATCATTTCATTGGTAATTATATTTGAAGATATTTGACAATATTTGTCTTTTTGCATCATTTCATTGGTAATTATTTTTGAAGATATTTGACAATATTTGTCTTTTTGTATCATTTCATTGGTAATTATATTTGAAGATATTGGACAATATTTGTCTTTTTGTATCATTTCATTGGTAATTATATTTGAAGATATTTGACAATATTTGTCTTTTTGTATCATTTCATTGGTAATTATATTTGAAGATATTTGACAATATTTGTCTTTTTGTATCATTTCATTGGTAATTATATTTGAAGATATTTGACAATATTTGTCTTTTTGTATCATTTCATTGGTAATTATATTTGAAGATATTGGACAATATTTGTCTTTTTGTATCATTTCATTGGTAATTATATTTGAAGATATTGGACAATATTTGTCTTTTTGTATCATTTCATTGGTAATTATATTTGAAGATATTTGACAATATTTGTCTTTTTGCATCATTTCATTGGTAATTATATTTGAAGATATTTGACAATATTTGTCTTTTTGTATCATTTCATTGGTAATTATATTTGAAGATATTTGACAATATTTGTCTTTTTGTATCATTTCATTGGTAATTATATTTGAAGATATTTGACAATATTTGTCTTTTTGTATCATTTCATTCGTAATTATATTTGAAGATATTTGACAATATTTGTCTTTTTGTATCATTTCATTGGTAATTATATTTGAAGATATTTGACAATATTTGTCTTTTTGTATCATTTCATTGGTAATTATATTTGAAGATATTTGACAATATTTGCCTTTTGTATCATTTCATTGGTAATTATATTTGAAGATATTTGACAATATTTGTCTTTTTGCATCATTTCATTGGTAATTATTTTTGAAGATATTTGACAATATTTGTCTTTTTGTATCATTTCATTGGTAATTATATTTGAAGATATTTGACAATATTTGTCTTTTTGCATCATTTCATTGGTAATTATTTTTGAAGATATTTGACAATATTTGTCTTTTTGTATCATTTCATTGGTAATTATATTTGAAGATATTGGACAATATTTGTCTTTTTGTATCATTTCATTGGTAATTATATTTGAAGATATTTGACAATATTTGTCTTTTTGCATCATTTCATTGGTAATTATATTTGAAGATATTTGACAATATTTGTCTTTTTGTATCATTTCATTGGTAATTATATTTGAAGATATTTGACAATATTTGTCTTTTTGTATCATTTCATTGGTAATTATATTTGAAGATATTGGACAATATTTGTCTTTTTGTATCATTTCATTGGTAATTATATTTGAAGATATTTGACAATATTTGTCTTTTTGCATCATTTCATTGGTAATTATTTTTGAAGATATTTGACAATATTTGTCTTTTTGTATCATTTCATTGGTAATTATATTTGAAGATATTGGACAATATTTGTCTTTTTGTATCATTTCATTGGTAATTATATTTGAAGATATTTGACAATATTTGTCTTTTTGTATCATTTCATTGGTAATTATATTTGAAGATATTTGACAATATTTGTCTTTTTGTATCATTTCATTGGTAATTATATTTGAAGATATTTGACAATATTTGTCTTTTTGTATCATTTCATTGGTAATTATATTTGAAGATATTGGACAATATTTGTCTTTTTGTATCATTTCATTGGTAATTATATTTGAAGATATTTGACAATATTTGTCTTTTTGTATCATTTCATTGGTAATTATATTTGAAGATATTTGACAATATTTGTCTTTTTGTATCATTTCATTGGTAATTATTTTTGAAGATATTTGACAATATTTGTCTTTTTGTATCATTTCATTGGTAATTATATTTGAAGATATTGGACAATATTTGTCTTTTTGTATCATTTCATTGGTAATTATATTTGAAGATATTTGACAATATTTGTCTTTTTGCATCATTTCATTGGTAATTATTTTTGAAGATATTTGACAATATTTGTCTTTTTGTATCATTTCATTGGTAATTATATTTGAAGATATTGGACAATATTTGTCTTTTTGTATCATTTCATTGGTAATTATATTTGAAGATATTTGACAATATTTGTCTTTTTGTATCATTTCATTGGTAATTATATTTGAAGATATTTGACAATATTTGTCTTTTTGTATCATTTCATTGGTAATTATATTTGAAGATATTTGACAATATTTGTCTTTTTGTATCATTTCATTGGTAATTATATTTGAAGATATTGGACAATATTTGTCTTTTTGTATCATTTCATTGGTAATTATATTTGAAGATATTGGACAATATTTGTCTTTTTGTATCATTTCATTGGTAATTATATTTGAAGATATTTGACAATATTTGTCTTTTTGCATCATTTCATTGGTAATTATATTTGAAGATATTTGACAATATTTGTCTTTTTGTATCATTTCATTGGTAATTATATTTGAAGATATTTGACAATATTTGTCTTTTTGTATCATTTCATTGGTAATTATATTTGAAGATATTTGACAATATTTGTCTTTTTGTATCATTTCATTCGTAATTATATTTGAAGATATTTGACAATATTTGTCTTTTTGTATCATTTCATTGGTAATTATATTTGAAGATATTTGACAATATTTGTCTTTTTGTATCATTTCATTGGTAATTATATTTGAAGATATTTGACAATATTTGCCTTTTGTATCATTTCATTGGTAATTATATTTGAAGATATTTGACAATATTTGTCTTTTTGCATCATTTCATTGGTAATTATTTTTGAAGATATTTGACAATATTTGTCTTTTTGTATCATTTCATTGGTAATTATATTTGAAGATATTTGACAATATTTGTCTTTTTGCATCATTTCATTGGTAATTATTTTTGAAGATATTTGACAATATTTGTCTTTTTGTATCATTTCATTGGTAATTATATTTGAAGATATTTGACAATATTTGTCTTTTTGTATCATTTCATTGGTAATTATTTTTGAAGATATTTGACAATATTTGTCTTTTTGTATCATTTCATTGGTAATTATATTTGAAGATATTTGACAATATTTGTCTTTTTGTATCATTTCATTGGTAATTATATTTGAAGATATTTGACAATATTTGTCTTTTTGTATCATTTCATTGGTAATTATATTTGAAGATATTTGACAATATTTGTCTTTTTGTATCATTTCATTGGTAATTATATTTGAAGATATTTGACAATATTTGTCTTTTTGTATCATTTCATTGGTAATTATATTTGAAGATATTTGACAATATTTGTCTTTTTGTATCATTTCATTGGTAATTATTTTTGAAGATATTTGACAATATTTGTCTTTTTGTATCATTTCATTGGTAATTATATTTGAAGATATTTGACAATATTTGTCTTTTTGCATCATTTCATTGGTAATTATTTTTGAAGATATTTGACAATATTTGTCTTTTTGTATCATTTCATTGGTAATTATATTTGAAGATATTTGACAATATTTGTCTTTTTGCATCATTTCATTGGTAATTATATTTGAAGATATTTGACAATATTTGTCTTTTTGTATCATTTCATTGGTAATTATATTTGAAGATATTTGACAATATTTGTCTTTTTGCATCATTTCATTGGTAATTATATTTGAAGATATTTGACAATATTTGTCTTTTTGTATCATTTCATTGGTAATTATATTTGAAGATATTTGACAATATTTGTCTTTTTGTATCATTTCATTGGTAATTATATTTGAAGATATTTGCCAATATTAAACAATATTTGTCTTTTTGTATCATTTCATTCGTAATTATATTTGATATATTTGGCAATATTAAACAATATTTGTGTTTTTGTATCATTTCATTGGTAATTATATTTGAAGATATTTGACAATATTTGTCTTTTTGTATCATTTCATTGGTAATTATATTTGAAGATATTTGACAATATTTGTCTTTTTGTATCATTTCATTGGTAATTATATTTGAAGATATTTGACAATATTTGTCTTTTTGCATCATTTCATTGGTAATTATTTTTGAAGATATTTGACAATATTTGTCTTTTTGTATCATTTCATTGGTAATTATATTTGAAGATATTTGACAATATTTGTCTTTTTGTATCATTTCATTGGTAATTATATTTGAAGATATTTGACAATATTTGTCTTTTTGTATCATTTCATTGGTAATTATATTTGAAGATATTTGACAATATTTGTCTTTTTGTATCATTTCATTGGTAATTATATTTGAAGATATTTGACAATATTTGTCTTTTTGTATCATTTCATTGGTAATTATATTTGAAGATATTTGACAATATTTGTCTTTTTGTATCATTTTATTGGTAATTATATTTGAAGATATTTGACAATATTAAACAATATTTGTCTTTTCATATAATTTCATTCGTAATTATATTTGATATATTTGGCAATATTAAACTCTTATTAGGCAACCCTAGTTACACCAACTGTTGTTTTTTTTGTGCGCGCATATTTGTGTTGGCGTTAGTGGAATCTATTGGCGGGAAAGTGACTTTTTTGGGAAACAGTTTTATGAAGATATTTTCTCTGTTTGTGGACCGATTTTGCTCAAATATTTCTATCTTTATAGGGCTATCAGCCGTGATTCTTTTCCGCCGTCAAATATTTTATTTACATAAAAAATTAATAAGTATTATTTTTAAATTATTATTTTTTATTTTGTGTAAAATCTAAGTACTTACTACTTGAATGTGTATTCTAAAAAATATTCTAATACATATAAGATATAAAATAATACTAATAACTTTAATTGGTACTTACATTATCATGATTCAACACTTTCAGTGCAGTCACCTCGCGCATAATATTCTTTGGAATTCCTTCATCCAGATTCCTGATAATCAGTTTCTTCAGCGCAACCTCCTCCTCGGTAAATCGATTGGTGGCGCGCATCACATACCCGTGAGCCCCCTGCCCCACCCTACCAGTTATTTTAAACTGATCCATAGATTATTTCTATTAAAAAATATCCATGACAAATCCCACTATGTTTAAGGTTAGACAACACAAACAATTATGGTGGAAAACAAATCAATAATGGGATGGTCATCAATACAAACAATTGCTGGGTGGCTTGATTTTTATTATTAGAGTATAAAAATACAATATGAAAATACTTAACAATATATAGAAAATAGTGGCATAACAAATATTATATCAATCAATATCAATTATATTTGTGAATCATTAATTTCGATTTTAATTAGCAATATATTGTAGCTATTTTGATTGATATGTTTTAAAAACAAATGTTTTTAAATACATCAGACTCATAAATACAGTGGATTCCGGTTAATTGGGGCAACTAAAGTTACAATTAATTCAATTTATACGAAGTTATAATACAATAAACTAAATATATAACTATCAATAAATACCGGTAAATATATAACTATCAATAAATACCGGTAAATATATAACTACCATCAAATACCAGTAAATATATAACTGTCATCAAATACCGATAAATATATAACTATCATCAAATACCAGTAAATATATAACTGTCGTCAAATACCGGTAAATATATAACTATCATCAAATACCGGTAAATATATAACTACCATCAAATACCAGTAAATATATAACTGTCATCAAATACCGGTAAATATATAACTATCATCAAATACCAGTAAATATATAACTGTCATCAAATACCGGTAAATATATAACTATCATCAAATACCGGTAAATATATAACTATAAAAAAAAACAACTGAATACAATATCAGATACAACACGCCACACTACAGAGTCTAACATATAACTATTACTACTCTCAGATACAACTGAAAATATAAATTGTTACTTGTATCTGATACTATATTGAAGTGTTTATTTTTGGTGATAGTTATACCAAATATATTTTTTTTAATATAATACACTGCTTAATCAAGATATTTTATCATAATAATCAGAGAATTGTTCTTAATTTTGTTTATCCATTGCCCCTCTTTTTTTGTAGTTATGACCCGCATAGTGCTCTAGATTTGTCCAGGTGCTAGTTTGCTTTTGACTGCTTTACCAAATTGATCTGCACCAGTTTGATTGGCCTCAGCATAGCTTGGGATCTCCAAAGAACATTTTGCAAACCAAGCAGCTACCTTTGAGTATGGAGATAAATCCCATCCAACAGCCTATAATAGTAAATTAAATAACATTATATTAATAACAACATAATTATTGTCTTGATACAGAAACATATACAAAATATTTCTAACAATAGCAACCTAAGTGGTTCAGAAGTAAGAGGAAGGAAAGTTATACTTACAACAATGCTAGATATGGAAGCCATTAGGGAAATATCAGCTATTGTTAAATGGTCGCCTGCAGCATATGCTTTGTCAGACAGGAAAATATCAAGGAATCCAATTACTTCCTCAAGGGATGACTTCTTGTCATTGTCTATTTCAATTTCTCCAAGGAACAGTACTGGAAACTATAACTTATCATTAATAAGCAGAAATTAACAGATCTAGTTATAAGTATGAAAAAAATTTTAAAACAATGCAGACACAGATCATAAATATATGTGTGTAGCAACAAACGGGTTAAATAGCTCTAATGCCTGTATTCACCAACCTCCCATAAACTTTATAGGTCCCATAAGCTATTGAATGGATAAATTGACATCATTGTGACAGACTAACAAAACAAATGTCAAACACCTTGAATAGCACTTGTGATTGGAGCTTTGATGACACCTTTTGTTTAATTATTCAGTGTTTCCAATAGAGAGAATCTAAAGTTACTACATTCCCTAGATAATGTGTTTATTGTTGCTATAACAACGAATACTTATGGGTTCAATAGATTTATGGAACATCAGTGAATAAAGGGGTAACAGATATTAACAGCAGAAAACAGGCTTTGTGGCTCAAGAACATCAGATAATGGACTGAAATCTGATTGCAAGTGAAGCATTTTATTTAGTGACAGACCAAAAATCTGTCAATTAAATAGGGAAATCCAACAAGCCACATAAAAGAAGTATTATGAGCATTATTAGTAAATATTACTACTTTTAAGAGTTTTAATGGACAATACAATTCTCTCACTTTCAATTGGACATTGCTTTAAATATTTACTCACACAGATAGCCCTGATCCTTGGATACATACTTGCAGCATCAAACTGCAATCGTTGATCAACAATTGCCCTCATTTTAGGATCACTTGGATAAAGTGAATCATCCTTGCCATATGCATTTACTAAATAAGTAGCAATAGCACGACTCTCCCACAGAGTAAAATCCCCATCAACCAAAGTGGGCACACAGTGTTGTGGATTAATCTAGAAAGCGGTTATTTTAAAAATAAATGGTACATTCATAACCTACATTCTACCTCAATAAAATCCTGCTTCATTTGCTCTTTATTGAACAAATCAACCACTTTCACATCGACGTCGAGGCCGAGCGCCTTGCAGACCAGTAGGGCGCATCGCGAGGGTGCACTGGGTGCAAAATGATATAAAGTTATCCCCATGGTGCACAGGTGGACCAATTTGTACGATTGGTTGCGTGCCTATTGTTTGCAACCTGCTACGCAAGGTGTTCAGCCGTTGTGCGCGTGCGTGGATCCATAAATTATCAGCCGAGTAGCGTGTGCCGCCATTTTGATGAGGTGCTTTGTGTTGTAGCGTCAATTCGGAACAATTATGGTGTTTTAGTGATTTTAGTGCGAATTAACATCGTCGCTGTTGTTGTATGGTGAGTACTTTTACGCCCTAACCATGTAAACTCCGTGCGTTAACAATCAACAACGATTCCCCCGCGAAATCAGCCCACTACGGATTGATTTTATTTTTCGATTGTTTCCAGCAGCGGCGTTCCGGCGGGGCGGGAATCCGCCGCGCCGGCCCTAGCGTTGTATAACGTTTGTTTATTTATATTTTTGACACCGCGGGAACTCGTTTTCGGGACGCCCACTTTGGCGTCCGCGAGAATCGGCTCTATGGACAGCGACGCCAAGCGCCAGAGTCGCGCGCGCCCCCGCCGGTCGGCGCTAATGATTTTTTTTACGTTGATGCTAATTTTCGAAATTCGATTGTTTCCGCAGCCAATATGGTTCAGGTGGCACGATGTGGTTAAGAAGCGAGAAACGGTGCAAGGCGGGCAGAGCGTTTTCCTTCTACCCGACCCGGCTGAAGCGCACCAAGAAGTCGCTGAAGAGATGTGTGAAGGCTAGCGGTGTTGGGTATTGTGAGAATGAGGTGCCGCGTACAGAGAAGCTGGCTGAGGAGAGCAAGGAGAATTTTCAAGCCCAGCTAGTGCCTGAGATTTACGAGAATGTCTACAATGCTAGTCTAGAGCGGTCTTTGGAGAAACAGCAGAATTTAGCTAATGCCAAAGTCGAGCAGGAAATTGCTAATATTATATCAACCGAGTAAGTTCAAGTTATTTTCATTACAGCTAAGTTGTTGGGCTATTGAGAGAAATCACTCACAAGTATTCAAGTAAATATTATCTCTTTATATTAAGATTATAACCCCCATATTCACTGACATTCCATGAATCTATCAATAGCTATTGAACACATAAGTATTCGTTTGTTGTATCAACAATACATTATCTAGGGAATGTAGTTACTTTATATTCTCTCTATTGGAAACACTGAATAATTAAACAAAAGGTGTCATCAAAGCTCCAATCGCAAGCACTATTCAAAGTCAATATTTTAGAATAATGAAAATTTTAAACATATTATTGTACAGTAATGCTGTCATTATTCTAAAATATTGACAGTCAATAATACTGTCAGTATTTGCTTGAATCCTCCTTCAATATTTATCAAGTAATCAAATATTTGGATAAACATCAGTATTCTATTCATTCCATCATTACAATACCTTACACAATCAGTAATAGTAGTTGACAGTAATATTGACCATGTAAGGTGCTTTAATAAGACACCTTACATGGTCAATAATACTGTCAGTACTAATACTGTCACTGTTTGCTTTAATCCTCCTTTTATATTTATCAAGTAATCAATTATCCGGATAAACATCAATATTCTCTTCATCCCATGATTACTATACCTTAGACAATAAATAACACTGGCAATATTTTAGAATAATGAACATTTTAAACATGTTTACGTACAGTAATACTGTCATTATTCTGAAATATTGACAGTAATATTGATCGTGTAAGGTGCCTTATTAATGTTGGATAATTAGAAACCCTAGTCCCAGCCTTCTTCAATATGTAGAAATCTTGCTGTTATGTTTTTAATTATAAATAAATCTATGAGCTCTGGCACCTTGTTTGTGTCAGTCAGTTGGTCAATATGTAGGTCTTCCTGTGGATACTGGGCGAATTGTCTTTGATTATGCCTAGAAGTTTGCTGGAGCCCAAAAATGTATTTCTCTCAAATATCAGGCATTCATCAATTTTGACTATATCAAGATCTGCTGAGCATTGGGGAGCCTTAGTTCGAACTCAATTGAGGCGAATTTTCGTGAATCATCTTACACAGTTTTCAGAGGTTTTATGTGAATTTAAGGCAAATTCGGGTTTTTAAACTCCTCTGAGCTTCTTGCTTGACTGGCGGCTGATATCTATAAAGATAGGTGTAACAATATTAATACCGTTAAAACATTACAGTAAAATCAAGTCTAAATATTTATGTTACATTTAAACTTCTTAACACTTACAAATTTTTGCCATGATTCTTAGGTCAAATTTCTGGAATCCTTATAACACATCCATGTAACTTTTCTTATATATCTGGAAAAATATTTTATGCCACCCAGCTCAGTGGCTGAGTGGTTAGAGGCTTTGAGTGTTTCGTGCTGAACAATGGGGAGCCTGAGTTTGATCCCCAGCAGATTTCACAGTTTTTCAGATGTTTTTCGATGTGATTGTTCTATGCTTTTTCTTTAGAGTTTTGGACCCTAGCTTTTTTAGGTCCTGTTTTACATTATCTGCCCACTTTGTCCTTGATCTTTCTCATCTTATCTCTTGATTTCCATTCCATCATCATTCTTCATACTGTTGTATTTTTGTCTTTTTTGTATTCTTTCGATTTTTTTTTTACTATATCTCTTCCTCCATTTATTTTCTTAAAGTATTTCTGTGTTAATGATATCCATTCTTGCTTGATTACTTATAGCTCTAAAAATACTCTCATTACTTTTCTTTTGAAGATTCTGAGGTCTTCCTTATCGTTTTTGTGTCTTTAAAGTACTTTCTGTATTGGTTTGAGTGAGCTATTGCTTCATAAATTAATAAAATAATACATATACTAATTACCTTTATTATTTCCAGTGAATTCACTAAAAAGCTCTCCATCAACATGCTAGAGACAGCCTCGAACGACCTCCCCAAGGAAATCGAGTACTCTAGCATTGAGCTCGACGGCAACTTGAATCTCAGCTGCCCGGAGACCCTTCAAGCAGCCACAATGTACCGCGTGGAAAAGCCCACGGACGAGCGATTCCAGTACACCACGTACTCGGATAAAATATGCGAAAGCATGTACTACGACTACGCCCCACTGAAAAACGACTACCCGGATCTTCATATAGATCTAAGCAATGTAAACCCGCAGGACTTTTCGACGTTGTTAGATGAAGAAATGACCAAATCGGGGGAGTTGATGAATATAAATAGCATGGCGTACGATTATTCGACGCTGTACACCCCGACTACACCACCTGATCCTACTTTGATAACTAGTGCTATACCAGTAGGTGTTGCTGATGAGGAACGGTTGGATAAACAGCCGGATCATGTTGAGGTTGAGGATACGTGGGAGGCGTTCGATCCGTACCTTTTTATCAAACACCTGCCCCCGTTAACATTTGAAATGCGCTCGAAATGCCCGGCGTTGCCGCTGAAAACGAGATCGAGTCCAGAGTTTAGTCTGGTGTTGGATTTGGATGAGACGCTTGTGCACTGTAGCTTGCAGGAGTTGTCGGATGCCAGTTTTCATTTTCCGGTCTTGTTTCAAGATTGCTCGTATACCGTTTATGTCCGCACACGGCCATTCTTCCGCGAGTTTATGGAGAGAGTCTCGGGTATGTTTGAGGTGATTCTGTTCACGGCCAGTAAGAGGGTGTACGCAGACAAGCTGCTCAATCTATTGGACCCTGAAAGGAAGTGGATTAAGTACAGGCTGTTTCGGGAGCATTGTGTCTGCGTTAATGGGAACTACATTAAGGATTTGTCTATACTGGGGCGTGATTTGAGTAAGACTATTATTGTGGACAATTCACCGCAGGCTTTCGGATATCAGGTATGACTAAAATATATTATATTGCTTTATTTAAGTTTTACTACTTGTTAAATTATGTATGTATGTCCTATAAATTCCATCTGGGCACATATGGCCTAGATCGCGTCCTGATATGCTACTGGGTTGCTTTGTTGTGATTTTTGCGGCAAGTGCTATATTACCGACGGTACCAACAGCTTTCGAAGCACCGTGGAGCGCAGATGTTCCAAATGGCCTGGTCTTAGTTGCCTTAGGACCGGTTCTACAATTGACATTTAACCGGAGAATAAGACTATTCGTGGAATAAGTTTGAGATATTGGCAACAATATAATACAAATAGCCGTTAAATATCAATTGTAAAACCGGCCCTAAAACAGCCCGGAACCACTACTGAACGATAAAAGAAAACGGCTTTAGACGCATGCAGCGCGACACCGAGATTTGAACTCAGGTCTGCATATTTACAAGTTTACGGCGTTTTACTGCTTGGCCATGCGCTCCACTTTTAAAGCGCCAGTTTCTAATCACGATGAGTGAGGAAATGTTCAACCCACATAGAAGAAAACTGTTGCATAGTAGTTCTCCAACCAATGCTGTACATGTGCAAAAAATCGGTTATTATTATCTAAAAAGTCAACCTTCTCTTTTCAGTTAAATAATGGCATACCAATTGAGAGTTGGTTTGTTGATCGTACCGACTCCGAGCTAATGAAGCTCCTACCCTTTCTTGAAGATCTCGTACAATTGGTAAGATAGACTTACAACAAAACAAAATGTTAGGACGGTAAAAGCAAAGTCGTGTAATTTCGAAAATAGGCCAAATTAAAAAAGTTTTTTTTTAATCAAAACTGCATTGATATAACACCATGTAGTTTTGTTCAGTAAAGGGTTAACTTGTTACAACTTGCATATGGCGTTTTAACTAAAAACAAAACTGATCACTTTGCATTTATTGAACTGCATTACCCAACTATTAATTTATTATAATTTATTAATTGTGCATTTATTTTTACAGCAGGAAGACGTGCGTCCACACATCCGCAACAAATTCAAACTATTCAGTTACCTCCCCCCAGACTAACTCTTTAAACCCTTGACAATCACATTGAACACAATTTAGTTCCATAAACTAACTACCTAACCAACCATAATTGCTCCTAATTTCCATCATCACCTAAATGCAAAACTACTGACTGACATCCGGTATTGTTGCGACTTCCCGGCAACTGTAAAACTCCGTCCCTTTAATCAATTTCAAAGATAAATCTACTAAAAGAAAATTAAAAAAAAAATTATGAACAATTTCGTAACAAAACACTCTAAAAAAAAAATTATTAAAATTAAAACAAGTTATAATCAACTTGCCGGCAAGTTGCAAGTGGAGAAAAGTGCCTGTTTGAAAATTACATTGATTTTACGGTTTGTTTGAATTTTGGAGGGCAGCGTGATTCGAATGTGATATATAATGAGAAAAATTGTTTCCAATAATGCTTTAAGTCGTGTTGAGAAAGTGAGAGAAGTGAATATTATTTTTATATAAAATTTTATTATTATTATTAGAGTTAGTTGTTGTTTTCGTGTGTCGTGGAACTGGAATACGTTTCGTTGGTCAGTATTTTGCGATTCATCCCTTCCTCTTGTATAAAATTCAATTCTCATAGGGATCAAAAAATTAATAAATAATAAAAGTTTTACGTAGATTAAATCTTGCCATCCTCGAAATGTAGAGTTGTTGGATTAAAAAAAAAAAACTAGTTTCTTAGAACGCAATATCTCAAGCACAAATCCTATTATTATAATTATATTAAACGTTGTTTTGTTTACTATTTTTGTTGGAAATCATTTTAAACGTACAATCTATGTTGATCAGTTTTAAAAAAAATATATTATGCAGACAAAAATTTAATGTAGTTCTATACAAATTTAAGTTTATATCAGATGTTAGTTGAATAGTACTAAATGTTTATTTATTACTTTTAAGCTCCTCTTTTTTTTATACATATATGTACTTATATTTTATATTTATCTCTATAAAACAAACTTACTAAAGTATTTTCTTTATTTTGATTTAGCTGGAGTGGTTGATACCAATGATGGTTATATCTAATTGCAATTTCTTAAGTTTATATAAGTTATATAAGCATGTTTCTCTTTTTTTTTTGTTGAAGTTGTTTCAAATGTATGTATTTAATAAATTTGTACATACATAATATGCGGGGGAGGTGTGTATGAGTGGATTTTTTTTGCAAAACCTAAAATATATGATCCTTTATTTACATCACAAAATATTCACACAACTACACAACTTAAATATTAGTTATTACACTATAAATAGCACATTTATTTGTAAAATATTATTTGCAAAATTTATTTCATTAGTTTTTTTTTTAATTTTCATTATCTTGTACTATACTATGACAAATCGCACAGAATTATAAACTTAAGGTCGTTTTAAACAAGAAATTGCCTCGAAAGTTAGTCAAGATGCGAGACAATCTAAGTTGTCTCGTATCATATACAGCAAATTATTTGAAATATTGAATTGGATGGTAGATCGAATGGAAAAATATAACGGCTTCTATTTTTCAAGGACAAATTGTATGGGAGGAGGACATATGAATTTATTTCTTGTACAACTTTTGAGCTAAGAAATTGTCTTGTCTAAGACGACCTTTGAAATCACATAAGTTATGGTAGATATAAGAAATTTTGCTACAAATATTCAAAACAAATGTATTTATGGGCAATTCAAGTTAATTGGTACTCTATCTGGTGGTAGAAAGTGAACTATAAACTAGTGGGTGATCTCAACACCTAAAAAGTATTATCTCTACATATACATGACTGACTATATGTGATTTGTCTAATTATTTATTATAAGTATATTAACAACCACGCATTATTGTTCTATAGTGATACAAATCAGCTGATCAAACAATAACAGAGATCAGCTGTTTACCCACTAGTTCGACAAAAACCGTTGACATTTGAATCGAGAATATGTGTGTGAAGAATTTACTTTATTTGGTATAATCATTGTACATAAAAACAACCACTAGAAATACACAAATCTAATTAACATAATATCTCTAATTGAAAAAATTGCAGTATTCAAGACTATGTACACGCCAATACTTGTGGAAACTACTATACCATATGGAAACGAAACATCGGTGATGAACAAGCAGTAAAAATTGAGAATACAAGCAGTGATGATGATGTATCTCAGAAGAGTGAAATAAATCACAGTTGGAGACAAAGCCAGAAGTACAGATATAAAGGGAAGGCTAGGAGTAACAGTAATACAAAAGAAGATAGGCAACTAAGGTAGTTCAGACATATGAACAGAATAATGGTTGACAAGTAAAACGAACATGGGAAGCAAGAGCCATAGGAAAGAGATCTGGAACGATAATTAGTAAAATGCTTCAACGAAAGGCAAAAGCTGGAGACAAGCAAAGCAAGATGTGCAAGAAAAGAACGGATAATTCTACAATCAATAGAAGGTAATAGAAACCAACACCAACTGATGTTTTTTTTTATGCGCGCATATTTGTGTTAAGTGTTCGTGGAATCAATTTGGCGGGAAAGTGACTTTTTCTGGAAGACGGTTTTATCAGGATTTTTTTCTCTAGACTAATTTTGCTAAAATTTTCACTGGATCACCCCAACTTGGTTTCCTATTTCTGACTCCGGTTTGTCAGCTGTTGGTGCATAGACTTGTATGATTTTAATGTATTTGGGGTTTGCTTTTAGTTGTAGTAGCATTGCGTTAGTACATAGTTCAAGACTGATTTGTTTGCGTTTTTGTCTAGTATTATTCCAACACCATTAGAGTAGTCTGTCAGATCGTTGCCAGAGAAATATACCGTAGAGTCGTCTATACAGGTTGCAGGCCACCTCATCTCACTAATTCCCAGAATGTTGATACCTAGTCTTCTCATCTCTTTGTTTTAATGAATTTTTCCGGACATACATACATACTTCGTGTATTCCATGTCCTGATTATTATAGGAATTTCTCCATTAGTTTCCACTTTCGGGTGAGTCCTATCCTTATTGATCGCGGGTATTCTTCACACCCCTTGATCATTTAAGGTATGTCTTATGAATTTTTCCGGACATGTACATTACCCCTACAACGCTTATTGTGCATGGGACCATGTTTATTC
Source organism: Lordithon lunulatus (assembly GCA_963942505.1). Lineage (NCBI taxonomy): Eukaryota > Metazoa > Arthropoda > Insecta > Coleoptera > Staphylinidae > Lordithon > Lordithon lunulatus. The sequence goes on along the minus strand of OZ012668.1, from coordinate 56,251,025 downwards.
TCTCATAGCTTTATTTTGAAATTATGTATCCAAAATCGGCCCGACCGAATCAAAGATACATCTTTCTTCTTTAAACTAATACCTCATTTATATATTTTATTCGAATAATTAACTTCACTACGCTTGCTACCATAAGACTAGTTTTTCCGTTAATATCGCCCGTTGATGGAACGCTGGAAATGAATAGAATAAGAGAACGAAAAACGCAGTCGTACAGTTTTAGACAAATTATAACAATTTAATTAAACCACTACTTAATGCCGACTTGACGCGTTGGGCATCGAAGATATACAATATTTAAATGCGATTAAACATGGTCCGTCTTGAGGCGGAGTTATGAATTAGAGGGTTAATTGCGGGTAATACATTTAACTACAAAAATAATTTGTATTAAATCTCTTAATAGTAATTTTATACCTATAATTGTTTGTATGTTTTCTGATAAATTGCTCAATGTTTGCATACAGTAACTCAAGTTACACTAATTTCTTTGACACTTGCTAATTATAAATTATGCTAAACAAACATGTTTCTAACACAATCATCATTCAAGTTCTAAATAAATAGAATAAGTTGCGTTAATTTTTCTGCAATCATCGCGATTAGCAAACCTATTTGCACTTTTAATTCGGCCTAGTGAAAACTCTCGCGTGCATTGCACACAACTATTTGTGATGATCTCTCTCTTTCCGAGTGCTGCGGAAAAGCGCAAGGCGAAATCAATTTTCCAGGTTTCCGCGCGCGCGTAGAGTTTATTGGCCAATTGTGGCCGGTTTACAATCACAATACTATAATGGTGCGTCAATTGCGGCACTTTAATAAGGTTGCAACATATTTTTTACGCTGCGTGTACCGTCGCCCGCGGAAATCGGCTACAATTTGGTCGTTAGATGTTACAAATGCACGCAATTATTTTTAAATCGTGTTGTAATTGTTACGTACAATTGGTAATGAGGGAATTGCTGCCGCGATTGTGGTAATAATTTTCGTTGAAATTGCTGTTTTCTAACAGGGTAGATTGTAATTTTAGGGAAAGACATTAAATTGGTTTTGAAACGTTTAAAATTTGCTGTAAAGAACAATACTAACACGAATTTATATCCTGATACTATTTAAACAAATGTTTTTTTCTAAACAACATTTTTGTCTCATCAAAAATATTTAATATTTCACATAAAATAAATGTTGCTACCCAGCTTAGTGGCCGAGTGGTTATAGGCGTCGTCCGCCTCGTACTGAGCATTGGGGAGCCTTAGTTCGATCCCCAGCGGGGAGAGAATTTTCATGAATCACCTTTCACAGGTTTTCCTGTGAAGTTAAGGTAAATACCGGGTGATTAAACTCCTCTGAGCTTCTCCCTTGACCGGCGGAAAAGCCTCACGGCTAATAGCCCTATAAAAGATAGAAGTTTTTTTTTTAAATGTTGCTTCTATAATGTCGTGTGAAATTTTCATACAATTATTTGACTGTTTCAAAATTATTTGCAATTTTCCCCCCTCAAAATGCATTCTTGTTATTTTTTTAACAAATTAAAAAGGAGTCTCCTTCGCAGTGCTTTCAACAATCTTTAGATGGACTGGGAAAACCTGCTGTTTTTGTTCTACTAGCTTGGTTTTTACTTCTTCATTTGTATGTTATTACTTCTTTTTGTTTTATTGCGTCGCCATTATGGGGTTTTTAACGTTAATTTTAAATGTCTTAACATCTTTGATATTCTTTAAATATATTGGTAGCTTGTTGTACTCGCTTATTCCCATATTTATATTATTTTGAAAAGCAATTAAATTCGCTATTATACGTATAATCAGTTTTTATCTCCCTTGCAACTTCAAATAAAATTTTAGATGTGAGGTGTTGCTGCTTAGGCGACGATATTTGTCTATTAGAAAATCCTCCTAAATGTGTACAATATTGATTGTATATTGTACACATTTAGGAGGATTTTCTAATAGACAAATATCGTCGCCTAAGCAGCAACACCACACATCTAAAATTTTATTTGAAGTTGCAAGGGAGAGAAAAACTGATTTTTAGGATTGTCGCGTTTGTATAAACGCTCTAAAACATATTTTCGAAAAATTGTTATACTTTTTTTTGTGTATGTTTTAGATTTTTTCTTAGCACAAATTCTCCACTCGAAAAGTCACGTAAAAGTTGCCTAGACAGGTGGCACACACATGGATATGCTCACAGAGCATTATAAGATATGCTCGAATAAAATAGGAAGCAACAATAAACAGCTAATAAAAAGTATGTTGGATTGTTAAGGCGTCTACTTTTTGATAATTCATTTTAAAGGATAAATAAAACGATTTTTTACTTTGTTTTTTTATCACACTTCAGTTACACTTTGCAACTAGTTTCGGCTAAGTTCTAGCCATTTTCGAGTATTCGGAGAAGCTCGAAAATGGCTAGAGCTTAGCCGAAACTAGTTGCAAAGTGTAACTGAAGTGTGATAAAAAAACAAAGTAAAAAATCGTTTTATTTATCCTTTAAAATGAATTATCAAAAAGTAGACGCCTTAACAATTCAACATACTTTTTATTAGCTGTTTATTGTTGCTTCCTATTTTATTCGAGCATATCTTATAATGCTTTGTGAGCATATCCATGTGTCTGCCACCTGTCTAGGCAACTTTTACGTGACTTTTCGAGTGGAGAATTTGTGCTAATAAAAGTAAACATTCTTCAATTTCCAATGCGATTTAATCGAATATGGCATGTGCGTTACATAACGAATCATTGCATTTTATTGTGTTGAACTAGTTTTCTCTACGGCACTTGGTAGAAAAGCACATACAATATTTTATTCATTTAAAAAATATACAAACAATAATTTCACCTATTTGTATTTTTTTAAAATCGTTGTTAGTAGTAGTAGGTAATTATATTATAGGTAATATTACCTACTACTAACTAACGATTTATTATTATTTATTTATTACCTACTACTAACTAACGATTAAAAAAAAATACAGCTAGGTGGTTTGGCCTGGGAACTAAATCGTGACCGCGGGAAAATTCGTATCAGTATCTTGATTATCTTGTCATGTCATGAATGGGTATAGTTTTATTGGATTGGTATCTTTTTTTGATTCTTTCTGATTTTTATATTACCACCCAACTCTGTCTCTCATCTCAGGTTTTCTTCACATCCTATTCCAGGGCCTCTATACTCCCCTCTTTCACCTCATCCAGCGTCAATGAAAGTTGTTAGTAGGATAACATTATTTCTGTCAATTTTTCAAGTTCAAGAAAATACTCCTTCCAATATATGTTTTTGTAACCTATATTTGCTTTTTTGATTTCTGGTTTCATGCTCTTCATTATTTCATCCATGTATATGATAAATAACGTAGGACTGAGCCTCCTTGTCTTAGTCCAGTAGTTGTCTTAAATGTTCTTGATGTTTGTCCCTTGTGTATTTATTGCATGGGTGTTGTTGTTATATATGTTTTGTATTAATTTGACTGTCTTTCTTTCTACACCTCTCTCTTCCAGGATTTTCCATAATTTATTTCTTGGGATCATGTCGAACGCCTTTTCTAGGTCTATGAATCCTAAATATGTGTTTTTATTATTTGTATTTCTTTTTTCTGTGATTTGTTTTATTGTGTAGAGGTTGTCTTGTGTGGATCTGCCTTTCCTAAAACCGAATTGCGATTCTTCTAGTGTCTACAACAGACACTAGAAGAATCGCAATGCGGTTTTAGAAAAGGAAGATCCACACAGGACAACATCTTCACAATAAAAAATTCTTGCTATTATTCTCTTGTTTATTGTCTTTTCTAATATTTTCATCCCTATACTTATTAGTGTTATGCCTCTATAATTTGGGCATTTCGTCTTATCCCCTTTCTTGTGTATCGGTACGATTAGTGCTGTTTGCCAGTCTTTTGGTATGATATTTGTGCTCCATATGTTGTTCAATAGTTTCCGTAGTTTTTTTTTACCTACCGGGCGCAGGTGCTTGATCATTTCCGCTGTAATCTGGTCTTGTCCGGGTGCTTTTCCTATTTTTAATTGCCTTTTTATTTCTTGTAGTTCTTGTTTCTTGATACTCTCTGTATCTGTTTCTGTGTTGTTCTTGTCTCTAATTCTTGTCTTTTCTTCTTTGTCGTTGTTTGATGTTACTAATTCTTCAAAATATTCTTTCCAACGTTGTAATATTTCTTCGTTTTCCTTCAGCATTCTTCTTTGTTTGTCTTGGTATGTATTTCATTTCTTCTTTTTCTTTCCTGCAATCTTTTAGGGTTTTATAAAATAGCTTTTGGTTTTGGCGTTTTTTTTCATTGTTTCCCCGAACTTTTCCCATTCCCTGGTTTTTTGCTATTCTAACCTCGTCTTTTACTATTTTTCTCTTGTCTCTGTATTTTTTGTAGTTTTCGCTATTTTTCCCATTCCCTGGTTTTTGCTATTCTAACCTTGTCTTTTACTATTTTTCTCTTGTCGCTGTATTTTTTGTAGTTTTCGCTATTTTTCCCATTCCCTGGTTTTTGTTATTCTAACCTTGTCTTTTACTATTTTTCTCTTGTCTCTGTATTTTATTGTAGTGTTCGCTATTTTTCCCATTCCCTGTTTTTTGCTATTCTAACCTCGTCTTTTACTATTTTTCTCTTGTCTCTGTATTTTTTGTAGTTTTCGCTATATTTCCCATTCCCTGGTTTTTGCTATTCTAACCTTGTCTTTTACTATTTTTCTCTTGTCTCTGTATTTTATTGTAGTGTTCGCTATTTTTCCCATTCCCTGGTTTTTGCTATTCTAACCTTGTCTTTTACTATTTTTCTCTTGTCTCTGTATTTTATTGTAGTGTTCGCTATTTTTCCCATTCCCTGTTTTTTGCTATTCTAACCTTGCCTTTGACTATTTTTCCCTTGTCTCTGTATTTTTTGTAGTTTTCGCTATTTTTCCCATTCCCTGGTTTTTGCTATTCTAACCTTGCCTTTGACTATTTTTCCCTTGTCTCTGTATTTTTTGTAGTTTTCGCTATTTTTGTCGTTTAGCTATCTTTGCCATGCTTTTTTTCTTTTATTTTATTTTCTCTCTGGCAATAAATACATTTATTTATTTATTAACAGACAGCGTGCTTCTTGTACCCATTAATGCTAGATTTCTAGCACTGTCTATGCGATAATTAATAAAATACATAGTAAATTGAGCATAGACAAACAAATTTGTGTCATATGTTTGCCCTAATTGCATTTTTATTAACACATAAAATAAAACAAATAACAATAATAATATTTATATATTGTTGATACAATTTTCCTTCCTGTCTTGAATATATTGCGTCTTCTCTAATTTTCACGCGTGTTAACACCGGCGCGCGATTTTTGTTGTTGTAATTGCTCGGCATTGTTTATTTATCCGGGCGTTTGATGAAAAAAAAATAATAACAATTCCTACTTATGTCTTATGTAAGGCGTGCGCGTGCTGCAGGGTGCGCTTCTTTTGCAACGTGCGCTCGCCTTTCTCGCGTTCAAAATATTGCAAAATATGAACGAAATGTATGACCGGCGTTTGCTCCCGCCCCACCGGCCTCCTGACTTTAATAAAAGCGTTTGCGCCTTTTCGCCGCGAGTTAGACGGATCGGTGAAAAGTTCAAATCCAAAACGTATTTGTTGGTCAGATCAGTGTATGAATCAAAATTGATGAAATTTGGACTTTTGACAGTGTGGGATACAATTTAATTTGTAAGTTTATATTCTAGAATTTTTTTTAAAAACAAATTAGATTATTCTTCTATTAAATTATCAGGGTTTAATTTTATCTAAATTTTAAAAATGCATGATTACACATTATACATACTTATCTAAAGCTTGGTTTCCTCGGAGTGGTAATTCGCCCGGTATTTATCTTTACTTGACAAATACATTGTGATTCGCGAAATTTCACGACCAGCGGGGTTTGAACTCTCGCCCTCTAAGTGCTGAGTAGGAGACGGACTCGTCCTAACCACTAGGCCACTGGATTGGTTATATTTAATATTTTCTCTGATGAATACAAAGGACTAAATTAACTAATTGAATAAATGCATTCACTAATTCTAAAAATCGTTCTATAATTAGTAATCGATTGTAAGACGATAATTGGAACGGTAGTTTGAAGAAGGTAACGAATCCAAAATCAAATTTGTGGGAAATTGAAGGAAACTTAGTGCTTAGTGCATTTGTACATGAATTAATTTTAAAGATTTACAACATTATTATCTAGGTTTGGTAACGCAGTAACGCACTAACGTTGTATTAGCTAAATATATTACAGGTTGTTGAGAATTTATTATTATTTTTTAATATAATTTTATAATTATTTTCGCGCTTACTTTGTTCCCTTCTTCAAACTACCGATTCAATTATTCAAAAATATAAAAAATATTCGTTTTTTTAGTCGATAATTTATATTCGATAGTTTTAATTCGATACTTTCATTCAATAGTTTTTTTTATAGTTTTATTCGATAGTCCAATTCGTTCAATATTGCCCACATCAGATTTTATCCTAGAAATATCTTAGCTTATCTACGTTTATTATTATTCTTCGTATATAATATTCTTTTTCAAACTACCGATCTTCAAACTACCAATTCAATTATTATTCGGGTTTTTTCCCGATATTTTTTAGTCGATAGAATATATTCGATAGTTTTAATTCGATACCTTCATTCAATAGTTTTTTTTGATAGTTTTATTCGATAGTCGCTATCGATAGTCCAATTCATTCAATATTGTCCACATCAGATTTTACCCTAGAAATATCATAGCTTATCTACGTTTATTATTATTCTTTGAATATAATTTTCTTTTTCAAACTACTGATCTTCAAACTACATCAGATTTTACCCTAGAAATATCTTAGCTTATCTACGTTTATTTTTATTCTTTGTATATAATTTTCTTTTTCAAACTACCGATCTTCAAACTACCGATTCAATTATTATTCGATTTTATCCGATATTTTTTAGGCGATAGTTTATATTCGATACCTTCATGTAATAGTTTTTTTTTTGATAGTTTTATTCGATAGTCGCTATCGATAGTCCAATTCATTCAATATTGCCCACATCAGATTTTACCCTAGAAATATCTTAGCTTATCTACGTTTATTATTATGCTTTGTATATAATTTTCTTTTTCAAACTACAGATCTTCAAACTACCGATTCAATTATTATTCGATTTTTTTCCGATATTTTTTTGTCGATAATTTATATTCGATAGTTTTAATTCGATACCTTCATTCAATAGTTGTTTTTGATAGTTTTATTCGATGGTCGCTCTCGATAGTCCAATTCATTCAATATTGCCCACATCAGATTTTACCCTAGAAATATCTTCGCTTATCTACGTTTATTATTATTCTTTGTATATAATTTTCTTTTTCAAACTACCGATCTTCAAACTACCGATTCAATTATTATTCAGTTTTTTTCCCGATATTTTTTAGTCGATAGTTTATATTCGATTATAATTCGATAGCTTGATTGAATAGTTTTTAATCGATTATTTTATTCGATAGTTTTATTTCGATACCTTCATTCAATAGTTTTTTTGATAGTTGTATTCGATAGTCGCTATCCATAGTCCAATTCATTCAATATTGCCCACATCAGATTTTTCCCTAGAAATATCTTAGCTTATCTACGTTTATTATTATTCTTTGTAGATAATTATCTTTTTCAAACTACCGATCTTCAAACTACCCATCTTCAAACTACCGATTCAATTATTCTTCGATTTTTTCCCGATATTCTTTAGTCGATAGTTTATATTCGCTGGTTTTAATTCGATACCTTCATTCAATAGTTGTTTTTGATAGTTTTATTCGATAGTCGCTATCGATAGTCCAATTCATTCAATATTGCCCACATCAGATTTTACCCTAGAAATATAATAGCCTATCTACTTTTATTATTATGCTTTGTATATAATTTTCTTTTTCAAACTACCGATTCAATGATTATTAGGTTTTTTTTCGATATTTTTTAGTCGATAGTTTTAATTCGATACCTTCATTCAATAGTTTTTTTTTTTGATAGTTTTATTCGATAGTCGCTACCGATAGTCCAATTCATTCAATATTTCCCACATCAGATTTTACCCTAGAAATATCTTGGCTTATCTACGTTTATTATTATTTTTTGTATATAATTTTCTTTTTGAAACAACCGATTCGGTTTTTTCCCGATATTTTTTAGTCGATAGTTTATATTCGATAGTTTTAATTCGTTAGCTTCATTCAATAGTTTGTAATCGATAGTTTTATTCGATACTCGCTATCGATAGTCCAATTCATTCAATATTGCCCACATCAGATTTTATTCTAGAAATATCACAGCTTATCTACTTTTATTATTATTTTTTGTATATAATTTTCGTTTTATTAGTACATATTATTATTATTATCGCTATGCAACTTCTTTAAATTGTTAGTATCGTTTAAAGTAAAATCATTATATGACAAGTGTATTATATTCATAATAAATATTGAATATTTTGTAATCGATAGTCCCAGATCAGATTTTATCCTAGAAATATAATAGCTTATCTACTTTTATTATTATTCTTTGTATATAATTTTCTTTTTATTACTACATATTATTATTATAATCGCTATGCAACCTCTTTAAATTGTTAGTATCGTTTAAAGTAAAATCATGTAGTGACAAGTGTATTATATTCATCATAAATATATTGAATATTTTGTAATCCGAAAATGTTGCATCGTGACATGACGATTAGTTATAAATAGCTTGTAAAATAAAGTGTGTGCAATGGCAACCACACAATACAGGCACCCACAAAAAAATATTTCAATATAATTTACACTTATATAATGTTTATTTACTTCCTAAATTTCAGGCGACACGCTTTTACAAATTGCGCATCTCATCGTTGATTATATAACCTGCGCCTGGCTAAAAATGGCCACACATTTGTTTGGCATTATTTGGTGTGTGCAACACCGGTTTTCTCTCAACCGAAGCCGAGCAAATCGGTTAAAATACAGACGTCGGTCGGTGCTATTAAACTTAATTGCGTACCATGTTTGAGTGTAACAAATTTTACAGAATATAAAATGTACATATAATTATTACATTAGATTTCATAAGGTTATATAGTGTCTTAATAATTTTATTATAGGGCACATATAAATGATTATAATTCTGTTTTATGGTATAATCCATGAAAACACTTTCAAAAATCTCAACCAATTGCGAATATCTTGTGTTTCGAGTGTTTGGTATCATTACCAAATGAAAACAAAAAAGGAAACATAAAACGTTTGCATACATAATACATAATTTGTTTCCGGACAATATTTTGATTTATTATTTCTATGCTGTTTAGTTTTGTAATCTTTACATTACAAAAGTAAACATTATCGTGGTTGTTTCAATATTCAGCAATTTTAGCCTAGGTAGCGATTTATACAAATGTTTATAAATTTCTATACAATTGTTAAATCTAATTTATATTACATTACATTATGATTATTTATTATTTGTCTAAAAGAGAGACGAACATTACAAAAGTAGACATTACCGTGGTTGTTTCAATATTCAGCAATTTTAGCCTAGGTAGCGATTTATACAAATTTTTATAAATTTCTATACAATTGTTAAATCTATTTTATATTACATTACATTATGATTATTTATTATTTGTCTAAAAGAGAGACGAAGAGAAAGAATCAAACAATGTAATATATAGTTAGGAAATTTGCGATATAGTAAATTGATTACAAGGTTTAGCTTGAGATGATTTTATGCAATTTTGTTTGAATTTGTACATGCAATTAGCGCGGTTTGTATTAGAAGGCAAGACTTTCATTTAATTAGTAACGATCTAAGAAATGACAATTATCATGCGAATCAAACAATTGATTGGATAAATAAAACGATTTTTTACTCACACTTCAGTTACACTGTGCAACTAGTTTCGGTCTGAGATATTGAAGTACTGATGCTTGGCTTACAAATTATCCGGATGAAAATCAGCATTCTCTTCATTCTATCATTACTATATATATATATATATATATATATATATATATATATATATATATATATATCGTGTAAGATGTAGTAATGATAGAATGAATAGAATGCTGATGTTCATCCGGATAATTTGTAATCCAAGCATCAGTACTTCAATATCTCAGATCGAAACTAGTTGCACAGTGTAACTGAAGTGTGAGTAAAAAATCGTTTTATTTATCCAATCAATATATATATCTATATCTATATATATATATATATATATATATATATATATATATATATATATATATATATATATATATATATATAGTGAAAGAATTTTTGCCATATATGGCTGTCTGAGTGAAGAATCCAATGTTACATTAATTAGTGCTCAAATTCACTCTCCGGTGGGACTCGAAATTGGTTATGGGGGTTATTGGTTATGGGTTATAGCAAATATTTGCCTTGACATAAACCAGACATTTTTTTATGTATACAGTAGACATAAATCAGACATTCTTATATGTATACAGTAGACATAAATCAGACATTCTTATATGTATACAGTAAAAGGTAACCCTTTAATACCCAACTCCACCTCAAGGCGGACCACGCTTAAACGCAGATAACGATGATTTTAAATATTGTATAGCTTCGATACCCAACGTCTCAAGGCGGGCATACCTTTAGTAGGTGTAGAAATTGACGGTATACTGATAGCCAACATTTGAATACAAATTCATTCATACATTCATCAACGGTCTTCAATTATATGAGGAACATTTTTGCGCGACGATAAAAAAAACATGGACATTAGATGGTTAATATGTCTAATAAATGCCTGTTTCACGATATTTTAAATTAACACTCAAAGCAATTCAATCATTCTTGCCTTCCATTTCAAGTCTTTCGCTTTACCCATCCTATTTCGTATGATAAAGTAACAATTTTGTGCATTAAAATTCTCTTTTTGTATCAAGATAAAAATGCGTTCATCTCGAAAACTACTTCGTTTAACGGTGGTGTCCCGCAACATCAAAAACCAATACTCTACAAAAACGGACCGGCCTTACTCCACAGTTATGGGAATTATGCAGCATGAATATGAAGACTTTTCGGAACATAAAGTGGTCGAAGAAGTGGCTACAGTTAAACCATACTCTGCAGTACCTGGGCCCAAAGAGTTGCCATTTGTTGGAAACTCTTGGAGATTCGCACCTGTTATAGGTAATGTAATATAGTGTGCATTAAATCGGTGGCTATTTGCCAGAAGATGATATGTCTATTTCAATTATTCTACTTAACTTTAAATTATATTTGTCAAAAACAATATGGAAAGTATAATCAAAGGAAATAGTTGAGTTTCCAGTCTGGATATCCGAATCTACTACGTGGTAATTCATTTCCAATGAAGTAGATGATGAAGTTCATCATTTAATTCACTTTGAAGCAAGCCTAAACTTGTTCAATTTCTCGTATTAGTAACGAAAAATTGGATTTACCATCAACTATCAGATTATTTTAATAACTAAACACAAATTGAAGCTGTAACTACAAAACTTGAAGTGTTAAAATTTCTGGTTTGAAAATTCAGGTTCCCCATTAAATTCGCTTTGCATCAAGTCTAAACTTGTTCAATTTCTCATACTAATAACGATAGAAAAATGGATTGACTTGAAACTATCAGGTTATTTTAATAACTGTACACAAACTACGGTTGTAACTACAAAACCTGAAATGTTAAAAATTCTGGTTTGAAAATTCAGGTTCCCCTTTAAATTCACTTTGAATCAAGCCTAAACTTGTTCAAATTCTCATACTAATAACGATAGAAAAATGGATTGACTAGGAATTATCAATTTATTTTAATAACTAAACACAAACTACGGTTGTAACCACAAAACCTGAAGTGTTAAAAATTCTGGTTTGATAATTCAGGTTCCATATTAAATTCACTTTGAATCAAGTCTAAACTTGTTCAATTTCTCATACTAATAACGATAGAAAAATGGATTGACTAGAAACTATCAGGTTATTTTAATAACTGAACACACTACGGTTATAACTACAAAACCTGAAGTGTAAAAAATTCTGGTTTGAAAGTTGAGGTTCCCCATTAAATTCGCTTTGAATCAAGTCTAAACTTGTTCAATTTCTCATACTAATAACGATAGAAAAATGGATTGACTAGGAATTATCAGGTTATTTTAATAACTAAACACAAACTACGGTTGTAACTACAAAACCTGAAGTGTTAAAAATTCTGTTTTGAAAATTCAGGTTCCCCATTAAATTCGCTTTGAATCAAGTCTAAACTTGTTCAATTTCTCATACTAATAACGATAGAAAAATGGATTGACTAGGAATTATCAGGTTATTTTAATCACTAAACACAAACTACGGTTGTAACTACAAAACCTGAAGTGTTAAAAATTCTGTTTTGAAAATTCAGGTTCCCCATTAAATTCGCTTTGAATCAAGTCTAAACTTGTTCAATTTCTCATACAAATAACGATAGAAAAATGGATTGACTAGAAACTATCAGGTTATTTTAATAACTGAACACAAACTATGGTTATAACTACAAAACTTGAAGTGTAAAAAATTCTGGTTTGAAAGTTGAGGTTCCCCATTAAATTCGCTTTGAATCAAGTCTAAATTTGTTCAATTTCTCATACTAATAACGATAGAAAAATGAATTGACTAGGAACTATCAGGTTATTTTAATAACTGAACACAAACTACGGTTGTAACTACAAAACCTGAAATGTTAAAAAATTCTGGTTTGAAAATTGAGGTTCCCCATTAAATTCGCTTTGAATCAAGTCTAAACTTGTTCAATTTCTCATACTAATAACGATAGATAAATGGATTGACTAGGAATTATCAGGTTATTTTAATCACTAAACACAAACTACGGTTGTAACTACAAAACCTGAAGTGTTAAAAATTCTGGTTTGAAAATTCAGGTTCCCCATTAAATTCGCTTTGAATCAAGTCTAAACTTGTTCAATTTCTCATACTAATAACGATAGAAAAATTGATTGACTAGGAATTATCAGGTTATTTTAATAACTGAACACAAACTACGGTTGTAACTACAAAACCTGAAATGTTAAAAAAATCTGGTTTGAAAATTGAGGTTCCCCATTAAATTCGCTTTGAAACAAGTCTAAACTTGTTAAATTTCTCACATTAGTAACGACAGAAAACATTATTTACTAGCAACTAGCAGACTATTTTAATAACTAAACACAAACTGAGGCTGTTACTACAAAACTTGAGGTGGTAAAAAAATCTAGATTGAAAATTCAGGTTCCGTATTAAATTCACCTTCAAGCAAGTCTTAACTTATTCTATTTCTCATATTAATAACGAGAGAAAATTGAATTTACTAGCAATTATCAGATTATTTAAGTAACTAAACACAAACTGGGGCTTTAATTCCGGAAATGTTAGAGAGTTAATAGACAATCTTCTTTTTGTATTATTAATATTTGACTTTTTGAACTTGATATGTATATATATATATATATATATATATATATATATATATATATATATATATATATAATAATAATAATAATATTAATAATAATAATAATAAAAATATTTATTGTGATACATAGCATTTACATTACATACCACAATGGGCTAACGACCTGAGCTTTCTGCCCTATATATAATATTTATTTCAGTCTTTTTTTTTCATTTCTTAGTTTCGTTTATATTTTTAAGGTCAATATAAAATTCATGAATTGGACAAAGTAATGTGGTCGCTGCATAAAGATTACGGAAACATTGTAAAAGTTGGAGGATTAATCGGACACCCCGATCTTCTTTTTGTGTTTAATGGGGACGACATTCAGAAAATTTTTCGCCGAGAAGAAGTGTTGCCACATAGGCCATCGATGCCATCCCTGCATTATTACAAACAGCATCTACAAAAAGAGTTTTTCGAGGGAAACGAAGGAGTTATCGGAATGTAAGTAATGCCATTGTTTAGCAAACCGGCAAATATACCGATTATGGACGGACATTAATCTGGCGAAAAAAATGCAAATAGCAAACCAAGTTTCTATTGACAATTTCCAGTCATGGGCCGAAATGGGAGGAGTTTCGTAAACAGGTGCAGCAGATCCTGCTTCCTCCAACCGCTGCGAAAAAATATGTGGAACCGTTGAATATTATCGCCACGGATTTCCTTCTTAGGTATGTAAATGTTTGAAACTATTTGTGTTTTGGTATAATTACTTAATTTATTTAAGCATTAAATTAATTAAAATTAAAAAAAAAATTGAATCATAGAAAACTGTTAACAAACAATGTAGAGCAAAGTGTAGTTTTTCGGGTGTTCTTTTTCTCCTTTTTTTTGTGTATTAGCACAATTATTCCAGTTTTCAGGTCTCTGGCATTTCTTCATTCCTCCATATTTTTATTATCAGCTCGTATATCTACTTAAGTAGTTCTTCTCCTTCACATTTCAAAATAAATAATAATAATTACATTACTAGAAACTTCGCGCATTCGAAACAAATATTTTGATCGTAAAATTTCATTACGTATAAAGACTTGATGGCAAATTTGCAACGCAGGAGTTTATTATTATTATTATTTATTTTGAAATGTGAAGGAGAAGAACTACATAAGTACATATACAAGCTGATAATAAAAATAATAATAATAATACTACTAGAAACTTCGTGCATTCGAAACAAATATTTTCAACGTAAAATCTCATTACTATAAAGATACAAATTGATGGCAAATTTGCAACGCAGGAGTTTATTATTATTATTATTATTTATTTAGAAATGTGAAGGAGAAGAACTACATAAGTACATATACGAGCTGACAATAAAATAATAATAATAATAATAATAATAATAGATTTATTGCTCTACAGATTTACATCCATTTACAGAACAACATACAAAATAAGAAAAAAAAAATATGGTACATACAATACATCAGACATACATACATTGTACTTAAATTAACTGAACTCTACATTGCTTACAATCTTTTTATATGTACAAAATGTTTGATGAAATATATCAATATCTATCCTATTACTAATGATATTGTAGTTACGACACATGATAAAAATGGGCGATCTTTGCATTGCGTTTGATTTGGAGCGTTTGACATAAAAAAATAAATTCTACCGGCTTACGATTCTAGGAGCATGTATATGTAGACAGAGCAACAAGTCAGGACAGGTAATTTTGCCACGAATTATTTTAAACAGGAAGCATAAACTTGTAGTAAATATGGAGGAATGATGAAATGCCAGAGACCTGAAAACTCGAATAATTGTGCTAATACATAAAAGGAATAGGAGAAAAAGAACACCCGAAAAACTACACTCTTCTAAATACCACATACAAATTTGTCTAATCTAATTTGCAAATATATAGTACTATTTGCAAATTAGATATTAATCACTCAGATTTAGATTGACAAATTACCGAATAAAATGAAGCGAAATTCCCAAGATTCACACACGATACAATTCCGCAATACTCTGTAATTATCCGGCATGAATATCGGTGATATCTTGTTCCTGCACGCCCCAATAAATCGACTTATGTAACTTTCTAAACTTTAAAACCTACACCGGTGATATTTAAAGCACAATAAAAACTGTATGTCTCAGATTTTCCATTACCCGTGGAGATATTACAATTTTCAACTTACATAACCAATTTACGCAATTCATTGATGAATAATTATGTGGTAGTTTAACAAGTAATGATTAAGCAAGATTATACATCTAGTTTTTGTCGTAAGCGAACATTACTTCTCTATTGGTGAAAGACAATTTATGTTGCTGTTAGAAAGAGCACAGCTGTTTATGGATAGCGAAAAAAATATGTTTTAGTATTTTTAGCTTGCTAATTAAAGTGACTTAAAACTATCTAAAGCCCGTATGACATGATCTAGTTTCTTATATCGTTTTCGATGCAGACACAAACTACATAGTGCAATACACACATGTAGAAAATGATATAGCGGCGGAATAATAATAAATTCACTTAACAATAACAACACCGTAACACACAATGTTAATTTTCCATTTAGAAATAGTTACAGTAAAGTTTAATATATCAATTCTTATATATAAAACGATATAGGATACTAGATAATGCCATACAGGCGTTACACTTCAATTATGAAAGAAGTAAAATAATAATATGGAAATATTTCAATCCACATTATAAATGAAAATTTATATTGGCCGGTGCAGTACTTTAT
The DNA here is from genome assembly GCA_963942505.1 of Lordithon lunulatus. Taxonomy (NCBI): domain Eukaryota; kingdom Metazoa; phylum Arthropoda; class Insecta; order Coleoptera; family Staphylinidae; genus Lordithon; species Lordithon lunulatus. Next base: position 56,234,787 of record OZ012668.1, on the reverse strand, counting down.
TATATACATATACTTATTATAATAATAAAAATTTAAAAAGGCATGATATACATTTGTAGTTACATTTCTTCAAAATCCCTTGTTTATCCAAATTTAAAGAAGTTTCAATGTTTTCATGTTAAAAAAATATATTCTTAATAGTTTTATAGTTGGCTGTGCTCAAAACAAATTTTGAGAGTTTGTTTCTATTAGTTGAAAAACTATAAAACAAAATCACTCCCTTTAGAAAAAAATATGGAAAGTATAATATCAAAGGAAATAGTTGAGTATCCAATTTGGATATCCGAATATCAGAATATTCGGATTATCCAATTTTGAATATTTGATAATCCGGATAATTTTCATTGAATAATTCGGATATTTTTTTAAATATAGTAATCAGGATATCTGTCTAAAACATAATTTTGTATATGACTACGGCTTTATAATATTTATTTTTCTAGAATGGAAGAAATGAAGGACGAAAATAATGAACTCCCCGACAATTTTCTATCTGAAATCTACAAATGGGCACTCGAATGTATGTATAGTATAATTTTGTTGGTATTTAACGCAACTAATATGACGTGATTGATGTTTTTTTCCCCCCAAAACTAACATTTAGCTGTGGCTCGAGTATCCTTGGACCGACGATTAGGCTGCCTCGATGCAAATCTTCCGCGTGATTCCGAATCCCAAAGGATCATAGATTCGATCAACACATTTTTCTGGAATGTAGCCGAAGTCGAACTCAAAATGCCCGTTTGGAGAGTGTATAAGAATAAGGCATTTAGGAAGTATATTGGAGCATTGGAAACTTTCAGAACGTAAGCAATTAGATATTCAAAAATAATCTTAAGTAGTTAAGACATTGCGAGTGATCGACCAAAATTGGCTTCACAATCGACTGGTCGATTGACTTTTAGGCCACCTGCTATAGATGAACTTGATTTGTGTCTTCAGAATGATACATTTCGAACTCTATAACATTTTCTTTACGTTGTTTTCTTTACTTTTTACATTTTTTTCTTTACTTTTTACATTTCTTCTTTACTTTTTACATTTTTTTCTTTACTTTTTACATTTTTTTCTTTACTTTTTACATTTTTTTCTTTACTTTTTACATTTTTTTTGTATTATTATTTATCTTATACTGTATATTTTCTTGATACACAATGTACTCTTCTTAATCGTTAATAATATGCAAAAATTCACACATAATACCCATTATTTATGGTAATTGTTCAACAGCGTGTCTGGCGTGTTTAATTATTATTATTTATTACGTTCTGTTTACGTTTCGGTTAGGTGCGAGCGTAAGTGAACGACCTGCCGCTTGGCACACATTTATTCCAACCCACAAATGCCATTGCATAACGCCAAGTAGTGTACATTTTTGCACTCGAGTTCAAAGTCAAGGTGGACTTTCTCCCGATGAAATCGAAAGTGCATTCATTCAATAGGTCGCGGTTTACTTTGCTTTAAACAGTAACTGGCTACTTAAAAAAAATGCACGTGGTACATTACTTTATGATACTTATTAAATCTATTATTATTATTTATGTATTTCTTTGTACAATTATAATTCCTCAGAAAACTAACATATTTAAAAAGGTTAAAAAAAATCTGATTCGGCCAGTACATATCACTTTAAATAGAAGAGAATGGAAAAAATTTATAAAAGAATAGAGGAAATTTCAAACCTTTACACCACACTGTGGTAGAAAAGGCCAGCGGATATATATAAACCACTAGAAATTTTGTGAATACATCCTCACTAGCTAGGCTAAGCTCTATATGCAGGTTGCAAAGAGATGAATTCACCCTTAATACCCCCAAAAAATGTTAGGTTTCTTATTCCTTATGTATAATACGGTGGAACTAAATAGATGTCAATAACATTTATCCATTTTTTTCCATGGCAGTGATGAAAAGTTTTTTTTAGTGATTACTAACGTGTAGAAACCCCAGCCCGGTAAAAAAAATCTTGAGGGTTCGCAGAAAAAAGAAAAAGATAAGGCCAGCGGATATATATATATATATATATATATATATATATATATATATATATATATATATATATATATATATCACTTTGTACTATTGGTATATATTTTAATGTATCATAGCAGTAGTAGGTACTGTATTTGTTATATTTAAAATGAAAAAAGGCAATTTTAAATAAAATACTCGAAATAATTAATAACAATTTTAATCAATATTTAGAAAATATCGTGATAATTATTAAAATTAGCATTCCTTCAAAATTCTCAATTGAGTCTGAAACAAATTTCTTTATCATGAAAAAAAAAGTGTGTTGGGATATTTTGCTTGCGTTAGTTATTTGTAATAATGTTTTTAAGGTTGTGCATGAAGTACATAACAGAGACTGTGGAAAATATGGAAACGAAAGATTACACATCCATTAAAGATGAAGATGTATCTATCGTTGAAAGGATTCTACAGAAGACTGGAAATCCAAAATTGGCAGCCGTTTTGGCGTTGGATTTGCTGCTTGTTGGTGTAGACACGGTAGATAAGAAATATTTTTTATTATCTATTTACTATTTACATTTAATAATATTTATTCTACAAAAAAAACTTAATTTACTAAAAAATAGTTTCTTCATAAAAAAATAAATAAAACCTGATGTGTGTCAAATTTGGTCGCAATCTGTTGCGTCGTTTTCCCTGAATTTTGTTCACAGACAGACAGACATACAGATAGACAGACATACATACATACAGATATACAGACATACAAACATACAGACATACAGACATACAGACATACAGACATACAGACATACAGACATACAGACATACAGACATACAGACATACAGACATACAGACATACAGACATACAGACATACAGATATACAGACATACATACATACACACAGCATCGCAATAATCGCGTTTATTTCGACTATTTTAGGCATGAAACATAACGTAATTTAAATATTTATTTTGCTAAATTGTTAATGACAACTATATCTTCCTTCTAGTGTAGTCTTTTTGCCGAAAAGTTATCGCATATTTTCACAATCTTGGTTAGAAAACGTGAACACGTTTTTGGTAAAACAATACCTTCCTTACAACAATTTTGATTCGTGAATTAATCTCATGAATCAAAATTATTGACTATCGAGTTTTTTTTATGGAGGAATATATAGTTTTTTTATGCAGGAATATATAGTTTTTTTTTATGGAGGAATATATAGTTTTTTTTTATGGCGGAATATATAGTTTTTTTTATGGAGGAATATATAGTTTTTTTTATGGAGGAATATATAGATTTTTTATGGCGGAATATATAGTTTTTTTTATGGAGGAATATATAGTTTTTTGTATGGAGGAATATATAGTTTTTTTATGGAGGAATATATAGTCTTTTTTATGGAGGAATATATAGTTTTTTTAGTAAATAGTTTTTTTTCTAGAATAAGTCGATAAAAATTATTAAATGCAAAATATGTCTCATTTACTTTCATAGACGTCTATAGCGTTAGCATCTACAATTTATCAGCTGACACAAAACGAGGACAGTCAGGATAAACTTTTCAGAGAGCTGAAGTCTGTAATGCCGACAAAGGAATCGAAAGTGGACACAACTGTGCAGGAAAATGTTCCGTTTTTGAAGGCATGTGTCAAGGAAACATTAAGGTAATTCATCTAAAGTAGATAAGGAATTGAATCGTAAATTTATGTTTATGTTCATAGGATGTATCCAGTAATCATAGGGAATGGCAGAAGTCTACAATCCGATGCTGTCATTTCAGGTTACAAAATTCCGAAAGGGGTAAATATATACAGGGCTCATTTATTTTCATCTACGTTTATAGTTTCATATACAAGGAGTTCTACAGCAACATGAAAATTAATTCTAAAACGAAAATAAAGAATAACTTTTTTTCCATCGGCATTTCTTTTGGAAATCGAAGTTAAAATATTAGACAAGACAGTCAACAAAAGAGCATACGTAATCAAGTTCTAAATAAATAAATAGTTTATTTAGCTAACTGTATGCATTACAAAAATATATAAACATATACAACAACAACAAAAATAAAAAATCATAAATTTAAAAAAATTGTTGGCACAAAAATCTAATGTTCAGATTTTATGCCCATAAAATGTCTATATTTTGAATGATTAACGCGAGTTCTGACGGCTGAAAATAGAGTAATTCCTAATTAAAAATAATAATTTACTTAAACTTTACAGAACACACACACACATCCACACACACACACACACACACACACACACACACACACACACACACACACACACACACACACACACACACACACACACACACACACAAATACACACATCCACACACATCCACACACATCCACACACATCCACACACACACACACACACACACACACACACACACAAACACACACACACACATACACACACCCACACACACACAAACACACACACCCACACACACACACAATTTGATCGACTTCCTAAAATTGAATGATCTGTAAAATAGAAAATAAAATTGCATATTATTTTATTTCCTATTTTACAGATTATTCAATTGTAGGAAATCGATCAAATTTTATGTGTGTGTGTGTGTCTAAAGTTTAAATAATTAATTTTTTATATTAGCAATTACTTTTTCAATTTTTTTAAATTAATTTTTGTAAAACTATGTATTACTTTATAATTCATCTTATAGTCATGGTATGATTTTCCCATTATCTATAGTAATTACAAATGAATTAAGAGCACCCTTTATGTTTTACCTTAGACACATGTAATATTTCCGCACTTGGTCGTAAGCAACACGGAAACGTATTTTGAGAACCCCACGCAATTTAAGCCTGAGCGATGGATAAAACAAGGCGCTCAGTGTCCAAGAACTGCCACCAAAATTCACCCTTATGTTTGTTTACCATTCGGTTACGGCCGCAGATCTTGTCTGGGTAGAAGGTTTGCTGAAGCAGAGTTGCACATTTTGCTAGCAAAGGTTTGATATAGTTTTTGAATTATTTTTTAACATTTAAGTGTTGTCCAAAATCGACTTTATATCGAATAGAATAGAATCGAACTTTTATACCCTACAAAATAAAAATCGTATTGGTTTGGAAATCCCTTTAAATATGTATATGTATATGTATATGTATACGTATATGTATATGTATATGTATATGTATATGTATATGTATATGTATATGTATATGTATATGTATATGTATATGTATATGTATATGTATATGTATATGTATATGTATATGTATATGTATATGTATATGTATATGTATATGTATATGTATATGTATATGTATATGTATATGTATATGTATATGTATATGGATATGTATATGTATATGTATATGTATATGTATATGTATATGTATATGTATATGTATATGTATATGTATATGTATAGGTATATGTATATGTATATGTATATGTATATGTATATGTATATGTATATGTATATGTATATGTATATGTATATGTATATGTATATGTATATGTATATGTATGTGTATATGTATATGTATATGTATATGTATATGTATATGTATATGTATATGTATATGTATATGTATATGTATATGTATATGCATATGTATATATAATCAAAACCTTGTCCACCCTAAGGTGTAAGGTATATGTAAATATGTAACTTATTTTAATATTGTAGATATTCCGAAAATACCGAGTTGAATACAACTACACACCTTTCACTTACAAAATTACACCTACGTATGTACCTGAACAACCACTACGCTTCAAATTAATCGAACGAGAAACGTAGAATGAGCAAAAAATAAAATGCTATTAATATGTAAGTATCAGACATTATTAGAAGTAGTTAATATATCTCATACAATAAATATATTATTTTCTTAAATCGTTTAATATATTTCTATCCCCTTATAATCCATACAATAAGTTTTTATATCTCGAAAACTAAAAGAGATAGAGGGTTGCAATAAAGGGCGTTTCTGAAATGATAATTCAAGCATTTTTTACGACATTTGAACACCCCCTGAATCCAAAAACATAAACTAGAAGTCGGTACTACAAACATTTACTAAGATACAGCTCGAAAATAGCGTGTTTGAAACTTCGAGCAATTTTTAGGACTTTTGTAGGGTTGTTACGCAAAAACGAAAAGAGATATCCCCACGGGTTTCACATTTTCAATTAGTACCCTAAGGAGTATTGATGGGTAGCATAAAATGCATTTGTAAATTATTGATTTTTATTGTAAAAATTTGATCTCCAACCCTTTGATTATTTCTCGGTTTATCGCATGTCACGCTAAAACTAATAGAAGCAGATTGGGATAATAATAAATAATAATTCTCGCATCGAAAGCCATCCCCTGAATCCAAAAGCACAAACTAGAATTCGGTACGACAAATACTTACCAAGATACAGCTGGAAAAGAGCGTTTTTTAAATAGTAATTTCATGCACTTTTTACGACTTTTGAGGGTTGTATATTTCATTTAGTATTTCTTGTGTAGATTCTAAAGGACATTTATCGTTTCATTAACAAAATAATTGAAAACTTATATATACATCAAGGAAGCCTATTTCAATTCTCATCCCCCACCCCACGACTTTGTAGTTCCATAAAACAATCCTCAACCTTGATAGACTCCTTCACCAAACTCATGTGCACATCCATAAACCGCTTGTTCATCTCCCATATCACATTAAACTTCAACTCCTCCATCTCCTCCTTAGTCGCAACCACACTCTTCACCGCCGCGAGCTCACTTTTCACCTGCGCCAATTCCGCCTTTACCTCATCCACCTCCTCCTTAATAACCTCCCTTATAAACGCCTTCAACTCATTCAAAACAGTCGTCTGCAACAACCAGTTGGTAGCAATTGGGGACATATTCGGTGTCGCCATGTCCTGCATGAGCCCACCAACCGGGGTAGAAGCCTTGTGGCTTTTCATAAAGTTCTCAACATGCGACTTAAACAACGGCCGCTCCGCTCCTTTAGGCGACAAATAATGATCAACATCCGACACATCTGTGGCTTTCCGAATCCGCACGTGACTATTAGGCGTAACTTCCTTCCGAATCAAAAACGGACTCCTGTTGGTTGAATTCAAACTCAATGCATCCAGAAACGAGTCTCGCGTTTGCCCCTCAGTGCGTTCTGCAGGGTTGGGCGAACTAAATACTTCGGGGGGTTCAAAAATGATTTCAGTAGATGTTTCTATTGTGCTTGCTGTGTTAATTGGTTCATTTGTGCACCTGTTTTCGAATGCTACTTGATTTATGGAGGTTTTGTGTGGGGGGAATTGTGTTAAAACGTTTCTTATAGCACGTGAATCGTAGGCTGATAAATGGCCGTTTTGGAAGCCTACGACAAACGCGTTGCCATCCGTGGAGATGTCAATTGCTGTTGGTGATGTTTCAAGTTTAATGTCCTGTTCTATTTTATTCGTTCGGTAATCGAGTATGCTCATTCTGCGGTCCATACCAAGGCAGGTTAACCAGTTTGGGTTGTGTGGGTTAAAAGAAATGTCCGTAACGGGCGCCGCGTGGTAATCTGAGTGTACTATGGATTTGGATTTGTTCATATCCCATATGCATATGATTCCTTCTTCGCTACATGCTGCTATTAGATTTGTTTGAGTTGGGTGGCATTTGAAGTTGGTGAGGGTTTTTGATTTGGGGACCATGAATGACCCGGTTTGCATGGCCGTGGAGAGGTTGTATGTTACGACTTTACCGTTCGTGCAGCCTGCTACAAGATTGGTGTCTTTGTGGGTGAACTCCATTTTCGTGATTGAACTTGGTGCACGCGGCAACGACTTTTTTACAGTCATCGCCTTGACGTCCATTATTTTGATGTTGCCGGAGGTGGTGCCCAGTGCGATGTAGCGTTTTGTGGTGTTTTGAAATGTGGCGCTGGTTAAGTTTTTGAAGTCTTCAATGCTGTGTATGTGTTTGACAACGTCCTTGAACGTGATGATTTCGGCGATACCGGTTGAATGCACGAGAATTATCCAGCCACTGTCTTTGCCCCATGAGATCGTGTTGATTGGATGGAGTTGAGTGGTATTTGGCTTGTAGTGGCTGATGAAATTGCCGTCCGGCCAGTCGTAGCATTTTATTTCAGTCGAACTGGATGCCACGCGCATTTTTTCAACTAAAAGTAGAAGTGAAATATAGGAAAATTAAAATTAAAATTTGTTTATGCGTTACATAAGCAAGCTAACTAATATTTAGCAATAATGAGCAACATTCAAATACGATACAACTAACCCTCTACTAGAAAAGTTAAACGTCATCTGGCGGCACCACATCAATTAGCAATGCACACCCATATGGTAATAACCGTCAACATGCTCATGCCATCGGGATCACCGGATACCCTCTATGGAAAAATATTCCAACAGAGTGCTTGAGATATCAACACAAGGCCAATATAGTGTAAATTCACCTCTTAGCAATCTACATATCTAGATTTCGATCTTATTAGATCTTATCAGTGTAACTCAGCTAGTGAGGATGAATTCACATAAAATCTATAGTGGTTATATACAAAAATGATACAACTGACATTCAAATATATTGTTCTATGTTAAAGACGATATTAATTGAGGCATTGGGGGCCTAAGTAGACTAACCCTCAAATTAAAATATGTTAGTACTAATAATAATATATAGCTACTGGTTTAATTGTACCATTAAAACACATTTTTATTAACATACCTCTATTTTTAACGGGAACAATAAACAGTACGCCTCGCTACAAACTGAACAGACTGGACGTATTAATAAATTCTATGGGTTTTTACACTTTTTTTTTTTAACAAAGTTTGATCCATTGGTTGTGAATGCATAGCCGTGTTTCCATACGAGTACATAACAACAAAAGGTCATATACGCAGACGTTCAATATCCCATATTTTGCACTACAACTCAATGACTAAAAGACGTAGAGGGTTGCGGTTTCTTGCATTCAACGCTTCATTTCAGTGGTTTCTATACGCAACATTAGTAGAGCAAACCCCAACTAGATTTTGCTTGGTTGAAAGAAAATGACGTTAACCACCTATACCCTAATACGAAGATTTTCTAAATTGTTCGCGATAACTCGGTAGCGTCTTTATTTAAAATGCTAGCGGGATGGTTTATATATCAAATTGTAGAGTATTTCCAGCCCAACAGATTTCTCTAACTCTTACCGTTTTCGTGCTATGGCAGTCAGCAAATCTGAAAATGTTTAATATTCATGTGTTTTCTCGGTTTAAACTCGGTAGCATCTTTATTTAAAATGATAGAGGGATGGTTTATATATCAAAATGTAGAGTATTTCTAGCCCAACAGATTGAGGCTCTTTTCTCTAGCTCTTACCGTTTTCGCGCTATGACCGTCAGCAAATCTGAAATTGTTGAATTTTCATGTGTTTTCTTGGTTTTAAATATATATATATATATATACATATATATAGTTATATATAAGTTTTTTGACATTTTTGAAGTTTTTCGACATTTTAGAAGTTTTTTGACAATTTTCACATTTTAGACATTTTTGAAATTTTTTCACATTTTTCACATTTTTGAAATTTTTTCACATTTTTGATATTTTTTAAATTTTTTTCATATTTTTGACATATTTCACATTTTTGAAGTTTTTTGACATTTTTTAAATTTTTTCACATTTTGGACATTTTTGAAGTTTTTTTAAATATTAGACATTTTTGAAGTTTTTTGACATTTTTCACATTTTAGACATTTTTTGACATTTTTCAAATTTTAGAAGTTTTTTGACATTTTTGACATTTTTTCACAATATGGACATTTTTGAAATTTTTTCCCATCTGTGACATTTTTGAAATTTTTTCACATTTTTTACATTTTAGAAGTTTTTTGACATTATTGACATTTTTTAAGTTTTTTGACATTTTTGAAATTTTTTCACATTTTTGACATTTTTGAAATTATTTCCCATTTTTGAAATTTTTTCACATTTTTGACATTTTATATATATATATATATATATATATATATATATATATATATATATATATATATATATACATATATATATAGTTATATATAAGTTTTTTGACATTTTTGAAGTTTTTCGACATTTTAGAAGTTTTTTGACAATTTTCACATTTTAGACATTTTTGAAATTTTTTCACATTTTTCACATTTTTGATATTTTTTAAATTTTTTTCATATTTTTGACATATTTCACGTTTTTGAAGTTTTTTGACATTTTTTAAATTTTTTCACATTTTGGACATTTTTGAAGTTTTTTCAAATATTAGACATTTTTGAAGTTTTTTGACATTTTTGACATATTTTCACAATATGGACATTTTTGAAATTTTTTCCCATCTGTGACATTTTTGAAATTTTTTCACATTTTTTACATTTTAGAAGTTTTTTGACATTATTGACATTTTTTAAGTTTTTTGACATTTTTGAAATTTTTTCACATTTTTGACATTTTTGAAATTATTTCCCATTTTTGAAATTTTTTCACATTTTTGACATTTTAGAAGTTTTTTGACATTTTTCACATTTTTGAATTTTTTTTACATTTTTCACTTTTTTGAATTTTTTTCACATTTTTCACATTTTAGAAGTTTTTTGACATTTTTCAAATTTTTTGACATTTTTCAAATTTTTTGACATTTTTCAAGTTTGTTGACATTTTTCAATTTTTTTGACATTTTTCAAGTTTTTTGACATTTTTCAAGTTTTTCGACATTTTTCAAGTTTTTTTGTCATTTTTCAAATTTTTGACATTTTTTAAATTTTTTGACATTTTTGACATTTTTTAAGTTTTTTGACATTTTTGACATTTTTCAAGTTTTTTGACATTTTTCAAGTTTTTTTGTCATTTTTCAAATTTTTGACATTTTTTAAATTTTTTGACATTTTTGACATTTTTTAAGTTTTTTGACATTTTTCAAGTTTTTTGACATTTTTCAAGTTTTTTGACATTTTTCAAGTTTTTTGACATTTTTAATTTTTTTCAACATTTTTCAATTTTTTTGACTTTTTTGACATTTTTCAAGTTTTCTGACATTTTTCAAATTTTTTGACATTTTTGACATTTTTCAAGTTTTTTGACATTTTTCAAATTTTTTGACATTTTTCAAATTTTTTGACATTTTTGACATTTTTCAAGTTTTTTGACATTTTTACAAGTTTTTTGACATTTTTGACATTTTTCAAGTTTTTTGACATATTTCAAGTTTTTCGACATTTTTCAAGTTTTTTGACATTTTTCAAGTTTTTTGACTTTTTTCAAGTTATTTGACATTTTTCAAATTTTTTGACATTTTTCAAATTTGTTGACATTTTTGACATTTTTCATTTTTTTTGACATTTTTCAAGTTTTTTGACAATTTTCAAGTTTTTTCACATTTTTCAATTTTTTTGACATTTTTGACATTTTTCAAGTTTTTTTCACATTTTTCAATTTTTTTGACATTTTTCAAATTTTTTGACATTTTTCAAGTTTTTTTACTTTATACAAGTTTTTTAACATTTTTGACATTTTTCAAGTTTTTTGACAATTTTCAAGTTTTTTGGCATTTTTCAAGTTTTTTGACATTTTTCAAGTTTTTTGACATTTTTCAAGTTTTTTCACATTTTTCAAATTTTTTGACATTTTTCTAATTTTTTGACATTTTTGACATTTTTCAAGTTTTTTGACATTTTTACAAGTTTTTTGACATTTTTGACATTTTTCAAGTTTTTTGACATTTTTCAAGTTTTTCGACATTTTTCAAGTTTTTTGACATTTTTGACATTTTTCAAGTTTTTTGACTTTTTTCAAGTTATTTGACATTTTTACAAGTTTTTTGACATTTTTGACATTTTTCAAGTTTTTTGACATTTTTCAAGTTTTTCGACATTTTTCAAGTTTTTTGACATTTTTGACATTTTTCAAGTTTTTTGACTTTTTTCAAGTTATTTGACATTTTTCAAATTTGTTGACATTTTTGACATTTTTCATTTTTTTTTGACATTTTTCAAGTTTTTTGACAATTTTCAAGTTTTTTGACATTTTTCAAGTTTTTTGACATTTTTCAAGTTTTTTGGCTTTTTTCAAGTTTTTTGACATTTTTCAAATTTTTTGACATTTTTCAAATTTTTTGACATTTTTCAAATTTTTTGACTTTTTTGAAATTTTTTGACATTTTTCAAGTTTTTTGACATTTTTCAAGTTTTTTCACATTTTTCATTTTTTTGACATTTTTGACATTTTTCAAGTTTTTTTCACATTTTTCAATTTTTTTGACATTTTTCAAATTTTTTGACATTTTTCAAATTTTTTGACATTTTTCAAATTTTTTGACATTTTTGACATTTTTCAAGTTTTTTTACTTTTTACAAGTTTTTTGACATTTTTGACATTTTTCAAGTTTTTTGACATTTTTCAAGTTTTTCGACATTATTTAAGTTTTTTCACATTTTTCAAATTTTTTGACATTTTTGACATTTTTCAAGTTTTTTGACATTTTTCAAGTTTTTTCACATTTTTCAAATTTTTTCACATTTTTCAAATTTTTTGACATTTTTTAAATTTTTTGACATTTTTGACATTTTTCAAGTTTTTTGACATTTTTCATTTTTTTCAACATTTTTCAATTTTTTTGACTTTTTTGACATTTTTCAAGTTTTTTGACATTTTTCAAATTTTTTGACATTTTTGACATTTTTCAAGTTTTTTGACATTTTTCAAGTTTTTTGACATTTTTCAAGTTTTTTCACATTTTTCAAATTTTTTGACATTTTTCAAATTTTTTGACATTTTTGACATTTTTCAAGTTTTATTACTTTTTACAAGTTTTTTGACATTTTTGACATTTTTCAAGTTTTTTGACATTTTTCAAGTTTTTCGACATTTTTCAAGTTTTTTGACATTTTTCAAATTTTTTGACATTTTTCAAATTTTTTGACATTTTTCAAATTTTTTGACTTTTTTGACATTTTTCAAATTTTTTGACATTTTTCAAATTTTTTGACTTTTTTGACATTTTTCAAGTTTTTTGACATTTTTCAAGTTTTTTCACATTTTTCAATTTTTTTGACATTATTCAAATTTTTTGACATTTTTGACATTTTTCAAGTTTTTTGACATTTTTCAAGTTTTTTCACATTTTTCAAATTTTTTCACATTTTTCAAATTTTTTGACATTTTTGACTATTTTCAAGTTTTTTGACATTTTTCAAGTTTTTTCACATTTTTCAAATTTTTTGACATTTTTGACATTTTTCAAGTTTTTTCACATTTTTCAAATTTTTTGACATTTTTCAAATTTTTTGACATTTTTCAAATTTTTTGACTTTTTTGACATTTTTCAAATTTTTTGACATTTTTCAAATTTTTTGACTTTTTTGATATTTTTCAAGTTTTTTGACATTTTTCAAGTTTTTTCACATTTTTCAATTTTTTTGACATTATTCAAATTTTTTGACATTTTTGACATTTTTCAAGTTTTTTGACATTTTTCAAGTTTTTTCACATTTTTCAAATTTTTTCACATTTTTCAAATTTTTTGACATTTTTGACATTTTTCAAGTTTTTTGACATTTTTCAAGTTTTTTCACATTTTTCAAATTTTTTGACATTTTTGACATTTTTCAAGTTTTTTTACTTTTTACAAGTTTTTTGACATTTTTGACATTTTTCAAGTTTTTTGACATTTTTCAAGTTTTTTGGCATTTTTCAAGTTTTTTGACATTTTTCAAGTTTTTTCACATTTTTCAATTTTTTTGACATTATTCAAATTTTTTGACATTTTTGACATTTTTCAAGTTTTTTGACATTTTTCAAGTTTTTTCACATTTTTCAATTTTTTTCACATTTTTCAAATTTTTTGACATTTTTGACATTTTTCAAGTTTTTTGACATTTTTCAAGTTTTTTCACATTTTTCAAATTTTTTCACATTTTTCAAATTTTTTGACATTTTTTAAATTTTTTGACATTTTTGACATTTTTCAAGTTTTTTGACATTTTTCATTTTTTTCAACATTTTTCAAATTTTTTGACATTTTTGACATTTTTCAAGTTTTTTTACTTTTTACAAGTTTTTTGACATTTTTGACATTTTTCAAGTTTTTTGACATTGTTCAAGTTTTTTGGCATTTTTCAAGTTTTTTGACATTTTTCAAGTTTTTTCACATTTTTCAATTTTTTTGACATTATTCAAATTTTTTGACATTTTTGACATTTTTCAAGTTTTTTGACATTTTTCAAGTTTTTTCACATTTTTCAATTTTTTTCACATTTTTCAAATTTTTTGACATTTTTGACATTTTTCAAGTTTTTTGACATTTTTCAAGTTTTTTCACATTTTTCAAATTTTTTCACATTTTTCAAATTTTTTGACATTTTTTAAATTTTTTGACATTTTTGACATTTTTCAAGTTTTTTGACATTTTTCATTTTTTTCAACATTTTTCAATTTTTTTGACTTTTTTGACATTTTTCAAGTTTTTTGACATTTTTCAAATTTTTTGACATTTTTGACATTTTTCAAGTTTTTTGACATTTTTCAAGTTTTTTGACATTTTTCAAGTTTTTTCACATTTTTCAAATTTTTTGACATTTTTCAAATTTTTTGACATTTTTGACATTTTTCAAGTTTTATTACTTTTTACAAGTTTTTTGACATTTTTCAAGTTTTTTGACATTTTTCAAGTTTTTCGACATTTTTCAAGTTTTTTGACATTTTTCAAATTTTTTGACATTTTTCAAATTTTTTGACATTTTTCAAATTTTTTGACTTTTTTGACATTTTTCAAATTTTTTGACATTTTTCAAATTTTTTGACTTTTTTGACATTTTTCAAGTTTTTTGACATTTTTCAAGTTTTTTCACATTTTTCAATTTTTTTGACATTATTCAAATTTTTTGACATTTTTGACATTTTTCAAGTTTTTTGACATTTTTCAAGTTTTTTCACATTTTTCAAATTTTTTCACATTTTTCAAATTTTTTGACATTTTTGACTATTTTCAAGTTTTTTGACATTTTTCAAGTTTTTTCACATTTTTCAAATTTTTTGACATTTTTGACATTTTTCAAGTTTTTTCACATTTTTCAAATTTTTTGACATTTTTCAAATTTTTTGACATTTTTCAAATTTTTTGACTTTTTTGACATTTTTCAAATTTTTTGACATTTTTCAAATTTTTTGACTTTTTTGATATTTTTCAAGTTTTTTGACATTTTTCAAGTTTTTT
Source organism: Lordithon lunulatus (assembly GCA_963942505.1). Lineage (NCBI taxonomy): Eukaryota > Metazoa > Arthropoda > Insecta > Coleoptera > Staphylinidae > Lordithon > Lordithon lunulatus. The sequence goes on along the minus strand of OZ012668.1, from coordinate 56,219,579 downwards.
CACATTTTTCAATTTTTTTGACATTATTCAAATTTTTTGACATTTTTGACATTTTTCAAGTTTTTTGACATTTTTCAAGTTTTTTCACGTTTTTCAAATTTTTTCACATTTTTCAAATTTTTTGACATTTTTGACATTTTTCAAGTTTTTTGACATTTTTCAAGTTTTTTCACATTTTTCAAATTTTTTGACATTTTTGACATTTTTCAAGTTTTTTCACATTTTTCAAATTTTTTGACATTTTCAAATTTTTTGACATTTTTCAAATTTTTTGACATTTTTCAAATTTTTTGACATTTTTGATATTTTTCAAGTTTTTTTACTTTTTACAAGTTTTTTGACATTTTTGACATTTTTCAAGTTTTTTGACATTTTTCAAGTTTTTTGGCATTTTTCAAGTTTTTTGACATTTTTCAATTTTTTTGACATTTTTCAAATTTTTTGACATTTTTCAAATTTTTTGACATTTTTCAAAATTTTTGACATTTTTCAAATTTTTTGACATTTTTTAAATTTTTTGACATTTTTGACATTTTTCAAGTTTTTTGACATTTTTCAAGTTTTTTGACATTTTTCAAGTTTTTTGACATTTTTCAAATTTTTTGACATTTTTCAAATTTTTTGACTTTTTTGACATTTTTCAAGTATTTTGACATTTTTCAAGTTTTTTCACATTTTTCAATTTTTTTGACATTTTTGACATTTTTCAAGTTTTTTCACATTTTTCAAATTTTTTGACATTTTTTATTTTTTTCAACATTTTTCAATTTTTTTGACTTTTTTTACATTTTTCAAGTTTTTTGACATTTTTCAAATTTTTTGACATTTTTGACATTTTTCAAGTTTTTTGACATTTTTCAAGTTTTTTCACATTTTTCAAATTTTTTGACATTTTTCAAATTTTTTGACATTTTTGACATTTTTCAAGTTTTATTACTTTTTACAAGTTTTTTGACATTTTTGAAATTTTTCAAGTTTTTTGACATTTTTCAAGTTTTTCGACATTTTTCAAGTTTTTTGACATTTTTCAAATTTTTTGACATTTTTCAAATTTTTTGACATTTTTCAAATTTTTTGATTTTTTTGACATTTTTCAAGTTTTTTGACATTTTTCAAGTTTTTTAACATTTTTCAATTTTTTTGACATTTTTGACATTTTTCAAGTTTTTTCACATTTTTCAAATTTTTTGACATTTTTCAAATTTTTTGACATTTTTCAAATTTCCAGCCCAACAGATTGAGGCTTAGGCACTTTTCCCTAGCTCTTACTGTTTACGCGCTATGACCGTCAGAAAATCTGAAAATGTTGAATTTCTATGTATTTTCTCCGTATAAACTCGGTAGCGTCTTTATTTAAAATGCTAGAGGGATGGTTTATATATCAAACTGTAGAGTGTTTCCAGCCCAACAGATTGAGGTTTAGGGACTTTTCTCTAACTCTTACCGTTTTCGCGCTATGGCGGTCAGAAAATCTGAAATTGTTGAATTTTCATGTGTTTTCTCGGTTTAAACTCGGTAGCGTCTTTATTTAAAATGCTAGAGGGATGATTTATATATCAAAATGTAGAGTATTTCCAGCCCAACAGATTGAGGCTTAGGCACTTTTCCCTAGCTCTTACTGTTTACGCGCTATGACCGTCAGAAAATCTGAAAATGTTGAATTTTTATGTATTTTCTCCGTATAAACTCGGTAGCGTCTTTATTTAAAATGCTAGAGGGATGGTTTATATATCAAACTGTAGAGTGTTTCCAGCCCAACAGATTGAGGTTTAGGGACTTTTCTCTAACTCTTACCGTTTTCGCGCTATGGCGGTCAGCAAATCTGAAATTGTTGAATTTTCATGTGTTTTCTCGGTTTAAACTCGGTAGCGTCTTTATTTAAAATGCTAGAGGGATGGTTTATATATCAAAATGTAGAGTATTTCCAGCCCAACAGATTGAGGCTTAGGCACTTTTCTCTAGCTCTTACTGTTTTCACGCTATGGCAGTCAGAAAATCTGAAAATGTTGAATTTTTATGTATTTTCTCCGTATAAACTCGGTAGCGTCTTTATTTAAAATGCTAGAGGGATGGTTTATATATCAGAATGTAGAGTATTTCCAGCCCAACAGATTGAGGCTTAGGCACTTTTCTCTAGCTCTTACCGTTTTCGCGCTATGGCGGTCAGCAAATCTGAAATTGTTGAATTTGCATGTGTTTTCTCGGTTTAAACTCGGTAGCGTCTTTATTTAAAATGCTAGAGAGATGGTTTATATATCAAAATGTAGAGTATTTCCAGCCCAACAGATTGAGGCTTAGGCACTTTTCTCTAGATCTTACCGTTTTCGCGCTATGACGGTCAGAAAATCTGTAATTGTTGAATTTTCATGTGTTTTCTCGGTTTAAACTCGGTAGCGTCTTTATTTAAAATGCTAGAGGGATGGTTTATATGTCAAAATGTAGAGTATTTCCAGCCCAACAGATTGAGGCTTAGGGACTTTTCTCTAACTCTTACTGTTTACATGCTATGACCGTCAGCAAATCTGAAAATGTTGAATTTTTATGTATTTTCTCCGTATAAACTCGGTAGCGTCTTTATTTAAAATGCTAGAGGGATGGTTTATATATCAAAATGTAGAGTATTTCCAGCCCAACAGATTGAGGCTTAGGCACTTTTCTCTAGCTCTTACTGTTTTCACGCTATGGCAGTCAGAAAATCTGAAAATGTTGAATTTTTATGTATTTTCTCCGTATAAACTCGGTAGCGTCTTTATTTAAAACGCTAGAGGGATGGTTTATATATCAAAATGTAGAGTATTTCCAGCCCAACAGATTGAGACTTAGGCACTTTTCTCTAGATCTTACCGTTTTCGCGCTATGACGGTCAGGAATCTGTAATTGTTGAATTTTGATGTGTTTTCTCGGTTTAAACTCGGTAGCGTCTTTATTTAAAATGCTAGAGGGATGGTTTATATATCAAAATGTAGAGTATTTCCAGCCCAACAGATTGAGGCTTAGGGACTTTTCTCTAGCTCTTACCGTTTTGGCGCTATGTCGGTTAGCAAATCTGAAAATGTTGAATTTTCATGTATTTTCTCAGTTTAAACTCGGTAGCGTCTTTATTTAAAATGCTAGAGGGATGGTTTATATATCAAAATGTAGAGTATTTCCAGCCCAACAGATTGAGGCTTAGGCACTTTTCTCTAGCTTTTACTGTTTTCACGCTATGGCAGTCAGAAAATCTGAAAATGTTGAATTTTTATGTATTTTCTCCGTATAAACTCGGTAGCGTCTTTATTTAAAATGCTAGAGGGATGGTTTATATATCAAAATGTAGAGTATTTCCAGCCCAACAGATTGAGGCTTAGGCACTTTTCTCTAGATCTTACCGTTTTCGCGCTATGACGGTCAGAAAATCTGTAATTGTTGAATTTTGATGTGTTTTCTCGGTTTAAACTCGGTAGCGTCTTTATTTAAAATGCTAGAGGGATGGTTTATATATCAAAATGTAGAGTATTTCCAGCCCAACAGATTGAGGCTTAGACACTTTTCTCTAGCTCTTACTGTTTTCACGCTATGGCAGTCAGAAAATCTGAAAATGTTGAATTTTTATGTATTTTCTCCGTATAAACTCGGTAGCGTCTTTATTTAAAAAGCTAGAGGGATGGTTTATATATCAAAATGAAGAGTGTTTCAGGGTCTACAAATTGAGGCTTAGACACTTTTCTCTAGCTCTTACCGTTTTCTCGCTATGACGGTCAGAAAATCTGAAAATGTTGAATTTTCATGTGTTTTTTCGGTTTAAACTCGGTAGCGTCTTTATTTAAAAAGCTAGAGGGATGGTTTATATATCAAAATGAAGAGTGTTTCAGGGTCTACAAATTGAGGCTTAGACACTTTTCTCTAGCTCTTACCGTTTTCTCGCTATGACGGTCAGAAAATCTGAAAATGTTGAATTTTCATGTGTTTTCTCGGTTTAAACTCGGTAGCGTCTGTATTTAAAATGCTAGAGGGATGGTTTATATATCAAAATGTAGAGTATTTCTAGCCCAACAGATTGAGGCCTAGGCACTTTTCGCTAGCTCTTACCGGTTTCGCGCTATGACGGTCAGCAAATATGAAAATATTTAGTGAGTTTTCTTTGTTTCAGGCAGCTAGTTTATCAGTTATGACTAGTGGAGATTCAAACATGGAATTAATCATTCCTAGGTCAACACATCTCGTGTCCGGTCAGCACGCTTGAACTTTGTCTCTCTTGAGTTATTTATCTGAGAGAGCGATGATTCAGGTGTATTGACTGACCGAAATCTACAATTACTTGACCCAAAAATGACATCGGTATAATGTTGAAATCGAAAATGTCAGACTACATAAAGAGGAAGTAGGTAATGTATAAAACACATACAAAGATTGAATTTTAAGCGATTCGTGCCAAAATTTAAGAATTTTTAAAATTTATCATCCAGTGGGGTCAATTTTTGTCGAAATTTCACGCAATTTCGAACAAAATTTACAATTTTTTACCCATGTACTCAATTTTAGATAATTTTAAATATTCTTAAATTTTCAGTTATACAAGAAAATGGCTAAGATTTGCCTCCGACGTTCAAAATTATGTTAAAATTTATTGTGCAAACTTTCAGGTCGATCGTGAAGAAAAAAATTTCGAGGTGAAAAATTCAGAGGGTTAACCCCTTTGGATTTTTTCGATTTTTCACGATTTTCTCAATCTCTTCGATTTGCTTCAAAATTTGCATATATATTATAACGGACATAATAAACAATATTTAACGAGTTTCACTTGTTTCGAGCTCCTAGTTTTTCAGTTATGACTCGTAGAAATCTGGCTCTATGACTTAGTTTTCTTGCGGAAATTCTTGGGATTTTTACTTCATATTCCAACGTTTTGACGTTCTGCGGAGACTTTACAAGCATTTTCAACCAGATTTGACGATTTTTTAAAATTTCATGATCCAAAGACTCCCCCCTTCTGGTTGTAAAGTGCTCAGAAATCTTCAATTTTCGACCAAAAAGTGTGAAATTCTTGGGATTTTTACTTCATATTCCAACGTTTTGACGTTCTGCCGAGACTTTAGACGCATTTTCAACCAGATTTGACGATTTTTTAAAATTTCATGATCCAAAGACTCCCCCCTTCTGGTTGTAAAGTGCTCAGAAATCTTCAATTTTCGACCAAAAAGCGTGAAATTCTTGGGATTTTTACTTCATATTCCAACGTTTTGACGTTCTGCGGAGACTTTACAAGCATTTTCAACCAGATTTGACGATTTTTTAAAATTTCATGATCCAAAGACTCCCCCCTTCTGGTTGTAAAGTGCTCAGAAATCTTCAATTTTTGACCAAAAAGCGTGAAATTCTTGGGATTTTTACTTCATATTCCAACGTTTTGACGTTCTGCGGAGACTTTAGACGCATTTTCAACCAGATTTGACGATTTTTTAAAATTTCATGATCCAAAGACTCCCCCCTTCTGGTTGTAAAGTGCTCAGAAATCTTCAATTTTCGACCAAAAAGCGTGAAATTCTTGGGATTTTTACTTCATATTCCAACGTTTTGACGTTCTGCGGAGACTTTACAAGCATTTTCAACCAGATTTGACGATTTTTTAAAATTTCATGATCCAAAGACTCCCCCCTTCTGGTTGTAAAGTGCTCAGAAATCTTCAATTTTTGACCAAAAAGCGTGAAATTCTTGGGATTTTTACTTCATATTCCAACGTTTTGACGTTCTGCGGAGACTTTAGACGCATTTTCAACCAGATTTGACGATTTTTTAAAATTTCATGATCCAAAGACTCCCCCCTTCTGGTTGTAAAGTGCTCAGAAATCTTCAATTTTCGACCAAAAAGCGTGAAATTCTTGGGATTTTTACTTCATATTCCAACGTTTTGACGTTCTGCCGAGACTCTAGACGCATTTTCAACCAGATTTGACGATTTTTTAAAATTTCATGATCAAAAGACTCCCCCCTTCTGGTTGTAAAGTGCTCAGAAATCTTCAATTTTCGACCAAAAAGCGTGAAATTCTTGGGATTTTTACTTCATATTCCAACGTTTTGACGTTCTGCGGAGACTTTACAAGCATTTTCAACCAGATTTGACGATTTTTTAAAATTTCATGATCCAAAGACTCCCCCCTTCTGGTTGTAAAGTGCTCAGAAATCTTCAATTTTCGACCAACAAGCGTGAAATTCTTGGGATTTTTACTTCATATTCCAACGTTTTGACGTTCTGCGGAGACTTTACAAGCATTTTCAACCAGATTTAACGATTTTTTAAAATTTCATGATCCAAAGACTCCCCCCTTCTGGTTGTAAAGTGCTCAGAAATCTTCAATTTTCGACCAAAAAGCGTGAAATTCTTGGGATTTTTACTTCATATTCCAACGTTTTGACGTTCTGCGGAGACTTTACTAGCATTTTCAACCAGATTAGACGATTTTTTAAAATTTCATGAACCAAAGACTCCCCCCTTCTGGTTGTAAAGTGCTCAGAAATCTTCAATTTTTGACCAAAAAGCGTGAAATTCTTGGGATTTTTACTTCATATTCCAACGTTTTGACGTTCTGCCGAGACTCTAGACGCATTTTCAACCAGATTTGACGATTTTTTAAAATTTCATGATGCAAAGACTCCCCCCTTCTGGTTGTAAAGTGCTCAGAAATCTTCAATTTTCGACCAAAAAGCGTGAAATTCTTGGGATTTTTACTTCATATTCCAACGTTTTGACGTTCTGCCGAGACTCTAGACGCATTTTCAACCAGATTTGACGATTTTTTAAAATTTCATGATCAAAAGACTCCCCCCTTCTGGTTGTAAAGTGCTCAGAAATCTTCAATTTTCGACCAAAAAGCGTGAAATTCTTGGGATTTTTACTTCATATTCCAACGTTTTGACGTTCTGCCGAGACTCTAGACGCATTTTCAACCAGATTTGACGATTTTTTAAAATTTCATGATCCAAAGACTCCCCCCTTCTGGTTGTAAAGTGCTCAGAAATCTTCAATTTTCGACCAACAAGCGTGAAATTCTTGGGATTTTTACTTCATATTCCAACGTTTTGACGTTCTGCGGAGACTTTACAAGCATTTTCAACCAGATTTAACGATTTTTTAAAATTTCATGATCCAAAGACTCCCCCCTTCTGGTTGTAAAGTGCTCAGAAATCTTCAATTTTCGACCAAAAAGCGTGAAATTCTTGGGATTTTTACTTCATATTCCAACGTTTTGACGTTCTGCGGAGACTTTACAAGCATTTTCAACCAGATTTGACGATTTTTTAAAATTTCATGATCCAAAGACTCCCCCCTTCTGGTTGTAAAGTGCTCAGAAATCTTCAATTTTCGACCAAAAAGCGTGAAATTCTTGGGATTTTTACTTCATATTCCAACGTTTTGACGTTCTGCGGAGACTTTACAAGCATTTTCAACCAGATTAGACGATTTTTTAAAATTTCATGATCCAAAGACTCCCCCCTTCTGGTTGTAAAGTGCTCAGAAATCTTCAATTTTCGACCAAAAAGCGTGAAATTCTTGGGATTTTTACTTCATATTCCAACGTTTTGACGTTCTGCGGAGACTTTACAAGCATTTTCAACCAGATTTGACGATTTTTTAAAATTTCATGATCCAAAGACTCCCCCCTTCTGGTTGTAAAGTGCTCAGAAATCTTCAATTTTCGACCAAAAAGCGTGAAATTCTTGGGATTTTTACTTCATATTCCAACGTTTTGACGTTCTGCGGAGACTTTACTAGCATTTTCAACCAGATTAGACGATTTTTTAAAATTTCATGATCAAAAGACTCCCCCCTTCTGGTTGTAAAGTGCTCAGAAATCTTCAATTTTCGACCAAAAAGCGTGAAATTCTTGGGATTTTTACTTCATATTCCAACGTTTTGACGTTCTGCCGAGACTCTAGACGCATTTTCAACCAGATTTGACGATTTTTTAAAATTTCATGATCCAAAGACTCCCCCCTTCTGGTTGTAAAGTGCTCAGAAATCTTCAATTTTCGACCAAAAAGCGTGAAATTCTTGGGATTTTTACTTCATATTCCAACGTTTTGACGTTCTGCCGAGACTCTAGACGCATTTTCAACCAGATTTGACGATTTTTTAAAATTTCATGATCAAAAGACTCCCCCCTTCTGGTTGTAAAGTGCTCAGAAATCTTCAATTTTCGACCAAAAAGCGTGAAATTCTTGGGATTTTTACTTCATATTCCAACGTTTTGACGTTCTGCGGAGACTTTACTAGCATTTTCAACCAGATTAGACGATTTTTTAAAATTTCATGATCAAAAGACTCCCCCCTTCTGGTTGTAAAGTGCTCAGAAATCTTCAATTTTCGACCAAAAAGCGTGAAATTCTTGGGATTTTTACTTCATATTCCAACGTTTTGACGTTCTGCCGAGACTCTAGACGCATTTTCAACCAGATTTGACGATTTTTTAAAATTTCATGATCCAAAGACTCCCCCCTTCTGGTTGTAAAGTGCTCAGAAATCTTCAATTTTCGACCAAAAAGCGTGAAATTCTTGGGATTTTTACTTCATATTCCAACGTTTTGACGTTCTGCCGAGACTCTAGACGCATTTTCAACCAGATTTGACGATTTTTTAAAATTTCATGATCAAAAGACTCCCCCCTTCTGGTTGTAAAGTGCTCAGAAATCTTCAATTTTCGACCAAAAAGCGTGAAATTCTTGGGATTTTTACTTCATATTCCAACGTTTTGACGTTCTGCGGAGACTTTACTAGCATTTTCAACCAGATTAGACGATTTTTTAAAATTTCATGATCAAAAGACTCCCCCCTTCTGGTTGTAAAGTGCTCAGAAATCTTCAATTTTCGACCAAAAAGCGTGAAATTCTTGGGATTTTTACTTCATATTCCAACGTTTTGACGTTCTGCCGAGACTCTAGACGCATTTTCAACCAGATTTGACGATTTTTTAAAATTTCATGATCCAAAGACTCCCCCCTTCTGGTTGTAAAGTGCTCAGAAATCTTCAATTTTTGACCAAAAAGCGTGAAATTCTTGGGATTTTTACTTCATATTCCAACGTTTTGACGTTCTGCTGAGACTTTAGACGCATTTTCAACCAGATTTGACGATTTTTTAAAATTTCATGATCCAAAGACTCCCCCCTTCTGGTTGTAAAGTGCTCAGAAATCTTCAATTTTTGACCAAAAAGCGTGAAATTCTTGGGATTTTTACTTCATATTCCAACGTTTTGACGTTCTGCCGAGACTCTAGACGCATTTTCAACCAGATTTGACGATTTTTTAAAATTTCATGATCCAAAGACTCCCCCCTTCTGGTTGTAAAGTGCTCAGAAATCTTCAATTTTCGACCAAAAAGCGTGAAATTCTTGGGATTTTTACTTCATATTCCAACGTTTTGACGTTCTGCGGAGACTTTACAAGCATTTTCAACCAGATTTGACGATTTTTTAAAATTTCATGATCCAAAGACTCCCCCCTTCTGGTTGTAAAGTGCTCAGAAATCTTCAATTTTCGACCAAAAAGCGTGAAATTCTTGGGATTTTTACTTCATATTCCAACGTTTTGACGTTCTGCGGAGACTTTACAAGCATTTTCAACCAGATTTGACGATTTTTTAAAATTTCATGATCCAAAGACTCCCCCCTTCTGGTTGTAAAGTGCTCAGAAATCTTCAATTTTCGACCAAAAAGCGTGAAATTCTTGGGATTTTTACTTCATATTCCAACGTTTTGACGTTCTGCGGAGACTTTACAAGCATTTTCAACCAGATTTGACGATTTTTTAAAATTTCATGATCCAAAGACTCCCCCCTTCTGGTTGTAAAGTGCTCAGAAATCTTCAATTTTCGACCAAAAAGCGTGAAATTCTTGGGATTTTTACTTCATATTCCAACGTTTTGACGTTCTGCGGAGACTTTACAAGCATTTTCGACCAGATTTGACGATTTTTAAAAAATTCATGATCCATGTACTCCCCCCTTCTGGTTGTAAAGTGCTCATAAATCGTCAATTTTCGACCAAAAAGCGTGAAATTCTTGGGATTTTTACTTCATATTCCAACGTTTTGACGTTCTGCGGAGACTTTACAAGCATTTTCAACCAGATTTGACGATTTTTTAAAATTTCATGATCCAAAGACTCCCCCCTTCTGGTTGTAAAGTGCTCAGAAATCTTCAATTTTCGACCAAAAAGCGTGAAATTCTTGGGATTTTTACTTCATATTCCAACGTTTTGACGTTCTGCGGAGACTTTACAAGCATTTTCGACCAGATTTGACGATTTTTAAAAAATTCATGATCCATGTACTCCCCCCATCTGGTTGTAAAGTGCTCATAAATCGTCAATTTTCGACCAAAAAGCGTGAAATTCTTGGGATTTTTACTTCATATTCTAACGTTTTGACGTTCTGCGGAGACTTTACACGTATTTTCGACCAGATTTGACGAATTTTTAAAATTTCATGATCCATGTAATTGTAGATTTCGGTCAGTCAATACACCTGAATCATCGCTCTCTCAGATAAATTGCACAAGAGAGACAAAGTTCAAGCGTGCTGACCGGACACGAGATGTGTTGACCTAGAAATGTTTAATTCCATGTTTGCATCTCCACTAGTCATAACTGATAAACTAGCAGCCTGAAACAATTAAAACTCACTAAATATTGTTTTTTATGTCCGTTATAATATATATGCAAATTTTGAAGCAAATCGAAGAAATTGCGAAAATCGGGAAAAATCGAAAAAATTGAAACCTTTCACCTCGAAATTTTTTTCTTCTCGACCGAGCTGAAAGTTTCCACAATCAATTTCAACATAATTTTGAACGTCGGAGGAAAATCTTAGCTATTTTCATGTATAACTGTTTGAGTTATAGCTCTGTAGTCCACAAGAATTTAATTCGTCATTTATTGTGTTTAAGTCTAGAATTGCTGTTATTATTTTTAGTAGTTAGTGGTTTCTATTTTATTTTATTTCTATTTCCATTTCTTGTATATTGTATATAACATACGTGTAACGTAAAACGTATGTCTGTGGTGCATTGTCATAGGGTTGGGGTATATCTATCCCATACCTGTTATGTACCCGAAACAAATAAATAAATAAAAAGAAAACTAAGTCATAGAGCCACTAGTCATAACTGATGAACTAGGAGCTCGAAACAAGTGAAACTCATTAAATCCTAGTCCTGCTCTAATATCTTGACGTTTTGGGTGGAAATTTCAATCGATTTCGACCAAAATTGACGAATTTTTAAAATATATTGACCCATGTACTCCCCCGTCTATTTGCGAATTTTTAAAAATTATCCAATTTTTGACCAAATCGCGTGAAATTCCTATCATTTTTGCATCCTGGTGTAATATCTTGACATTCTGAGAGGAAATTTCTAGCAATTTCGACCAAAAAGGCTGCTGGGCACTGTAGGATTAAAAGTCAAAATGTAACATTTGAAGGGCCGCACTAAAATCGTTGAATGGTCGCAGGTTGCTTGATTTAGTAAGACCACAATAAAACCACTATTTACAGTATATCTATTAAATAAAATAAAATAAATACAATAAAAAAAACGCCCATACTTAAAACAAGACAATTATTTATTATATGCCTTCATTATTTCATTTCAAACTCCAAACATATAAAATACAACTTTTTTAAATCATAGAGAATCACATTCACACACATTGCTACAACTATCATTTATTGCTATTAGCGTTGATGTAGTGGTACAGCACGACCAGCAAGAACAGCGTGACGCCCAGGGCATTAGCGAGCATTGCGAGATGAACATCAGTGACCATTCTGTAACAGAAATTTTCAAATTTGAAATATAGTTGCGCAGAACCGCGCATGGCGGCGCTACACGTCGCAAAACTACCTGAAACTAACCACCACGCAAATAACCGCCGAAAAGGGAGGATAATGTAAAGTTAATGGTTTATTGCCACTAGTTTGTGAGTTGTTGATAAGTGTGATTTTGGATTACGCTGTTGGAATTATTAGGTGAGTTATTTATTTCGAGGTTCATAATGAACCCGGTGTTTGTGTTTGTAATTGTGGGGTGTACAAATCACGCGTGGTGTGTGTATGTTTTGTTATAACAAATGCTGAACGGTTTTATTGTTTTACTTACTTGATTAGGTTGCGGTGTTCGGTGTTTTATTGATGAAACGTACGTGGCCACTGTTGGTTAGCTTTTGTGATGATTGCTGGCGTGTAAATCTGTCAGATTCTGTTTACAGGCACTGCGCACAGATGACACTACTAATATCTGAAATTAGTTTCTATGGGTGGTGGAAAGTTGTTAAAAACTCGCTAGTTATGGATAATTTAACAACTACTTTCTATCAAATTCAAAAAGTTAATATGTTCATAGTTTAGTCGCTACTAAACAACAATCGAATGGGAAAAAAATGTATTGTGTGATAATAAAAATCGACTGAAAATCAAACTATCCTTGTTGATTGTTATTGATAGTGCAGTAGATTTTTATTATCAAATGATGTCTGATAATAAAAATCTACTGAACTATCAATAACAATCAACAAGGATAGTTTGATTGTTATTGATAGTTAAGTAGTTAAGTAGATTTTTAGTATCAGACAATAATTGTTTTCCAGTCTATTGTTGTTCATAGTTTAGTAGCAACTAATAGTACTCCAAAATGAGTTTAATTTCGAAAAAAATATTAATAGTAACGAAAGCATGTTTGTTTTAACACGCTTTTTCGACCTATGAATTTAAGTGGTAGAAAAATTATGCACATGAGGAAAAAATAGAAAATTGCAATGCCAAATATACTAATAGTATATTCCTCCGGTTACCATTATTTCTCCTTACCACTGCTGCTCATACCACCCATGCAACTGCGGGACCGAATGCACCTCCCACGTCACGAACTTCAAAGTTTCTATAGAATCCCACATCTTTTTAAGCACCTTTATATTGCAGTCAATTTATAGTCAATTCAATATTTCCAATTTCTTCATTCCACTTCTCATCAGTTGCTATTTATCTCTTTCCACAGAACTCTACAAAACCAAAAACTTGTAAATTTGAACGATTTCTAGAAGAAATTATAAGGCCTTCAAAATGATCTTTGATGGCCATTACCGGTTTCCCCCATAAACTCGTACAGTTGTGATTTAACAGAAAATTGTGTCTAGAAGGTTTCAACAAAACTCGTCACTAATGACATAAGTCACATCAAATTGTACATTGAAGTTTAATCCTGTTTTATTTTCATCTTCCAGCAACTATGCGCATAGCGTCCATATCGAGCGAAGTGCGCTGCCACGAGTGGGGAAACAGCACGCTCCAAAACATCTACAAACCGCACACGCTAACCAACGGACCGATCAACACAGCCTCATGGGGTAAAGACGGGGGCTGGATGGTGCTCGTGCCATCCGAGTCCGATGTGGAAATAGTTTGCATTGGTGACAACGTGAAGCTGCTACACTCCGTGCAAAGCATTCTCGAACCAACCTGCGCTGCCTTTCAAAACCTGACGAAACGGAACATAGCTGTGGGGACAGCGAATGGCCAGTTGATGACCTATGATATCAAATCGAAAGTGACGAAGAAGAAATTTTCGCGTGCACCTGGCTCTCTATTCAAAGTCAATTTCACCTATAAAGACCAACATCTGATTAGCGGATGCGAGAATGGCGAGGTGTTCGTCTATAATCATACAACGACTGAACTGACAGGCTCTTTTAAAGTACCAAACTCACGTACGCTTACAAATTTCAAATGCCATCCTTATAAACGTAATTTGATCTGCGCGTCTAGTGAGGAAGGGATTGTTTCAGTATGGGATATGAACACCTCTAAAACTGTTTCGTTTTTGGATGTACACAGTGCGCCTGTTACTGATGTATCGTTCTGCAATCAAGAAGAGATGTGGTTGGTGACAACCGGTATGGATCGAAGGGTGTGTTTTGTGGACTATCGTACGAATAATATTGAACAGGATGTTAATTTAGGGAAAACACCAACTGCAATTGATGTTAGTCCAGAGGGTACTGGTTTTGTTGTGGGCTTTACAGATGGCAATTTGGTATCATACGACTACCGAAATTTAAAAGAAGTGCTAACCAAATTTTCAGGACATAAAGGCCATATCTTCCAAATCCTTTTTGAACACAATTTGGACGAACGAGCAAGTTTAATTAGTATACCTGATGATTTAGTAAGTGATCATATTAGTGTGAATAGTATTGAAATTAATTCACTACTACTACCTGATATACCAGTAGTTGAAAGCAATACCAGTACACAAGTAAGCATACAGGATTCATTTATGGATGCAATGGGTTTAAATTCGATTAATTCAAGCCAACAATCGGTAGCGAATGAAAGTGTTTGTATAAACGATAACGGGAAAATTTTTATGGATTCCAAAACAAATAATTTGGATCTAGTTCATGAAATTAGTTATTGTTCCGATCCCAAAACACATTTCGTTTCCACTCCAATTTCTTCACAAGAATCTCCACCTACATACCCAGTTACACCAATAATCAATAGTGTGAAATCACAAGCACAAATCGTTACTCAAAATGATATCAAAGCTGTAATCCGAGATGAGCTAGACGAGTTCAAAAACGACGTAAAGTATCAAATTATGGAAATGATGGCGTCCACCCGCCGACATTTTATGGATCTACAGATGTCGATTGTAAAAGAGTTTATTAAAGTGGAGGATAATCTTAGTAAGGTGCAAAACGATGTGCGGCAGTCGGGTGATCAATATATGCATAACCAAATTGTCAAGGAGAATATTCGGCTATCCATGGAAGTGGCTGCATTAAAAGAACAATTAAAGTCGTATCAGTGATAAATGTAGCCCTTTTTATTATTATTATTATTAAAAAAATAACGTATTTTTTATATGAATTTACGTGCCAGATTATACGGATGATGATGGTTAAGAGTAGTGATATATACAAAAAAGTGATTAAAATTTGTAATGATTTTTTACAAAATAAATTTATGTTTTAAATAACTAATATTTCCCCAATCTACCTTTATTATTGTTAATGTGAAATGAAAAAAAAAACAGAAATTTTTACAATAAAAATTAAAAATTTATTTTATTCTACTAATCAAAATTCCTTACGAAGCCAAATTAAACGTAGGGCACCACTGCTTTAAATAAACAGAAGAACACAGGAGATTATGAAAGGGGTAACAATAATTCTCAAGTTAATTAAAAAAGTAAGTCAAATTTTTTATTATTAACAATTGAAATCGACGTTAAATTATTTTATGATGTAAAAACAAAACAAAATTTAAACCGAAAACTACTAAAACATACGTGAAAACAGAAAATGGTTGAATTGTCCTTTGCTGTCACTATGTAGACCATTCATTCTCAAAGAAAAAAAAAATTATAGATCATTGGGGATGTTTTTCAACACATACCCATTCTTCAGGGGTCGTTTGAAATTTTCTAGTGCAAAAGGGGGCCGCGGTCCAAAACGTTTGAGAAGCACTGATGTAGACTGTTTCGTGATTTGATAACAATTACCCGTATTGTGAAACTTAAGTACATTACTACACAAAATAACATTTTGTACTTGAAGACACAACCATTTATGTTACAAAAACTGGCACTTTTATTTTTTTTTATATCAAAAACTTCGTGATTATCGTAGAACACATTAATTTTGGTGGGTGATTTTTTTTTTTTTACAAGTATCGTCTGTTTCGACGGATCTCAGGACTCCGCGTGCAGTAGCACATCGGATCGGAGATTGCTGTTTGGTTCATGGTGCGCTCGCTGGTGTTTGCGCCCTGGAGGTACGACATAGCTGCACAGCTGCCGCATGGGGTTTTGGCGGGTGGTTGTTGGGTGATCACGTTTACATTGATATGACTTCCTAAGAAGTTGTTGTACACTGAAAAAAAAATATGAACAATATAATTTTATAAATTGAAAAATTGTTTTGCAAAGTGTAATTTATAGTGCAAGCAGTGTAGCAAGCAAAAACGTAATCGTAATCCTCATTTCCACATATAAACTATCTCTAGTATATGAAATAGAGATCCTACATAGTTGAAACTGGAGAATACAGGAAATTTCATTATATTCACATATTTTCTCCGCTACAGCGCGAAAACGACAAGAGCTAGAGGCAATTTGCAGGGCTAGAAATATTCTACATTTTGATATATAAACCATCCCTCTAGCATTTTAAATAAAGACGCTACCGAGTTTAAACCGAGAAAATACATGAAAATTCAACATTTTCAGATTTGCTGACCGTCATAGCGCGAAAACGGTAAGAGCTAGAGAAAAGTGCCTAAGCCTCAATCTGTTGGGCTGGAAATACTCTACATTTTGATATATAAACCATCCCTCTAGCATTTTAAATAAAGACGCTACCGAGTTTAAACCGAGAAAATACATGAAAATTGAACATTTTCAGATTTTCTGACCGTCATAGCGCGAAAACGGTAAGAGCTAGAGAAAAGTGCCTAAGCCTCAATCTGTTGGGCTGGAAATACTCTACATTTTGATATATAAATCATCCCTCTAGCATTTTAAATAACGACGCTACCGAGTTTAAACCGAGAAAATACATGAAAATTCAACATTTTCAGATTTTCTGACCGTCATAGCGCGAAAACGGTAAGCTAGAGAAAAGTGCCTAAGCCTCAATCTGTTGGGCTGGAAATACTCTACATTTTGATATATAAATCATCCCTCTAGCATTTTAAATAACGACGCTACCGAGTTTAAACCGAGAAAATACATGAAAATTCAACATTTTCAGATTTTCTGACCGTCATAGCGCGAAAACGGTAAGCTAGAGAAAAGTGCCTAAGCCTCAATCTGTTGGGCTGGAAATACTCTACATTTTGATATATAAACCATCCCTCTAGCATTTTAAATGAAGACGCTACCGAGTTTAAACCGAGAAAATACATGAAAATTCAACATTTTCAGATTTTCTGACCGTCATAGCGCGAAAACGGTAAGCTAGAGAAAAGTGCCTAAGCCTCAATCTGTTGGGCTGGAAATACTCTACATTTTGATATATAAACCATCCCTCTAGCATTTTAAATAAAGGCGCTACCGAGTTTAAATCGAGAAAATACATGAAAATTCAACATTTTCAGATTTGCTGACCGTCATAGCGCGAAAACGGTAAGAGCTAGAGAAAAGTGCCTAAGCCTCAATCTGTTGGGCTGGAAATACTCTACATTTTGATATATAAATCATCCCTCTAGCATTTTAAATAAAGACGCTACCGAGTTTAAACCGAGAAAATACATGAAAATTCAACATTTTCAGATTTTCTGACCGTCATAGCGCGAAAACGGTAAGAGCTAGAGAAAAGTGCCTAAGCCTCAATCTGTTGGGCTGGAAATACTCTACATTTTGATATATAAACCATCCCTCTAGCATTTTAAATAAAGACGCTACCGAGTTTAAATCGAGAAAATACATGAAAATTCAACATTTTCAGATTTTCTGACCGTCATAGCGCGAAAACGGTAAGAGCTAGAGAAAAGTGCCTAAGCCTCAATCTGTTGGGCTGGAAATACTCTACATTTTGATATATAAATCATCCCTCTAGCATTTTAAATAAAGACGCTACCGAGTTTAAACCGAGAAAATACATGAAAATTCAACATTTTCAGATTTTCTGACCGTCATAGCGCGAAAACGGTAAGAGCTAGAGAAAAGTGCCTAAGCCTCAATCTGTTGGGCTGGAAATACTCTACATTTTTATATATAAACCATCCCTCTAGCATTTTAAATAAAGACGCTACCGAGTTTAAACTGAGAAAATACATGAAAATTCAACATTTTCAGATTTGCTAACCGTCATAGCGCGAAAACGGTAAGAACTAGAGAAAAGTGCCTAAGCCTCAATCTGTTGGGCTAGAAATACTCTACATTTTGATATATAAACCATCCCTCTAGTATTTTAAATAGAGACGCTACAGAGTTTAAACCGAGAAAATACATGAAAATTCAACATTTTCAGATTTGCTGACCGTCATAGCGCGAAAACGGTAAGAGCTAGAGAAAAGTGCCTAAGCCTCAATCTGTTGGGCTGGAAATACTCTACATTTTGATATATAAACCATCCCTCTAGCATTTTAAATAAAGACGCTACCGAGTTTAAACCGAGAAAATACTTGAAAATTCAACATTTTCAGATGTTGTGACCGTCATGGCGCAAAAACGGTAAGAGCTAGAGAAAAGTGCCTAAGCCTCAATCTGTTGGGCTGGAAATACTCTACATTTTGATATATAAACCATCCCTCTAGCATTTTAAATAAAGACGCTACCGAGTTTAAACTGAGAAAATACATGCAAATTCAACATTTTGAGATTTGCTAACCGTCATAGCGCGAAAACGGTAAGAACTAGAGAAAAGTGCCTAAGCCTCAATCTGTTGGGCTAGAAATACTCTACATTTTGATATATAAACCATCCGTCTAGCATTCTAAATACAGACGCTACCGAGTTTAAACCGAGAAAATACATGAAAATCCAACATTTTCAGATATGCTGACCGTCATAGCGCGAAAACGGTAAGAGCTAGAGAAAAGTGCCTAAGCCTCAATCGGTTGAGCTGAAAATACTCTACATTTTGATATATAAACCATCCCTCTAGCATTTTAAATAGAGACGCTACAGAGTTTAAACCGAGAAAATACATGAAAATTCAACATTTTCAGATTTGCTGACCGTCATAGCGCGAAAACGGTAAGAGCTAGAGAAAAGTGCCTAAGCCTCAATCTGTTGGGCTGGAAATACTCTACATTTTGATATATAAATCATCCCTCTAGCATTTTAAATAAAGACGCTACCGAGTTTAAACCGAGAAAGTACTTGAAAATTCAACATTTTCAAATTTTCTGACTGTCATAGCGAGAAAACGGTAAGAGCTAGAGAAAAGTGCCTAAGCCTCAATTTGTTGGGCTAGAAATACTCTACATTTTGATATATAAACCATCCCTCTAGCATTTTAAATGAAGACGCTACCGAGTTTAAATCGAGAAAATACATGAAAATTCAACATTTTCAGATTTGCTGACCGTCATAGCGCGAAAACGGTAAGAACTAGAGAAAAGTGCCTAAGCCTCAATCTGTTAGGCTAGAAATACTCTACAGTTTGATATATAAACTATCCGTGTAAACTTACCATATAAACATGTAGCTGCAACAACCAGGGCGCCTACAGCGACTCCCAGGAAATTTCTATACGAGTGGAGTAACGCTAACAAGCCTGGTCTACCACCAACGGAGCATTGGCTATATATACTACTTGAGTCGTGAACGCGAACCAAAACCTATTAAACATGAACGAATAGTATAGTAACACTAACTACTAGTAACTCATAAATGTAGTAACTTACCACATCAGTTTGGTCAGTTTGAGGTGACTTTACCACCACACTCATAAAGTTTTTATTCTCTTCCAGCTTCTTGTGGTAGTCCAAAAGTAAAATGTTGTACGTCAGTTTGGTGCCGACTAAATGTCGGTCGCTCAATTGGATGATTTGGTCATCCTGTGCTACAGCCTTCAAATAAAATAATGTATTATTAGTACTATTCTACCAATATACCGGGTGAAAATTCAATAAAACTTTTATTTATGATTTTTCAAAGTTTTCTCGGACACGTCGATTTTTAATTCAATTTTTTTCATCCAACATTCTAGTGGGAGACACGGAAAAACTTTAAGAACGCTTTTCGATGTGTATATGTTAATCTGTGACCATTTGCCAAAAGCTGAGTCGGCGGTTATTACAATTCCAAATTAATAATAAAACAATCACATTTACTATGTTTACATTCCTAACTCACCTCAGTAGTCTCAAGTATACTCTCTAATCCAGTGATTATCAGTACGCCCATAAAGTTGTCATCCAACATTACATCCCTCGGTACGTAAATGGCTGGTAAAAACTTCAAAGATATCTTCTTGGGTGGTAGTAACTCCAGCCTCGCGCTTACAACGACATGAGTTACCAATGTGTTGAACCATTTAGCACTATCCATTGTAGATTGCAACTCACAACAGTATTTACCTATGAATTTTAATTAAATAGATTTTTCAGGATTGATGACTGTATTCTTAATAAAACTAAAATAATTAAAAGATATTTTTACTTTCCAAAGCACTGCTGTTTAATAAATATTTGTTATAGCGAAAAAAAACGAATTTTTAATTTTGAATTGCTTTTACGTTTCATGGATGATGTAGTCGAAATAAACTATTTATGTGAATAATGTCTGTATGTATGTCTGTGAACACAATTGCGGGAAAATTACTGAATGGATGGGCACCAAATTTTGGAAATCGGCCCTCAACGAAGTGAACAATGGAACAAACACACAGGAAGGATGTACAATAACAGAGTTGAAGAATTGTTAGGGCGAAAATCCATGAAAATCGGCTCTCAAAGAAGTGAACAATGGAACAAACACATAGGAAGGATGGACAACAACAGAGTTGAAGAATTGTCAGGGCGAAAATTCATGGGAAGACCAAGGAAAAGATGGTCGAATACTGTGACACATTGAGGAAAGTCAAGCAATAATGTCTACAATAAAAAAAAGCAGAAACTATTAGGTAATACAAATAATTGACATATCATAACTGAATATTTCTATTGAATAAGACTCAATAGCACCCATCAATACAAACATATGTTCTACAATGACATCACAAACATATAAATTAGCGTTTGTTAGTTTAAACATTACGCTACACTCCTCTCAGCAATGGGATAAAAACAACTTATTATATAATATATTACCTTCAACGGCATCAAATTTAGAGCTTATGTTGAAGACTTGAAGGGGACTGCCTTCAAAGTCCTTATTAGAGAACTCCATAGTGCAGTTAACGGGAGATTCTATATCTATCTCGGTTATGGTGTCCAGACAGTTCCAGCCCATAATCTACAAAAAAAATAAAGGAGCATAATTAGATAGAATAAAACACCTCTTGATATATTCGGCAAATTTATTTATCATTATTATTGGTATACTAGGTGAAATTCCCGTAGGGGGGATGATTTTGAATTGGTATAGGTTTTAAATTATTTCTGAACTTAACACACTAGTACCTCCCCAGTAATAGTAAATAAACATATGAAAATTACTTACCAAATTATTTTCTCGTTTTGAGTGTTCGCTCTCCATCACAAAGTGCGCTTTATAGACCACATTATTAGCATTGGTCAGAAGAATCTCTTGCGGATCGAATCGCAGCTCATTCACTGGACTGATATGTAGTTGTAAAGGTGCAGCTGGATGGAGTGTATGCGAAATGGAGACGAAGCCTCCTTTGGCACCCCTTGCAATCGCTACGCCAGTATCTTCATCTACTAGTAGCAATGAGGGATCTGTCACTGACCACTGACCATGTTCCTTCTCGAGTTGCAGTGGAGATTTGAAACAAATCACATCACCAACACTAACGAATTCCTAGAATCAAACAATAGTATCATAGAAATTGATTGCCATCTCTTTAATATTGTATTTAATAAGTAAAGAAATGTTGCTATATGGTGTGAAACTGCAAAAATAACAATGTATAAACATAAAAACCATCAGGTTTTTCAGAAAAAATGTACAAACTGATATTTTTAAGGCTCTAAATTAAAAACTATTGACACAAAAATACTACTTTCATCATTTTTAATTATTATAATATGAAAAATTGCGTTAACTCCCTGATCATCAATAAAGGTCGTTTTAGAAAAGACAATTTCTTGACTCATTTCCACACAACTCCCTGATCATCAATAAAGGTCGTTTTAGAAAAGACAATTTCTTGACTCAATAGTTAGTCAATCTAAATTGTCTCGTATCATACAGCAAATTATTTGAAATATTGAACTGGATGGTAAATCAAATGGAAAAATATAACGCGTTCTATTTGTCAAGAACAAATTGTATGAGAGGAGGATATATTAAATAATTTCTTCAACAACTTTTGAGCTAAGAAATTGTCTTGTCTAAAAGGACCTTACTGGTGCCCTGCACTATATTGTAACGCAGTGAACTTATTGGTCCGCGATCCAAGAAAATTCACAGTTGCGACGAGCGCGTGTGAAAGCTTTATAAGTTTATCGTTCCGCTACGGTGCGAACCGTCTGGGGTATATAGAAAGCAGCTATACAATAAAAAAAAGACCTTTATATGGCATACTGCTCAAAAAAATACACTCCTCCCCCAATACACAATGCTCATACATCTAGAGCAAGAAACAGCTATACAATAACGTGTACTTACCACCATTGGTTCAATAGTCTGCTCGACGTGCATTTTCATATAGTCAGCAGTACGTTCTAAGGACTCGGACCACACCTTGAGCCCGAACCAGCCAGGGCGTTTGGTGTGAATGCGGAACGACACGTTGTCGGTGTTTTTGCGAATTGTGATCAGATCGAATCGGGAAGTGACGACCTGCAGATCCACCGAGCCGGCCGCGAACTGGTTTCCGACGTTATCGTAGTAGGTGGCAAGTAGATCAAATTTAGTGCCCAGTGGGACCACTGAGGTTGGGAAATGTGGAAAAACTGTCCATTTGGCAATCATTGAGAGCATCATGTAATGAATAGGCTTAACCTGAGAATATAAAATATGTTATAAGTCTATAAGTAAGATAGTTAGCTGGAGGGTAGCATAGCTACAGACACTTAGGCCTCAAAATGGGCCCATTGTGAAACCTCCCTGTAAATACTATAGCTAATAGACAGGATAGCAGTGAAACTCCCAGCAGAGGGGTCACATCAGTTTTAATAGAATTTTATTATCATGCTATCTATACTATGGTTAAAAAAATACCTAGAAATACAATACATGGGGATATAATTAACAGATTAGAAAACTCTGGGTCTACTCAGTCTACTATAACACATGCCAATTTTTTTTTCACATTAACACTACTTGATATTTGATGCACATTGAGAGCGAATTTTTAAGATACCTAAATTGTTTAATTTCGTGGAAAACATGTATTTGAGAAGTTATCTTTTAATTATTATTATTATTGTGAAATATGTGGGTAACTCATGAATAATAATGTTTACTTGCTGACTACAGCATTGCTGTAGAACGAAGGTATTGGCATAGCAAAAACGTCATCAACTAGGATTGTCGAAATTTACGTGTCTAAATATGTAAATGCAGCAAAATGTAAAAATGTGAAAATTTCAAAAAAAATTCAAAAATATCAAACATGTTGAAAATATCAAAAAAGTTGAAAATGTCGGAAATGACAAGTGAAAAATGTCAATGTAATTCAGAAAGTCGTGTGGTGTCCACACCAGATATTTTAAAAATGTGAAACTTTCAAAAATTTGTCAAAAATGTCAAACAAGTTGAATATGTCAGAAAAGTTGAAAATGTCAAAAAAGTTGAAAATGTCAAAAAAGTCGTGTGGTGCCCACACCAGATATTTTAAAAATGTGAAAATTTTAAAAATTTGTCAAAACATGTGAAACAAGTTGAAAATGTAGGAAATCTCAAGTGAAAAATGTCAATATAATTCAGAAAGTCGTGTGGTGCCCACACCAGATATTTTAAAAATGTGAAAATTTCAAAAATTTGTCAAAAATGTCAAACAAGTTGAATATGCCAGAAAAGTTGAAAATGTCAAAAAAGTTAAAAATGTCAATATAATTCAGAAAGTCGTGTGATGCTGATATTTTATTTGGTCTAAATATGTTTAAGGGTCCTTAATAGACTGTAAAAAAAGTATAAAACTGATAATACATACCTCAATTACTACACTCAAAGTTTGTTTGAGATTACTGATATCAGTAAAAGTGATGATCACTAATGTGTTGCCCAAATTTCCGTAGCTCTGTAACATACCAGTGTTGGAGACGGATACAAGATGAGTCTGTGTATCAGATCGTTTTTGCACATCCGTTGAACTAATATTCGTAGTGCCCAATACTCTAAATTACACAAAATTATTATTATCAGAATTTTAATGCTAATGGCTTTTTTTTTATAAAACTAGCAGTGTTCATTTTAAAATAATCTCATTTCTTATAGTTCTCTTCTATGGATACATTAGTTCTTCCAAGGTCATGATATCCATAATATATTATTACAATTTTAATTAGCACCCTCAGGGGTATTGATTGACAAAAATATTTTTTTTGCCCGTCAATCAATAGTCCTAAGGGTGCTAATTAAAATTGCAAGAATCTATTATGGCCCCACAAAAGTCTCAAAATTTGCTAGAAGTTCAATTTTTGAACCGTACCTCAGTGGGTGTTTGTTGTATCAACTTCTAATTTGCATTTTTTTGGATTCAGCGGTGGCTTTTTATCCAGGAACATTATTAACACGAATATATGTCTATTCGTTTTATCACGAGACAATAAAAATCATTTGGCATTGAGAAAACGTTGAGTTTAACTTAAAATAGTAAATCTAATTTCTTATGTATTTTTTCACCTGTAGTCTATAACTCCAATAGCAGTGTCCATATTTGTTTGTAATTGCATTTCTGAGTGCGGCGCCAAGAGTAGAGGTTCTCCACTAATTTTAGGAGGCTGCTTGATGAGCATAAGTTTCTCAAACACCTCTACGTCCACAGATGACAAGTACTGTGTGGTTTGGTCATCAATCTTGACGGTAGCATTCAGAAAGATTTTGGTAATGCCTGGGGCTGTTCCAGTCACTCGGATTGATAACATGTCGGTGGGGCCACAATTAATACCTAAGTGGATAAATTATAACGATTGCGATATCTATTTAAAAACTACTTATAAACAACAATTTATTAATCGCAAATTCCTTCAGAATACCCATCCCCTAAATTTCGTACAACACATACCTGTCACATCTAGCACTCCTTGAATTTTCACCACATCCGGTTTCTGCACGCTCCATTTGAACTCTATCGGTGGATCCAGAGTGGCCAAGATGAGCGGGGAAATTTGATCGGGAATACCTGTAGCCCACATGGGCACAGTGGCGTCCATTTGGAAGCGGGTCAAAGGCGCTGCGAGTTTGACACCGGTCAGCTTGATGACGCGTACATCAGCGTCATCCTGAAAATATGCAAATGAGTATTGATGGGTGTAACTAAATACAATCATTTTGAAAACGCCTATTTTGCACTATATCTCGATAACTACAGGAGATAGTTATCGAGATATAGTGCAAAATAGGCGTACATATAAAATATCAGTATCAGGGCATGGGTGGTGAATGTAATTTTTCTTCAACCATCTGAAATTTAGCGGGGGTTTCTTCAACTACTGTTGCTCCTCGTATAGAAAATACCGAGCTGAAGCTAATGCAACATATCACAACCCTCTATCTGTTTTAGTTATCGAGATAATGAGCAAAATAAGCGTTTTTAAAACGAGACATCGAGATACGTATAAAAGATCAGGAGTAGTTAGTGGTGAATATCATCTTCGTTCAACCATGCAAAATCTAACGGGGTTTTCTTCAACTACTGTTGCTCCCTGTGTAGAAATCTTCTCCTTTTCAAATTAATTCAAAGGTGACCTACACCACTTCCATTCTCACAGGCTCAAATATTGACATAGAAAAGTGTTATACACGAGAATTAATGTTAATTACCTCTGCATAAACGATACGCATACCGGTGACTGGATTCGTACCCATTGCTCTGCCTTTAACTTTTGTTTGGCCTACAGTCACTCCTTTTACAATACCGTTGTCGAAGATATCTGAAAAAAATAAATAATAGAAAACAAGGCTCCGAAAAAGATTGCTCCTAATGGAAGCTACAAGGAAGAAGGAAAATAGGCAGACCTAGGATAAGCTGGAAAATTCTGAGATAAAGAATAGACATCCAAGATGAACACTTGGGACATCAAGAGCAGTGGAGATTGGGAAATCGGAAGACACCGGATTATTACATAAACATTAGTAAAGCATTAGGTAGGTTAAACGGGCTGCATCATTTCCACCGGTGCCTGCTACTAAACTTCCACTTTCCCTCTCTGTCTTTTATTTTTTATAAATTGATGGGTCAATTATAACATAATTTCACTAATTTATCGGTACTTACTAGCCACCTCATCATTGCCAATGGTGAAATCCAGGGCAGGTATAGGCTGCGGACCTCCTCTAGTACTGTACTGCATCTCTGCGCCCTCTACCACAACCAAATCACTCGGATACAACTTGAGCGGTGGAAAAACTTGTAGTTCCATAGGAGCGCTAGCAACGTACCCATCATAGCCAAGCTCGCCTTTGTAGAAAATCACACTCGTAGCGCCCAATTCGCGACCTTTAAATAGACAACAATACTAAATGTCTTATTTGATAAAACAATAGCAAATACGAAATTTGTACAGCAAAATGTATGGGTTTGAACTCACGCTCCCCAATGCTTAGTAAAGTCCTGGTTTCCTAGCAAGCGGTGTCGATAAATACGGCCGTTTTTGACGACTTTTACAAATTACAAGATACGTGTTAAGTACATGTAATTGAATAACTCACCAGATTCCAGTGTAATTAATGACATTTTCTCAATACTTTGAAGTGTACCGCTCTCTGGTTTACCAGATTTATTTAAATATACATACAAGAAATATGTGACGTAAATACGGCCGCTTTTGTCGATATCGCTTCCTAGGAAACCAAGGCTTAAGAGACGGACAACGCCTCTAACCAATAGCCCATTGAGTTGAGACTATATTTATTAATTATATGGATATATTTTATATATCGAGAAAATAATAGGGTATTTATTATTATTATTAAACATATTCTCACCTGTAATCGTATAAATAAACTCGCCAGCATTCACCGATGTGGCATCAGTCTTCTTCGTAATGACCGCGATATCCGACTCATCGATATTATTCTTAAGATCAACCAAATCAACATTGGGCACCGCCATTACATTATCGTACGCATCATATAATCGCACCACACACGAAATACACTTGCCCTTCTCAACCTTATCCGACATTTCCACTTTAATCATTTGAACCGAAATCACCGTCACTGTGATCATCGCGGCTTTGGACACCAGACACAGATCCATCAACTTAACAATAATCTCTCCATCCACCAACGGTTTGATTTCCAGCTGCCTCGTTTTCGGATTATATTTGACATCAGCAACACCGACTTTACTAAGCGAAATTTCATAGAAACCCGACCCGTGGCGTACATCCAATAACATGCGATTTCCCGGATGATTGTAAATTGATACAACATTCGGCACCACACTGGTATCCTCTGCCATATATAAATCCAAAGTTGCATTCATCGATGGCAAAACAGTCCCTTTTTCATCCTCCCCCAAAAACTCCGGCCATTCCGCCGTCACCTTATTGGCATTGAGAATTTCTTTACGATACCCCGCAATAGTTGCAATCACAGTAAACTGCGCCGATTCCACTTTAGGTGTCAACTTTTGAAAGGTCTTACTCGCGTAATTAGCCGTACCAATTTTATCAGCACTCTCCAACACCCCAGATGGCTGCTTAATCACCCCCACAGCGGGTGGCTTCAACGTCCAATCCAACTTCAAACTGGTGAAGTTACTAAAATCGCGCCCTTCGTCATCCTTCACCTTCACAATCAAATCAATATCGCGATTACTCTGCACCACGATGCGATCCGAGTTTAAATCCAGCGGGCATTGTTTGCCGTTCGTCATTTTGAACTCGGGATACATTTCAATCCGTCGCGGTTTGCCACAGTTTATTTCCACATTTGTCGTGGACTCCTGGTTGTTGCAGTTTGGCAAGTTGGGCAAGTTGGCGGATGACATGCGCAGTAGGGTTTTGCCTAGCGATGTGCAGACTACGTTTATTATGCTGTATTCTTCGTCGGATGGCATTTTATGGGTGTCGGTTGTATCTTCTGCGCGGACAATTGGGATGGAGGATGTTACGTTCAATTTATTATGGGCATGACCTAAAATTAAAGAAAATACTAGTATTAAGGTCGTTTTAGACAAGACAATTTCTTAGCTCAAAAGTTGTTCAAGAAATGAATTCATATATCCTCCTCCCATACAATTTGTTGTTGACAAATAGAACGCGTTATATTTTTCCATTCGATCTACCAGCCAATTCAATATTTCAAATAATATGCTGTATGATACAAGACAATTTAGATTGGCTCGCATCTTGACTAACTTAGGAGTCAAGAAATTGTCTTGTCTAAAACGACCTTTGTGGACGACTCATGAAAAGATTTATTGATACTACGACGCGCGCATATTATTTGTTCGGAAGAAAAGAATAAGAATAATTCATGATTTGGATGGCGGTACGTGTGAAATCCGACGGTAAAAATTGCGCGTCGTTTCAGAGAAATTAAAATAATCTAAAAAATAGGGTAAAATCTATTTTCAAGGATCTAGGTATTAATAAAATTTCAAAACAGTGTGACATAGTTTGTATTGAAACTTATGTGAGAAATCCGACGGTAAAAATTGCGCGTCATGCTTATGCAATTTCGATGTCCTCTTGTATACACTTCTTGATTTAAGACAGCTAAGAATAAGACAGATAAGCTGTACTATATATTTATTTATAATTTCTATTTGTGAAAGTAATATTCAATATATTAGACAATCAATTTACCTGATTTGGGTCCTCCAGATAGAATCAAATTGATACTGCTACCAACAGAAATCACCACTGGTAGATTCGGTTTAATCAGTTTCAGTGGTTTAAAATAAGTAACGGTAACGCTGTCCTCCAAAACAACTCCATCTCCCATGTAACCAACTGTGATTTTGCTGGTACCTACATCATCGCTCATCACTGCCACATTGCCGCAGGATACTCCCACAGGATCGGGTATGACGGCCTTATTCCGCATAAACTTAGGATCGCTCATTTTTACAGTGAACGGTACCTCTTGGCATCGCGTAAATGGAATTTGAGTCACCTCATTTTCCTTTGTTTTTTTCTCCGCGTATAGCGCTATGTGGAGAAACACAATTGAGCCCACTTCTGCTTCATTTACAAACTCAACGATTTCTAATCGAGATGGGGGCAGAACGTGGAACCTAAATGAAATATGTAGTTTAATCAAATGTTATAGCAGTGGAAAGAATTATAGCCACTAGCTAAAATTAAAATGCTCTCTCTATATCACACACACACATACACAAATATTTGTTGAAATGAACTTACTTTGATGTTTGTCTGTTGTGGTGATTTTTGTATTGAGCAGCGGAGATTTCAAAGGTGCCAGTGTTGTGGGTATGGACTTTTCCGTACTGCGTCACGACCCCTATTGCATGGTTCGAACTGCTCCACAAGAATTTACCATCACCACCAGTAGCTTTCATATCTATGTCATATCTGAAAAAGATACAATGAAATTAAGTAGTTTGTGTTTCTATTATAGAGTTATTTGTTTTATACAAAAAAGTATAAAGTGAAATGGAAACAAATTGTGAAAGGTATTAAGATGTAAACCCAGTACAAAATTTAAAATCCTTACATAACTCATGAGAACTGTAGCTATAAACGAATTATAAAGATGGTCCAGCTTGGTGAAGTTAGCACTCTAATTTAAAAAAATCTGGATAATGTGTTTTTTGGGTAATTTTAGAGTTTTTTTGCCATAACTTTATATATAAAATATAAATAAAAAATAGAGACAATCATTGCCTATTAAATTCATAAATCTATATTTGTAAATATAAAAATAACCAATGCAATTTTTTTATTATTTGACTATTTTACGACTTTCCGGCCATAATATTTTTTATTATTCAAGCTAGAAGGAAGACTCAAATTTCAAAGTTGAAGAAAATTTCAAGCCCAGTGTATGTTTCCTGCTATCTCATACCATATTCCAGCAAAATATATGAGTGCCTTTCGTTTATCAATCTGGGGGCTGGTAGCAGCTTATTTTTTCTTGTTCTATTTACCGTTTCCGATGCGCATAATTCTACCTCGGCCCTTACAACCGGCGACGCACGACCGCAAGACCTGAGCGATACTGCACGCCACGGGGGCGACTAGTAATGATAAACCATACTAAAACCCGATTTTTGGGGTTTATCTGTTTTTCGGCCATATCTTTTTTATTTTCGACGCTAGAAGGATAATTCAATTTGTACAGATTCAGAGAATTTCAAACCCGACAACTGGCTTTCTAGATAAAAAAAACTTCTATCTTTTATAAGGCTATCAGCCGAAAGGCTTTTCCGCCGGTCAAGTGAGAAGCTCAGAGGAGTTTAATCACCCGGTATTTACCTTAACTTCACAAAAAACCTCTGAAAAACTGTGAAAGGTGATTCGCGAAAATTCTCTCCCCGCTGGGGATCGAACTCAGGCTCCCCAATGCTCTTTCTAGTTATTTTCCGATAATTTACCATTTTAGCCGAGAAAATGTGATTGTTGGGCCATAATCAGTTTTTTTTTCTAATTTTTCTTTTTTTTGACACATAGAGGGAAGATTCAAATAGGAAATTTTAGAGGAATTAAAGTCAGACAAATGGTTATTGTCTGGTTTTCACTATCTCATCCACAAATTGCAACAAAGCTATCAGAAAACCGTAATTTTTAAATCATATTCGTACAGCTATAACTTTATTATTTTTGAAACTTGACGAATGATTTAAATTGCATGATTGTAAAGTCCGATAAATATGTTCCACCATCTCTTACCACTTTCTATGTCAGTCAACATAGTTTAAATTTGTACGTTACAGCTGAGGTAAGCACATGAAGCTATAATAGGCAGAAGTTGAAAATATAACTCATATATCAAACACAAAAACACAATCATTTTACTTAGTTTCCTCTATTTTACACTTAACTAATTGATTTTCCTCACTGCAGTAACCAGCCGAATTTCAAACGGCATACTGTGCACCTGCTGAAACTCCAGCCTCAAAATCTTCCTCCCGTTCGCAATCGTCGTGAACGTATCGCCCGTGACGTTCACAAAGTATTTCAACAAATACCTGCCCCCTCGCGACAATAAATCGTTTTTAACATCCATCCTCCAGAGATGCCTCGGTTGGTTTTTCAAGCACGACCCGCGTGGCTTGTCACACATCTGCGCCTGCGTGAGAAACGCCTCGTAATTCACCCCGATCTTATCACACTCATCCCCCTCCAGTCGCACCATATCTTGATCAACGACGAGAGTTTTATAAGGATCTGGCCATCTGGGGTAATCTTTCGGGATGAGCATGTTGCTTTTGTAAAAGGGCGAACTGAGATGGATGTTTAGCGGGGATATTTTCATTCTCAAATCGTTGGTGCTGTAGTCGAATACTTGACTACTGAGCCGAATTGGTTTGTCGTGCAGTTTGATCCAGTTCATCGCACCGCGGCGTTGGTACATTTGTATGAGGTACGCGTATTTTAGTTTTGGGATGCTTATATTGTAGACGTTGTAGAAGTCTTTGGAAAACTTTAGACAGTGCGTGCTGGAGTGGTAGTTCTGTTTCATTCCAACCGGTGTGTAGAGGTCGCAGCAATTTTGACCGCCTCGTATGTGAATGCAATCTGTTGGGTTGCTTTGACCGAATTGCGTGTAAATTTCGTATTCGGAAGAGTTGGGGGGTTGTGTCATTTCGTTTATTGAGGATTGGTCGCAGTGTACGCATGGACAACAGAAGCCGGTGTTTGTTGTGCCATCAGTGGACTCGCACTGGGGTGTTGCTTCGAAACAACCGTAGTAGTTAAATCCGTTTTTGTTGTAGACTTCTTCGTATGCTTGCGCGTTTACTACCCCAGTTTTCTGCAGTAGATGCAGAACTTTCGGGACCATTTGTCGGATTTTTATTATGATAGGCTCGTGTATGCGCACCTCCTTCCAGCTCGTGTTTGCTCGGTGTATGACGATCGTTTGAGGATAGTCGTCTTTAGCGTAGTTTAACTTAAAACGTATGCCAATAGGGCCATAGGGGTTGTTTGTTGAAAGGTCTTTGAGGGTGCCGATTACGTCCGAACGTAGCGTATCCACGGCGTTGCTTGTTTGTGGGGTGCAACAGGGGAGGTTGTTGTCACAACATAATGCGTTTTGGTATTCCAATTCGAGTACGTAGCGATCGCACTTATCTACGCCGTTGACTAGCAGGAGACAGCAATTTAGTAGTGTGACACTTTTTAAAATTAACAGGATCATCAGGCTGGCATAATCGGAACATGTTGTTTTTGTGCAATTTTGGGTTAGATTTTAGCTGTCATGGAATTAATTTTGACGCTGACACCATGGCTAACTGATAAAACATAATGGCGCGTTCATATTTCAAAATTCGGATACAATATACATAACAAAGTAAAATTCAAGCACCACCAACATTAAAATATTTTTAACTTACTTTGGTCTAGAAATCGAATCCCACGGTAGAATCACCTCCAGCGGTATCAGCTGTATCCTTGGAAGAATAATTATTTGAGCAGTAGCCGTTAGAGGCTTATCCAGCTGAGTCTTCCCAACATTTTCCATAACAGCACTGACATCAGCCACCCCCTCGTGATCAGTCCAACCCGTCTGCCACGTTCCGTTCAGCGTGCGCCCGTTCACGTGGAAAGCGTCGCCGATTTGGGTCTGCACAAACACCTGCGGCCCCAAAGTCAGCTTGCGGTCATCCCTTAAATTGAAGCCATTACACAAAAACGATTGATTTATGTGATTGAACCACTTACGCCGAAAAAACTTCAACAATCACGTCGTGATTTTCGGACACCAACGTCGCCCAATTGTTATAAGGTAGTAGTTGGAGGACCATGTAGGCGGGGACGACCACGTTGATCTTGGCTGATGGCAGTTTTAGGCCGGGCTCGTTTTCATCGATGTTTTTGTCGTGCAGGACGATCGTTGTGGAGCCTTCTTGCATTCCGGTTACTTTTCCTAAAAAAAAAAACAGACGTAATTTTAAAACCATTTTTATCCCTATATTTGTTCAAATTATAAACAAGCGAAAAATTTCAACAGTCTATATGTTCATGTTTGTTGTAATTACAATGTAAACGAGTAAAATTTTAGACATTTTAATGTTGGAATGAATAATAAGGATAAATTCGCTCATACTGAAGTTCATAATAAATAATTATTTGAATTAGTGAATGTATTTATTCAAATAACTATATATTAAGTATACTTATGCCCATATTCAACAACATTCCATAAACTTTATAGGTCCCATAAGCTATTGAATGGATAAATTGACATCGTCATTGTGACAGAATATGCCAAAACACCTTGAATGGCGCTTACAATTGGAGCTTTGATGACATCTTTTGTTTAATTATTCAGTGTTTCCAATAGAAAGAATCTAAAGCAACTACATACCCTAGATAATGTATTTATTGTTGTTATAACAACTAATACTTATGGGTTCAATAGCTAGAACGTTGGTGAATACGCGGGATATTGTAACATTACTATAAACTACTATTGATAGTTATTGATAAATAAATTATAACTAGCAGGTGACTCAATGCTAGTGTTTATACCTTTAAGTATCAATAGTCATAATTCATTTGATAGTGCCTATCATTAAATATAATACATACCAGATTCCTTCTCAACTACTGCAACTGATTTATCTTCAAGATCCAAATAGTAGTTGGAATTCTTCAGCTCAATATATTCACTGCGTCCATAGCTAGTCTAAAAATAATATAAATAATAATAATAAAATCTTAGTTATTTATTTTAATATATATAATAAAACCAGTGATGGTTTTGACTAATGAATGGTGG
Source organism: Lordithon lunulatus (assembly GCA_963942505.1). Taxonomy (NCBI): domain Eukaryota; kingdom Metazoa; phylum Arthropoda; class Insecta; order Coleoptera; family Staphylinidae; genus Lordithon; species Lordithon lunulatus. The sequence goes on along the minus strand of OZ012668.1, from coordinate 56,185,891 downwards.
GGGTGATAAGCCATTTACTGAGAAGAATATAAATAATAGAGGTCATGTTGCATTTTTTACATGTAAATTTAAGAAATTGAATGGTTTTGGCATCTACTACTTGGTAATTCAATTTCAATAAAGAGAAATCGGGAAAAACTTGATAATGTCTAGAGCTTAGGTGAAACTAGTTGTTTCAAACAATTAGTGGTAAAAAACATAGTAGTTTTATTCATCTTCTTCAATGTAAATTTAACTTTAACAATATAATTCTAATATATCATTAAACTAACTACAACAATTAAAATGTATGCTTTTCTTAAAGGAATTGTTTGAATTAAAGGTAGGTAATTCACAATAAGCATGGTAATTTTACGCATGTATAAAAATTCAGGTGTTACTTACATGAATTATCCTCAAATTGATCTCATCGCCTTTCATAATGAACACTTCAGATGGCATAATCATCAAGTTTGCAACCACAGTCAATACAAGTTCATTACTTTTGACAAATAAATAGTCCTTATGAGGGAGGGAGACAGTCACCTGTAAATAAACGACTCTAGATTAACTAACTTAAACTAAATTATTATGAGCAATAAGTATAGAAAAACATACCTTTGCCATGCCAGTTTTAATCCCCTCTAACAGCACCTTGTGTCCTCTGAGATTCCTGTGCTCAATTTCCACCAGTGATTCAGGCGTTTCATAAGGTGAATCGGTGAAAGCCATAAAACGCATCACTGGCATATCCTTGTTGGGGCCTAGTGGAGTGACTGACCACTCAAATGGGATTCCAACAAGAGTTGAAAATTCATTTCCTAATAATAAATACATATATCATTTCTAATAATAAATACATATATCATTTCCTAATAATAAATACATATATCATTTTCTAATAATAAATACATATATCATTTCTAATAGACAAAGTAGCTGACAGTGGATATTATTAATGTACTAGGTCAAATTCTTATTACCTGACATAGAATGATTTTTAATTAAAAATATCTGGTGTTAAACAATACCTTTCTTATACAGCTGTGCTGTATTTGGAAAGTAAAAATATATATTATATATTATTAATATATATTTAAAATACAAAATACAAATATTCATTATCACCCAACCCAATTTTTGGATCTGCTATACGTAGTAATATCCAAATGTAACAACAAAATATACGTAAAATTTATGATTTATTTGTAGAAAGTTACCTTGTACATCATAGGCACGTACTTCGAAGACTTCAGGTGCCTCCTCCAGAATGAGATCTCGTGTGGTCGTAGTGATTTCTAAGCTATCGATTTTGTCAACGATTATCACACATCGTAGTATTTGTCGCGAGGACACATCTTCTGCTAAAACATCAGAGACAGCTCTGCTTTTTTCTTTGGTTACTGTTGATATTATTGCTTTCTGAGCACAGCCTGTATCAGGAGATGGGTCCACTGGTGTGACACTGATGATGTCTCGACGTGTATGACTCCTAGAAAAGATTAATCAAGTGCTGAAATTACAAATATATACATGGGCAATTTCTAAAAATTACTGCCACAAGCCTATTTTTTACTACATTTATGCCTATAGTATCCAGTATCCAAACAAATATAAATTTAATCAAGCAAAAAATTATTAATATTGAAAATTTGGTCAGTTTTCACTAAAGCATTGCTAATTTTTTAATTCTAAAAAATAAATATTGTCAAGTTTAATTTTACATAGTTTTAGAGTTCGATTGATGAAATTAACAAATAAACATGATTTTCATCTTTATTGCACCATATCTTTGTAAATAATAAAGATATCTGATGGTACTATTGATATCTGATCTCCTGATATATTTTTCAATAAGAATCATTTGGATAACTTTCGCAGCTATTTTTTACTACATTTATGCTTATAGTATCCAGTATCCAAACAAATATAAATTTAATCATGCAAAAAATTATTAATATTGAAAATTTGGTGAGTTTTCACTACAGCAGTGCTAATTTTTCTCATTCTAAAAAATAAATATTGTCAAGTTTAAAAAAAACCTCTATCTTTATAGGGCTATCAGCCATGAGGCTTTTCCATCGGTCAAGGGAGAAGCTCGCTCAGAGGAGTTTAATCACCTGGTATTAACCTTAAAAACCTCTGAAAAACTGTGATTTGAGAAAATTTGCTCCCTGCTGGGGATTGAACTCAGGCTCCCCAATGCTCAGTACAAGACGACAGCTTTAACCACTCAGCCACTGAGAACTCAGGCTCCCCAATGCTCAGTACAAGACAACACCTCTAACCACTCAGCCACTGAGCTGGGTATGTCAAGTTTAATTTTACATAGTTCGGATATTAAAATTTTAATGTTAAATTTTGTTTTGTGTAACTTGTATACAACAATAACAAATACTGATAATAATTATTGACCAAACAATTCCAATCATTAATTAATTCAGCCCATTTAAATGCAACCTATATAACTTAATTTTACATAATTTGCATTCAATTTTCATTGAAAACACCGGGATTGAATATGTAAATATAAATATAACCTCACCATTTGAAACAACTGTTGTCGGTCGCCGCCAGCGTGAAATTCGTGGGGAAATCATGGAAAATAGGCATCAGCACCCGCACGACATTCAATTTCGAGCAATTCGCACCCACAACTAGCAGAAACAACACACATAACGTCTTTCTACTCGCCATAATTTTGAACGACCCGACGCGCGAGCGAAAACATTTGGTCTGAAATTATTTGTAGGTTATAAACATTTCAACATCGTGTTGGCCCCAACGTTGCCACATATCACATACAGTACTAATATTATTTATTAAAATCATTTAGATATTTATTGATATGAATTTATGAATTTTTATAAGAATTTAGAATAAAGAATGATATGTAATATATTGGTGTTAAAAGTTTTAATCAATCTAATGAATTTGAATTTAATTATATTTTATTATAATCATACATTCATGATATGCAACCCAAATAACATATGCACCTACTAAATTACATAACATGAAAACCTAATTTCACGTATTGAGAATAAATTTCAAATTTACTGCTGCAGAAATAATAAAGATGGTACCATATATTTCTGTTTTTCCTAGTATTTTTTATAATAATCACTTAGATATCTCATTGTACCTTAAAGTGGCAACTAGTTCGATTGATGATATTAACAATTAAACATGATTTTCATCTTTATTGCTGCATATCTTTGTAAATAATAAAGATATCTGATGGTACTATTGTTATCTGATGGTACTATTGATATCTGATGGTACTATTGATATCTGATATCCTGATATATTTTTCAATAAGAATCATTTGGATAACCCATAATTCCTTAAAATGGCGACTAGTTTTTATTGAAATTGGCGAAAATAAACATAATGTTCAAATTTACTGCTGCATATCATTGGAAATGCTGAAGATATCTGATGGTACCATCGATTTCTGATTTCCTGCTATATTTTTCAATAAGAATCACTTACATATCATTGTACCTTAAAGTGGCGACTAGTTTTATGGGCGAAATTAGAGAATAAACATATTGTTCAAATGTACTGCTGCATATCTTTGGAAATAATGAAGATATGTGATGGTACCATCTATTTCTGTTTTCCTATTCTTTTTTATAATAATCACTTGGATATCTTTTTGTATCTTAAAGTTAGTTGCCACTTTAAGGTACGAGATATCCAAGTGATTATTATAAAAAAAATAGTAGGAAAACAGAAATAGTTGGTACTATCAGATATCTTCATTATTTCCAAAGATACGCATCAGTAAATTTGAATATATATTCGATTGATGAAATTAACAAATAAACATAATTTTCAACTTTATTGTTACATATCTTTGGAAACAGTAAATATATTTGATGGTACTATCGATATCTGATATCCCTATATATTTACTTTCCGAATACATCACTGATGTATAGAACGGTATTGTTTTCAATAAGATTAACTTGGTTAACTCTTAGTACCTTAAAGTGACCACTAGTTTTATTGATGAAACTGACGAATAAACATAATTTTCAACTTTACTTCTGCATATCTTTGAAAATGATGAAAATACCTGATGGTATCATTGATTTCTGATTTCCTGATATATTTTCAATAACAATTCTACAAATTATATATAGTCAAATTTAACATTTATAATTTTTTGAATTGATGCATTGAATTATGAATTAAAAACAACTTGATTTTGCGTTTGGGTGGTTTGGCAACGTTCGATTTCATGTCAGAAAACGTGAGATTTCAAGTTGGCTGATGCCCTGGAGACAAAAAATGTGGCACTGAAAACAAAAGTTGTTTTCTAATATCTCAAACATTTACCACATTTTTGGTATATGTTCCTTAAAATTTAAATAGAAAGTATTAAAAAATGAGAGAAATCGTACATATTCAAGCAGGACAATGTGGAAACCAAATTGGAGCAAAGGTGAGTGGCGCGTAGTTTTTATATTGTGGCGTAGAATATTATATTTTTGACATTATATTTAATTGGAAATAAATACATTCGGGGAAATTGTAATTGATGCAATTATAGGGGTGTTTGTATCATCACAGAGGTTTTCATAGAATCATATTCAAGAATCTCATGGTATCATTTAAGGTTGTGATTATTAGATTGTTTCTTTTCATCGTACATTTGTTGGTATTGGGGGGATTGTACTCATTCTCTTACTTGTACCGTTGATTGACAACTCTACATATTGTATATGTATATTTTTTAATTCAGCTACTGAGCTCGAACTCTCGCTCTCCTCCAATGCTACGATACGGAATGCGCCTTACCTACTAGTCCACTGGGCCTAGTAGTTGAGGCACATTCCATATCGTAGCATTGAGGAGCGAGAGTTCGAGCTCAGTAGCTGAATTAAAAAATATACATATACAATATGTAAGAGTTGTCAATCAACGGTAAAAGTAAGAGAATGAGTACAATCCCCAATACCAACAAATGTACGATGAAAAGAGACAATCTAATAATCACAACCTTAAATGATACCATGAGATTCTTGAATATGATTCTATGAAAACCTCTCGTTTTACAGTTTTCAGAGGTTCTCTGTGAAGTTCAAATTAATTAATTAAATACAAATTAATACACGCCAATGTAGTGTAGTGGTTAGCGCCCCCCGTTTGACAAACGGGTTCGAATTCCGGCCCGGGTAGTCGGTATTTGTTGTTGGGCTATTCACGACACTTTAAAAGGCTCGAGGACGATTTAGCAAGTCATACACATAACACCAGGCAAAAGGACCCGAAGGCTGATGGCCTGTTACAAAATGTAACTACTATTACTACTAAAACTGATAAAAAGTGTATCATACAAATAATATTTTAGATTAATATCATGAGATTATACTTCTCTAAGCTTCTCCCTTTACAGGCGATTCTTCTATATGCTTGTCTCTTATCAGGAGATCTCAATGAACCTCTGGCCCAACTACTTTATTGCTCTTCAAGGTTCTGTAAAAGGCACCTTACACGGTCAATAATACTGTCAGTCCTAGTACTGTCATTATTTGCTTCAATCCTCCTTCTATATGCATCAAGTAATCAATTATGCAGATAAACAGCGGTATTCTCTTCATTCCATCATTAATATACCTTACACAATAAGTAATACTGTCAATATTTTAGTATACCATTTTAAACATATTATCGTACAGTAATACTGTCATTATTCTAAAATATTGACAGTATTATTGAACGTGTAAGGTGTCTTTATTAGGCACCTTACACCGTCAATAATACTGTCAATACTAGTACTATCAATATTTGCTTCGATCCTCCTTTTATATTTATCAAGTAATCAATTATCCAGATAAAAATCAGTATTCTCTTCATTACATTATTAATATACCTTACACGATGAGTAATACTGGCAATATTTTAGAATAATGAACATTTAAACATATTATCGTACAGTAATACTGTCATTATTCTAAAATTTTGACAGTAATATTGATCGTGTAAGGTGTCTTTATGGGTTTACAACTTCATTGTTAGTGATCAAAAAAGGCACCTTACACGGTCAATAATACTGTCAATCCTAGTACTGTCAATATTTGCTTCAATCCTCCTTTTATATTTATCAAGTAATGAATAATCCGGATAAAAAGTATTCTCTTCATTACATCATTAATATTCATTACACGATAAATAATACTGTCAATATTTTAAAATAATGACAGTATTACTGTACGATAATATGTTTAAAATGTTATACTAAAATATTGACAGTATTACTTATTGTGTAAGGTATATTAATGATGGAATGAAGAGAATAATACCGCTGTTTATCTGCATAATTGATTACTTGATAAATATAGAAGGAGGATTTTAATAATCCGGATAAAGATCAGTATTCTCTTCATTACATCATTAATATACATTACACGATGAGTAATACTGGCAATATTTTAGAATAATGAACATTTTAAACATATTATTGTATAGTAATACTGTCATTATTCTATAATATTGACAGTAATATTGATCGTGTAAGGTGCTTTTATGATTAGTTGCAAAAGAAAATCCAACCATATTTTCATAATGATCAAACGCAGGGTTATTACTAGCACCGATTTGTATTTTTTTTAGTTAACGCTCGGCCAACCAATATATTTAGGACTTCAACTAAAAAATATGTTTCCCTGTTTTAGTTCTGGGAAGTAATATCAGATGAGCATGGCATAGATCCAACAGGAACGTACCATGGAGACTCCGATCTTCAATTGGAACGAATAAACGTATACTACAATGAAGCCACTGGTGGCAAGTATGTGCCTCGTGCGGTCCTCGTGGACCTGGAGCCGGGCACGATGGATTCCGTACGCTCGGGGCCTTTCGGGCAAATATTTCGCCCCGACAACTTCGTCTTTGGGCAGAGCGGCGCTGGAAATAACTGGGCCAAAGGTCATTACACAGAAGGAGCAGAGTTGGTAGACTCGGTGTTGGACGTAGTTCGGAAAGAAGCGGAAGGATGCGATTGCATGCAGGGTTTCCAGCTCACGCATTCCCTTGGAGGTGGCACTGGTTCCGGTTTAGGCACCCTACTGATTTCAAAGATCAGAGAGGAGTACCCGGATAGGATTATGAATACATTTTCCGTAGTACCCTCCCCAAAGGTATCCGATACAGTAGTAGAACCATACAACGCAACTCTATCAGTCCACCAACTCGTTGAAAACACTGATGAAACCTACTGTATTGATAATGAAGCCCTATATGATATTTGCTTCCGCACATTAAAACTTACCACCCCAACATACGGCGATTTGAATCATTTAGTATCCGCAACAATGTCAGGGGTTACAACCTGTTTAAGATTCCCAGGCCAATTGAATTCCGATTTACGAAAACTTGCTGTCAACATGGTGCCATTCCCCCGACTACACTTCTTCATGCCGGGATTCGCTCCACTAACATCACGCGGAAGCCAACAGTATCGCGCTCTAACAGTCCCAGAATTAGTCCTGCAAATGTTCGACGCTAAGAACATGATGGCTGCGTGCGATCCCAGACATGGAAGGTACCTAACAGTCGCAGCGATTTTCCGAGGCCGCATGTCCATGAAGGAAGTGGACGAGCAAATGCTCAATATACAAAACAAAAACAGCAGCTATTTTGTTGAGTGGATACCGAATAATGTGAAAACAGCCGTTTGCGACATCCCTCCACGTGGATTGAAAATGTCATCCACTTTTATTGGCAACTCTACTTGTATTCAGGAGTTGTTCAAACGAATTTCCGAGCAGTTTACAGCGATGTTCCGCAGGAAGGCCTTCCTGCACTGGTATACAGGCGAGGGCATGGATGAGATGGAGTTCACCGAGGCGGAGTCCAACATGAACGATTTGGTGTCAGAGTACCAGCAGTACCAGGACGCCACCGCGGAAGAGGAAGGCGAGTTCGACGAGGAAGAGGAGGGTGATAACGAAGGAGATAATTAATGCAACTAGAAAATATTCGAATATTTTCGAAAAAATTCAGAAATGGATTCCAAGTGTTTTGACTATTCTTAGCTGGCAATTTTTTTAAAATCTAGTTTTCCTATTTGGTTTGATGTTGGATGATGTAGCATAAAACAAGTATTGATACCTTGATTTGTACTTTACTATATCAAATATATACTTATACTTTTCAATAATATTTTGAGGTTGTTGGTTATTTGTTTAAACTATTCCAAGAAGAGTGTTATCCTATGGAAAAACTATGCGAGCGAAGGTGAGGTGGCCTACCAACCAAATTATGCCCGTCTACTATTTCAAATGACTTGAAATCTGCACCATTAATTTTGGTCAATAATAGAACAATTTTTCTCCTTGGTTAATAATAGATTAATTATTAACCTTGATCAAAAATTAAGTCATTAGCCACTTGTTTATTGCTAGGGAGCTGCTAAGGGTCGGCTTTGTTGGCTTAGAACAGCTGCCGACCACTAATTCATAATTAACCATGGGCCTTCACAATCTTCTAATATAAACGTGTAGCATGATAACACAATACTTAACAGCAACCCTATAATGAATAGACCATAGTTACACCACACAAAAAACATAAGAGATAAAGTGAATTTATTAAAAGTCTGGCATGCAACATTATTAATTTATACAACACTATTTACAAAATAGTAGAATATTTTCTCTGTTCATTTTGCACTGTTGTTGTTTTTTTTATTTAGTTTTTCGCAAACGGCTGTTTGTGACAGATCATCTATTATGTACAATTTCATACAGTCTGTTTTTTTTTTGTTTGTTTTAAATATACAGAGTAATGCTAAAAATCTATGTTTAGAGCGAAATTATTCTAAAAATATTACACATGCATCGTGAACCGAAAAGTACCCTACGCATCGCCGCGAACGCCCTAGCTACACCACCGAAAAAACGAAGAACGCATAGAGAAGTCGTCGAAATGAACACCGAAAAACCAACAAATTAACATCAAATCCATATAGTTTTATCGTTAGATTTTAAATTAAAGTCACGCGGTTCGTCAGCGTTTTGTTTTTCACCTCTTATTTTAGAATTATCTAAATTGCATATAAGCAATCGTTATAATTAGCTAGAGATTTTATCACAATTTAAGCAGGTATACTAAAGTTACTAGATAATTACTCCCCTCTTTCACGCGCCCCGTTATTTGTTAAATCATTACAACAGTTAAATTAAGTAACGGATATTGACTAGAGGTTTTTAAATATATAAAAATTTCAATTGTAGGGTAGACGATTTAAGGTTTGTTTCGTGAAAATAGACGACTCTACCCTCATGCACATACGCGTCATGTTTTAAATTAATTGTAATTATTTTCGTGCTGCTTTATTTAATTTTTTTGTTTCGAGTGAGATTATTATAGGCTAATTTAAAATATAATTAGAATTCATAAATTGTTGTTGTACCCCCACGGATAAATAAATAAATAAATAATTTGTACACAAAAATATATATGATATATTGTTTTCTTGTTGTTGTTGTTTTGATGGGTGAATTATCTGGTTGTCGGTTTGTATCGGTGGAGTTTCAGGGCTACCTTGCCGGTGACAGTCTTCAGGATGGTGCACGCCTCTTCGCCGGAGCTCGCGTCTATGCTTTGTCCGTTCACTGATACTAATAAGTCACCTTTAATTATCTTACCGTCCACGTCGGCGCAACCACCATTTAGCTAGAGACATCAATACAACAAATTAGTAATTAATATGCCTATGGACTACTGTCATCGAACGCTGACGGGGGTGGTGAAGGAAGTTGCAGTCGAGGTCAGCTCTTCGTAAGACAAGCATGGGGAAGGTTTTCCACCCTTTACTTATCAATACTTATAATAACTCTTTAGAAACGAGTTGTGTTAAGGCACATTTAATAACACTAATGCTCTTATATATTTAACTTTAATAAAACAGCAGTGTTGTTAAAGGTTTTTTTTTGAAGATAAAATAAAACGTGTTACGATACATGTAACATTATCAGATTTTACATTAGAACTCGTTCAAAAAAATTATCTCACCTGTAATAGGAGTTTACAACATAAGTAACGTTATTAGGGCGTATGCATGCCCTAATAACGTTACTTATGTTGTAAACTTCTATTACAGGTGAGATCATTTTTTTGAACCCTGATGTTTTACTGAGCTGTTTAGATTATATAAAAATTGTAAGTTATTATTATCAAATTTAAATTTTAAGTATGAAAAACGTTTGCTAGATATTAATTGAGCCTGTGAGAATGAAACTGATGTAAGTCACATTTGAATTGTTTTAAAAAGGCGAAGATTTTTTGTTTGGTATTTATGTAAATCAACATGCGCAGTTACAGACATGAAATCAATTTATTCATAAATAAAAATGTAACTCCGTACGTCGATTTACATAAATACCAAACGCATATCTTCTTCTTTTCAAAACAATTCCAATAATACCTACACCACTTTCATTCTCACAGGCTCAACTATTACCGTTTTACGCTGCACTTTTGAAATTGTTCTTAAAAGCATGTGATTTAAAAAATATGCGATAATTTTGTTCATCAGTGTAATCTGTAGAATTACATTTAATGAATATAAGTATTAACTAAATGTACTGTTTTATAAATTATATGAGGCAATTAATATCTAGCAAACGTTTTTCATACTTAAAATTTAAATTTGATAATAATAACTTACAATTTTTATATAATCTAAACATCAGGGTTAAAAAAATGATCTCACCTGTAATAGGAGGCTCAATTGTAACATAAAAGTAGTCACTTACAATTTCAGTAACATAAACTCCATTTCCTGATTTGCGCGCTGCAATACTCAGCCCCAACCCCTTGCCGGGTTTCTTCACGAACTCCGCATCGATGGGCTGGAACTCGAGTTTATCGGATCGGTAAACAATTAATTTCATCTGTAAAAACAAATCAAAACAACACATATATAAAAAAAACTCCACTAAAACCATCTCCGTCTGTAATACTTTTGGCAGTGTCTGTCTAAGTGCTTGTGACGCAGCGTTATACGTGACATCTTTAAGTGAAGTACCATTAACATCTACGATTTGATCGCCGGGCTGGAGGCGGCCGTCTTTTTCCGCCGCGCCGCCCGGGTACACCTCCACCACCATAATGCCGCCCTGCAACAACAACAAACAAAAAAACGCGCGTTTTATGCAGTGGCTTTTTTTGTGGGCGGGCGGCGTGCTACCGTGACTGGCGTGTCCTTGCCGCCGACGAAACACAGCCCGAGCGTCTTGTTGTCCGACGCGATCTCTATGGTGGTGTCACGCCCGGCGGCGATGGCGCACGTCGACGGGTCTGCGGGTGGCTCTTAAAAAAGAAGACACACAAAAATAGTGTAAAGGACAATGTGTTGTCGTGACAGCGTGTTTACTGAAATGTACTTGACAGAAAACGGTCTGAAATTGTGAGAATTGTTGTGAATAGCGAATGTAATTGGTAACAATAACGACTAAAGAATTATTTGTTTATTAGAACAAAAACATATACTTCTTTCATATTTTAAATGGAAAAACTGATTTTTTATTTTCACAAAAAGTTTCAATTGTAAATATCAATCAAATGAGTCTGATATTTAGTAGAATTGATTGCTCGACGTCTGAATCGCAATAAACGTATTACGCTGGAGTATATTGATATTTTTCCAGATTTTTAATGTACTCCTATTAAGGCAAATCTTCGAGAATGTCGTTCTTGGATTCGAGCTGAAAATCTATCCCAAAAACCGTTGATTGAAGTATTTATACTATAATACTTCAATACTTCAATCAACGCAAAAACGCATTGTGAGACTAACGGTACTGCTGCTACTTCTTTTGCGGAGTCTACAAGCCGTTGTCTCAGGAAAAACTCGAGAGGTGCGCATCGAGAAATAAATTTATTTCGTAATAATGGAGCATTTTTTGATAATTGCACATTACAAATTATACTACCGTACTTAAGAATCAAATTATATTTATCAAAACTTGAAATATGAAACTACAATCTCCTAGAAAAATTTCTTTTGAATTTTTATTACTAATCAGAGTAAATATATACTTTTCTGAAGCAAATATTGACTACTTTTGCATATTTTTTACAAATATTTCGAGACAAAAAATGAACTGTTTCGTCCTAACAAAGGATTAAATCATCCTTAGACTTGTGAAATATCCAAACATATTTTCAGAAAATTATAAAATGTTGACTAGAAAAGACCGCGCGATTAGGTCAACATTGAACCGTATTTCGTCTTCCGAGATTCACCTTAAGCCCTGCTTTCCTCGGTATTTATATTATTAATATTTTTATTATATTGGCAAAAAATACATTATTATTATTATTATTAATAATAAAATAGTTTTAAAATGCAGATATCTATTGCTGTGCTTGTTTTTATTCTCCTCTATAATTTTTGATGCAGATTTATAATATACACCTCTTAGGCCCTGGATTCCTCGGTATTTATTATTATTAATATTTTTGTATATTGGCCATATATACATTATTATTATTATGATTACAATTAATAATAAAATAGTTTTAAAATTCAGATATCTATTGTTGTGCTTGTTTTTATTCTCCTCTATAATTTTTGATGCAGATATTTAATATACTCCTCTAAAGCCCCGGTTTCCTCGGTATATATTATTATTAATATTTATATAAAGAATACAGCGAGGAAAGGGACAACGAACATAAGAAAGAAGAACAAACACATAATAAATGGAAACAAAGAAAAGAGTACAGTAAAAAAAAGAAAAATATGGAAAATTGGGACTTGGAATATCAGGAGTATAAATGGAAAGGAAAAAGAGCTGGAAGAAGAATTTGAGAAAGCTGAACTAGACTTCTTAGTGGTAACAGAAACAAAAAAGAAGGGGAAGGAAGAGTACAAAATGGAACGAAAAGGAACATATATTCATATATAGCGGTGTAGATAACATTCGGAGAGCCGCAGCAGGGGTAGGATGTATAGTGCATAAAAAACTGAAATCGAATATATATAAATGGGATGCAATTACGGAGAGGATTTTGTCTATCGAAGTTAGAGATCAAAGAAACGGCTACCGTAAAACTATTATAGCAGTGTATGGACCAAACGAAGATGATACTGCGTGCAACAAAGAAACATTCTGGGAGCAGCTCAACGAAACAACAGAAAAAGCCAAAGGAGATGTGTACGTGGCGGGAGATTTCAACAGCAGAATTGGCAACGAAGTAAAAGATAATGACGCGATGAGAGGAAGATATGGAGAAGGCGTACTCAACGAAAATGGTAAGAAAATGCTAGATTACTGTAGAATGAATAATCTAGTAATAACGAATACACTATTCAAACACAAGGACATACACAAATACACCAGGGAAGTAATAAGCAGGAACGAAAAATCTATAATAGACTATGTACTAGCAGAACAAGGGAAAAGGAACAAAATAATAGACACAAGAGCAAGGAGAAGTTACGAAATTGGAAGTGATCACTATCTAGTAGAGACGAAAATAAAGGAAGACTACCAAGATAGCGATAAAAAAAGTAGAGACCAAATATAGCAATAAACTACAACAAGATAAGAACATACAAACTAAGGGAAAAAGAAATAGCAAAAATCTATAAAGAGAAAATAGAGGAGAAATTAGTAAAGGACAACTATAGATAAGAAGTAAAGGAAATGTGGAATAAATAAAAGAAAAATATATTGGAGACAGCACCAGAGACATGTGCGACAAAGCAAAACACAAACCAGAAGCAGCAGACAGCATGGTGGTCGCAGGACATAAGAGAGAAAATAAAGGAAAAGAAAAAAGCATGGCAAAGATACCTAAATGACAAAAATAGTAAAAACTACGAAGAATACAGTTTAAAGAGGAAAATAGTAAAAGATAAGGTCAGAATAGCAAAGAGCAGGGAATGGGAAAAGTTCGGAGAGACAATGGAGAAAAATGCAAAGGAAAACCAAAAATTATTCTATAAAACGCTAAAACTAAACAGAAAAGAAAAAGGCGAAGAAGTAAATTATATACAAGACAATCAAGGAATATTGCTGAAGGACAACGAAAAAATACTGGAAAGATGGAAAGAATATTTTGAAGACTTACTATCACAAAATGGTGGAAATGAACAGAAGACAAGATACCAAAACGACTCGGAAGCAGATATAGAGATGATCAATGGAAAAGAAATACTAGAGATAATAAGGGAAATGAAAATAGGCAAAGCACCAGGACAAGACCAGATCACAACGGAAATGATTAAACATATGGGACCTGCTGGAAACGAAATACTACTAAAATTAATAAACGAAATATGGAGGACGAATAAAATACCCAAAGATTGGCAAGTATCGTTAATCGTACCGATACACAAGAAAGGCGATAAGACAAAATGTTCAAACTATAGGGGTATAACACTCATAAGCATAGGTATGAAGATCTTAGAAAAAACAATTAACAAAAGAATACTAGCAAAAATAGAGCAGACGCTAGAAGAATCGCAATGCGGATTTAGGAAAGGAAGATCCACACAGGACAACATTTTCACGATAAAACAAATCACAGAAAAAAGAATTGCAAATAATAAAAACACGTACCTAGGATTCATCGACCTGGAAAAAGCATTCGACATGATACCAAGAAATAAATTATGGAATATCCTGGAAGAGAGAGGTGTAGAAAGAAAGACAGTCGAATTAATACAAAACATATACAACAACAACACCAATGCAATAATACACAAGGGACAAACATCAAGAACATTTCAGACAACCACTGGACTAAGACAAGGAGGCGGGCTCAGTCCTACATTATTTAACATATACATGGATGAAATAATGAAGAGCATGAAACCAGAAACCAAAAAAGCAAACATAGGGTACAAAAACATGCAAGTTGTAAAAATATCGGAAGGAGCATTCGCTGATGATGTCGTAGTGATAGCAGAAAATGAAGGTAATCTGCAGCACAACCTTAAGTGTATGGAACAGACACCTAGAAAAGTATAACATGAAAATGAACTATAACAAAACAAAAGTGATGGTAATAGGAAACCGGAAAGAACAAATAAATATAAAGATAGAACAACACACAATAGAACAAGTAGAAGAATTCAAATACCTGGGAGTAGCACTGACAGAAGACGGAAAAATGGAAGGCGAACTTAGTAACAGAATAAACAACACAGCTAAAACATACCACGCATTGAGCAATATACTGATTAACAAGAAAGAGATCAGCAAAAGGACAAAAATAAATATATATAAAAGCGTATATAGACCTATACTGACATATGGAAGCGAGACGTGGAACCTAACGAAGAGGGACAAAAGTAGAATACAGGCAATGGAAATGAAATATCTCAGAGGATTAAAACAAGTTACGAGAAGAGACAGAATAAGAAATGATGACATCAGAGAAGAACTGGAAATTGAAGCTGTAGATAAGTATATAGAAAAGAAACAACTATACTGGTGGGGTCATTTAATTAGGATGGACAAAAAGAATCAAACAAAACAGGTATGGGAAGCAAGAACTGAAAATAAAAGAAGAAGAGGTAGACCAAGAAAAGAGTGGGACAACATAATAGAGGACATAATAATCAAGAAAGGAAAAACAGTCAAGCAAGCAAGAGAACTGGCGAAGAACAGAAAGGAGTGGAACAAATTTACAAATGTATAAACAACAGTAATTGTAAACTATAATAATGTTAATAATGTTAATGTAATAGCCTACACCGAAAGGTAAAAGGCAATTGATAATATATATATATATATATATATATATATATATATATATATATATATATATATATAATATAATATTTTTGTATATTGGCCATAAATACATTATTATTATTATGATTACGATTAATAATAAAATAGTTTTAAAATTCAGAAATCTATTGTGTGCTTGTTTTTATTCTCCTCGATCATTTTTGACGCAGAATTTTTTTTATATTTGCAATAAATATATTATTATTATTATTATTATTATTATTATAATGATTAATAATAAATTAGTTTTAAAATTCAGATATCTATTGTTATGCTTGTTATTTTTTCTCCTCGATAATTTTTGATTTTTAATATAACACTATTAAGCCCTGTTTTCCTCGGTATTTATTATTATTATTATTTTTAAATTTACAATAAATACATTATTATTATAATTATTATTATGATTAATAATAAATTAGTTTTAAAATTCGGATATATAGATATCTGAATTTTAAAAATACAATAGTGTTCTGCTTGATTTTTTCACTCACTCTCACATAATTTTTGACGCAGATTTTTAATATACTCCTATTAAACCCAGTTTTCCTCAATATTTATTATTATTAATATTTTTGTTATATTGGCAATAAATACAATATTATTATTATATACTCCTATTAAACCCAGTTTCCCTCAATATTTATTATTATTAATATTTTTTTTATATTGGCAATAAATACAATATTATTATTATTATCACTATGATTAATAATAAATTATTTTTAAAATTCAGATATCTATTGTCATACTTGTTTTTTTTTTCTCCTCGATTATTTTTAACGTAGTCAATCATACTATATATATATAAAATAAATTAATGTCTAGTTTTTTTTCTTACCCTCAATATACATTCTGTGATCATCATCATCTATCTCGTCACACATTATCACTTTTTTTTGCGCGTAAAAGTCTGCAAATGTGGCCGGGGCGGAGTGAAAGAGCAGTATTTTAATATTCCGTTCTGGTCCAGCAGAAAAAGTTGTACGGGAATATATTGAAAAAGTTTTGCGAAACGCACATGGCAGTGTGCATGTGAGGAAGTTTCACGTATATTTTATTCTGCCCAAAACAGCGAGCGATACGTGATGCGGAAAGTTCGAGCGGGAAACAAAAACAGTTTAGAGGACACAGAAAATAGAATGTAACAAGAAGTGATTGAAAAACTTACAAGTTTGTATAAATAAAATGGATTTTGTTGTTGTTTTACTTGTTATTTTCATATATTAATGAAAATCTTATTTTGCTTAACGGAACTGAATTATAATCCTAATATTTATTTTTTAATATTTTTTTAAATATTCTTATGATGTAGGAAATAAAGCACGTTATTATTATTATTATTATGTATTTATATTATTTCTATTCTATTCTTGATATTATTTTTTATCATACGAATACCCTACGTCATATGATAAAAAAGAATATCAAAAATAGAATAGTAATAATATAAATAATATATATATATATATATATATATATATATATATATATATATATATATATATATATATATATATATAAATATATTATCTATTTATTATCTATTTTTATTACCTTTCGGTGTAAATATAGTTTAGATGGCGGGAAAAATGTCGAGATTGTTCCAAATTAAACCGGAAAAGTGCCAAGCCTTTTCCGAACTTGGAAAATTTTATTTCATGACAGAAAGCTGTGGTAGATCTTATTTTGTAGGTCTTTTAATTCCAAAGAAAAAAATATTGTTATAAAACGTGCACCGTTTTAGTGGTAAAGCCGAAGAAGTGAAGAAAATAAAAATGAAAATGGTCCAATCAAGATTAATTTGAGCCAATTGGATAGACAATTTTCAACCAAATCAAAAATCTTAGTACGATTTTTCTCTAAAACAAAAGATAAACCCGTCACGAATTTAATTTGAAAAGTGATAAAAATCAGTAAAATTACCATAAACTATCATCCGTTGCGTCAAAGCAGGAGTCATCATAGCAGTGACACAATACTCAAACTAAGTCATTTGATTGAAAATATAATCTATATGGCGGGAAAATGTCGAGATTGTTTCAAATTGAATCTGAAAAGGCCTTGGCAAATTTTTGAAACTTTGTAAATTTCATTTCATGATAGAAAGTGGATTTTGGTCTTATATTGTAGGTATTTAATTTCCAAAGAGAAAAACCCAAAAATAGTGTTATAAAAATTGTACCCTTTTGGCGGGAAGGTCGAAGAAGTGAAGAAGATAAAATAAAAATTATCCAATCAAGATGAGCTTTAGCCTGTTAGATACACAATTTTGAACTAAATGAAAAATCTTAATACATTTTTTCTTTAAGATAAAAGACAAACCCGTCACATGATCGTGTTTAGCCTAATTTTTTAAATCTTTCAATTTCAATGAAGATTCCACAAAAATATTGTTATAAAAAGTGCTGCATTGCGGCGGTAAAACCGAAAAAGTGATCACTTGAACCCGTTGGATAGACAATTTCGAACCAAATAAAACAACTTATATATATATACTATACTATTATACTATACAATTTTACCCTCAAATCTAAAACATTTATACTTTTTTATTTGAAGGGGTGTGTAATATATCTCCATCCACTTTTTTTAGATAATATGATGACCCAACCATCAACTTGTACCTCGCAAATTTATTGTTTGTTCTTGCTGTTATGAGCATTGTTTATTGGGGGATTTTTTTTTGAGGTGTTATGCCAAATAAAGTTTTATTTTTTAGATAACTTATAACTTATTATTTTTGTACCTGGTGTAGGTGTGGTGGGTCTGGAAGCGGCCGCTCCAGCTTTAAGGCCCTTGTTGGCAGCATTTTTGTCACCTTCGGGGTCGGGCGTGGAGGCCTTCTTCCCAGGATTGGACACGACGAGTGTCACCAGGCCCTCGGTTCGCTTCAACAGATTGGCAGCCTGAAAAAGCACAGGCAGAAACGGTGTTGAAACACAACAAGTCTTCCCTAGAAATCCTACAATGGATGAAGAGAATCCACTATATATAGAAGAAGAAAACTAAATTTACCTGCATAATATATTTCCACCGCGCACAATGTAAAGCAATAAAACGTTTTTACGACATTATCTGCACAGCTTTTATCGCAAACACAGATAATCCCCTAAAGCGTATGTGTTTTGTTGTTGTATGCATGTGTGTGTGGTGTGGTGTGGAGGCTGAATATTAACACAAATCATACAAGCACTAACAGATACACATAGAATAAAAAAAGGTAGGGTATATATCAGGGGGACGCGCTGGAGCGCAACATCGAAGTGCACAAACACAACTCGAGCCCATTCACATATATGTAATGTAATGTGTGAGTGTACCGCTATTATGTAATAATAAAAATAAATTTAATTCCATTGTGCGCGGCTTTTGAAGCGGCCGGACTAATTACTCGCGTGATGCGAAAATTGTCGACGACGATACTTACAGTATCGTAGTTGGAGCCAAGGAGCGAGTCTTTGTTAACGGCCAATATCATTTCACCGATCTCAAGTCCAGCCTTGTAAAAAAATGAAAACAAAAAAATCATACACACAGCTCAGGAAAGAAAAACACACGTCCGCGCACAAGCAAGAAGCACGCGCGCGCCGCGCACACACAGAGCCAAATACCTTTTCCGCCGAGCTGCCCTCTTGTATGTCTGATATGAAAATCCCTTGACCGACCTCCGCATGCTTCCCTTCAATTATCATTATTCCTAAACTCTGGCTCCCCTGCAGATACAACACATAACACAGTCAACAAACATAGCACATTTAGTGTGTGAGATTTTTTTGGGCGGGTGGTTGTTCAATCACAGGACATTCTGGGTTTGGTGGGGGCGGTGTTAGTATCCCCGGGTTTTTGTTTGTTGCGTACCTTTTGAGTGAGTGCTCCACGGCCTTAATTTGATCGACAAACACTGAGAGACTGTTTAGGGCTTTAGGGGGGTGTGATTGATTGATGGCATGCTCGTTTCGGAGGAAACAGTTTTTCTAAATCACAATAAACAAAATATTGCTGCTGTTAAATATTATTGCTGAACAATACCGATAATGCTAATAGAGTTTTCTTATGTCTACCCACAACAATTTATTTAATAGATAGCTTGTATTATTTGGAATGTTTTTGTTATTATAGATATGATTCATTCATGGCTCGTGATTACGCTTGCAGGTTTATGGATAGTTAGTTCAGTATAGTTGGCTGGAGGGTAACAGAGCTACAAACACTTAGACCACAGAGTGGGCCCATTGTGAAAGTTCCCTTTCAGAGGACTCATTCACCCAACCATCTATCCTGCGCGCAAGCTGAAGGCCCTGCAGGCAGTGTTGGATCTAGGAAATTTCTTTAGGGGGGAGACAAGTCAGCTCCATGCCGTCCCTGTAGCTGTTATCACATGAAGTTATAAAAAAGGATCAATTGTTAAATAAAACATTAAATACAGCATTCAATTTTAAAAACACGAAATAACGTTGTTTTCTTTTCGGTATTTTTTTTTTCATTAATTAAGGCGAATCTCGGAAAATGAAATACTGTTCAATGTTGACCTAATCGCGCGGTCTTTTCTAGTCAATATATTATAATTTTCTGAAAATATGTTTGGATATTTCTCCAGTCTAAAGATGATTTGATACTTTGTTAGAACGAAAAAGTTAATTTTTTGTCTCGAAATAGTTGTAAAAATATGCAAAAGTAGTCAATATTTACATCAGAAAAAGTATATATTTACTCCGATTTGTAATCAAAATTCAACAGAAATTCCTCTAAGAGATTGCAGTTTCATATTTCAAGTTTTGATAAATACAATCTGATAATGCTTAAGTACAGTAGTATAGTTTATAGACTTCCGTGCAATTATCACAAAATGCTTCAATATTTCGAAATAAATTTATTTCTCGGTGCGCACTCCTCCAGTTTTTCCTGGGGCCACGGTTTATACACTCCACAAAAGAAGTAGCAGCAGTTCCGTAAAGCCCTGGTTTCCTAGGAAAGCGGCCACTTAAAAACGGCCGCTTTTGACGTCATTTTTACGTCACCAAAATAATTCTACGTGTATATAAACGAATATAGTTTCCTATAAAGTGTAATACCTCAACGTACTGCAAAAACGCAATGAATTACGATGAAAAATAGAGAGTTCTTCTATTACATATACTTAAAACGACCTTTGTGATTTGTGAATGACGTCAAAAGCGGCCGCTTTAAAGCGACCGTTCTCCTAGGAAACCAGGGCTTTAGTCTCACAACGCGTTTTTCGAATAGATTTTCAGCTCGAATCCTCGATCGAGATTTTCGAAGATTCGCCTTAACCCGAAGTGACAAAATCCATTTGCTTTTGTACAACTCAGCCTAAGAAAATTAATATTAAGAATAAACTAAAAAATACAGGAAACCTTTATGTAAATAGTAGTCACACTAAAAAAAAATATTACACCAAATCTTGAATGAAAATGTTTGTTGAAAAGCGCAGTTACAGATGATTGAATAATGACCAAATATGAAAATGAAGTTATGAAAATAATAATAAAACTGTTTGTTTATTCATGGTCTATCAGATTTTCAACATAGAATTCAAAGCTGTACCTAACATTTCATTTTTGCCCTCCAGTTATGAATTAACCTGTATAACATACATAGTTGTTGTAGTTTATAATTAAATTGCAATAAGTTACGTTATCTGTTTCATAATTTAAATATATATATATATATATATATATATATATATATATATATATATATATATGTATATACATATATATATATATATATATATATATATATATATATATATATATGTATATGTATATACATATATATATATATATATATATATATATATATATATATATGTATATTATAAACATTTCAAGAGTGAGTTGAAAGATTTATGAACAAAATTGTATAAAATTAATAAAAACTACCGACGATTTCGAAGTTTAAGATTCGAACGACGGGAATTTTGCCCTTTTCGTAATTATATATTTCTCAACATTCTTTAGAGTAATTTTTTAATCTGATATAGAAAATTAAAATCAATAAACTCACCATAGGAATTTCATTATTTAAGATTATGATAAAATACCTATCTAATATAAAATTATTTATTATATGTATTATTATATCAAGATAGCACTTGTGTATTTTAATAATAAACGTCTTATGTCCTATTTGTGCGCACTAAAATATAATAAATATCGATTCTAGATTATTGACATTAAAAGTTTTATTTTATTGACATTTAACGGGTAATAAAGTGTCACTTTTATTGTCTAGATTGTAAAGTAGTGTTGTTATTACGTCGGTAGTAAAATTGAGATGGAGTACGCGTTAAATATCAATAATCAATAAAACAAACATATAGCATTTTATATCTACAGTCAGTCACAAAAATCTACATACACCCATCAAATTTGTAATAACTATATGTATGTAATATATATATATATATATATATATATATATATATATATATATATATATATATATATTAATGAAAATAATATTAATACACTATATTTTTTATATTAACAGAGTTCATTTAAAAAGATAACATGAATAGAATTGCAAGTAAAATATACATTTAGAAAGGCCATATATATATATATTTATACTTTTTGCATATTATTGTTGTTGTCCTATAATTGGATTTTTCTTTCTGTAGGATAATAAAGCCTATTAAAATTATTATTATTATTATTATTTTTGATGGGTGTATGTAGACTTTTGTGACTGATATTTAGCAAACATATAGGATCATATTTCAAAGTTTGTTATTCTGATCATATATTTTTCCAAACTGTCATTTATTTTCCTATTAAATATCAATAATCAATAAAATTGAAAAAGTTGAAAGAATAGTAAACATTTTTTTTACAATTCTTTCAACTTTTTCAATTTTATTGATTATTGATAGTTAATAAGAAAATAAATGATCGGAATAACATACTTATTCTCATTATATATTTTTCCAAACTGTCATTTATTCTCCAATTAAATATCAATAATCAATCAAATTGAAAAAGTTGAAAGAAGAGTAAACATTTTTTTTACTATTCTTTCAACTTTTTCAATTTTATTGATTATTGATATTTTATAAGAAAACAATTTTACTTTTTAAATTTTATTGATTAATGATATTTAATAAGAAAATAAATAATCGGAATAACAAACTTATTCTGATCATATATTTTTTCAAACTGTCATTTATTTTCTTATTAAATATCAATAATCAATAAAATTGTAAAAGTTGAAAGAAGAGTAAACATGTTTTTACTATTCTTTCAACTTTTTCAATTTTATTGATTAATGATATTTAATAAGAAAATAAATAATCGGAATAACAAACTTATTCTGATCATATATTTTTCCAAACTGTCATTTATTTTCCTATTAAATATCAATAATCAATAAAATTGAAAAAGTTGAAAGAATAGTAAACATTTTTTTTTACAATTCTTTCAACTTTTTCAATTTTATTGATTATTGATAGTTAATAAGAAAATAAATGATCGGAATAACATACTCATTCTCATTATATATTTTTCCAAACTGTCATTTATTCTCCAATTAAATATCAATAATCAATCAAATTGAAAAAGTTGAAAGAAGAGTAAACATTTTTTTTACTATTCTTTCAACTTTTTCAATTTTATTGATTATTGATATTTTATAAGAAAACAATTTTACTTTTTAAATTTTATTGATTAATGATATTTAATAAGAAAATAAATAATCGGAATAACAAACTTATTCTGATCATATATTTTTTCAAACTGTCATTTATTTTCTTATTAAATATCAATAATCAATAAAATTGTAAAAGTTGAAAGAAGAGTAAACATGTTTTTACTATTCTTTCAACTTTTTCAATTTTATTGATTAATGATATTTAATAAGAAAATAAATGATCGGAATAACAAACTTATTCTGATCATATATTTTTTCAAACTGTCATTTATTTTATTATTAAATATCAATAATCAATAAAATTGAAAAAGTGAAAGAATAGTAAACATTTTTTTACTTTTTAAATATTATTGATTAATGATATTTAATAAGAAAATAAATAATCGGAATAACAAACTTATTCTGATCATATATTTTTTCAAACTGTCATTTATTTTCCTATTAAATATCAATAATCAATAAAATAAATGATCGGAATAACAAACTTATTCTGATCATATATTTTTTCAAACCGGCATTTATTTTCTTATTGAATATCAATAATCAATCAAATTGAAAAAGTGAAAGAATAGTAAACATTTTTTTACTTTTTAAATTTAAATAAATAATCGGAATAACAAACTTATTCTGATCATATATTTTTTCAAACTGTCATTTATTTTATTATTAAATATCAATAATCAATAAAATTGAAAAATTGAATATAATCCTATATGTTTGCTAATTTTTTGCATACAAATAAATTTTCCAATGAAAACTATTGATGCTTGAAGGCCGAGGTTTTCTAAAATCGTCATGGGTACTTGGACCAACTAAAGGATGCCATAAAAGAAGAACATTGAAGGAATTTCACCCGATGTTAGTGAAAGTGATAAAAAACTTCAAAACACGTCTCGAAATATGAATCGACCGCCAAGGCTACCATTTAAACGGTATAATTTTTAAACCTTAGTGTAAAAAACTTTCTTATATTTACATTTAAGAAGTAAACAGTTTTTGGTGATACCCCCTACCATTATTTTTCAATCCGTCTTTTAAATGTGGGAGTTATTTCGACCGCATCTTGTATGTCTAATAATAAAGTTTGTATTTCTTTTCTTAACTTTTTTCGACTAAAATAATATATATATATATATATATATATATATATATAAAAACAATAATTACCAAAAAAAAAACAGAGTGATTCAGGTAATAGCTGAAAAAAAAATTAAATTTGAGCCAAATTAACATCGTTAATGACGTTTTCTAAAGCATTCAGAGTTGATAAGTTTTTTCTAAAGCCAAATTGATTTTTTGATATACCTCTTTTATATTCAACTTCCTCTCGCAGTTTTGTTTCTATTAGTTTTGCTAAATTATTTAATAGACAAATTGGTCTAAATTTAAAAGGATCGCCTAAATGTTGGTAATTATTGTTTGGATTTGGTAATTGTAATCTTCATTTTTAATTTTTGTTCAGCTATTATCACCTGAATCACACAGATTTATTTTCTGTTTTTTTTTTAGTAATTGTTGTTTTGATATATATATATATATATATATATATATATATATATATATCAAAACAACAATTACTAAAAAAACAGAAAATAAATCTGTGTGATTCAGGTGATAATAGCTGAAAAAAATTAAAAATGAAGATTACAATTACCAATCTGTAGTAGTGTGGGGGCCGCAATGAGAAAAACAGCAGATGTTGTTACACGTTTCTTTTATTTTCTCGCAACACAAGCCGGACATATTTTTCTTGGTTAATTGGGACTAGATACCACACTATTACAATTGGATCCTGTAACAGAATATTCCCGACGTAACTACTTCTAATCGGGAATATCCTGTTACATTATTAACAGGATCTAATTGCAATACTGTTGTGTAAAAATATGCTCGGTTTATGTTGCGAGAAAATAAAGGAAATTTTAACCAAAATGTAAAGCCGGCCATACACGATCCGGTATACCGGAGAGGTTTACCTGCGCAAAGAGCTGTACAGTAAAAAAAAATATGTTCGGTTTATGTTGCGAGAAAATAAAAGAAATTTTAACCAAAATGTAAAGCCGGCCGTACACGTTCCGGTATACCGGAGAGGTTTACCTGCGCAAAGAGCTGTACAGTCAAGAAAAATATGTTCGGTTTATGTTGCGAGAAAATAAAAGAAATTTTAACCAAAATGTAAAGCCGGCCGTACACGTTCCGGTATACCGGAGAGGTTTACCTGCGCAAAGAGCTGTAGAGTCAAGAAAAATATGTTCGGTTTAAGTTGCGAGAAAATAAAAGATGTTTTAGAAATTGAATGGTTTTGGAGTCTACTACGTGGTATTTTTAATAAAGGAGATGAATAAAACTACTATGTTTTTTTACAACAAGTGTTAAAAAACGTAGTAGTTTTATTCATCTTCTTTATTAAAAGATTTTCTAACCAAAATATAGGATAGCGATTAGTATGTACTTATATACGAGTCTAGATAAATAATATATTTCTCCAAATAGAACAATAAAAAAGGACCTTTCACCGTTGGCATTATTCTCACAAAAAACTGTTCTTCAATATCACCAAATACAACAACAGAAATACATAAAAATAAAAATACACATAGAAATAAAAGTAACCCTCCGCAAAAATTACAAATTATAACAATAAGTACCTTTAATATCTTCACTTCAACCCTTGAAATCATTATTATAAACAGTTCAAAAAAATGTATTAATATCAGAAAATATTAAAAATGAGGAAAATATTGATATTTTAATAATTTCTGAACCAAATAAAATTTACTTAATACTGACTTATGGTACACTCATCAAAATTTAGATGTGGCAATAAAAATATGCAAATTCAATGAAGAAACAAATGTTATTAATTTGGGAAAAGAAAACGATTTGATATGGATAGATTTAAAATTTATAAAAATTATAGGTAGTTATATTTCTCCAAATATAACAATAAATACCTTTAATATCTTCACTTCAACCCTTGAAACCATTATTATAAACAGTTCCAAAAAATGTATTATAGGGGGCAATTTTAATGCCAAGTCAAAATTATGGGGTTCAAATGTAACTGATGTTAAAGGCAATATTTTAGAAGAAATGATCAATTGCAATAAATTATTAGTAGGTAATACAGGTACTACATTAACCTTTCAAAGAAGAGCTGAAGAATTAATTTTGGATATAAAATTATTTGATAAAAATTTAACAAACAAAATTAAAAATCGGAAGGTTGTGGATATAGAAACCCTTAGTGATCATAAATATATTTATTTTGAGATTATAGAAAATAATTTAAAGGAAACAAAATATTAATTATAGTATCATTATTATAGATACTATAATTATTTTTTAATGATGACCCCCAAAACGGTCTATTTGTCGCCAGTGTGTTGCTGGATTTTATATTATACAGACGTATTTTAAGGACATTGCAGTCTATTAATTTTTACTTCATCACTACCAATCGGGATTTTCACTTATTGTTTTTGAATAGTATTCTAATTCCTTATTTTTATTATGATAAATTTTGTGAAATTGGTTTTAAATTCTCGAGGGATGCTGGGACCCCTCGAGAATTTTAAACCTATTTCACAAAATTTATCATAATAAAAATAAGGAATTAGAATACTATTCAAAAACAATAAGTGAAAATCCCGATTGGTATAAAGTTCGTATTGGTACTACGTTAACATTTAGCTGCCAAGGTTAAGGCTATAAAGCCCGTTAAATTTTTAAAAATACATATATTTTACCACGTGCTCAGTATGGAAATTTCCATTGTTACCTAGCTATAATTTTCAGCAGAATAGCAGGAAATTACGCAAAACACTCGAGTTATGTGGTGTTTATATTTAGATATTTCAGTGTATACATCCTCGGCATTTTCTAGATATATTAACAGTTTAATTGCTTACAGATAACAGAAAATGTTCGAATAGTTGAGAATAATGCACAGAAATTAACTTTTTCAAGATATATGAAGTCTCAGGCGTCTTATTATCAGGCAATACGTAGTAGTCGATGCAAAATATAAAACAAGGGCCAAGATGTTGCAAAGGCGAACTAAAGCCATACAACAAGAGTACGAAGCACTCAGGAAAGAGTGTAGCAATTAGGAGTTTCATCAGGATGTTCATTAACTCTGCATAATTATCCTGATGATGCTCGAAATTAAACGAGCGAAATATTGATATATTATAAAAGGAGTTTAACTGACCTCACTGTTTCCCAAAAACAACAATATTATATATATATATATATATATATATATATATATATATATATATATATATATATATACATTAGTTGTTTTTGGGAAACAGCGAGGTCAGTTAAACTCCTTTTATAATATATCAATATTTCGCTCGATTAATTTCGAGCATCATCAGGATAATTATAGTAATAGATACTGTGTTTGTTACAATTTGTAACTGGCTAATCGGCCTTCGAGGATCCTTCTGTCAAATATGTGAAGTGAATTGTTTTTCTACTGTTTTTCTCAACAAGTTACAAGGATTCACTGATAACACAATGGCGAATTAAAGCGTTATAGATTGTATTGAACATTTTCAGTTGTAATTGGAAATAAAAACCAATTTTACACACAAAAACAGCAACCTAAACAAACATCCCACAACCCGACAAAAAATGTTTGTTTTGAACCTACAGTTTAAAATTGTTTCAAACTGAACAACACACAACATTTGCACACCTAAACTTGAAACAAATCATATCAACAATCACTCGCATAAAAGTTGCACGCCGCTATTGATTGCGATCGTTTGTGGCGCTGCCGCCGCCCCCCCGAATCGGCATGCTTTATGTACATTATCCAGCTCGTAAATTAATTAGCCGGCCAGGAAATTGTATGTAACTCACCTTAATTTTAATTGCATCGGGCATTATGCGCCGCCACGGGATCGCGCGCGCGCGACTCGAATACATGTGCGTGAGCCCGAACACACGCGTCGCTCGGAACAAATAAAATGTCATAACCGGGACGTTATCGCCGCCGCTGCTGATAAGATAAGCCCCCGCTGAATAAACGTGCTTTTTTTTGTATGTGTGTGTATGTATGTTGTTTATTATTTATATGCACAACATAAATATTGGCAGGAGTTCCAACAGCGCAGATGGGTATCAGTGGTGGTTGGAAGATTGATTGGCAATGTAATGTAATTTGGTCGGAGTTTCGAAAAGAAATGTTAAATTGAAACATTCTATTATAATTATATATTTATATATAAAAAAAGCACAGGAGCAGGACCCGGGATAAGTGTCAAAACAAGCCACGTGGCTTCCGCAAAGAAGAAGAATAAGAAACAGATAGAAAAAAGCAAACGGCTATAGGCGGATAATCTGTTTGCATAAAATTTGTTTTTTCATCATATACATGACTATATACCTAAGGCTTTGGCTATTTATACCTTAAAATTATATTAACAATCACACATTGTTCTCGAAATTAAATGAAATCGTGTAATTTTAATGCAATTAGCTGATGAAACAATAATAAAGAGCAGCTGTTTGCCCACAAACTCGGAGAAAACCGTTAACGTTTGAATCCTCAATAGGAAAATACGGATAATTCACAATGTGAGCTCGTAAAATTATGGAATTTACTAGCCTCAAAAAACACTAATAAACCAAAATTCTATCATTGCACGAACTCAAATTGTGTATTGTCCGTAGTTTGCGGAACGACTTTGATATTTGATAGTTGGTTGTAAATGTTTTTCATAAAAAATAAATTTATTATTATTATTATTATAAACGTATATGTTAGAAACGAGTGATTTCAAGAATCGCACCTCAGATCGTTACAAAACAGACCCCAAAAAGCACTAGAAACCCTCAAAATTACTCTAGAGATAATTTAGAAGATGAATGAATACAATAACAAAAATACATAAAAATAAAAATACACATAGAAATAAAAGTAACCCTCTGCAAAAATTACAAATTATAAAGTACCTTTATCTTCACTTCAACCCTTGAAACCATTATTATAAACAGTTCCAAAAAATGTATTAATATCAGAAAATATTAAAAATGAGGAAAATATTGATATTTTAATAATTTTTGAACCAAATAAAATTTAGTTAATACTGACTTATGGTACACCTTCAAAATTACTCTAGAGATAATTTAGAAGATGAATGAATACAATAACACATTCACAAATCTTGCGGTCTCCCGCAAATTAAAACCCATACAGCTATCTGAATATCCATCAGTAAAAAAAATAACTTTAAATGTGAATGTAAGATTATTTTCACTTTAAATGAAAACTTCATTTAAAGTGAAAAATGTATAAAATATAATTAAATCCCAACAAAAAATTGGCATGAAATTAAGAATATCTCTTTAAGTTGAATTCATTACTCTACTAGTTTTCGGTATCAGATGCCATTGGAAAACATTTTTTCACCCGTATAATTTCAACATCAAAAACATTTCGCCATTAGAAAAACAACAGAAAATCAAAACATCCACTTAGGAAAAACTGTAAATATTTACACTCTCAATGTCAAACACGGCGCCCAGGCGGATGTCGATCTAAAAATATGTTTACAGAAAAAAATCCCCCCAGCATTATCCAGCTAAAAATACAAATGAAATTCCAACGACCGGAGCACTCAATAATTGTCCTCATCCCCCCGGTCTGATATGAAACGTGAGCCCTCCCCCACTTCAAAGCGTTATTAGTATTTCGCAAAAAATTAAAACAATATTCGAAGCGTATGTTGTGTGTGAGTGTGTGGTGGTGGTGAGATCAAAAGCGCACCACCGGGAGGAGGCAGGCCCGCGCGCAGCCCCACAATCGCCCTCCCCCCGGCGAGCGTGTATAATACATAAAATAAAATAAAGCATACCTTCTTAATAGATATCGTTCTGACATTTGGATAGTTACTAAATGATTCCTCGGAAGCCTGCAGAAAGAACAAAAAAGGGCTCAAACAACACATACCATAACATGCCAGATTTCCACGGCTTTGTTATCAATTTTTTTTTTTTTCGTTTTGGTTAGGGTTCATACAGGATTGTGTGGATTGTTCTTTAATGGGATTGTGGGGGTTAGTTTCCAGAACATTAAACACCCATATACAGGCACTCCAAACAGAATCTATATAGGTAATGTAGCATGAAGCAGATTAAAATAAGCACTGTATGCACCCTTTGAACAATTAGTTTGGGTTACTGGAGTATTGGTTGATATCCAGGCACATCAAATATGCAACATCTAGCAAATGCATCAAAAAATGGTCATTAAATCCCAACAAAAAATTGGCATGAAATTAATAATAACTGTTTAAGTTTAATTAATTACTAGTTTTCGGTATCAGATACCTACCATTGGAAAACTTTTCTTCATCCGTATAATTTCAATATACATATGTAACATATGTATATGTGAAATGTATATAAAGTATATAATAAACTTAATCTTAAACTAGAAACGCTATATCAAATAAATAAGAGTTTAATTTAAATTATGTTTTAGTTTTTACGTTTTCATGTCATAAAATAAACTTTTTCTTATTCAAAATGACATGTTTTCTTAACTATGCAAATTTGTGAGAGTCCACACAAATTTGCCCAAATTCAAAAATTCATAATTTTGAAACAAACAAAAAACACCTCTCTTAATTTTCAGGATCTCTTAAGATTATTTAAAGGTATTGTAGTAAAAAAATTGAGCCCAAAATTTTGTGTCGCCATTTGACGATTTAAAAAAATTCTATTTTTTTCCAATTTTTTTTTTCAATAGCCCCAAGTATCCCCTTTAAAACCAACAAAAGACCATTTCTGTATCTATAATAGTTTTAGAGATATTTAAAAAATAAAGTTGAAAAAATAGAAAAATGGTAAAATATAGATCTGTAGATTGAGGTGAATTCACTATACATAATGATTATGTATAGTGAATTCACCTCAATCTACAGATCTAGATTTCGAATTTATTAGCTCTAATCAGTGCAGCTATTGAGGAAGAATCCAATATCCAAACTTGTGTCTATAAAAATGAATGGAACTTTATATTTAATTATGAATGTACAATATTAATTAATATGGTTACCGCCAGATGGCGTTAAACTGCCTCTATATAGAGAAAGTTGCAATAAATTTTATGACGAACACACCTTTGTTTAGTAATAAAACAATTTGGGTGTATCTACAATCTACAAATCTAGATTTCGAGTGTTATTGGAGCAATTTTAGATGTTTATGTAATTTTATATCAACATTATCGATAAATTGGGTGCGACGCCGAAAGTTTGGCATTTCTGTCGCCCACCATAAATCGCCCGGGCTGTGAATGAATTTTATTAGCAGCGAATTTTATAGCCGATCGAAATCGCTTATTAAATTTAGCCCGGCGCGCCTTTCGAGCGGAAATAAACCCGAGGGGATTGCCGCACTGTGAACTAGACTAATTATAATAGCAGCCGAAATTGGTAAACACAACTAACACGAACATAGTCGTTAAGATTATGCGTAATTTCAAATGTAACAAGCTACAAACTAATTAGTTTTGTAGTATGTAGATTTTAATTTGTTTGTTTGTTTATTACGGGTTGTTTATAATGTGTTATGAATTTGTTTTCGCTTTAGATTGATTTGTTTGTAAACTTGGAGTTTACATATTTCCTGTTTTTCCTGTTTATTTATAAGTTTAAATATTTCTTGTTTCTTTCCAAATGTATGCTGTATAAGAAAAGTATTGTAAAGTTATTGAGCAATATCTAATGTTCAGCGAGTTATCTCCGGGCTTATTTTTTCTTTCTTTTGTCTAAGTAAAATTTAATATGTACAAAATTATATGCAGAATTTACATTATTTATAATACTTATACTATTTTGCATATTGCATATTTCTTTTAGAAACATTTTATTTTCCCATTTGGTAGTCAATCCCTCGTCATTCTTAAAATAATTAAAATATCGAGTTTTGGTTTATATGAATGTGTTTCTTTTTTCATTACTTTCAAAATAAAGTTAAAACTCGATAGAGGTTGCTATTTCAAAATTTACAAAAATGACGGCTCAATTGTTCTTTTCAGCGGTAGAAAATAATTTTGTTTCTTCGCTCGTTCAAAACCTATAGCTCAGTACCGGAACTTGGGAAGCCGTTATTAATATTCGCAAAAATAAAATTATAATAATTTTTTGTTGTTTCTAAAATATTATTTCAACAACAAATTTTCCTATACATGGAAAATTTGTTGTTGAAATCATATTTTCGAAATTTTAATTTTGCGAATATTAACGGTCCATTTTTCCGAAAATTGTATAGATTTATAATCAGTATAGACTTAAATTTTGCTCAACTTTAATTTGAGTCCTTTTTGCAAACAAATTAAAACATTTAACATAATTTTCTATAATGCTCTGAGCTTCATCCTTTACCAGTTGAAAAGCCCTGGGGCTGACAACTATAAATTTTGTTTGAAACTTATTATTGCGTTCCTTTTTACAGAAAAATTCATTCACCGCGGGTACACCTTACCAAAAGGATTAAACCCGTGAGTCCTTTTTACAAACAAGTTAAAACTTCAACATAATTTTCTATAATGCTTTAAGCTTCACCCTTTACCAATTGAAAATCCCTGGGGCTGACAGCTATAAATTTTGTTTGATAACTTATTATTGCGTTTTTTTTTCAGAAAAATTCACTAACCCCGGGTACACCTTACCAAAAGGATTAAACTCTGAGTCCTTTTTGCAAGCAAGTTAAAACTTCAACATAATTTTCTGTAATACTTTGAGCTTCACCTTTTACCTGTTGAAAATCCCTGGGGCGACAACTATAAATTTTGTTTGATAACTTATTATTGCGTTCCTTTTTACAGAAAAATTCACTTGTCCCGAGTACACCTTGCCAAAATGATTAAATTCTGTGTCCTTTTTGCAAACAAGTTAAAACTTCAACATAATTTTCTATATGCTCGGAGCTTCACCCTTTACAAGTAGAAAAGCCTTGAGCCTGACAGCTATAAATTTTGTTTGTTTATTACTGCATTCCTTTTTAGAGAAAATTTCACTTATCCCGGGTACCAAAAGGATTAAACTCTTGACTATTAATATTATTTTACCATCCTAGAACCTTGCTAAAAGTATCTAGCAGAACTTATATATTTATTATTATTAATAGTATTATAAAGGACCATCAACCGGCGTCCTTCTATCTTCCAACACGATTTTATTAATTAGTGAGAGATTATTTTCACGGCCCAATTAAATTTTAATTGAGCCGCCTCTATAAGCAATACGTTTGAACTTTGTACCGATTTTTTTTTGCATTTGCTAGATTCACACCGGATCGGGTTTGTTTACAAGGGGCCACCACAAATCAACGTTATAGATTGTATTTAAGCGTGCTGATGCGTGTTGCAAAGAATAGGTAAGAAGATCGGTCAAAAATAAACAAAATAATCAAACCAAAACAAACCAAAAAAAAAACAGTACACTCACCTCTTCGGCCAGTGAGATGGGGAACTGCGTTATGGGTCGCACGGCGATGTCATCGATGGCTGCCTTTCGTCTAAAAGAGGGAAAATAGAATACATAGAGCACACGCGGGTGGGATTAATTAGTTAGCTGTTTAACGATGTTCAAACAGCTAATCAGCGGCGCGAAATTGCTGTTCAAAGAGAGTCGGATTTATCGCACCGTGTGCGGGAATACAGGCGACAACGTCGTCGGCGGCGGCGGCGGTGCTTGTTGTGAGGAGCGCGGGTCGCATTCGAAGGTCTTGCCGGTTGTTGTCGCGTTTCACAATATCATGTTGTTGCGTAAAATCGCTAAATACCAATTATGTGTGCGCTACTCACTGCGACCAACTGTTGATCACTTTAGGCAGGTTTAATTTGCAATCGACTGCTTGGTTGCATATTGTAGTTTTAGATTATTGGCGCAATATACTATTATTTTTCTACAACAGTGAGTTACCATTCCTTAACTTATAATTATTTCTACACTCCACTACAAGCAATATAGCTATTGATATATAACTTTTCCCACGAGAGATGTAAAAAAAGAGTAGTTTTAAACACTCGTGCGTTAAAGAGTCCTTTTATAAGGACTAGTACGTAAAGAGTTATTTTTCAGCACCAGTGGCCAAATAGAACTATATGCACTAATAGTGCCGAAAAATAACTCTTTACGTACTAGTTTGTTGTCGTGAACAACAATACCTTTCTTACAAAGGTAACGAAATTTGAATTTTTCTTCTAAATTGTTCACGACAATAATATAAGAAAGGTATTGTTGTCGTCAGCAATTTAGAAAAAAATTCAAATATCGTTACCTTTTTTTTGCTTAAAATAGTTGAAATAATCCCGATTTTTGCATATATTTTATAGTGAGAGATTTCTTGCCGTGTACATACGGCCGCTATAGCCCGAGACGTGCGTTGGAGTCTTACCGGAGAGTGAATTTTTGAGCAATAATTAATTAAATATTGATATATCTGGTGATTCTTCAGTCAGATAGCTGTATACGGCAAGAAGTCTCACTATAAATTAAATTCGTACATTATCCGAGAGGAAAGACCAATACAATATAAGAAAGGTATTGTCGTGATCAATTTAGAATGAGATATGAGATAACACTCATATTTTCACAATCTTAGAACACCTGAAGACGTTTTCGATAAAAAATACCTGCCTTTACATCAGTTATGTATTCGAAAAGTAAAAAGGATAATATTTTACTTTGGATCCTGTTTGAATAATCCGATAATACCAGCGACTATAAATTCGTACCGGTATAACGGTGTATATTTTAAGCTACATTATTATATCCGAAATATTTAAGTTAATTTAAGTTTTACATTTAAAAATATTAGTCGATAGCAGTATTGATTCATAAAACATTCCCAAGACGTCTAACCTTATGCGACAACCGAGCTAATAAACAAATATCATTTTGAATAGTCGATTTTTCGTAATCACCCTGCAGTTTGTTGTGTTGTTGTTTTGCACTAACAATAGATAGAACTACGTCTACATAATATTTACCTTAAAATAATAACTTTAAATATTGGTCCTGACAAGCCTTTGATAATGGCAGACGCGTTCAGGTGACACCTGCCGTGCAGAACGACGCCGTTGACCTGGTGGAGAGAAGGGCAAGAAAACAAACAGAGATATTAACCCACCTTGTGTGAAACAGGTCCGCGAAATTATGGACGCACGGGACACACATTTTGCACGCACCGCAGGCCGACTGCGGTGCTATCGCAGAGGAAGTCGCGTCGGGTTTTACGATTATTAGCCCTCCCCGCATTAACTCATTTCGGAGCGAAATGCACGCAATTAATTTTTATGACGAATGCAGCATTATATAGTGTGGTTGGTGGCAGAGATAACAGGTTTTATTGGGCGAGTTGCGAGAAGTCGCATGTTTTAGTAACGACGGGAGGATTAATATTTTTAGTACAATCTTAGTCTGATTAGTGCAATCTACTATATATATGTATACAAAAAATATTTTCTGAACAAATATAAACTTTACAACTTAAGGTCAAATGCGATTTTATCTCACTGTTGTATGAACTTTTATTTCATGTATATATATGTATATAGCTCAGCTAAAAAAATCTTTCTTTCGTTCCTTTCGATCCTTCGTTCTTTCGTTCTTCCGTTCTTCCGTTCTTTCGTTCTTTCGTTCTTTCGTTCTTTCGTTCTTTCGTTCTTTCGTTCTTTCGTTCTTTCGTTCTTTCGTTCTTTCGTTCTTTCGTTCTTTCGTTCTTTCGTTCTTTCGTTCTTTCGTTCTTTCGTTCTTTCGTTCTTTCGTTCTTTCGTTCTTTCGTTCTTTCGTTCTTTCGTTCTTTCGTTCTTTCGTTCTTTCGTTCTTTCGTTCTTTCGTTCTTTCGTTCTTTCGTTCTTTCCTTTTAGGTTGTTACAGTAAAACATTACAAATCCTACATTAGTCAGGGTATAAAAAGTACTATAACTCTCTTTTGTAGTTTCCAAAGTTTATAAAGATTCGCTGAATATATTCAGAAATAGTTATACTTAGCCCCTACAATGTATAAAATGTGTATCTCAACTATTCGTCGTCTGTTTGGGTAGTTACACCCAAAAATTACAAATCTCACATTAGTTCGAGGACAAAAAGTACTATAATACTGTTTGTAATTTGCAAAATTTTATACAATTACTCTGTATAGATTCACAAATAGTTATATTAGGTAACTACAAAATAAATATGAAATACAAAAGAAATTACGAGAAATACGAAATTTTGAAATATTTATCTTCAATATTCGTAGTCTTTTTGGGTTACTAAACTAAAAAAATACGAATGTGTCATTAGTTGGAATACTAATAATACTAACTCTAAACTCTGTTTGTAGTTAAAAAAATGACTATATACACACATAGTCATATTTAGACATTACATAGTATGAAATATATAAAAAAATACCTTTATTTGGCATAACCCCTCAAAAAATACAAAAATCCCCCAATACACAATGCTCATAACAGCAAGAACAAGAAAAGAAAAGTATGAAATATATATCTCAACTATTCGAAATCTTTTTGCGATGTTAAACTTGAAAATTACAAATATGACATTAGTTACGGTACAAAAATTAACCGTAACTCTGTTTTTAGTATTCAAGATTTTATAAAATTATTCTGAATATATCTACAAAAATAGTCATAATTAAACCCCACAAAGTATAAAATATATATCTCAAATATTCTTAGTATTTTGGGTTGTTATACTGAAAAATTATAATTCTGACATTGATCTGGGGATAAAAAGTACTATAACTGTGATTGTAGTTTTCAAAATTTTATAAAATTACTCTGAATATATTTACAAATAGTTATACTTAGTCTCAACAAAGTATGAAATGTGTATGTCAACTATTTATAGACTTTTTGGGTTGTTAAATTCAAAAATTACGAATCTGATATAGTCAGCGAGTAAAAAGTACAGTAACTCTATTTGTGATTTTCAAAATTTTATAAAATTACGCTGAATATATTTAAAAATAATCATACTTAGTCTATGCAAAGTATGAAATGTGTATCTTAACTATTCATAGTCTTTTTGGGCTGTTAAATTCAAACATTACGAATATGATATTAATGAGGGGACAAAAAGTACAACAACTATGTTTGTAGTTTTCAGAATTTGATAAATGTACTCTGAATTTATCCATAAATAGTTATAGTTCGAATATGAAATATGTATAACAACCATTCGTAGTCTTTTTAGGTTGTTAAACTCAAAAATTACGAATCAGACACTAGTCAGCCGGTAAAAAGTACCATAACTCTGTTTGTAATTTTTTTATTTTATTAAAATTTCGTTGAATATATGCACAAATAGTCATATTTAAACCGTAAAAAGTATGAAATGTGAATGTCAACTATTCGTAATTTTTTTGGGTTGTTAAACTCAAAAATTACAAATCTGACATTAGTCAACGGGTTAAAAGTACTATAACTCTGTTTGTAATTTTCTAAATTTTCTAATATTTCTCTGAATATATTTACAAATAGTCATACTTAGACCCTTCAAAATAAGAAATGTGTATTTCAACTATGGGTAGTTTTTCTAGATTGTTAAACTAAAAAATTACAAATCCTACATTTGTCAGGGGATACAA
Organism: Lordithon lunulatus; assembly: GCA_963942505.1. Taxonomy (NCBI): domain Eukaryota; kingdom Metazoa; phylum Arthropoda; class Insecta; order Coleoptera; family Staphylinidae; genus Lordithon; species Lordithon lunulatus. The sequence goes on along the minus strand of OZ012668.1, from coordinate 56,147,846 downwards.
AGTACTATAACTCTGATTGTAGTTTTCAAAATATGTTAAATGTACTCTGAATATATCCATAAATAGTCATAGTTAGACCTTGAAAAGTATGAAATATGTATTACAATCATTCGTAGTCTTTTTAGGTTGTTAAACTCAAAAATTACGAATCTGACATTAGTCAGTAGGTAAAAAGTACCATAACTCTGTTTATAATTTTTTGATTTTAATAAAATTGTGTTGAATATATGCACAAATAGTCATATTTAGACCGTAAAAAGTATAAAATGTGAATCTCAACTATTCGTAGTATTTTGGGTTGATGAACTCAAAAATTACAAACCTGACATTAGTCAACGGGTAAAAAGTACTATAACTCTGTTTGTAATTTTATAAATTTTATAAAATTTCTCTGAATATATTTACAAATAATCATACTTAGATCCTTCAAAATATGAAATGTGTATTTCAACTATGGGTAGTTTTTCTGGATTGTTAAACTAAAAAATTACAAATCCTACATTTGTCAGGGGATAAAAAGTACTATAACTCTGTTTGTAGTTTTCAAAATTTTATAAAATTACACGACTATATTTATAAATAGTCATACTAAAGTTCCTACAAAGTATGAAATGTGAATCTTAACTATTTATAGACTTTTTAGGTTGTTAAATTCAAACATTACGAATTTGCCATGATTTGGGGGACCAAAAGTACTATAACTCTATTTGCAGTTTTCAAAATTTGTTAAATGTACTCTGAATATATCCATAAATAGTCATAGTTAGACCTTGAAAAGTATGAAATATGTATTACAATCATTCGTAGTCTTTTTAGGTTGTTAAACTCAAAAATTACGAATCTGACATTAGCCAGTAGGTAAAAAGTAACATAACTCTGTTTATAATTTTTTTATTTTAATAAAATTTTGTTGAATATATGCACAAATAGTCATATTTAGACCGTAAAAAGTATAAAATGTGAATCTCAATTATTCGTAGTATTTTGGGTTGATGAACTCAAAAATTACAAACCTGACATTACTCAAAGGGTAAAAAGTACTATAACTCTGTTTGTAATTTTATAAATTTTATAAAATTTCTCTGAATATATTTACAAATAATCATACTTAGATCCTTCAAAATATGAAATGTGTATTTCAACTATGGGTAGTTTTTTTGGATTGTTAAACTAAAAAATTACAAATCCTACATTTGTCAGGGGATAAAAAGTACTATAACTCTGATTGTAGTTTTCAAAATTTTATAAAATTACACGACTATATTTATAAATAGTCATACTTAGTTTCTACAAAGTATGAAATGTGAATCTTAACTATTTATAGACTTTTTAGGTTGTTAAATTCAAACATTACGAATTTGCCATGATTTGGGGGACAAAAAGTACTATAACTCTGTTTGCAGTTTTCAAAATTTGTTAAATGTACTCTGAATATATCCATAAATAGTCATAGTTAGACCTTGAAAAGTATGAAATATGTATTACAATCATTTGTAGTCTTTTTAGGTTGTTAAACTCAAAAATTACGAATATGACACTAGTCAGTAGGTAAAAAGTACCATAACTCTGTTTATAATTTTTTTATTTTAATAAAATTTCGTTGAATATATGAACAAATAGTCATATTTAGACCGTAAAAAGTATAAAATGTGAATCTCAACTATTCGTAGTATTTTGGGTTGATGAACTCAAAAATTACAAACCCGACATTAGTCAACGGGTAAAAAGTACTATAACTCTGTTTGTAATTTTATAAATTTTAAAAAATTTCTCTGAATATATTTACAAATAATCATACTTAGATCCTTCAAAATATGAAATGTGTATTTCAACTATGGGTAGTTTTTTTGGATTGTTAAACTAAAAAATTACAAATCCTACATTTGTCAGGGGATAAAAAGTACTATAACTCTGATTGTAGTTTTCAAAATTTTATAAAATTACACGACTATATTTATAAATAGTCATACTTAGTTTCTACAAAGTATGAAATGTGAATCTTAACTATTTATAGACTTTTTAGGTTGTTAAATTCAAACATTACGAATTTGCCATGATTTGGGGGACAAAAAGTACTATAACTCTGTTTGCAGTTTTCAAAATTTGTTAAATGTACTCTGAATATATCCATAAATAGTCATAGTTAGACCTTGAAAAGTATGAAATATGTATTACAATCATTTGTAGTCTTTTTAGGTTGTTAAACTCAAAAATTACGAATATGACACTAGTCAGTAGGTAAAAAGTACCATAACTCTGTTTATAATTTTTTTATTTTAATAAAATTTCGTTGAATATATGAACAAATAGTCATATTTAGACCGTAAAAAGTATAAAATGTGAATCTCAACTATTCGTAGTATTTTGGGTTGATGAACTCAAAAATTACAAACCCGACATTAGTCAACGGGTAAAAAGTACTATAACTCTGTTTGTAATTTTATAAATTTTAAAAAATTTCTCTGAATATATTTACAAATAATCATACTTAGATCCTTCAAAATATGAAATGTGTATTTCAACTATGGGTAGTTTTTTTGGATTGTTAAACTAAAAAATTACAAATCCTACATTTGTCCGGGGATAAAAAGTACTATAACTCTGTTTGTAGTTTTCAAAATTTTATAAAATTACACGACTATATTGATAAATAGTCATACTTAGTTCCTACAAAGTATGAAACGTGTATCTCAAGTATTTATAGACTATTTGGGTTGTTAAATTCAAACAATACGAATCTGATATGATTTGGGGGACAAAAAGTACTATAACTCTGTTTGTAGTTTTCAAAATTTGATAAATGTACTCTGAATATATCCATAAATAGTCATAGTTAGATCTTGAAAGTATGAAATATGTATTACAACCGTTTGTAGTTTTTTTGGGTTGTTAAACTCAAAAATTACAAATCTGACATTAGTCAACGGGTTAAAAGTACTATAACTCTGTTTGTAGTTTTCAATTTTTTTTAAAATTACACGACTATATTTATAAATAGTCATACTTAGTTCCTACAAAGTATGAAATGTGTATCTCAAGTATATATAGACTTTTTGGGTTGTTAAATTCAAACATTACGAATCTGCTATGATTTCAGGGTCAAAAAATACCATAACTCGGTTTGTAGTTTACAAAATTTGATAAATGTACTCTGAATATATCCATAAATAGTCATAGTTAGATCTTGAAAAGTATGAAATATGTATTACAACCATTCGTAGTTTTTTTGGGTTGTTAAACTCAAAAATTATAAATCTGACATTAGTCAACGGGTTAAAAGTACTATAACCCTGTTCGTAATTTTCTAAATTTTCTAAAATTTCTCTGAATATATTTACAAATAGTCACACTTAGACCCTTCAAAATATGAAATGTGTATTTCAACTATGAGTAGTTTTTCTGGATTGTTAAACTAAAAATACAAATCCTACATTTGTCAGGGGATAAAAAGTAATGTAACTCTGTTTGTAGTTTTCAATATTTTATAAAATTACACGAATATATTTATAAATAGTCATACTTAGTTCCTACAAAGTATGAAATGTGAATCTCAACTATTTATAGACTTTGTGGGTTGTTAAATTCAAACATTACGAAATTGCCATGATTTGGGGGACAAAAAGTACTATAACTCTGTTATCAAAATTTGTTAAATGTACTCTGAATATATCCATAAATAGTCATAGTTAGACCTTGAAAAGTATGAAATATGTATTACAATCATTTGTAGTCTTTTTAGGTTGTTAAACTCAAAAATTACGAATCTGACACTAGTCAGTAGGTAAAAAGTACCATAACTCTGTTTATAATTTTTTTATTTTAATAAAATTTCGTTGAATATATGCACAAATAGTCATATTTAGACCGTACAAAGTATGAAATGTGAATCTCAAATATTCGTAATTTTTTTGGGTTGTTAAACTCAAAAATTACAAATCTGACATTAGAAAACGGGTAAAAAGTACTATAATTTAAATATTAATATATTAACAGATAATCATACTTACACCCTTCAAAAAATTAAATGTGTATCTGAACTATGGGTAGTTTTTCTTGATTGTTAAACGAAAAAAAATTCAAATCCTGCATTAGTCAGGCGATAAAAAGTACTATAACTCTATTTGTAGTTTTCAAAATTTTATAATATTACGCTAAATATATTTAAAAATAGTCATATTTAGCCCCTACAAAGTATAAAATATGTATTTCAACTGTTCAAAGTTTTATTGGGTTGTTAAACTCGAAAATTACAAATCTTATATTAGTCAGGGGATACAAATTATCATAACTCTGTTTGTATATTTCAAAATTTTATAGGATTACTCTAAATATATTTAGAAACGATCAAACTTAACCCCCACAAATTTGAAATGTGTATCTCAACTATTCGTAGTTTTTTTGTTGGCTTGTTCAACTCAAACATTATAAATTTGATATTAGTCAAGGGATAGAAAGTACTATAACTCTGTTTGCAATTTTCCAAAATTTATAAAATCTATCTGAATATATCCACAAAGAGTCATATTTAGACCCTACAAAGTATGAAATATGTATCTTAACTGTTTGTAGTCTTTTTGGGTTGTTAAATTCAAAAATTACGAATCTAATATAAGTCAGCGGGTAAAAAGTACACTAACTCCGATTGTAATTTTCAAAAATTTATAAAATTACGCTGAATATATTTAAAAATAGTCATACTTAGTCCATGCAAAGTATGAAATGTGTATCTTAACTATTCATAGTCTCTTTGGGTTGGTACATTCAAAAATTACGAATATGATATTAATTGGGGGACAAAAAGTACTATAACTCTGTTTGTAGTTTTCAAAATTTGATAAATGTACTCTGCATATATCCATAAATAGTCATAGTTAGACCTTGAAAGGTATGAAATATATATTACAACCATTCGTAGTCTTTTTAGGTTGTTAAACTCAAAAATTACGAATCTGATTTAGTCAGCGGGTAAAAAGTATACTAACTCTGTTTGTTAATTTATTTTAAATGCAAAAAAATAATAAAGGAGCGTTAAAATATACATAAAAATATACAAACATCAAAACCTGAACATTTATTTTGGAAGTTACACTTGTCGCCTCACAGTGCGATATATGGGTCAATTTTCATGATATTTCATGGTATTGAAACTTTTTTAAATTCTGGACTATTTTTTATGCATTTTCTTTCTTACGTTTTTCTTTTTCTGATCGAATTTGCATTATATACATTATATAGATTGCACATAATATATAATTAAAATTTCGTATATTGTAATTGATTGAAAAGCAACAACCTCCAAAAATGTGTGTTACCAAACATAGCGATTAGAGCAACGTAATTACTTGAAGCAAGCCGGGCACGTTAATATCGCATTTGATTCCCCCCGAGCCACCACCCCTGTTCATCCGAACGCAATATACGCCCCCAAGATTTGCAACACTGCATTACCGTAAACAGCGAGTTAAAACCGTGATTAGCTCCGAATTTACTGCGGCAATAAAACCGTAATACCGTAAGAGGCGTGCACATATACAATGGGAAAGAGAGCCCGGCGAATCGAAAATACAAAGCACTTAGATAATTGCAATTGCATGTGGATCCGCGTTGATTAGCGCGCAGGGGTGCGAATTAATTAGAGAAATATTCGTCGAAGGGCAGGAGGGTGTGTTGTAGGTGTAATTACCTCTAGTATCTCGTCGCCGACTTGTATGCCGCCGGCGCGGTACGCCGCCCCCGTTGGGTTGATGCCGCACACGAACACGGCCATGCAGTTGCGGTCCTTGTGGCCGGCTAGACTCAGGCCCAGGCCCTGGCCCACGCTCCTCTCTAGCTGAACCATTAGGATTGTGTGGCCCAGGTTCGTGTATTTCTTCTTCACTTTATCTGAAAAGAAAAACACAAAATAAATACTATATCAAACTACTGTTGGTTGTATTGAAACAAATCTAAGCTACTACCTTATAAATATATATCTACAAGATGCTGAACATAAACCAGATAAATAGTTGTCAGAAAAATACCGATAAACATTGTACAGACATTCTTGACAGCAATAAACCAAACCCAACCCCGTCAATAGTGCCATTAGACAAGTAGATTCGTTGCTATTTAATATAGTAATGGACGAAATCATAAAATAAAAACGGTACGCTTTGAAAAGTAATATATAATGGGTTATAGAGAAATTAAAATTAGCTGTTACGCAGATGACGCTCTGTTATGTGCTGAAGACGAAGACGATCTTCAAAGGCTGTTGAACACATTCAATATAACGGGGAAACAATACTACATGGAAATCTCAACCGAAAAAACATTTGTTCCGGTCATTTCCAAGGTTGATACAATCGATATTTTAGGAAGAAATATCTGGTATTAATCAATTTTCCTAATATTTACCCTGATCTAATATATTAAATGTTTTACTATTGCTTTTAATACTCATCAGATTCAATAAATTTTCATAGAAATCTAAGTGACTATTGCAAGAATGATTGTAATAGTTATAGTAGTTACTTATTTATGGAATGAAATCCTGAGTTATTCTTTAGTTATTGCGAAATTTATGGGGTGGTTTTTTGGTGCAGGTCAATAGAATTATACACAGGTTCTTGAGAACATTTAGATTCAGCAAAAGCGTGAAAAAATCAATCAAGTTTAGAAACCACTGTGTTACAGAGACAACTCCAACTCCAGTTGTATGCATTTCTTTCGAATTATTCATATACTGTTTACATTTCGTACTAGTGTTTCTCCCCATTGTTTGCTCGCGCAAATTGCTGTTTCTTTTCCAGCCAGAATCCCCCCTAAGAACTGTTTACATTTATTAATTCATTGAACAATCGCCGGGTGCGGAAACCGACCAAATATATTGTTTAAGTCCTCTTAATGAGAACTTTGCGTACAACAACAGCGTTTCTGCAAATAAATTTGCATCTAAGCTCCCTCCCAGGGCCAGCAAGACGTAATAATCGAATTTAAATGTAAATCGATGCTTTAATTGTGTAATACTAAGAATGGATTTTTTTATGAAATGGCAGGCGAGTGTTAAGGGTGGTTAAGATAATAAGTCTAGTTCTTTTAAAACTGCTTTGCGGGGGGGGGGGGGGGGTTTAATACGTGATCACACGTATTATTGGGATTATAAGCTCGTCAGTCAAATCGGATAATTAATTAATTAATCCATTGTTTACTTGTAGTTGATGATGGCGTTGCAGCTATTACTGATACAACAATCCATCTCAGTGTAGACATGTGCATTTGGATTACATAATAATTAGTAGTTGTGTGAACATTGAGATATAATTAGTATGTTAATATGTATACATTTCATATTCCCTTGAGCATTATGCTATTAACAATAAAAAAGTAAATTAGTAGTTGTATATTATTACCACAAAACTATAATTAATCGATAGATTATACAATGATGATGATTGCTGTCGTAAACTGCATTTATATATATATATATATATATATATATATATATATATATATATTACTAATTATAATCGTCTAATTCCAATGAATTAAAAGTTATAAGGACTTCTAATTCATTCCAATTAAACGAGTATAATTAGAAATATGAGGCACATTCTGGTCTATTTTTAATATGAGTGTCTAACTAAAGTGTAGTTACTACTGGAGGGTGGTTTCCCTCGTAGGTCAGTCGAATAAGAATCGTTTAAGCCGTAACACATTATCTTGGCAAACTTGTATAAATGTCAAATTACAATAAATCAGCTACTGTCCGATTTATTTCTACAGTTCAATTTTTAGTTTAGGTACATTTTTTATAGAGAAATAAAGACAGTCATTGTAATATGTCTAAGAAAATATTTTTATGGAAATAAAGACAGTCATTGTAATATGCCTAAGAAAAGATACTGATAGTAATTTAATATATAGTTTACGACATTACGTGAGAAACTTATTGCGGGCAAACCAGGGTTAGGAACCTAGTTTGTCCGCCATAGGTTTCAACCTTTCATAATTCATTCATCACAATATTTGGCAACAAGAGTTACATACAACACGAGTATTTTTATTGTATATCCAATTATATCAAACGTTTGAGAATCTCTCTTATTATATGAATTTAATATTTCATTCCCATTCGTGCTACTCTACTCTATTCGTGCTACTCTAAAAGGAATAACTTCAAAACAATGTTTTTATGATTATCCTTGTTACGATCACTAAAATAAACAATTCACGATTGTACTCTCGTTACGCGTGCAGTTATTAAAAGAAAAACTGATTTCGGCGCTCGAAATTATTGAATTAAAACACGATCAATTAACTAACCTTGCATTCATTTTCAATTCGTTTAATCCGTAATCACTGTAATCACAAATCACAGCATACCGAGCACTAACAACACACACACACACACCGGCCGCACAGAACTGGACTGACTGGACGGCCTCGTGCACTCCAGATACGGAGCGAAATGACAATCTGAAGAGTTTTTGTTGATGAGTAATAATCTGCAAGTATATTTCCGCGAGTGGGTTTATATATAGCGGACTCAATAAACTTAAAAAATATATAATCCGATCTTTTCGTTGCCATCCAGAGCCTTTAAGCTCGCAGACTAAATAAAACCGAGGTGCGCGACGTGCCAATTACTCCCAAAGTACAAATCGCTAAATGCCATTAGGACATCCTATTAAACGAGAGCAAATTCTGTTACAACCCCCTCCGCCTCTCACTAAATTAATTACACCTGTATTCTCAGCTGAAATTGCTTTCGAGCAGAGTGCGTAATCGCGCGAACTGCATATTAATCATTAAAAAAAAGCCAATTAAAACGTTCCTTCTTCAATAGTCGATTTGAATAAATGTGATCCCCCGCGTTCGGTCCGAGGCTCTTTGCAGCTTTATAGATTTCCCGGCTAACCCACTAACCCCAGCGATTCGATCACCAACCAAACCCGCCTCGCTCTGAATGGAGCCGATGGAACGGAATTCGTTTTGCGATGGTTATAGGTCCCCGGGGAGGAAAAACAACAACCCGGCGCGGGATTATTAAAGCTGCGAGGAAGTTTCTGATTGTTACACGAGTACACAACACATAGTGAATATGGCAGCGTATGCTGGAAGTAACTCTATTAGGGATTGAAAGGAGTAGGTTAACAGCCAGTTTGGTGATGTGAACGATATATGCGGGGCATGATGTTGAGTTATATGAGGCAGAAAACCGTAAAAACATCACTGGAATTTATAGGGACATTGTTGAAGTTTATTCACATTAATACTCATAAATTTATAAGACTCGACATTACACACTGACATGTTTATATATTTTGGAATGTTTGATGCATGTTAAATGCAATTTATATAGTTTTGAGGTATCAAATCAAATTTATATCATACCAGAAATAGCCATAACTAAAAATTCTTATAGATATCGCACTATAAGATGAGAAGTGTCGTAAATTAAAAATAAATTTTTGACTTTTTGTCAAACATTTACTTTTATTGTCTGCCATGACCAAAACATTGTCAAAGACAAAGTGGCAGAGTATTAAATTTACTTCAATTTTATATATACTTTGTGATGATGATTTCACGACTATGAGCTTCTTCATCAGTGGAAAAGCCTTCGGACTGATAGCTATAAAGATAGAAGTTTGTAATACAGACAGTTTTTTGTTAGATTTATTAAATCCTACAATCTGGACTCAAATGATGATTCTAGACGTAAAATCGGTTGAAAATTATCTACTCATTAGACATTTTATTATTAGCAGCTGGATTTATTTATTTATATTTATAACATCTACAAACACTACAGTTTGATAGTTGATTAGTTAGATATAGTTATGAAAAATATTCTTATAGCATACAACAAACTTTATATATAAAACCCCGACGGGAAAATGTGTCAATTCCTACATTTGCCCTTTCATTTTGTTGTGCGGACGCAATAACCACCCCCGCCGGCGTGCAATATAGCAAAATTGGCGTGTCCCGCGCCCCCAGTTAGCGTAACGAGATTTACAAACTCGCCGGCCCGTCGTCCATCGCACATCGCGCGCCCCCAATAAAAGATTGCGGCCCTCCGCAGCTCGTATGGATTTTTTGCCGCTGCTCCTGCTCTCTTTCGTTTCTCCCCTATTGTGACCATCGCCGCAGTCGCCGCCCGCCGCCACCCAACCCCGGGTCGACGTGTTTATTTGCATACGTACAACGCGGCGGCAGCTTTTGTTCGACTGACATGTTTGTCCTAACGAGGGCGAGGTGGCAATTAAAGACGTGTCAATCAGGAGGCGGCGGGGCCAGACGGTAAAATTTCATTATAATCGTGATGATAAATAAACAGAATTGTAGCAAAATCGAAATTTGTAAAATAACATTGAAAATAATCAAAACCCATTTTTTATAATGTATGTTAATTAAGTCAGAGACAGGACCAGCCAAAAGAATATGAAGAGCAAAAATCAAAAACAAGAAAAAAGGACGACCAAGAAAAAAATGGGATGAAGCTATATCTATTAGAAAGGAAAGGAAAAAACTGGAAGGAAGCAAAAGAACTAGCAATAAATAGAAGAGAATGAAAAAAAAAGAATAAGGAAAATTCAAACTTTTACACCACACTGGTAGAAAAGGCCAGCGGATATATATATATATATATATATATATATATATATATATATATATAAATACATGGTAATTAGGTAATACATTTTTGGGGAAAAGCATACAAAATAATTTGCAACAAATTTGAAACAAATATATATTTATTGAATCTAATGAACAATACAAAATTGCAAAAACAAAAATTAATAAGAAATTTATTTCCTGATCACCATACAACTACTTGGAATTCAGAAAATTTTGGAAAAAAATCGATATTTTGAAAATGTTAAAAAATGCTAGTAGAGGGTTGAAAAATAAGAAATTTATTTCCAGATCACCATACAACTATTTGGAATTCAGAACATTTTGGAAAAAATTGAAATTTTAAAAATTTTGGCATAGTATAATTGAAAAATGCTACTAGAGGGTTGAAAAATAAGAAATTTATTTCCTGATCAGTATACAACTATTTGGAATTCAGAAAATTTTGAAAAAAAACAACCAAATTTTGAAAAATTTGGCATAGTTGAATTAAAAAAAGATAGTAGAGAATTGAAAAGTAAGAAATTTATTTCCAGATCACCATAAAACTATTTGGAATTCAGAAAATTTTGGAAAAAATTGAAATTTTGAAAATTTTGGCATAGTTTAATTAAAAAATGCTACTAGAGGGTTGAAAAATAAGAAATTTATTTCCTGATCACCATACAACTATTTGAAATTCAGAAAATTATAGAAAAAAACGACATTTTGAAAATTTTGGCACAGTTTAATTAAAAAATGCTAGTAGAGGGCTGAAAAATAAGAAATTTATTTCCTAATCACCATACAACTATTTGAAATATAGAAAATTTTGGAAAAAAAAATCGAAATTTTGAAAATTTTGGCATAGTTGAATTTATGTAAGAAATTTATTTCCTGATCACCATACATACAACTATTTGGAATTCAGAATATTTTGAAAAAAAATCGATATTTTGAAAATTTTGGCATAGTTGAATTAAATATGCTAGTAGAGGGTGGAAAAATAAGAAAATTACTTCCTATCACCATACAACTATTTGGAATTTCAGAAAATTTTGGGAAAAAATCGAAATTTTGAAAATTTTGGCATTGTTGAATTAAAAAATCTTAGCAGCGGGTTGACAAATAAGAAATTTATTTCCTGGTCACCATACAACTATTTGGAATTCAGAACATTTTGGAAAAAAATCGAAATTTTGAAAATTTTGGCATAGTTGAATTAAAAAATGCTAGTATAGGGTTGAAAAAAAAATAAAGCACCAAGAAAGACAAAATTCCAAATTAAATAATCGTACTGATAAATAAACAGAATTGTAGCAACATCGAAATTTGTAGTAGGAAAATAACATTGAAAATAATCAAATTCTATTTGTTATAATGAATGTGTTAGGTAATAAATTTATGGGGAAAAGCATACAAAATAGTTTGCAACAAATTTCAAAAGAAAAATATATTTATTGAATCTGATGAACAATACAAAATTGCAAAAAATAAATTAATAAGAAATTTATTTCCTGATCACTATACAACTATTTGGAATTTCAGAAAATTTTGGAAAAAAAAGAAATTTTGAATATTTTGGCATAGTTAAATTAAAAAATGCTAGTAGAGGGTTGAAAAATAAAAAAAATATTTGCTGATCACCATACAACTATTTGCAATTCAGAAATTTTTAAAATTGTGACATAGTTTAATTAAAAAATGCTAGTAGAGGGTTAAAAAATAAGAAATTAATTTCCTGTTCACCATACAAGTATTTGGAAATAGAAAATGTTGAACAAAATCGAAATTTTGAAAATTTTGCCATAGTTATATTAAAAAAATGCTAGTAGAGGTTTGAGAAATAAAAAAAATATTTGCTGATCACCATAATATATTTGGAATTCAGAAAATCTTGGAAAAAACAAATGACAAATTTCGCATAGTTGAATTAAAAAATGCTAGTAGAGGGTTGAAAAATGAGAAATTTATTTCTTGTTCACCATACAACTATTTGAAAATAGAAAATTTTGGACAAATTGGAAATTTTGAAAATTTTGGCATAGTTTAATTAAAAAATGCTAGTAGAGGGTTGAAAAATAAGAAATTTATTTCCTGTTCACCATACAACTATTTGGAATTTAGAAAATTTTGGAAAAAATCTAAATTTTTAAAATTTTACCATAGTTGAATTAAAAAATGCTAGTAGAGGGTTGAAAAATAAGAAATTTATTTGCTGATCACCATACAATTATTTGGAATTTAGAAAATTTTGGAAACAAATCCAAATTTTGATAATTTTGGCATAGTTGAATTAGAAAATGCTAGTAGAGAGTTGAAAACTAAGAAATTTATTTCCTGATCACCTTACAACTATTTAGAATTCAGAAAATTAAAAAAAAGCGAAATTTTGAAAATTTTGGCATAGATGAATTAAAAAATGTTAGTAAAGGATTGAAAAATAAGAAATTTATTTCCTGCTCGCCATACAACTATTTGGAATCCCGAAAATTTTGATTATAGTTTAATTAAAAAATACTAGTAGAGGGTTGAAAAATAAGAAATTTATTTCCTGATTACCATACAAGTATTTGGAATTCAGAAAATTTTGAGAAAAAAAACGAAATTTTGAAAATGTTGGCTTAGTTGAATTAAAAAAAGCTAGTAGAGGGTTGTAAAATAAGAAATTTATTTCCAGATCACCATACAACTATTTGGAATTCAGACAATTTTGGGGAAAAAATCGAAATTTTGTAAATTCTGGCATAGTTGTATTAAAAAATACTAGTAGAGGGTTGAAAAATAAGAAATTTATGTCCTGATCACCAGACAACTATTTGGAATTCAAAATGTTTGGAAAAAATAACAAAATTTTGGGAATTTTGGCATAGTTGAATTAAAAAATTTTAGTAGAGGGTTGAAAAATAAGAAAGCTGCAGGAAATGACAAAATTCCAAATGAAATAATAAAATAATAAAATTTTAGTGGATGAAATTCTAGATATTTTCCTAAATGTTTTTAACAAAATTATTCATGATGGAATTTTTCCAATTATTTAGAAAGAAGCTGTATTAGTCTTAGTTCCAAAACCTGTAAAAAATTTAGGCGATCCTTTGAAATTTAGACCAATTTGTCTATTAAATAATTTAGCAAAACTTTTAGAAAGACTAATAGAAAAAAGACTGAGAGAGGAAGTTGAATATAAAAGAGGTATATCAAAAAATCAATTTGGCTTTAGAAAAAACTTATCAACTCTGAATGCTTTAGAAAACGTCATTAATGAAGTTAATTTGGCTAAAATTGGTTCATATAAAAATAAAAAATTATGTGTTATGTTATGTTTAGACGTTAAAAATAGATTTAATACAGCTCAATGGTATAAAATTGTTAACAAATTAAAAACATTAAAAATTTCAGATTATCTACTAAACATCATTAAAAGTTATTTCGAAAATAGGGATATTATAGTGGGGAATAAAAATTATGAAAAAAAAAATAAAAATGATGATGGATGTTCCACAAGGATCCATTCTTGGTCCCTTTTTATGGAACATTTTTTATGATGGCGTATTAAATTTAAAGTTATTTTTAGGTGTTAAAATTATTGGTTATGCTGATGATAGTGCAATATTGAATAAATAAAAATATAAAATAAATTTGAGCTAAAAAGTTTGGCAATAGAAACTATAAATAAAATTAATCTATGGATGATTGATAATGGACTAACTTTGGTAAGTGAAAAAACTGGATTAATTATGCTTGAAGATAGAAAAAAATTAAATAACTTTAATTTAAATATAGGTAACAATGTTATTAAAAGTAAAAATTAAATTAAATATTTAGGTGTTTGGCTAGATAAAGGATTAAAATTTACAAACCATGTTAAAAATGTTTCAGAAAAGGCAATTAAAAAAATAATACTTATTATATAAAATTATGAAGAGCAATTACAAACAAGTGATAATTTTTTTTAGCAAATGTTTCAAATTCAATAATACTTTACGCTGAACCTATTTGGCAAAATGTAATTATAACTTGTAAGAAATATAAAAATATGATAATTAACTGTTGAGGTTTGTAATGTGGAGGGGCAGTGAGGGAAATGCCAATAAAGGTCTTTCTTTTTTTGATAATTAACTGCTACAGAAAAATAGCTTTAAGAGTCATATGTGCATACAGAACTATTTCGAATGATGCTCTTATAATTATTGGTGGTTTAATTCCATTAGAATTGCTAATTCTAGAACGTTCAGAAATTAAAAATAATCTTTGCAGCAAAAAATTAGCGCGTGAAAAAACTTTAGATATTTGGCAACAAAATTGGAATAATTCATTCAAAGGAATTTGGACAAAGAAATTAATACCAGATATCAGAATATAGCTATCAAAAGGGGCTAAACATTTAGACCATTATACTACCCAATTCCTCTCCGGTCATGGGTGTTTCGGTTCATATTTATTTAAATATAAAAAAATAGAGTCTCCAAATTGTTTTTACTTTAATTTTTGTAATGATAATGCAGAACACATTCTGAATTGCAGTAGATGGTCTAACGAACATTTGGAACTAAGACTTCTATTAGGTGATGAGCTGACTAAACACAATTTTTCAAAATTTATTATAATGATGGAATTCAAAAAATAATAGAAAACATAATGAGATAAAAAGCTTCTGAGGAATGAGATAGACAACATTTGAATATACAACTTGAACTGTAATGAGGACATTAAATTTATGAAAAAAAATAATAATAAAAAAATTAAATTAATAGAAAATAATATATATATATATATATTATTTTCTATTAATTTAATTTTTTTATTATTATTTTTTTTCATAAATTTAATTTCCTCATTACAGTTCAAGTTGTATATTCAAATGTTGTCAGCAGGCCTTTCTAACGTCATGCAATTGAGTTGAAAAAAGTTCACAAGTTTAATTAGTTAGTCAAGTGGCTTGAATATTGATGAAACATAAGTTTCATCAATATTTAACCCACACAACTAATTACTAATTTTTTTTTTTAGTAAAACTAGTGATTTTGAAGAATTGTAAACGAATTTGTATGTTGGAATGTTATATATCGCACTGTGAGATGACAAATGTAATTTCCAAAAACATTTTTTGAGATAAATGCATTTTAAACACTGCAATAGTTCTAGTAGTTTTACCACTGAGTATAAAAGAAAAATAATATTATATTATACTCAATAATTTGGGACACCTTTTACTTTGGGTTTAGTTATATTATTTTTATTATCAACTTATTTTCATATTTTTTATATTTTTATATCTTTTACGTGTACATGTACACGTGTAAATACAAAACAGGCAAAAAGACCCCCAAGAGGGTTGATATATATATATATATATATATATATATATATATATATATATATATATATATATATATATATATACATATATATATATATATATATATATATATATATATATATACATATATATATATATATATATATATATATATATATATATCTATATATATTGGACTATCAACCCTCTTGGGGGTCTTTTTGCCTGTTTTGTATTTACACGTGTACATTATTGCAAAAAAAAAATTGGAATTTGTCATCTCACAGTACGATATTTTCTTTATTGTAATATGTAAATAATATAGATGATTGGAATGTATTGAATAAATTGTAATGGTCATACTGTTTGTTGTAATAGAGTATATTGCACCGTTCGCTTTTCTTTAGATTTCATTCGGGCACTCACCGAGTTCATATTCCGTTTCCTGATCCTCCGCTATGGTTTCCATGGTGCTTCCATGTTTGTGGTGGATGGACAGCCACTACCGTTTCCGTACCGAGACGGCAACGCGGAACTCGCATCCGGTCCCCATGGGGGCCCATGCCGGCCCCATGATCGGGACGCCGCCCGCCGCCTCTCGCTAGCCGCGCGCGCTTCCTTTAAAACACATTCGTACGCACTCAAGCGAAAAACCGCAGCAGCAGGATAATTTGCAAAATGGTAGCGGCGAAACGTTCACGGTAATTTCATGTAATAAAATTATTTTTTTAACTCTTATAGATAGGATCTACAATAAGGCAATAAGTTTTTTTGTAAATGACTAAACAAATGATTCAACAAATAATTAAACAAATGACTAAACAAATGATTAAACAAATGACTAAACAAATTATTCAACAAATGACTAAACAAATGATTCAACAAATAATTAAACAAATGACTAAACAAATGATTAAACAAATGACTAAACAAATAATTCAACAAATGACTAAACAAATGATTAAACAAATGATTAAACAAATGATTAAACAAATGATTAAACAAATGATTAAACAAATGACTAAAAAAAAATACATTTTTTAGTATGATACAATAATTTTGTTATCAGTCATGAGAATGAGTTGCATTACCTATTGTAGCTCGTTATACCTTTTGTCGATTCCCTACGTACATTTATTACGCACCCGCCTCGCACACAGCAGCAGCAGCAGCAACACACCGACATTTCGATTACGACCGCCAGTAAATATTAATGGCAGTGCGCTGGCTGGGATAATTAGTTCGGAAAGTTCAGCACTCATTAACGTTTTACGGCACCGCGGGGCATTCGACAACAATGCCTCCAGCGAGCCTTTTGAACGAGATCACCGCACGATAGAAGAATTGGCCCGAATACGTGTGCCACTGCTGCGCTTTGAACGGGGCAATTTAAAGTAATATCACCACCCTGGGTTTATTTAGAGTAAATTGCTCGATGGAAAGCAATAATGCCTCGGTGCAGGCGGAGATTGCATCCCATAATTTAAAGATCGATGACTACTGCATTTTATATGTATAGACATGGTCGTAACTAGCCTTTTTTTGGGGTCCTGGGTAAGACCTCATTACTGTGGCCCCTATACTAAGATTTATAAATTAAATAAAACTAATAATTATTTCATACAACTGTACAAGTTATAAATGGAAAACAAATAACATGTATTTCTTATTTGTGGCTTTGTAATTTTCGAATTCAACATCTCAGAAAGTCTGCAAATATTTACGATACAGACCGTATACTTCGTACATCCCAAAAATAACTATTTATGTATATATTCAGTATATTTTTGTAATATTCTAAACATTTTATAGGGAATTATAGCACATTTTGTAATTTTACTAATATACGATTTGTAATTTTCGAGTTCAACATCTCAGAAAGTCTTCAAATAGTTACGGTACAGACCGTATACTTCGTACATACCAAATATAACTATTTATGAATATATTCAGTGTATTTTTGTAATATTCTGAACATTTTAAAAGGAATTATAGCATTTTTGTTAACTAATGTATAATTTCATAATTTTCGAGTTTAATATCTCAAAACGTCTGCACGATACGGACTGTATACTTCATTTAAAATAAATATGACTTCTTATGAATACATTCAGTGTATTATAAGGGAATTATACCACTTATCCCTATCCCTAAAATCCAACTGCCGAGCAGTAGCACGCCACAGCTAATTATTTGCAGTTATTTAGCGACTACACAAAATCAATATTTTTCTCTATAAATGCAATTATTTTTTTGAAATGTCAATTTATGAGGCGACTATACATTAAAAATATCCAAAAATAAATCAAAACATTAAACTTAACTTTTTGTATATTGCATTAATTCGAAAATCCCAATGTCATCAATATTCAAGCTCCAAAACATCTAAAAAGTAAAAAATTGAGTACATTTCGCAATTTTTAAAATTTATTCAGTTGATAAAATTGAATATTTGCATTTCGCTTTTAATTATTTTTATTTCTTGGAAAACTACTCCAAGGAATTCGTCGAATTCGTGAGAATCATTGAATGTTATATATCGCACTGTGGCAAATGTAACTTCCAAAAACAATAAATGCATTTTAAAGATTGTAATAGTTCCAGTAGTTTTATCATTGAGTATAATATTATCTAAGTTTTAAATAATAATTTGGTTTATTCTAAATGCATTTCATTTTATACAACCGTACAATACTTATTTTAAAAGATTTTAAAGCTTTTAATTTTTATGGCTTATGTTTTTTATGTTAGCTACTATGTTTCTGAAAAAATATATTCAGTTTACACTGTTTTATTTTTTTATTATTACTATACTTTCCTACTCAACCGCCCCTATAATAAATTGAATTACAATTTTATTGCATCTCCTTTTCTAAATCTATGTACAAGCAATTTTGAAAGTGAAAAACTATGCATTAAACCCAGATTTCTCAATTACCCAATTCCCTTTACTGTATAAACCCACCCAGGTTTCCAACTAAGCTGCGGCAACATGTAAACGCCGATAAAGCGCCGTGCAATTTATCTGATCGGCCATTAACCGGTGTATGTGTGTGTGTGTGTGTGTGTGCGCGCGGGGGCGGCTTTATGGCCGCTGGAATTAAATACAAGCGGCCCGTTAATTGAGTCGTTCCGCTCGAAAATTGAATCGCTGGCAATTGACCGGGCGATAATATCCTGCAGCAACATCAGATCACCTTTCAAAATATCACCCGAATGCTGCCGCCCCCATGTGTGGTTGACGGCCGATCGACTACTCTGAAGCCTGTTCATTCTATTTGTTACTGTGTGTATGTGTGTGTCCTTTTTGTGAGCGTTGGAAATGTCGATCACGAATTAATCGCGCTCGGATTAGTATTGACAACTAGTGTCAGCTATAAAGTTATATGCTGCATAGTTTGATGGGGGCGGTTAAATTAAACGGGAATGTCCGATTGTTGAGTGTAGATAAATTGTAGGGATAGGGGTTTATGTGATATTTGCTGGTTTTAATTGCAAAATCATTAGTTTTATTATATAATATCCAAAATTTCATTTCGCCATATGTATTATGAATGATATTTGATGATATTAATTACAAAATCAGTTATATGATGTAAAACAACATTCCCTCTAGAGAGAAAGTTTAATGCCATCTAGTGACACCACGTTAATTATAAATGCACATCTGTTACGGCCATACATTGCATGTGGGAAAATCGCCCCCTGTTTAATCTTAGAGATATTTTGCTAGTTCAAGTAGATATTTCAAGTAAACAGATCTCGTTTGTATCAGTTTTTAGTACATTTGTATAAATATACAGATTTCAAATTGAATGTGATTTTTAAATATTTTACGTCACAACACCCATATGGTAAAAAGTAATTTTATATGTAACCACGTTACTTCATACGTATTATGAATGATATTTTATATTTTTAATTGCGAAACCATTAACTGTATTATGTAAAAGAGACAAAATTTAATTTGGCTTTAAATTTATTAGGAATGATATTTGATGATTTCAAATTTGCTAAATCATTGGTTTTCTTATGTAAAAGCCAAAATCTTATTTGACTGCGTTAAAAAGATCAGCTGTTTACCCACTAGCTCGACTAAAACGTTGACATTTGAATCGCCAATAGTATGAAGAATGATACATATAAATAAAATAATGTGATCATAATAATTGTCTATCAATGGATAACTTACCCTTAACCTTCCCCATCAGAGATTTTCGCGCTTAATGATGTCGTAACGAAAGGATATCAGTAATTAGAGGCAGATCAAATCTGTCGCTAATTTCTGGCATCTTTTCGTTTCAACATCATTAAACGCGGATCTCGCTGCTAGGGGGGGTTGGAGGGTGGTTAGGCCCGCTAGGCAATATAAAACAGCCCCTAAGTGCCTTAACTGCGGCGGTTAGTGCCTCTCTGTTGCTGCAATTTTTCATCGCTAATAGCTTTCCGCGGGCGACGTGCTGTGCTATTTTCCCTGCTGCGCCTTTTTGTGCAGCGGAAGACGCTGCAGCAACAGCGAGGGCGCGCGTCCCCATAAACAGGATTTCATTAGCACGGCCCCGCGCAAAATGTTAAGGGTTACCGGGTCGCCGCCTATTCCCGACCGTTGCTCTCGACCTGGTTTCACGATTTCCAATATTGTAATTACTGACAGATTAAGATTAAATAACTTAAAAACAATAATGTAGCATCAGTTACCGAGTTTAGTTCTTGATTCAAGGGTTGATATAAGAATGATAAGAGCTTTTATGGGAACATAATTGTATGCTTTATAATTTTTTTTAATAAAAATTTAAAAAATACAATATATACATTTTAGATTGTCTCGCATCTTGATTAACTTTTGAGTCGACCTTAAATTTTTTCCAATCTCTTTTATTTATTGCCACTTCTTTTGCTTCCATCCAGTTTTTTCATTTCATTTCTAATAGTTCCGATATAGCTTAATATTTTAAATTAAATATTAAAATACTTTATTAAGTTCCATATTACAAAACACACTCAGCAAATTATTATTCATACTATTTCAGTTTTTTTGTTTCCACCCCAGTTTTGTAGTGCCATTATTTACGCGTCTGCTGGCTGCTGTGTAATTATTTCGCGCAGTTCAGCCGTATGCCACCGTAATCATTTTATTTTTGCTGCCGCGATCGTCAGCATTAACGCCAAAATAAATAATCGCCTGAATTAAATAAAAGCGCGCGCCCGCGTTGATTAAGCCTTTGTTGCGGACTTAACGACGCTAATTTCGGCGTAAAATGTTTGTACAAATTACACGGGAAAATAAATAGCAGAGCGAGGAAATTTATTTGGCACACTGCGCGGGCATAACGTGCAATTGAGAATTGTGTGTAGTGCTAAAATAATTGCTGAATAAAATTCTCGAACTAAAATTATTTATAATATTTTCTAAAGTAGATATTTATTTAATAATAATATCACTAATACATCTAATATTACCGATACTTTTTTCGAGTGCGTTTATAATCGAGTCGAAGACGGCTAGGGTGGGTTGTTTGTGTGTTATGCAAATTGTATAAAATTGTAAAAAACAAAAATTTTGTATTTTCAAAATTATGCAAATTTCATCGTTTTTCCTATTTATTTATCGTTAGAAAAAAGCTTAATTAATTTATTTCACTTAATTATTAACGACTTAGTGTATAAAAGTTTATATAAAGTCACTATACGCGATATAAAATATTGTAAAAAATCAAATTTTAGAATTTTTAACATTTTGCAAATTGCATCGTTTTTCCTATTTATTTATCTTTAGAGAAAAGCTTGATTCATTTACTTGACATAATTATTAACGTTGTAGTGCATAAAAGTTTATTTAAAGTCACTATTCGCGATATAAAATATTGTAAAAAATCAAATTTTTTAATTTTAAAAATTATGCATATATCATCATATTACGAATTTAGTTAGCTTGAGAATGAAGTTTGATTCAATAATTTGCCTTGGTTATTAACGTCGTAACTCATACAAGTTTATATTAAGTCAATATTCGCAATACAAAATATTGTAAAACTTGATATTTTTTAATTTTGAAAATTATACAAATTCATTTAGCTTTAGAACGAAACTTGATTCGTTATTCTGTCTTAATTATTAATGTCTCAGTGCTGAAAGTTTATATAAAGTCACTATTCGTAATACAAAAAATTGTCAAAAATCAAATGTTTGAGTTTTGAAAATTATACATATATCATTGTATTGCACATTTATTTGGCTTTCGAAAGAAACTTGACTCAATAATATACCTTCATTATTATCGTCGTAGCGCATAACAGTTTATATAAAATCAAGTATATAGTGTATAGCGAATAACAAATATTGTGAAAAATCAAATTTTTGAATTTTCAAAATTATGCAAATTTCATCGTTTTTCCTATTTATTTATATTTAGAAAAAAGCTTGATTCATTTATTTGACTTAATTATCAACGTCGTAGTGTATAAAAGTTTATATAAAGTCACTATTCGCGATATAAAATATTGTAAAACATCAAATTTTTTGAATTTTGAAAATTATGCAAATTCTGCCGTATTTCCCACCTATTTAGCTTTATAAAAAAGCTCGATTCATTTATTTGCCTTAATTATTAACATCGTAGTGTATAAAAGTTCATATAAAGTCACTATTCGCTATACAAAATATTGTAAAAAATCAAATTTTTGAATTTTGGAAATTATGTAAATTTAATCGTATTGCCCATTTGTTTAACTATTTAAAAAAGCTCGATTCATTTATTTACCGTAATTATTAACGACGTAATGCACAAAAGTTCAAATAAAGTCACTATTGGTAATACAAAAAATTGTAAAAAATCAAATTTTTGAATTTTAAAAATTATGTATATATCATCGTATTGTCCATTTAGTTAGCTTGAAAATGAAGTTTGATTCATTAATTTGCCTTAATTATTAATGTCGTAGCTCATACAAGTTTATATAAAGTCACTATTCGCAATACAAAATATGGTAAAAATTCAAATTTTTGAACTTTGATAATTTTGTAAATTTCGTCGTATTTCCCATTTATTTAGCTTTAGAAAAAAGTTTGATTTATTTATGTGTCTTAATTATTAACGACGTAATACATAAAAGTTTATATAAAGTTACTATTCGCAATACAAGAAATTGTAAAAAATAAAATTTTTGAATTTTCTAAATTATGAAAATTTAATCGTTTTTCCTATTCAGAAAAAAGCTTGATTCTTTTATTTGACTAAATTATTAACGTCGTAGTATATAAAAATGTATATAAAGTCATTATTCGCAATACAAAATATTGTGAGAAATCAAATTTTTGAATTTTTTTTGAAAATTATACAAATTGCATCGTGTAGCCCATTCATTTAGATTTAGAAAGAAACATGATTCGTTAATTTGACTTAATTATTAATGTCGCAGTGCTAAAAGTTTATATAAAGTAACTATTCGCAATACAAAAAATTGTCAACAATTTAATTTTAGAGTTTTATAAATTATATTTATATCATCGTATTGCACATTTATTTGGTTTTCGAAAGAAGCTTGACTCAATAATTTACCTTCATTATTATCGTCGTAGCGCATAAAAATGTATATAGTCACAATTCGCTATACAAAATATTATAAAAAAACAAATTTTTGAATTTTGAAAATTATGCAAATTCTGTCGTATTGCCTATTTATTTAGCTGTATAAAAAAGCTCGATGCATTTATTTGCCTTAATTATTAACATCGTAGTGTATGAAAGTTCATATAAAGTTACAATTCGCAATACTAATGATTGTAAAAAATCGAATATTTGAATTTTGGAAATTATGTAAATTTCATCATGTTTCCCATTTATTTAGCATTAAAAAAAAGCTTGATTCATTTATTTACCTTAATTATTAACGACGTAATGCACAAAAGTTCAAATAAAGTCACTATTTGCAATACAAAAAAATGTGAAAAAATTAATTTTTGAATTTTGAAAATTATGCAAATTTCATCGTATTGCCCATTTATTTGGCTTTAGAAAAAAGCTTGATCCGTTTATTTCTCTTAATTATTAACGACGTAATACATAAAAGTTTATATAAAGATACATACATATTTTAATTTATTTAACTTAACAAAAAATATAAAGTCGTTATACAAAATATTGTAAAAAATCAAATTATTGAATTTTGAAAATTATGCAAATTCTGTCGTATTCCCTATTTATTTAGCTTTATAAAAAAGCTCCATTCATTTATTTGCCTTAATTATTAAAATCGTAGTGTATAAAAGTTCATATAAAGTCACTATTCGTTATACAAAATATTATAAAAAATCAAATTTTTTAATTTAGGAAATTATGCAAATTTCATCGTATTGCCCATTGATTTGGCTTTAGAAGGAAGCTTGGTTCATTCATGTGCCTTAATTATTTTCGTTGTAGTGCTAAAAGTTTATATAAAGTCACTATTCGCTATACAAAATATTGTAAAAAATTAAATTTTTGAATTTTAAAAATTATGCAAATTCCGTCGTATTGCCCATTTATTTAGCTTTATAAAAAAGCTCGATTCATTTATTTGCCTTAATTATTAAAATCGTAGTGTATAAAAGTTCATATAAAGTCACTATTTGCTATACAAAATATTGTAAAAAATCAAATTTTTGAATTTTAAAAATTATGCAAATTCCGTCGTATTGCCCATTTATTTAGCTTTATAAAAAAGCTCGATTCATTTATTTGCCTTAATTAGTAACACTGTAGTGTATAAAAGTTCATATAAAGTCACAATTCGCAATACTAATGATTGTAAAAAAATCGAATATTTGAATTTTGTAAATTATGTAAATTTCATCGTATTGCCCATTTATTTGGCTTTTAAAAAAAGCTTGATTCATTTATTTGCCTTAATTATTAACGACGTAATGCACAAAAGTTCAAATAAAGTCACTAATTACAATACAAAAAATTGTGAAAAATTGATATTTGAATTTTGAAAATTTATGCAATTAGCCCATACAAGTTTATATAAAGTCACTATTCGCAATACAAAATATTGTTGTTTTTCCTATAGTTCAGTCCAGGGGGTGGTGGGAGTCTAATATACGTAATGCATTTTATAGTTATGAATTATATAATATATACTAATATTTATTATTTTGAATGTAATTCCGTCTTATAGAGCTATCAACTGTTCTGTTGCAATTTTAAAGTGTCTAAACTAAGTGTATCATCTCGTTATTTTTTTTAAGCTCGTGGAAAGTTGAGGCATCTGTGTCGTCCGTCGTGTAGCCCCTTAATTGGGCGGCCAATCGATGCGGCCGCCACGTGGCAGCGTGTAACGGTATCTCTATTTGCACGCGTCGCTTTTCAGGAGGGGGCGGCTGAAATCAATTCCGTCTTGGTACACAGCGGAGTAAACAAAACTCGCGGCGAAAGTGGATTAACGTCAACGGGAAAGAGATCAATAGTTTTGCATCCGTCATAATAGCGGCTAGAGTTTCCCCCCCTCATAGTGAAAATGTTTGTCGAGAAAGAAAATCGCCATGTGCAAACAATAACGTAGACCTCAATCGTATATATTTTATGATAATTCATCTTCATTCAGCTCTATAACTATAAATAGCTCTCCAGCGTTTTAGAAAACGACTGTGGTACATTAATAAAATTTACTACGATCAATATCGTTTTACAAATTATCGTATAGGACGGTTTTGGCTGACTGCAATTTGCCTCCTTCCTTATACTTGTTTCATCATACCGTGTATTTTAAATACTAGTTTGAAAATGCAGGTAATGGGGAAGGATTGTATACAAGAGGACGTCGCATCACAAATGCTATTTGGTAAGAAAATGGCGTTACATAAAATTGTCTTAATTAAGATAAATAATACATATACTAATAATTAATAGTAAAAATTCATTATTTGTGGTTTATTACACAGCCACTCGATAATATTTTTATCACATAATATTATATCGACAAAACTAGATTTTTATTATGCATAAATACGAGGTCATGAGATTTAACTCCCCTCGCTTTAATAAAATGTTAAATGGAAAGAGAAAATAAAAGTCGTCGGCAACGAATTCCAAAACGGATTATCCTGGCGCGATAGCGTCGCAGAAGGACAAGTTGCAGCCTTAATTAATCTGCCCTACATGGAGCGGGAGATGGGATAATTTATTGCGACAAGTTTTCCCCCGCGCGGAGAGCGCACAACTTTGATTTCCTCTACGTGCGTTATTTCCGGCAGCTGCATGAATAAAACATGAAATACGGTTGAAATTAAAGTTAATTCAGTTTCATTTTTTGTTTAGCACCGCTGCCGATTAAAATTTTATCTCATCACATGGCGAAATTGCACGAATAAAAATGTGTCTGTTATGAGAAAATTAGATACGTAACTACCATTTACATTACACAATATTATTGTATATATTATTATATACAAGCATACACCGTAAGGTAGAAGCAGGGAGTAGAAGGCAAGCGATAATATATATTACTATAATATACATTCTACTATAAAAATTTGAAATTTTATACGACTGCCGTGAGGCTTTTCCGCCGGTTAAGGCGAATCTCGGAAGATGTTCAATGTTGACCTAACCGCGCAGTCTTTTCTAGTCAACATTTTATAATTTTCTGAAAATATGTTTGTATATTTCTCCAGTCTAAGGATGATTTGATACTTTGTTAGGACGAAAACTTCATTTTTTGTCTCGAAATAGTTAAAAAGTTAAAAAATATGCAAAAGTAGTCAATATTTGCATCAGAACAGTATATATTTAATCCGATTTGTAATCAAAATTCAACAGTAATTCCTCTAAGAGTTTGCAGTTTCATATTTCAAGTTTTGATAAATACAATCTGATAATGCTTAATATCTAAAGCTAGACACCCCAACAACTTTTAATACTCCTATATATATATATATAATATATATATATATATATATATATATATATATATATATATATATATACATATAGCAGTCGGTTAGGAGTATTAAAAATTGTTGGGGTGTCTAGCATTAGATATAGCTCGAAGACTGGTCGTTTCTGCAACTTCCATCTTCAATAATAAGATTTTACTGGAGAAAAGTTTATAAAACTCCATTTCCTACACAGTAATCTGTGTGTAATAAATTACATTTAATAATATTTTGTATGCGAATCGTGTAGCAAAAAAAAAAACGTAGCCGCAGTTAAAATTCAATTAAGTCGGCATATTATAAATTTTGGGCACGGCGAAATAATAAACGTCGCCCCGTTCGACAGGGGCCGGGTTTTCATTAATACATGCAATTTCCCGCCCATCCCCGTTACAGCCTGGGCTGTAGGCTGCGAACGCCGTTACGTAATAATATCGCCGAGACGATCATGTGACGATGTGAGTGCTGTTTTATTGAAACGAGCTCGCGTAGAATGATAAATTGGTCTCTCCAAGGGGCTGCAGTTGTGAAAGATGACATACAGTATTTGAATAGAAGCTGTTCTGCATCTGGTTGATTTTGTTTTTGGGGGGCAGCAGTAATAAAATCTGCATCTACTTTATTATTCGATGTAATAAAGAAAAATCGAATCTGAATTAGTAGTATTAGGGATAATCGAAATAGAGAAGCCTCATTGTCTCCAGTTAATTGATCACAGTTAAGTCTGTCAGGTAAATATTAAAATCGAGAAAAAAAATTAATTATACCTATTATATTATATTATATTATATTATATGGGTCTATCGAAGTTAGAGATCAAAGAAGCGGCTACCATAAAACTATCATAGCAGTGTATGGACCAAACGAAGATGATACTGCGTGCAACAAAGAAACATTCTGGGAGCAACTCAACAAAACAACAGAAAAAGCCAAAGGAGAAGTGTACGTGGCGGGAGACTTCAACAGCAGAATTGGCAACGAAGTAAAAGATAATGACGCGATGAGAGGAAGATATGGAGAAGGCGTACTCAACGAAAATGGTAAAAAAATGCTAGATTATTGTAGAATGAATAATCTATTAATAACGAATACACTATTCAAACACAAGGACGTACACAAATACACCAGGAAAGTGATAAGCAGGAACGAAAAATCTATAATAGACTATGTACTAGCAGAACAAGGGAAAAGGAGCAAAATAATAGACACAAGAGTAAAGAGAAATGACGAAATTGGAAGTGATCACTATCTAGTAGAGACGAAAATAAAGGAAGACTACCAAGATAGCGATAAAAAAAGCAGAGACCAAATATAGCAATAAACTACAACAAGATAAGAACATACAAACTAAGGGAAAAAGAAATAGCAAAAATCTATAAAGAGAAAATAGAGGAGAAATTAGTAAAGGGTAACTATAGACAAGAAGTAGAGGAAATGTGGAATAAATTAAAGAAAAATATACTGGAGACAGCACAAGAGACATGTGGGACAAAGCAAAACACAAACAAGAAGCAGCAGACAGCATGGTGGTCGCAGGACATAAGAGAGAAAATAAAGGAAAAGAAAAAAGCATGGCAAAGATACCTAAATGACAAAAATAGTAGAAACTACGAAGAATACAGTTTAAAGAGGAAAATAGTAAAAGATAAGGTCAGAATAGCAAAGAGCAGGGAATGGGAAAAGTTCGGAGAGACAATGGAGAAAAATGCAAAGGAAAACCAAAAATTATTCTATAAAACACTAAAACTAAACAGAAAAGAAAAAGGACAAGAAGTAAATTATATACAAGACAATCAAGGAATATTGCTGAAGGACAACGAAAAAATACTGGAAAGATGGAAAGAATATTTTGAAGACTTACTATCACAAAATGGTGGAAACGAACAGAAGACAAGAGACCAGAACGACTCGGAAGAAGATATAGAGATGATCAATGGACAAGAAATACTAGAGATAATCAGGGAAATGAAAACAGGGAAATCAGCAGGACAAGACCAGATCACAAAGGAAATGATTAAACATATGGGACCTGCAGGTAATGAAATACTACTAAAATTAATAAACGAAATATGGAGGATGAATAAAATACCCAGAGATTGGCAAGTATCGTTAATCGTACCGATACACAAGAAAGGCGATAGGACAAAATGTTCAAACTATAGAGGTATAACACTCATAAGCATAGGTATGAAGATCTTAGAAAAAACAATTAACAAAAGAATACTAGCAAAAATATAGCAGACGCTAGAAGAATCGCAATGTGGATTTAGGAAAGGAAGATCCACACAGGACAACATTTTCACGATAAAACAAATCACAGAAAAAAGAATTGCAAATAATGAAAACACATACCTAGGATTCATCGACCTGGAAAAAGCATTCGACATGATATCAAGAAATAAATTATGGAAAATCCTGGAAGAGAGAGGTGTAGAAAGAACGACAGTCGAATTAATACAACATATACATATACAACAACAACACCAATGCAATAATACACAAGGGACAAACATCAAGAACATTTCAGACAACCACTGGACTAAGACAAGGAGGCGGGCTCAGTCCTACATTATTTAACATATACATGGATGAAATCATGAAGAGCATGAAACCAGAAACCAAACAAGCAAACATAGGGTACAAAAACATGCAAGTTGTAAAAATATCGGAAGGAGCATTCGCTGATGATGTAGTAGTGATAGCAGAAAATGAAGGTAATCTGTAGCACAAACTTAGTGTATGGAACAGACACCTAGAAAAGTATAACATGAAAATGAACTATAACAAAACAAAAGTGACGGTAATAGGAAACCGGAAAGAACAAATAAATATAAAGATAGAACAACACACAATAGAACCAGTAGAAGAATTCAAATACCTGGGAGTAGCACTGACAGAAGACGGAAAAATGGAAGGCGAACTTAGTAACAGAATAAACAACACAGCTAAAACATACCATGCATTGAGCAATATACTGATTAACAAGAAAGAGATCAGCAGAAGGACAAAAATAAAGATATATAAAAGCATATATAGACCTATACTGACATATGGAAGCGTGACGTGGAAGCTAACGAAGAGGGACAAAAGTAGAATACAGGCAATGGAAATGAAATATCTCAGAGGAGTAAAACAAGTTACGAGAAGAGACAGAATAAGAAATGAGGACATCAGAGAAGAACTGGGAATTGAAGCTGTAGATAAGTATATAGAAAAGAAACAACTAAACTGGTGGGGTCACTTAATTAGGATGGACAAAAAGAATCAAACAAAACAGGTATGGGAAGCAAGAACTGAAAATAAAAGAAGAAGAGGTAGACCAAGAAAAGAGTGGGACAACATAATAGAGGACATAATAATCAAGAAAGGAAAAACAGTCAAGCAAGCAAGAGAACTGGCGAAGAACAGAAAGGAGTGGAAAGAATTTACAAATGTATAAACAACAGTAATTGTAAACTATAATAATGTTAATAATGTTAATGTAATAGCCTACACCGAAAGGTAAAAGGCAATTGATAATATATATATATATATATATATTATATTATGCCTAAAAGTCCCGGGACGGAAGAAAAAATGTAATTTTGGGGATCACTAAAGAGTATTAATAACTATATTCTATATATATATATATATATATATATATATATATATATATATATATATATATATAAATACTTGAGAGTATATTGATTGAGAGTAGG
Source organism: Lordithon lunulatus (assembly GCA_963942505.1). Classification (NCBI taxonomy): domain Eukaryota; kingdom Metazoa; phylum Arthropoda; class Insecta; order Coleoptera; family Staphylinidae; genus Lordithon; species Lordithon lunulatus. The sequence goes on along the minus strand of OZ012668.1, from coordinate 56,117,327 downwards.
GCCACCAGCCGTGAGGTTTTTCCGCCGGTAAAGGGAGAAGCACTGAGTTTAATCACCCGATATTTACCTAAACTACACAGAAATCCTCTGAAAAATTATGCAAGGTGAAAATTTGCCACGATGGGGTTTGAATTCACGCTCCCCAATTAGAACGGACGGCGCTTTAATCACTAGGCCACTTAGCTGGGTTAAAACAGAACAAATCGGTTAAAACGAGGATTATGTTCCAACATGTATGTTCACAAATAAGATTATGCACTTACAATTTAGTTTTTGTTACTTAAATTGTAAGTGCAGTGCGTATTCTTCTTTTATTAACATAATCGATCCAAAAAAGAGTTTTATTTATTTCTTACATTATTTCACTATAAACCCTCAGAGTGTATTTATACTTCTTTAAACAAATAAAGCCTACCTATTAGCCTTTATTTGTTAAAGAAGTATAAATATACTTTTTTTATTGCAGAAATTGCTGCAAGGGGCCACTAGTTTTATATAAAAATGATTAAACTCCTCTGAGATCCTCATTTTAACCGTGGAGGAGCTTTTTGGCTGATAGACCTAAAACTGCAGAAGTTACAAAGCTAACAATAAATGAATATAATTACAAATCACGCATCACACATCTCCATTTAATATAACATACAAAAATAAACTAAAACTATACTCCCTCCTATCTGTTTTTATAAATTTGTGCATAAATTATATAGCATTCCACTTAATATTAAAAACTCAATACAATTCGTGTCATTAGAACGGTATAGGCGTGATCCCACTCTTAACAAACCAAAATATTAGTCAAACAGGTAAGGGTCTCTCTAAAATTACTTGACATCTCGTCGTCCTCATTGCGATGATTAGCCCGCATATCGATTCAATCTTCACCTAACGAACCGCGGCGACAAACTACTATAATACAGCGCAAACAAAGTCGCGCTGCCGCCACAGGGTTTATCCATCCGTGTAAAAAATACTGACATCGAGTCCGATTTATATGTATATACATCCGGCTCCACCACCCGCCTCCCCCCTATTCCAATCAATACGAGGGATGTTGTCAGCTGCAAATGGCCAAACGTTTTCGCTAATCGATAGCGAATTATGCCCCTCCGGGCTGGCAGCGTCGTAAACTCCCGCGAAATGTGCGAAGATACCGGTGGTTGCATTATGCCGAATGCGCCGGGTGGCGAGTTTACGAGAGGAGCGGAGTAAACACAATGTATTCATCTGACGGGGGAGGGCTAACGATGGAACTCGTTAAATCGAGAGAAACGAGGCGGTTTATAGGTTTTGCCAGCGGGAAAATATTGACTCCGTTTGAAAATGCAAAGTCGACGGGCATAATAAGATCGGATCAATTAATACTGAGAAGGCATGTGTATGTAGGAAAGAAAAAGAGTTTATAATTAATAATAAATTGATTGAAATGAATATTGTAGGTTTATATTTAGTAATATGAATTAGTAAAGGTCATCGTACAAACCATGAGAAAATTCATAATGAATTACTCATTAATGAGATATTTATGGCAATGTAAGTCCAAACAAATAGGTATAGTACATTAACAGATAAAAAATAAAATAAGAAATGAAAAAGAAAGTATCTTTATAGGGCCATCAGCCGTGAGGTTTTTCCGCCAGTAAAGGGAGAAGCGCCGATTTTAATCACCCGATATTTACCTAAACTGCATAAAAATCCTCTGAAAAATTATGCAAGGTGAACATTTGCGACGATGGGGTTTGAACACACGCTCCCCAATGCGAGACGCTTCAATCACTTAGCTGGGTTAAAACAGAACAAATCAGTTAAAATGAGGATTATTTTCGAACATGTATGTTCACAATTAAGATTATGCAATTACCATTTAGTTTTTGTTACTTAAATTGTAAGTGCGTATTCTTCTTTTATTAGCATAATCGATTCAAAAAAGAGTTTTTTATTTATTTCTTACATTATTTCAATATAAACCCCCATTTATTCCGTCTTCTTCTGATTTTATTTGAACATAAATTGACCTTACGAGTACATATATTCGACTTCATACATCATGGTATAACTATATTGAAATATCACAGCTCAAATCCTCAACAAATACAAAACTATCTGCGACAAAACTCTCCGCTTCGCCTCGCCGGGTTTCGCAATCAATGAGCGTCAAAACTATCAGCGCGCAGTGCAAACAGCACTAACTGAGGGCCCGCGCCCGGGTAAATATAAATAAGCCCATTGTGTGCATTTGTCCGCAATATAAATGGTGTATTTGCAACGCGCAAATAGCCATTAATAAAGCACATGATTTGATGTAGCGATTCTCGACGGCGGCGATTGGCCGCCTGCGAAATTAATTAAGCCTCTTCTGGCGGCTCGGAGTTTTATTGCCGGGCTTGATTAAAAACTATTTAGGCGGCTTTTATGTGTAAATTAGTGTAGGAAACGGACGGCGACGTGGCGGAGAATAATTGAATATCGGAGGCGCCGGGCTGAGAGGGAGGAAATAAAACTGGATTTATGCTAATGCTGACCACGATGGGGGATCGTTGGGCTACTATAGATAGAATATGTTAATTTTGTATTGGAAAATCAATTTCGGGTGGTGGAGAATGTTTTTAATAGGAAATGATATAGGGTTATAATAAAATCCTCATGAATATAGGCTTAAGAAGATTTTTTTATACGAAAATTGGCAATAGTCATGTCTACTCGAAAAAGAAAAATACTTAGATAATAAATGTGCTGAAGAAATATAAATATCATAAGCAAAAGTAATGGACGAAATACAGAAGCCAAGAGAATTAGTCCCGAAAGATTATCAGATATATAGAGTGAGGCAAAAAGATGTTAACACTATATGGGAGACTAATATTTGTTTTGCAGTTTAAAACATGGCGTCCCGATATTACATTCAAGAACGAAGGAAGATATGCTGCCTGGATGGAGGTTTTTCAGTCCCCAAGCGTCGTACAGGAAAAATTCAAGTCCTGGACAGTGTTAACATCTTTTTGCCTCAGTCTGCATTAACGCGCAGTTAGCAGATAACCTTTTCTTACAATATTAAATGTCAAAATCTCAAATCTAATTTTTTTTTTATTTTCATATTTTTTTAATTTCAATACTTTCCCAAATAAAGTTTCAACTTCTTGTAATTATTGAGTAGTTTGTCGACGAATACCGGTATTTAAATATTGGTTCAATTCGAGTATTATATTACTCGAATTGGGGCAATATTTAAATTAATCCAATATTCCGATTGAGGCAGAAAGACTCATGTATGGGACGATAGCCAAATAAAGATTGATTATATATATATATATATATATATATAATAATTTCTCAAAAATTTCACTCTGCGGTGGGACTTGAACCCACGCCTCCGGCTATCGCGGCCGTCGCGCTACCAACTGCGCCACGCAGGGTGGTAGTGGATAGCGCCTGAGATGTTCTTATGTCCAATTAATTTAATTATTAATTAACATTGATACATCTGGTGATTCTTCATTCAGATATATATATATATAAATTGAGCCAATATTTAAATATTTTGAAATAAATGTCATTTAGCTTAAATATGTTCGCAATATTCTGTATAATTTTGGTCCACTTATCTCACTTGTAACTCGAGTTACGATATTTGAAACCTCAACAGTCTTTTGAACTTCTTCTTCTTTTATCACAAATTGTGATATAAAAAAATCGTCGTAAATTCAACCGCGCACTGCTTTAAATATCTATTATATTCGACAATTATAGTTATATAAATCTATATATCAAAATTCAATAAATATCCGCATAAAAATAAATCAAGCAAAAAACAATTGTATCAAGAATTGATTCATGTTATTTAAAATTAGTATTTCAAAATGAGTAGATACTGTTAATATTAGTTTTAATTTTAAATAATGCTGTGTAATCAGCCCTTGGAGTGTGTGGGTTTGTCCAATCAAGTTTGGCTCGTTATTTCGGGGCGCCATTTGCGCGCGATAAGACGCCCGCGGGGGAGGCGGCGGCGGCGGCGGGCGCCACAATCAAAAGTTGCTAATTGCGGTTGGTATTATTCGAAACGTTTAATTAAAATCGCTAATGGGAATTAAATTACTTGCGAGCGACCGAGTCGCCTCGCAGCACGCTCGTAATTTTAATGGCATGAGCATACGCTGATAAGATAGGAAAGATGTTGCACAAATTACTTGATTGATACCAACAATTTAGATGTAACATATTTACTAAGATATATATGTATATCCAAAAATAAATAGAGATAAATGCATTTTAAAGATGATAAGTGTCGTAACTTCCAAAATGAATTTTCAGGTTTTGATGATTCTTATGTTTATTTTAACCCTCCTTTAATCCTTTTTTGCATTTAGAATATAGCAAATTATATTTGGTATAATCTATATATATATATATATATATATATATATATATATATAAAATGAATTTTCAGGTTTTGATGATTCTTATGTTTATTTTAACGCTCCTTTAATCCTTTTTTGCGTTTAGATTCTACCAAATATAATTTGCTATATTCTAAACGCAAAAAAGGATTAAAGGAGGGTTAAAATAAACATAAGAATCATCAAAACCTGAAAATTCATTTTATATATATTTAGAGAAATAGTGTAGCGAGTAAATTTAAGTGTAGTTATACATATGAAAAGGTCATTTATAAGAAAAATAAGTTTGCTCCACATAGTAACGATAGCAACAATATTATTTTTGAAGTGTAGTTGTTGAAGAAATTAGTGTATTAAAAATATTTTCATATTACTTGTCGATATATGAGCTTTCTTTCCTATAGATTAGTAAATCTTAACCATTTTGAAGTCAGGGACCACTTTTAATTGTAAGAAATACTCGCGGAGCACCAAAATCAAAGAGTAAATCACATACAGTAATCAGTCACCATTAAATTTGGCCTTTGAAAAATCAGAGCCTTGCAGCGGGGTATCTTACAGCGAGATAATCGCGAAAACTTAAATTGTGCCAATTCACAGTTTTAAAGTCATAGCCTGCTCCAACACCAAAAGAAATCTCGAATAACTCATCCCTTTTCCTACAAACCCAAGTGTTTATAATTTCCTGCTTAATGCTAGAGAGTAGAGGTAGGGTATAAGCATCAACAGAACTTTTTAACTCTCCCACAATTTTATCCAAACACAAAACACTAAGAGATGCAGGAGACTGCATTGTTTGATTACAATTAAATGAATAAATTTAGAATTCGCTGTTTCTTTCATATCTTGTTTCCTGCAACAGCACCGGTTAAAGACAACTGATATAGGCTTTATTTTTGAGTGGCAATTATAAAAATAGGCTTACTTTAAGTCCAATTAAATATAGAATATAAAATAATATCAAAAATTAAAATTTCTTAAAAATTTGATTTTTTTAATAATTTTTTAACTCTTAGTTAAACTTAGTCGACTAATTTAAAACAAGTCGTGCAATAAAAACCTTCCTGCAGACTTTATTTTTGGGTGAAAATTATCAAAAAACAGCTTATGTTGAGTCCAATTAAATATAGAATGTAAAATAATATCATAAATTAAAATTTCTTAAATCTTTGATTTTTTATAGCTCAGTCGATTAATTGAAAACAGCTCGTACAATAAAAATCTTCATGGAGGCTTTATTTTTGGGTGAAAATGATCAAAAAATAGCTTATTTTGAAGCCCAATTAAATATAGAACGTAAAATAATATCATAAATTTAAATATCTTTAATCTTTGATTTTTTTTATCATTTTTTATAACTCAGTCGATTAATTAAAACAGCTCGTACAATAAAAATATTTCTGCAGACTTTATTTTTGCGTGAAAATTATCAAAAAATAGCTTATTTTGAGGCCAATTAGGATATAGAATGAAAAATAATATCGTAAAAATAATTTTGATTTTTTATAATTTTTATAACTCAGTCTATTAATTTAAAACAGCTCGTGCAATGAAAACCTTCATGCAGTCATTATTTTTGGGTAAATTTTTTCAAAAAATAGCATATTTTGAGCCCAATCAAATAAGGTTTTTATAGCACGACCTGTTTTAAATAATCGACTGAGTTATAAAAAATTATAAAAAATCAAAAGTTTAAGAAATTTAAATGTATGCTATTATTTTTCATTCTAAATAATAGCATACATTTAAATTTCTTAAACTTTTGATTTTTTATAATTTTTTATAACTCAGTCGATTATTTAAAACAGGTCGTGCTATAAAAACCTTCCTCCAGACTTTATTTTCGGGTGAAAATTATCAAAAATAGCTTATTTTGAGCCCAATTAAATATAGAATGTAAAATAATATCATACATTTAAATTTCTTAAATCTTTGAATTTTTATTATTTTTTATACCTCAGTCGATTAATTTAAATGCAATAAAAATGTTCCTGCAGAATTTATTTTTGGGTGAAAATTATTAAAAAATAGTTTATTTTGAGCCCAATGAAATATAGAATGTAAAATAATATAGCAAAGTAAAATTTCTTAAATCTTTATTTTTTTACCATTTTTTATATCTCAGTCGAATAATTTAAAACAGCTCGTGGAATAAATTTTTTTACTGCAGACTTAATTTTTAGGTGAAAATTATCAAAAATGGTTTATTTTGAGCCCAATTAAATATAAAATATAAAATAATATCATAAATTTTAATTTCTAAAATCTTTGATTTTTTATCATTTTGTATAACTTAGTCGATTAATTACCAACAGCTCGTACAATAAAATCTTTCCTGCAGACTTTATTTTTGGATGAAAATTATAAAAAAATAGCTTATTTTGAGCCCAGTTCAATATAGAATATAAAATAATATCATAAATTAAAATTTCTTAAATCTTTGATTTTTTACCATTTTTTATATCTCAGTCGATTAATTTAATAAAATGCAATAAAAACCTTTCTGCACACTTTATTTTAAGGTTAAAATGATCAAAAATAGCTTATTTTGAGCCCAAATAAATATAAAATGTAAAATAATATCATAAATTTAAATATTTAAAATTTTTGATTTTTTTAATCATTTTTATAACTCAGTCGATTAATTTAAAACAGTTCGTGCAATTAAAACCTTTCTGCATACTTTATTTTTGGGTGAAAATTATTAAAAAATAGCTTATTTTGAGCCCAATTAACTATAGAATACAAAATAATATCATAAATTAAAACTTTTTAAATCTTTGATTTTTTTATAATTTTTTATATCTCAGTCGAAAACAGCTCGTACTATAAAAATATTCCTGCAGACTTTATTTTTGGGTGAAAATTATCAAGAAGTAGCTTATTTTGAGCCCAATTAAATATAGAATGTTAAACAATATCATACATTTAAATTTCATAAATTTATGATTTTTTTAATCATTTTTTATAACTCAGTCGATTAATTTAAAACAGCTCGTACAATAAAAATCTTACTACAAACTTTATTTTTGAGTAAAAATGATCCAAAAATAGCTTATTTTGAGCCCAATTAAATATATAATGTAAAATAATATCATAAATTTTAATTTCTTAAATCTTTGATTTTTTATCAGTTTTTATAACTCAGTCCATTAATTTAAAACAGCTCGTGCAATAAAAATCTTTCTGTAGACTTTATTTTTGGGTGAAAATGATCAAAAAATAGCTTGTTTTGAGACCAATTAAATATAGAAAGTAAAATAATATTATAAATTTATATTTCTTAAATCTTTGATTTTTTATCACTTTTTATAACTCAGTCGGTTAATTTAAAACAGCTCGTGCAATAAACATTTTCCTGCAGACTTTATTTTTGGGTGAAAATTATTAAAAATTAGCTTATTTTAAGCCCAATTAAATATAGAATATAAAATAATATCATAAATTTAAATTTCTTACATCTTTGATTTTTTACCATTTTTTATATCTCAATCGATTAAGTTAAAAAACAGCTTGTACAATAAAAACCTTCCTACAGATTTTATTTTTTAGGTAAAATTATCAAAAAATGGTTTATTTTGAGTCCAATGAAATATAGAATATAAAATAATATAATAAATTAAAATTTCTTACATCTTTGATTTTTTACCATTTTTTATATCTCAGTCGATTAATTTAAAAAACAGCTTGTACAATAGAAACCTTCCTGCAGGTTTTATTTTTTAGGTAAAATTATCAAAAAATAGTTTATTTTGAGCCCAATGAAATATAGAATATAAAATAATATAATAAATTTAAATTTCTTACATCTTTGATTTTTTACCATTTTTTATATCTCAGTCGATTAATTTAAAAAACAGCTTGCACAATAAAAACCTTCCTGCAGACTTTATTTTTTAGGTAAAATGATCAAAAAATGGTTTATTTTGAGCCCAATGAAATATAGAATATAAAATAATATAATAAATTTAAATTTCTTACATCTTTGATTTTTTACCATTTTTTATATCTCAGTCGTTAATTTAAAAAACAGCTTGTACAATAAAAACCTTCCTGCAGATTTTATTTTTTAGGTAAAATTATCAAAAAATAGTTTATTTTGAGCCCAATGAGATATAGAATATAAAATAATATCATAAATTTAAATTTCTTACATCTTTGATTTTTTACCATTTTTTATATCTGAGTCGATTAATTTAAAAAACAGCTTGTACAATAAAAACCTTCCTGCAGATTTTATTTTTTAGGTAAAATTATCAAAAAATGGTTTATTTTGAGCCCAATGAAATATAGAATATAAAATAATATCATAAATTTTAATTTCTTACATCTTTGATTTTTTACCATTTTTTATATCTCAGTCGATTAATTTATAAAACAGCTTGTACAATAAAAACCTTCATTTTACTTTTTAGGTAAAATTATCAAAAAATGGTTTATTTTGAGCCCAATGAAATATAGAATATAAAATAATATCATAAATTTAAATTTCTTACATCTTTGATTTTTTACCATTTTTTATATCTCATTCGATTAATTTAAAAAACAGCTTTGTACAATAAAAACCTTCCTGCAGACTTTATTCTTTAGGTAAAATTATCAAAAAATAGCTTATTTTGAGCCAAATTCAATGTGACATCTAGAATAATATCATAAATTAAAATTTCTTAAATCTTTTATTTTTTAATCATTTTTTTATAACTCAGTCGATTAATTAAAAACAGCTCGGACAATAAAAATCTTGCAGAAGGCTTTATTTTTGGGCAAAAATTATCAAAAAGTAGCTTATTTTGAGCCCAATTAAATATAGAATATAAAATTATATCATAAATTAAATTTCTTAAATTTTTGAATTTTTATAATTTTGTATAACTTAGTCGATTAATTTAATAGAGCTTGTGCAATAAAAACCTTTCTGCAGACTTTATTTTTGGGTGAAAATTACCAAAAAATAGCTTATTTTGAGCCCAATTAAATGTAGAATATAAAATGAAATCATAAATTTAAATTACTTAAATCATTGATTTTTTATATTTTTTTATAACTTAGTCGATTAATTTAAAACAGCTCGTAAAATAAACATTTTCCTGCAGACTTTATTTTTGGATGAAAATGATCAGAAAATAGCTTATTTTGAGCCCAATTAAATATAGAATGGAAAATAATATCATAAATTTAAATTTCTTTAATCTTTGATTTTTTACCATTTTTTATATCTCAATCGGTTAATTTAAAAAACAGTTCGTGCAATAAAAACCTTCCTGCAGACTTTATTTTTGGGTGAAAATTATCAAAAAATTATTTATTTTGAGCCCAATAAAATATAGAACTTAAAATAATATCATAAATTTAAATTTCTTAAGTCTTTGATTTTTTATCATTTTGTATAACTTAGTCGATTCATTAACAACAGCTCGTACAATAAAACATTTCCTGCAGACTTTAGTTTTGGATGAAAATGAACACAAAATATCTTATTTTGAGCCCAATTAAATATAGAATGTAAAATAATATAAATTAAAATTTCTTAAATCATTGATTTTTTATCATTTTGCTCTGAATAGTTAGATCCTCGTACAGTCAAATTATTCCCTTGTTTTTGAGCCAAAACGTACGACGATTGTTGTCACGATGAATGAATGTCTTTAGGTAGAATTTTCTTCCATTTTATTTCTTCACTTGTTTTAAATTTTATTTTATTTAGACAATTTTGAATATTTTTTTAAAACAAAATTTAAAACAAATCTAAAAAATACACAACGTACGACGATTGTTGTCACGATTAATAAATGTCTTTCTCATTTTCATGAAAGATGATTTGACTATTTCGATTATCGTTTTTATTTCCTTTTGAAATGTCACCTGATTGATCTATCCACGGTCCCAAATATTTATATGACTACACGATTGTATGTTTGTCTTTACAACTTCTTACTAACAAATCTAAAAAATAATCAAATGAAAAAAATGGAAGAATATTCTCCTACTGAGCATTGGGGAGCGAGTACAAAACTCTCTGTGGGCGAAATTTTGAGAATTACCAAATTTTTTACATTGTTTTACATTTTATTATATTTAGACAATTTTCAATATTTTTTTATTAACATATAATAATAAAAGAATATTCAAAATTGTCTAAATTTTAAAAATGTAGGGCTGAAAGGGTTAATTGCTATACAAATGTAGTATCAAAAGTAAGCGAATACGAAGTAACATTTTTTAGTTTAACGAATTTGCAAATGCCACCACACCACAAAGCCCATCAATTCTATTCCAATTAGTCACGCAAAAAATATCTCGAGTCCCCTAATTCATTAACGCTGCGACCTCCCCGCCGGCGAATAATAAAGCCCCGACCGGAAATTATCGATTTGCCCGACGAAATTTGACCGGGGGCCATTAATATAGCCCGCACAGCGGGTAGAGGACCCGTGCTTTTTGCCCACGGTACAGCCCTCTAATGGACCCATCACTCGTGACACGGAAACACCGTTCACGTACGTTCGAAATGTGCCTGAAGGGGCGGCGGAAGATCAGGGGCGGTTGCATAAGCGATTGAAATTTCGCGATAAATCCGCCCGGCGGTGGGTTTATCGCGCGTGCATCTGCCATGGGCCCTTCGGGGTGATAAATCGCGGGCGGCAGGGAGGGGTCGATGCGGAATCAAGAGTGATTTGTGAAGGTTTTAAGTTTCCCCGAGCCAGAAGACGATAAGTGAGTGTTTAATTTCGAGTTTGTCATTGTGTACAAAAGTTAACTAGTCGTTTGTGTGCATTATATTTCATATATAAAAATCAATTTGATTTTAGAGAAAAAACATTCTATAATTGATCAAATATACAGATTAACAAAAAATAAATAAAAGTAAGTAAAGGACATTTATGTATCCTTTAAAATGCATGAATTATAAGAAATTAACAAACCAAGATTTATATATATTTTTTTTTAAATCAATTTTTGATATGGCTACTATACTTGTCTCACAATGTGATCACTATGTTGCTTTACTTGATTAGGTACACAGGTTTAACTGTTTGACCTCTAATTAAATTCAACACACGCGTGCAACTGTCCCAAATTCCAAGCCACTTAAAATGTTGCAGCGTGATGAGCGCGAATCTCGCCCACGAAACGCGGATTATTATCGAGCAGCAAGTATTTTTAGCACGCCACATGAAACCAATAAGTGTGCGCTACCGGCATGCGAAATATCGTCTCCTCAATTTACATCACACACCCATATGGCAACAACAACGTTTTAATGTTACATGGGGCGATTACTGAAAGTGTAATCATCAGTCTCATGACTTAGTAAATGAGATATAATTAGAAGCAGAATGTAATGAAAGTAGTTATGCGCAAATACAATCAAGTCTTATAATTTTCAGAAGATGAAAATGTATGTTGACTGCGATTCTGAAATTCTCTGATGGGTTTTAATCGTAAACATTTTCATGCAATGATTTTTTACGATGTTCGTCGTGGATTATCTAAATAGTAGTTTAGCCTATTAACTTATTGGTGATGAAACACCACCCAAGACTACAATAGGTGTTTTCGTTTAACATCACTAGTCGCTCCGTGGCGTGCTGTATCGCTCTTAGTGTTGCGCCGGTTGTACGTAATGTAAATGTAAATGTAAATAAAAAATACACATTGTCTCTTTAAAGAGTATAACAAGATATACAAGATATCTGTTTTTAGTCTATTTGCTATTTCAATGAAATTTTTATTTAAAAACGTTTAATCAGAATTATAATCATCCACGACAATCATTAATAAATCACTATTATATCTTTACAAGACAAATTTATTACGCCCCCCATACCATAAAAACAACCAGCCAACATTATTAATTGAACTTAAAAACTGATCAAAATCCCAACACCATTCATCTCTCGCGCTAGACAGTTAATGAAATATTTGACAGATAATTGCGGCCGTTATTAATCATTTTTGGTCGAATAATAGTAGCGCTTTTCAACGAGTAATTAGACTCAATTTATCATTATAAATTTTTCCGGGGGGGGTCACTGTCTTTATTCGCTCGTTACGGGCAGCTTTCAATAACAGCAGAAACAGGGTCACCGAACCGGCACGCTCGCACAATAAAGCTTTATGTGAAAAGTTTGCGATTCAATTTGCATACAAATTTAAAGAAACTTAAAAAGATACCCGTATTTATATGTAAAAGAAGCATTACAGATGTGACATTTGAAAATTATATTTGGGGCGAGATGATAAAGTTCTTATTGATTAGATAGAACGGAAGATATAAAGGTAGTTTTGATTTTAAGATATATAACAAGGGTGAAACTAGGCGAACCGAGATTTGAACAATAACAGCTCATTATTTATTTACACAATGATTCATTCATATATTTTTGTATCACTTTACTTAATAATAAATACTTATCTAGGTACATAGGTACAACTACGATCAAGCAGTATACAAATTGTAAGTTTTTGCCTTTTTCGCTAGTTATTATAAGAAATTATACTATGTAATATATATATATATATATATATATATATATATATATATATATATATATATATATATATATATATATATATATATATATATATATATATATATATATTACATAAATTTGCCTAATCTTTGAACTGCTGTATCTAGGTAAGTATTGGATACAAAAATAACGTTGACCAATAAAAATTAAAGAAAATTAATCCTCTACAACTTTGTATACAGACATGATTTAAAAGATATAAGCAAAAAACTTAACAAAATCCGAAAATTTCGAGGTTTTTTGCGCATTGCGGATTTCATTCAAATAAATAATTACAACCTCGTAGCTGCGCTACACTGATGAGATCTATCAAGATCGAAATCTAGATATATAGATTGCTAAGAGGTGGTATCAGATTAATATATTTGATAAGATTGGATTTGTGTTGATAACTCAAACATTCTGTGAAAAAAATGTGAATTTGTACTAAGAGTACAGCACCGTTTTCTCACTTATTTTCTCATTTAAATAATAAGTTATAAACTCTAAATCAAAAAAAATAATGTACATTACTGTACAAAAATCGAATTCTCATTTTTTTTTGTAACATCCTACCCACCCCTGCTGATTTTTCTTTCATTACGTATAGCGAAAAAAAAATGTTTACCGGGCCGGATTGCGCAGCACAAAAGGGAAATCGAATTAGGAACTTTTCTTGCGCGGAAAACCTCGAAAACGATGAGAGAACGAAATACATAGGGAAGCGGGGATGGAGAAGGCGGAAGAGAGAAGAAAACGTGGTGCCGCTGGCGGCTGTAACATTTCCATTTAATAAAAACGCCGCCCCCATCCATGCCCTGGCTCCGTGGAAACGCCGGACTTGCCTGAATTGAGTTATCGTCGCGCGGTGCTTTCTTTATTTTCGCACAGTTAACAAGTTTCTTTTGTGGAGGTTGGACACGAGCTACACGTAATTTAAAGTGAGGTGGGGCTGGCTTTTCTCTTGTTCTAATTCATGTCAACGTACAGGCCACGAAGACGTTGGAAGATAAGTAGCGTTGTTACGTAGCCATAGAAGAACAGTAATAGACAGTCGAATGTACAGAAAAAAGCCATATGTAAGTTAATTTACAAAAATCGAATTCTCATTATTTTTTTTTGTAATATCCTACCCACCCCTGTTGATTCTATCTTTCATTACGTATAGCAAAAAACAATGTTTACCGGGCTGGATTGCGCAGCACAAAAGGGAAATCGAATTAGGAACTTTTCTTGTGCGGAAAACCTCGAAAACGATGAGAGAACGAAATACATAGGGAAGCGGGGATGGAGAAGGCGTGAAAATCTGCAGGAGGCTGACGTGGGAGAGGAAAGTGGCGAGGGAAGAGGGAGTGGTTATGTATAATGTTAATTTGTAATTTTTGCGGAGTGTTATTTTTATTTCTATTTGTAACTTTATTTGTATGTATTTGGGTATATTGAAGAGTTTTTTTTGAAGAAAATGCCTTTAAAGGTCCTAAAGATCTGAGACTGGAGGAGAGCGGCTACAACATAGGTATATGAAAGAAGCAAATCTTGCTTTACTGTGTGGAAGCAAGGACTATGAGATTTATATGCAATTTTATGTTTTTATATTTTTGTATTTGTATATTAATGCCATCAGAAAAACATTCATAACCCAAAGAGAAATTTGGAAACATACCAAAATTGCAGTATTCAAGACTATATACACACCAATATTCATATACAGAAGCGAAATATAGGTCATGAACGAGCGATAAAGATCGATAATACAAGCAGAGAAGATGGAGTATCTCAGAAGGGTGGAAGGAATCACAAAGCGAGACAAGTCAGAAATACAGACATAAGGAAAAGGCTACGAATAACAGCAATACAAAAAAAGATAGAAGAATGGTAACTAAAGTCGTTCGGAAATATGAACAGAATGAGCAATGGTAGACAAGTAAAACAAACTGGGAGGCAAAGCCATAGGAAACAGATCAAAAAGAACGACGCAATTAGTAAAACGCTTCAACTCAAAGGCAAAACCTGAAGACAAACAAAGCAAGATGCGGAAAGAATGGATAAAATTCTACTAGCAATAGAAGGTAATAGAACCCAATCTCGAAACCAAGAGGTTTGAATCCACCTCTAGTCGGGAAAATTAGCAAAACCCACCTATTTTCAACTTTACTGATACACATCTTTGGAAATAATGAAAATATCTTCTGTACTATCAATATCTACATTCCTGATATATTTTTCAATGAGAATCGCCTAGCTAACTCATGATATCCTAACGTGGTGACTGGTTTTATTGGTGAAATTAGCAAAAACCACTTATTTTCAACTTTACTGATACATATCTTTGGAAATAATTAAGATATCTGATTGTACTATTAATATCTGCATTCCTGGTATATTTTTCAATGAGAATCGCCTAGCTAACTCATGATATCCCAATGTGGTGACTGGTTTTATAGGTGAAATTAGCAAAAACCACTTATTTTCAACTTTACTGATACATATCTTTGGAAATAATTAAGATATCTGATTGTACTATCAATATCTGGATTCCTGATATACTTTTTAATGATAATCGCCTAGCTAACTCATGATATCCCAATGTGGTGACTGGTTTTATTAGTGAAATTAGCGGAAACCACTTATTTTCTTCTTTACTGATACATATTTTTGGAAATAATTAAGATATCTGATTGTACTATCAATATCTGGATTCCTCATATATTTTTCAATGAGAATCACCTAGCTAACTCATGATATCCTAACGTGGTGACTGGTTTTATTGGTGAAATTAGCAAAAACCACTTATTTTCAACTTTACTGATACATATCTTTGGAAATAATTAAGATATCTGATTGTACTATCAATATCTGCATTCCTGGTATATTTTTCAATGAGAATCGCCTAGCTAACTCATGATATCCCAATGTGGTGACTGGTTTTATAGGTGAAATTAGCAAAAACCACTTATTTTCAACTTTACTGATACATATCTTTGGAAATAATTAAGATATCTGATTGTACTATCAATATCTGGATTCCTCATATATTTTTCAATGAGAATCGCCTAGCTAACTCATGATATCCCAATGTGGTAACTGGTTTTATTAGTGAAATTAGCGAAAACCACTTATTTTCAACTTTACTGATACATATCTTTATAAATAATTAAGATATCTGATTGTACTATCAATATCTGGATTCCTCATATATTTTCCAATGAAAATTGCTTAGCTAACACATGATATCTCAATGTGGTGACTAGTTTTATTCGTGCATTAGCAAAAAAACCCTTATTTTCAACTTTACTGATACATATCTTTGGAACTAATTAAGATATCTGATTGTACTATCAATATCTGGATTCCTCATATATTTTTCAATGAGAATCGCCTAGCTAACTCATGATATCCTAATGTGGTGACTGGTTTTATTGGTTTGAATCCACCTCTACTCGGAAAAATTAGCAAAACCCACCTATTTTCAACTTTACTGATACATATCTTTGGAAATAATGAAAATATCTTCTGTACTATCAATATCTACATTCCTGATATATTTTTCAATGAGAATCGCCTAGCTAACTCATGATATCCTAACGTGGTGACTGGTTTTATTGGTGAAATTAGCAAAAACCACTTATTTTCAACTGTACTTATACATATCTTTGGAAATAATTAAGATATCTGATTGTACTATCAATATCTGGATTCCTCATATATTTTTCAATGAGAATCACCTAGCTAACTCATGATATCCTAACGTGGTGACTGGTTTTATTGGTGAAATTAGCAAAAACCACTTATTTTCAACTTTACTGATACATATCTTTGGAAATAATTAAGATATCTGATTGTACTACCAATATCTGCATTCCTGGTATATTTTTCAATGAGAATCGCCTAGCTAACTCATGATATCCCAATGTGGTGACTGGTTTTATACGTGAAATTGGCAAAAACCACTTATTTACAACTTTACTGATACATATCTTTGGAAATAATTAAGATATCTGATTGTACTATCAATATCTGGATTCCTCATATATTTTTCAATGAGAATCACCTAGCTAACTCATGATATCCCAATATGATAACTGGTTTTATTGGTGAAATTAGCAAAAACCACTTATTTTCAACTGTACTTATACATATCTTTGGAAATAATTAAGATATCTGATTGTACTATCAATATCTGGATTCCTCATATATTTTTCAATGAGAATCACCTAGCTAACTCATGATATCCCAATGAAGTGACTGGTTTTATTAGTGAAATTAGCGAAAACCACTTATTTTCAACTTTACTGATACATATCTTTGGAAATAATTAAGATATCTGATTGTACTATCAATATCTGAATTCCTCATATATTTTTCAATGAGAATCGCCTAGATAGCTCATGATATCACAATGTGGTGACTAGTTTTATTCGTGTATTACCAAAAACCTCTTATTTTCAATTTTACTGATACATATCTTTGGAAATAATTAAGATATCTGATTGTACTATCAATATCTGGATTCCTCATATATTTTTCAATGAGAATCGCCTAACTAACTCATGATATCCCGATGTGGTGACTAGTTTTATTCGTGTATTACCAAAAACCTCTTATTTTCAACTTTACTGATACATATCTTTGGAAATAATTAAGATATCTGATTGTACTATCAATATCTGGATTCCTCATATATTTTGCAATGAGAATCGCCTAGCTAACTCATGATATCCCAATGTGGTGACTAGTTTTATTCGTGTATTACCAAAAACCTCTTATTTTCAACTTTACTGATACATATCTTTGGAAATAATTAAGATATCTGATTGTACTATCAATATCTGGATTCCTCATATATTTTTCAATGAGAATCGCCTAGCTAACTCATGATATCCCAATGTGGTGACTAGTTTTATTCGTGTATTAGCAAAAACCCCTTATTTGCAACTTTACTGATACATATCTTTGGAAATAATGAAGATATCTGATTGTACTATCAATATCTGTATTCCTGGTATATTTTTCAATGAGAATCGCCTAGCTAACTCATGATATCCCAATGTGGTGACTGGTTTTATTAATGAGATTCGCGAAAACCACTTATTTTCAACTTTACTGATACATATCTTTGGAAATAATTCAGATATCTGATTGTACTATCAATATCTGGATTCCTCATATATTTTTCAATGAGAATCGCCTAGCTAACTCATGATATCCCAATGTGGTGACTGGTTTTATTAGTGAAATTAGCGAAAACCACTTATTTTCAACTTTACTGATACATATCTTTGGAAATAATTCAGATATCTGATTGTACTATCAATATCTGGATTCCTCATATATTTTTCAATGAGAATCGCCTAGCTAACTCATGATATCCCAATGTGGTGACTGGTTTTATTAGTGAAATTAGCGAAAACCACTTATTTTCAACTTTACTGATACATATCTTTGGAAATAATTAAGATATCTGATTGTACTATCAATATCTGGATTCCTCATATATTTTTCAATGAGAATCGCCTAGCTAACTCATAATATCCCAATGTGGTGACTAGTTTTATTGGTGAAATTAGCAAAAACCACTTATTTTCAACTTTACTGATACATATCTTTGGAAATAATTAAGATATTTGATTGTACTATCAATATCTGGATTCCTCATATATTTTTCAATGAGAATCGCCTAGATAACTCATAATATCCCAATGTGGTGACTAGTTTTATTGGTGAAATTAGCAAAAACCCCTTATTTTCAACTTTACTGATACATATCTTTGGAAATAATTTAGATATCTGATTGTACTATCAATATCTGGATTCCTCATATATTTTTCAATGAGAATCGCCTAGCTAGCTCATGATATCACAATGTGGTGACTAGTTTTATTCGTGTATTAGCAAAAACCTCTTATTTTCAACTTTACTGATACATATCTTTGGAAATAATTAAGATAGTTGATTGTACTATCAATATCTGGATTCCTCATATATTTTTCAATGAGAATCACCTAGATAACTCATGATATCCCAATGTGGTGACTGGTTTTATTAGTGAAATCAGCGAAAACCACTTATTTTCAGCTTTACTGATACATATCTTTGGAAATAATTAAGATATCTGATTGTACTATCAATATCTGGATTCCTCATATATTTTTCAATGAAAATCGCCTAGCTACCTCATGATATCCCAATGTGGTGACTAGTTTTATTCGTGTATTAGCGAAAACCCCTTATTTTCAACTTTACTGATACATATCTTTGGTAATAATTAAGATATTTGATTGAACTATCAATATCTGGATTCCTCATATATTTTTCAATGAGAATCACCTAGATAACTCATGATATCCCAATGTGGTGACTGGTTTTATTAGTGAAATCAGCGAAAACCACTTATTTTCAGCTTTACTGATACATATCTTTGGAAATAATTAAGATATCTGATTGTACTATCAATATCTGTATTCCTCATATATTTTTCAATGAGAATCACCTAGCTAACTCATGATATCCCAATGAAGTGACTGGTTTTATTAGTGAAATTAGCGAAAACCACTTATTTTCAACTTTACTGATACATATCTTTGGAAATAATTAAGATATCTGATTGTACTATCAATATCTGGATTCCTCATATATTTTTCAATGAGAATCACCTAGCTAACTCATGATATCCCAATGAAGTGACTGGTTTTATTAGTGAAATTAGCGAAAACCACTTATTTTCAACTTTACTGATACATATCTTTGGAAATAATTAAGATATCTGATTGTACTATCAATATCTGGATTCCTCATATATTTTTCAATGAGAATCACCTAGATAACTCATGATATCCCAATGTGGTGACTGGTTTTATTAGTGAAATCAGCGAAAACCACTTATTTTCAGCTTTACTGATACATATCTTTGGAAATAATTAAGATATCTGATTGTACTATCAATATCTGGATTCCTCATATATTTTTCAATGAGAATCACCTAGCTAACTCATGATATCCCAATGAAGTGACTGGTTTTATTAGTGAAATTAGCGAAAACCACTTATTTTCAACTTTACTGATACATATCTTTGGAAATAATTAAGATATCTGATTGTACTATCAATATCTGGATTCCTCATATATTTTTCAATGAGAATCACCTAGATAACTCATGATATCCCAATGTGGTGACTGGTTTTATTAGTGAAATCAGCGAAAACCACTTATTTTCAGCTTTACTGATACATATCTTTGGAAATAATTAAGATATCTGATTGTACTATCAATATCTGGATTCCTCATATATTTTTCAATGAGAATCACCTAGCTAACTCATGATATCCCAATGAAGTGACTGGTTTTATTAGTGAAATTAGCGAAAACCACTTATTTTCAACTTTACTGATACATATCTTTGGAAATAATTAAGATATCTGATTTTACTATCAATATCTGGATTCCTTATATATTTTTCAATGAGAATCGCCTAGCTAACTCATGATATCCCAATGTGGTGACTAGTTTTATTCGTGTATTAGCAAAAAACCCTTATTTTCAACTTTACTGATACATATCTTTGGAAATAATTAAGATATCTGATTCAATATTTGGATACCTGTAGATCTATAAGTTTTGACCCGGCTAGCATATCATGGATGTTGTATGAGTCACAATAGGGCCGTAAAAGGCCGCTGTGGACACAGCCTAGGGGCGGGGTTGTACTCATTATAATAAAAATTTAAAAAGATAATTTTTTTTATGGAACGAAAAATTACTTTTAATATGAATAATATATTTTTTCCTTTTGTATATACTACATTGACATATATTTTATTGATATATTTCATTTAGATTGTATTTTCATGATTATTAAATAAAATATTTAAAAAAAAACTTGTCTGCATTACTTCAATTTTCATCTTGTACTCATTATAATAAAAATTTAAAAAAGATAATTTTTTCGATTTTTTTTATCTAAAGAATAATTTCTTTTAATATGAATAATATATTCATTTCCTTTTGTATATATTATATTGACATATATTTTATTGATATTTATTATTATATTATTATTCTTATTTAGATTGTATTTTTATGATTATTAAATAAAATATTCAAAAAAAAAACTTGTCTACATAATTTAATTTGCATCTGGGTCACATTAGCTGAGTGTATCAATTATATACTAAATAATCTTTTACACCGGATCCCCCTAGCTCTAAAGTGACGTTAACAACGTGTAAAGGTACAGTTACCAAACAAGCAGTAAACCGCGGGCATAATTCACACCTTCAATCGTATAATCCCAGAATAGCGCAGCGGCCGCGTTTTTCATTACCATAATATTTATAAAAAGGCCCCGCGAGTGAGTCAGGGACGAATAAAATAGTACAAGTAGAAATTCCTGCAGCTGTGCAGAAATAAATAAGACTTAATACCTCACACATACACAACTAGCAGCGAGCAGCCTAGCAGCCTAGCAGCCTAGCAGCGAGTAACATTGATGGAGTACACCCGGTCGCGTTTTAATTGAAATTAGATGTATATTGTGGGTGGCACGAGAGGTCTTATTCAACGCGACTGCTCTTCCATCCGCATCGAATTCAATTTCCATAACACAATAATTGCAGCCGCAATTCCCATTAGGGTTAATGGCAGCGATCCGGGGCGCTGAACGTTATTTACTGCTGGGTTGATTTATTAGTATTACTAGTATTATTAGGTACAAAGTGTATATCACAATACTATCAATATTAATAATGCATTCCTTCGCAATATAATATACACACGATGTATTGTAGTGTTTAGCACCCACTCTCGAATTTAAATAATGATATTAGATTTCCAAAGCCCATAACAAGTTTAAAGAGGAAAAAAGAAATAAATTCACCCTCGAAGCCTCATAGTAGTTCTATACAGTTATCAGTCAAAAATATGGACTGACAATTGTATGAAACTACTAAACGATTGTACATATTGTACTTTTCGGAATGGATAGAAAACTACGAACATGTCATGCACTAGGATGTGCCGATGGTTGTATTTAAATAGAGATAAATTTTATGTGTGCAATATTATGATGTATGATGTAATACAGCACTGCTGTATAAGTATTGTTATAGTAAAAAAATATAATTGCTTTTCTTTACGTTTCGAAATACACTATTTTTGAAAATTTTTCTTTCTATATATGTGTGTGTAGGCATGTGTTTGGGTGTGTAGATGTATGTATGTCTGTAAACTGTAAACTATGGACAGCTGAATGGATTTAGACCAACATTGGAAATCGGCAGAAGCTCAGAGGCATTTAATCACCCAGTATTTACTTTAACTTCACAGAAAACCTCTGAACAACTGTGAAAGGTGATTCGCGAAAATTCGCCCCGATGGGGATCGAGCTCAAGCTCCCCAATGCTCAGTATAAGAAGGACGACGCCACTAATCACTCGACCACTGAGCTGGGCCTATAATATATAATTTATATGAAAATTTGCTTTGAATTTTATAAATTCATTGTAGGTAAATGATAATCACTTTTATTATGCCAAAAATTAAAAATAAGAAAATTCACGTGATCGGGGGCATGCATGTGCGCCGTTAATGTGAACATGTGAGACATTGGCTGTAGTCAATTACCATTCGTAAATTGTGCGAAAATGGTCGGAATCCAGATATTGATAGTACAATCAGATATCTTAATTATTTCCAAAGATATGTATGAGTTATTCAAAAATAAAAAGTTTATTATTAAATTACACACAAATTTATATATAACAATGTTTTTTTGGTAAGTCGTATGATAGATATTTTTATTGGGTACAATTTTCATGGGTTATTATATTCGTGCAAAAATTGTGACATTTTCAAAAATAAAAAGTTTAAAATTAAATTACGCACAAATTTATATATAACAATTTTTTTTGTATGTCGTATGGTAGATATTTTTTTGGGGTACAATTTTCATGGGTTATTATAATCTGACTTCTCGCAAGTTTGTGTATTAAGCTAGAAAGGAGCTGTATAAAATATGTTTTCACATCCCTGCGACCCTGCCCTATAAATATTTAACATTCTTATCTTGTTTCCACCTACTAGCAAATTCTATTTTCTACAGATTTTCCCTTGTACTCAGTACTTAACGATTCCAGCCCCGTCGCCGTCGCAAATCCGATCGATGTAACGACACGACTTAGCGATTCTGTAAATAATGAAACGAGCGCCGTTTTTTTTTTCGCAGTCCATCCAACACGGCAAAGTCAATAGGGGCGGCGCGCGGGCCTGTCGTCTCCGGAGATTCTCAGGAGGACGCCGCGGCGGCGGCGAGGGGTGGTGTTGATGCGGGTGGATCTCTCTCGCTCGCGAAGTGCTGCTGCGGAATGCTAAGCAGGTACGCGTAATATTTACACGACGCGTTTTACAGGCCGTAAATTTTTATGCACAGATCTCGTAACGGCACCGTTTTATATGTAAAGCGTATAGGGGAGCATGGGAAGGTTTTTTTATATGAAGCTGCAATTAGTGAGGTTTTATACGAGATTATTTGCGAGTAAAAAAAAATTGTTTGTCTGTAGGCTTCAGACATGGTAAAATATTGAAATTAGGTATACATCATATTACTAATGGGAAGGTTTATATATATATATATATATATATATATATATATATATATATATATATTATAGTTTTTATATGAAGCTGCAATAAGTGAGGTTTTATAAGAGATATACTTCAGACATGGTAAAATATTGAAATTATTATATTGATTGGAGAATATTTAGATGCTACTATTGTATGCTGGTGTATAGTCACTGTTTCTGCTTTATGACACAAATTGTGATATGTGTATAGTTTTTAAAAGTAGTACACCATATTGCTAATGGCAAAGTTTTTTATATGAAGCAAAATGTTTGTCTGTACGCTTCAGACATGGCAAAATATTGAAATTAGCTATACACCATATTACTATTGGCAAGGTTTTTTTTATATGAATCTGCAATTAGTGAGGTTTTATACAAGATTACTTGCGAGGTGAAAAAAAATGTTTGTCTGTAGGCTTCAAACATGGTAAAATATTGAAATTAGGTATACACCATGTTACTAATGGCAAGGTTTTTTTATATGAAGCCGCAATTAGTGAGGATTTATACGAGATTACTTGTGAGTTGAAAAATCTTGAAAGTTGTATTTAAAAAAACAATATAGAATTTTCTACCTCCTCCTTGTTTTTGTTTTTCATTCTCTATATAAATTATGATATTGATAGGGGAATATTTAGATGCTATTATTGTATGCTGGTGTATAGTCACTGTTTCTGCTTTATGACACAAATTGTGATGTGTGTATAGTTTTGAAAGTAGTATTTCAAAAAACAATATAGAATTTTCTATCTCCTCCTTGTTTTTGTTTTTGATTCTCAATATAAATTATTATATTGTTAGGAGAATCTTTAGAAGTTACTATTGTATGCTGGTGTATAGTCACTGTTTCTGCTTTATGATACAAATTGTGATATGTGTATAGTTTTTAAAAGTAGTATTTTGAAAAACAATAAAGAATGTTCTACCTCCTCCATGTTTTTGTTTTTCATTCTCAATATAAATTATTATATTGATAAGAGAATCTTTAGATGCTATTATTGTATGCTGGTGCATAGTCACTGTTTCTGCTTTATGACACAACTTGTGATATGTGTATAGCTTTGAAAGTAGTATTTTGAAAAACAATATAGAATTTTCTATCTCTTCCTTGTTTTTGTTTTTCATTCTCAATATAAATTATTATATTGATAGGAGAATTTTTAAATGCTATTATTGTATGCTGGTGAAAATCACTGTTTCTGCTTTATGACAGAAATTGTGATATGTGTATAGTTTTAAAAGTAGTATTTAAAAAAAACAATATAGAATTTTCTACATCCTCCTTGTTTTTGTTTTTCATTCTCAATATAAATTATTATATTGATAGGAGAATCTTTAGATGCTACTATTGCATGCTGGTATATAGTCACAGTTTCTGCTTTATGACACAAATTGAGATATGTGTATAGTTTTTAAAAGTAGTATTTTGAAAAACCATAAAGAATGTTTTACCTCCTCCTTGTTTTTCTTTTTCATTCTCAATATATATAGAGAAAAGAGGACGTAGAAATTTTTGAAAAACAATAAAGAATGTTCTACCTTCCTCCTTGTTTTTGTTTTTCATTCTCAATATATAGAGAAAGGAGGAGGTAGAAATCTCTACATTGTTTTTCAAAATACTACTTTAGTTTTGAAAGTACTATTTTGAAAAACAATATAGATATTTCTACCTCCTCCTTTCTCTATATATTGAGAATGACAAACAAAAACAAGAATGAGGTAGAACATTCTTTATTGTTTTTCAAAAATTTCTACATCCTACACATATCACAATTTGTGTCATAAAGCAACAATAATAGCATCTAAATATTCTCCTATCAATATAATAATTTCGCTGTACAAATGAAGATTACACTTGGCCAAGTCCATTCACAAACTAAATTCGAGCTGAGTTTGGTGGTTTACTTTCCAAACAGAAATCAGAACAGACGGATGCAAGTACTGAATACAGGAAGGGATGAGCGTGAAAACTTCGCGGGTGGGCAATCACCATAGATTAAAGCCATGGGGGGAATGAAAAGTGGGTCCAAGCGCTTTCGTCGTGTAACGTCGCGGCGGTTGCTTGTACTACGCCGGTGGTGGTGGTGGTGCTGGCGGGATTAAGAGGCGGCAGGGAATTTTATTGTGTTTTAAGCGCCGCGACGAGGCATCACAAAGCGGCGGAATTGTTTACGGCTTAACGGAGGTCTTGTTTGCCGGGAGATATTTGCCGGGTTTCGAGGCGTGAGCACAGAGAGAGCGAAAGGTGGTAGTGAACTGGAAGAAATGCAAAGTAGATGTGCAAAGGGTGAGCACAAATGGACTCTAGGTACTAATAGTACTAACAATTTAAATTCGTATAGTGAAAAAATTCTACATAAGCCCATTTGAGCTTAATTGAGTTTTTATGATTATAAAAAAAGTTTATTGAGCATTGGGGAGCTTGAGTTCGATCCCCAGTGGGGAGCGAATCACCTTCAACAGTTTTTTTTAGAGATTTTCTGTGAAGTTCAGGTAAATACCGGGTGATTAAACTCCTCTGAGCTACTCCCTTGACCGGCGAAGCAATGATTTATTTTGGTTACATTTAAGCTTATTTTAGTCATGTAATCTATGTATATATGTTGTATTTTAGTCATGTAATCTATGTATATATGTTGTATTTTATTGTATTTTCAAGGGTTAGACCCATTTAATAAAGATTATTATTATTATTATTAAAAGCTTCACGGCTGATAGTCCTATAAAGATAGAAGAAACAATATAGGATTTTCTACCTCCTCCTTGTTTTTGTTTTTCATTCTCAATATAAAGTATTATATTGTTAGGAGAATCTTTAGATGCTATTATTGTATGCTGGTGTATAGTCACAGTTTCTACTTTATGACACAAATTGTGATTTGTGTATAGTTTTTAAAAGTAGTATTTTGAAAAACAGTTTAATAAAGATTATTATTATTATTATTAAAAGCTTCACGGCTGATAGCCCTATAAGAATATTTTTTTTAAGTTGCCTAGTAGTTAAAGACGCCGTCCGTGAATTCAAACGCCATCGGGCGAATTTTCGCGAATCACCTTTCACAGTTTTCAGAGGTATTCTGTGAAGTTATTATGATTAAACTCCTAAACGGAATATACTAATAACTATCAGAAAAATTTTCAATTGAAATAAAAAATAGAATTACTTCAACATTTTCTGATTGTGAAAAGGACGCCAGATATTTTTTTAAAATAAAATGTACATATTTCTCCCCTATTTACAAAGATTTGTCCACATATATATATATATATATATATATATATATATATATATATATATATATATATATATACATTTTGTCGACGAATCTACACAAATGCGAAATATTAATACAAAGTCAATTTTATAAAAATTACAATCAATTCCGATACCATTTGTCATTGGTATACAATTTATGATACTAGGGGACGATTTTCTGAAAAATATTGGATTGTTAAGGCGTCTACTTTGTGATAATTCATTTTAAAGGATAAATAAAACGATTTTTTACTTTGTTTTTTATTCAGTTACACTTTGCAACTAGTTTCGGGCAAGCTCTAGCCATTTTCTGAAGTTTTTTCCAATGAAAATAATCTAATGTTGCTAAATCTGGTTATCTTGGAGACCAATACACGGGTCCATTAGTTGTATGTAATTAGTTGTATTATTGTATTTTGTAGTATACAATATGTATTGCTTCAATGCCAAGTATGAACTAATGGACCCGTGTATTGGCCTCCAAGATCACCAGATTTAGCACCACTAGATTATTTGTTTATGGAGCCAACTAAAGATATATTTCTGGGTCTACAAATGGACGCTTTTCTTTAGCTCTTACCGTTTTCCCTCAAAATGGGCAAGGAAATGTGAAAATTATGAAAATTCATGTTTTCTCGCCACCAAACTGTAACGTATTCATTTAAAATGTTAGAGGCGTTTTATTTGGAAAATGTTAAGTATTTCTCCCCCTTTCTGGTTGATAAATTTTAAAAAATCTTCAATTTTCCATTAGTTCATACTTGGCATTGAAGCAATAAATATTGTATTTTGTGATATACAATATGTATTGCTTCAATGCCAAGTA
This sequence comes from Lordithon lunulatus, assembly GCA_963942505.1. Lineage (NCBI taxonomy): Eukaryota > Metazoa > Arthropoda > Insecta > Coleoptera > Staphylinidae > Lordithon > Lordithon lunulatus. The sequence goes on along the minus strand of OZ012668.1, from coordinate 56,089,719 downwards.
TGAACTAATGGACCCGTGTATTGGCCTCCAAGATCACCAGATTTAGCACCACTAGATTATTTTTTTATGGAGCTAACTAAAGATATATTTCTGGGCCTACAAATGGACGCGTTTCTTTCGCTCTTACCGTTTTCCCTCAAAATAAGCAAGAAAATGTGAAAATTATGAAAATTCATGTTTTTCTCGCCTCCAAACTGTAACGTATTCATTTAAAATGTTAGAGGTGCTTTATGTGGAAAATTGTAAAGTATTTCTCCCCCCTTCTGGTTGATACATTTTAAAAAATCTTCAATTTTTGACCAAATCGCGTGAAATTCCTATCATTTTTGCATTCTGATCTAATATCTTGATATTCTGGATGGAAATTTCACGTAATTTCGATCAAAATTGACTGCAATTTTCCCAATTTCAATATTTCTCTTCTAGGTTCAAGTACCACATATCACCGGTCGCAAAACAAAAATGTATTTATAATTTTGACTGAATTTATCTTTTCATGTTCACACCATCGTAACTCTACAATGTCTCGAATTTGTAAAAGTAATGTTAAAACGATATTTTACTTACAAATAGAGTATACTAGAAACAGACAACGTCTTTAAAGTAACTGATATTACTATAAAAATAAATTGAAAATATTCAAAAAACAAATATAGCCACTAATGAGTTAATATAATTATACTTTACGTAGTCTAATACAGTCCAATTTAATAAATCTGATTATCTCTATAATATAACTCGCTTTCATTAGTAATTATAAATTGAAAATATTCAAAACACAAATATAGCCACTAATGAGTTAATATAATTATACTTTACGTAGTCTAATACAGTCCAATTTAATAAATCTGATTATCTCTATAATATAACTCGCTTTCATTAGTCGAGTCTCTTTGATATTGATAAGATAACTAACGCACCTAAACGTATTATTAACTCAGTCGAGTGATAAGGTTTGGACAAAGCTGTTACCCCACAAACGAGACCGCCCGTGTAATGCAAACAGCTCACCATAATGAAGCTGTAAATTATAAATATATTAAATTTGCGTGAGCCCGAGCGCGGCCGCTAGTGGTGGCACTATTCCAGCAAGCCGCCCGCATGCGAAACGGGCAACAAAAACCAACCAACAACACACAAAAAACACACAAATCACACGGCCCTGTGCGTTCGTTTGGATTAGCACCCGAAATCAATAGGCCCCCAATAACATTTAATTTTCGCGAGCCTATTTTCGCCGCTTACATCATCATCATTTATCATCAACACACGCGCGCGCGAACGTTTCGCTGCTACTCTTAAACGGCGGCTTACCAATTGTTGTGAGGGTGATTATTTTTTTGTGTGTGAGGACAACGCGCACTAGGATCCTGCAAAAAAAATCACACCGCGGCGGGACGGTTTTGGTTTTTCTTTCAGCCGGCGCAAGCTGCGTGTGGGCTGTGCACGGTCCGTGCCTCGGCGGGAGGCTGAAAACTGAAACAGGCACGGACGGTGCAGCGGCGGCCGAGCGTCGGCGGCGCGACGCGCAACGCACTTCGATTCGGGCCATGCCCCGAATCGGAGCACGATGGCGATGCGGGGTGGTTGCCAGGCAAAGGGGGTGCAAAAAGGACATCCTCGGCTTCACACACACGACACTAATAAAGAAGTCTCATCGCTGAAAGCATTTTCTCAGATTTTCTACCATTTGCCAAACATTTCCCCAAATTTTTCAGCATTTTTACACATTTTTCTACACTTTCCCACATTTTTCCACGTATTCTAACATTTTCACATTTCAATTACTGCGGTAACAATTCCTTTTTTGCTGCAACCACGCCCAATTATCTGCAGTACTTTTTATCGAAAAACATATATAAGTGTGAATCCACCTCAGCAATTTACATATCTAGATTTCGATCTTATTAGATCTCATCAGTGTAGCTCAGCTAGTGAGGATGAATTCCCACAATATCTCGAGTGGTTATATACAAATATGATACAATATGATACAATATGATACAATATGATACAATATGATACAATATGATACAATATGATACAATATGATACAATATGATACAATATGATACAATATGATACAATATGATACAATATGATACAATATGATACAATATGATACAATATGATACAATATGATACAATATGATACAATATGATACAATATGATACAATATGATACAATATGATACAATATGATACAATATGATACAATATGATACAATATGATACAATATGATACAATATGATACAATATGATACAATATGATACAATATGATACAATATGTTACAATATGATATAATATGATACAATATGATACAATATGATACAATATGATACAATATGATATAATATGATACAATATGATACAACTAGAGGGCACTACCCGGCGATCCTGATGATCATGTTGACGGTTATTACCATATGGGTGTGCATTGTTAATTGATGTGGTGTCGCCAGATGGCGTTTAACTTTCCTTCTAGTTGTATAATAGTTTTTTATCGATTTTTCTTCGATATTAGTGGACCGATTTTGCTCAAATTTTCACTGTATCGTCCCAGGTAATATTCTCAGCTAATTGTCAAATTTGCTCGCAATCTGTTGTGCTGTTATCCCGGAAATTTGTTTACAGCCAGACAGACAGACATACATACACACGGACATCGCAAAAATCGGGTTTATTTCGACTATTTTAGGAATAAAATGTAACGAAATTTGAATTTTTTAACATTCCCTTCCTTGTAGTTTTTTCCTCCGTAAAGTTATCTAATTTTTCTATAATCTTAGTTAGAAAACGTGAAGACGTTTTTGGTAAAACAATACCTAGAGCTAACACTTTTGTGTGTTGTTGGGATGCTAAAAATATCATCATCAGAAGAACTGGATACATCAAGAAGGAGCATTTTTCGAAAATTTACAAAAGTATATTTTGTAAAAAATAGAAAGAAACGTCATTTGAATAAAATATTCAGAAATTAATATTAGAATCTATACACATTTTCAAAATATTCGCAGGAGATGACAATCAATATTGGAAAATACAATTGATTTCTGAAGAAATCAGTACTCTACTTTAGGTTATTGGGTTTTAATAAAATTATTTATATTTGTCATGTCATTTGTCGTGAAAACGGCCCAATGGATCGCGACCAAATTTGGAAATAAGTTGGTTATTGTTTTAGCGAAAAAAATAAATTTCACTTTTCTTTACGTTTCATGACAAATATAGACAATTTATTTGGAAAATGTCTGTATGTGTATGTGTATGTCTGTGAATAAAATTCCGTGAAAACGGCCCAATGGATCGCGACCAAAATTGGGAATAAGTTGGTTATTGTTTTAGCGAAAAAAATTAATTTCACTTTTCTTTACGTTTCATGACAAATATAGACAATTTATTTGGAAAATGTCTGTATGTGTATGTGTATGTCTGTGAACAAAATTGCGTGAAAACGGCCCAATGGATCGCGACCAAATTTGGAAATACGTTGGTTATTGTAAGAGCGAAAAAAATAAATTTCACTTTTCTTTACGTTTCATGACAAATATAGACAATTTATTTGGAAAATGTCTGTATGTGTATGTGTATGTCTGTGAACAAAATTCCATGAAAACGGCCCAATGGATCGCGACCAAAATTGGGAATAAGTTGGTTATTGTTTTAGCGAAAAAAATAAATTTCAGTTTTCTTTACGTTTCATGACAAATATAGACAATTTATTTGGAAAATGTCTGTATGTGTATGTGTATGTCTGTGAACAAAATTCCGTGAAAGCGGCCCAATGGATCGCGACCAAATTTGGAAATAAGTTGGTTATTGTTTTAGCGAAAAAAATAAATTTCACTTTTCTTTACGTTTCATGACAAATATAGACAATTTATTTGGAAAATGTCTGTATGTGTATGTGTATGTCTGTGAACAAAATTCCGTGAAAGCGGCCCAATGGATCGCGACCAAATTTGGAAATAAGTTGGTTATTGTTTTAGCGAAAAAAATAAATTTCACTTTTCTTTACGTTTCATGACAAATATAGACAATTTATTTGGAAAATGTCTGTATGTGTATGTGTATGTCTGTGAACAAAATTGCGTGAAAACGGCCCAATGGATCGCGACCAAATTTGGAAATACGTTGGTTATTGTTTTAGCGAAAAAAATAAATTTCACTTTTCTTTACGTTTCATGACAAATATAGACAATTTATTTGGAAAATGTCTGTATGTGTATGTGTATGTCTGTGAACAAAATTCCGTGAAAGCGGCCCAATGGATCGCGACCAAATTTGGAAATAAGTTGGTTATTGTTTTAGCGAAAAAAATAAATTTCACTTTTCTTTACGTTTCATGACAAATATAGACAATTTATTTGGAAAATGTCTGTATGTGTATGTGTATGTCTGTGAACAAAATTCCGTGAAAACGGCCCAATGGATCGCGACCAAATTTGGAAATAAGTTGGTTATTGTTTTAGCGAAAAAAATAAATTTCACTTTTCTTTACGTTTCATGACAAATATAGACAATTTATTTGGAAAATGTCTGTATGTGTATGTGTATGTCTGTGAACAAAATTCCGTGAAAGCGGCCCAATGGATCGCGACCAAATTTGGAAATAAGTTGGTTATTGTTTTAGCGAAAAAAATAAATTTCACTTTTCTTTACGTTTCATGACAAATATAGACAATTTATTTGGAAAATGTCTGTATGTGTATGTGTATGTCTGTGAACAAAATTCCGTGAAAGCGGCCCAATGGATCGCGACCAAATTTGGAAATAAGTTGGTTATTGTTTTAGCGAAAAAAATAAATTTCACTTTTCTTTACGTTTCATGACAAATATAGACAATTTATTTGGAAAATGTCTGTATGTGTATGTGTATGTCTGTGAACAAAATTGCGTGAAAACGGCCCAATGGATCGCGACCAAATTTGGAAATACGTTGGTTATTGTTTTAGCGAAAAAAATAAATTTCACTTTTCTTTACGTTTCATGACAAATATAGACAATTTATTTGGAAAATGTCTGTATGTGTATGTGTATGTCTGTGAACAAAATTCCATGAAAACGGCCCAATGGATCGCGACCAAAATTGGGAATAAGTTGGTTATTGTTTTAGCGAAAAAAATAAATTTCACTTTTCTTTACGTTTCATGACAAATATAGATAATTTATTTGGAAAATGTCTGTATGTGTATGTGTATGTCTGTGAACAAAATTCCGTGAAAGCGGCCCAATGGATCGCGACCAAATTTGGAAATAAGTTGGTTATTGTTTTAGCGAAAAAAATAAATTTCACTTTTCTTTACGTTTCATGACAAATATAGACAATTTATTTGGAAAATGTCTGTATGTGTATGTGTATGTCTGTGAACAAAATTGCGTGAAAACGGCCCAATGGATCGCGACCAAATTTGGAAATAAGTTGGTTATTGTTTTAGCGAAAAAAATAAATTTCACTTTTCTTTACGTTTCATGACAAATATAGACAATTTATTTGGAAAATGTCTGTATGTGTATGTGTATGTCTGTGAACAAAATTCCGTGAAAACGGCCCAATGGATCGCGACCAAAATTGGGAATAAGTTGGTTATTGTTTTAGCGAAAAAAATAAATTTCACTTTTCTTTACGTTTCATGACAAATATAGACAATTTATTTGGAAAATGTCTGTATGTGTATGTGTATGTCTGTGAACAAAATTGCGTGAAAACGGCCCAATGGATCGCGACCAAATTTGGAAATACGTTGGTTATTGTAAGAGCGAAAAAAATAAATTTCACTTTTCTTTACGTTTCATGACAAATATAGACAATTTATTTGGAAAATGTCTGTATGTGTATGTGTATGTCTGTGAACAAAATTCCATGAAAACGGCCCAATGGATCGCGACCAAAATTGGGAATAAGTTGGTTATTGTTTTAGCGAAAAAAATAAATTTCAGTTTTCTTTACGTTTCATGACAAATATAGACAATTTATTTGGAAAATGTCTGTATGTGTATGTGTATGTCTGTGAACAAAATTCCATGAAAACGGCCCAATGGATCGCGACCAAAATTGGGAATAAGTTGGTTATTGTTTTAGCGAAAAAAATAAATTTCACTTTTCTTTACGTTTCATGACAAATATAGACAATTTATTTGGAAAATGTCTGTATGTGTATGTGTATGTCTGTGAACAAAATTCCGTGAAAGCGGCCCAATGGATCGCGACCAAATTTGGAAATAAGTTGGTTATTGTTTTAGCGAAAAAAATAAATTTCACTTTTCTTTACGTTTCATGACAAATATAGACAATTTATTTGGAAAATGTCTGTATGTGTATGTGTATGTCTGTGAACAAAATTGCGTGAAAACGGCCCAATGGATCGCGACCAAATTTGGAAATAAGTTGGTTATTGTTTTAGCGAAAAAAATAAATTTCACTTTTCTTTACGTTTCATGACAAATATAGACAATTTATTTGGAAAATGTCTGTATGTGTATGTGTATGTCTGTGAACAAAATTCCGCGAAAACGGCCCAATGGATCGCGACCAAAATTGGGAATAAGTTGGTTATTGTTTTAGCGAAAAAAATAAATTTCACTTTTCTTTACGATTCATGACAAATATACACAATTTATTTGGAAAATGTCTGTATGTGTATGTCTGTGAACAACATTCCGTGAAAACGGCCCAATGGCTCGCGACCAAATATGGAAATAAGCTGAGAATTCGAGCTAGGATTTGAGCAAAATTAATCACAATAGTTAAAAGTTAATTATTAAAATATCGACTGTGTAGCGCAATAAGGGCCAATCTGTTTTTTTTTTCACAAAAAAAAACACTGATTTAAAGGACTAATACTACTAATCCTTTAAATCAGTGTTTTTGTTTTGTGAAAAAAAAACAGATTGGCCCTTATTGCGCTACACAGTCGATATTTCGTCACATAAAAAAATGATCACCAAAACTGTTTTGAAATTATATCATTCAATAGAAATTCAAAGTTATAGGTAGCTCATAAATTAACTCAAAAAAATATGCAAACAATTGTTATGGCATGTTGGATTTTCACCTCACGTTTAACGCTAAAGTTCGAAAAGCATGGCATTGCACTCTTTCGGAAGTTTAGAGAACAGTTATGCCACTAGTAGCGTTTAATTAAATTTATTATTTCACTTGAGGGCCACATTAATTAGGATGAAAGTTGCAAAGTTGCGGAATGTAATTGTCGGGACGACCGCAGTAGCGCGCAGTTTCTGTTTTCCGTTCCGTAAATGCAACTGCAACACTAAATGTGGCACAAATAAAAAATGTGCTGTCTAATTATTATGAATATGCAAATTCGTAATAATTAAGACAGAAATAAATTTATTTCGAAAATATGGAGCATTTTGTGATAATTGCACGGATGACTATAAATTATATTACCGTACTTAAGCATTATCAAATTATATTTATCAAAACTTGAAAAATATGAAACTACAATCTGCTAGAGAAATATCTTTTGAATTTTGATTACAAATCGGAGTAAATATATACTTTTCTGAAGCAAATTTTGACTACTTTTCCATATTTTTTACAACTATTTCGAGACTAAAAATTAACTGTTTCGTCCTAACAAAGGATCAAATCATCCTTAGACTTGTGAAATATCCAAACATATGTTCAGAAAATTATAAAATGTTGACTAGAAAAGACCGCGCGATTGGGTCAACATTAATTAGTCTTAAATTAATAAATATGACATTAATTTAATCAAAGAAAATAACGGAAAATAGTGTAGTGCATAGTTCAAGTCGTTTGAAATACTGGACGGGCATAGTTTGGTTGGTAGGGGACACCCACCCACCCCGCCATTGTTCGCATAGTTTTTCCATAGGATAACACTCTTCTTGGAATAGTTTAAACAATATAAAACATTTATATCCAATGAAAAAACTATGCAAGCGAAGGTGGGGTGGGCGGGTGGTCCCTACCAACCAAACTATGCCCGTCCACTATTTCAAACGACTTGAACTATGCACTACACTGTTTTCCGTTATTTTCTTTGATTAAATTAATGTCATTTATTAATTTAAGACTAATTAAAAAAATATATGTGGAAAATAATGTAATACATAGTTTAAGTCGTTTGAAATAGTGGACGGGCATAGTTTGGTTGGTAGGGGCCACCCATCCACCCCGCCTTTGTTCGCATAGTTTTTACATAGGATAACACTCTTCTTGGAATAGTTTAAACAATATAAAACATTTATATCCAATGAAAAGACTATGCAAGCGAAGGTGGGGTGGGCGGGTGGCCCCTACCAACCAAACTATGCCCGTCCACTATTTTAAACGACTTGAACTATGCATTACATTATTTTCCACATATATTTTTTTAATTAGTCTTAAATTAATAAATGACATAATTTAATCAATGAAAATAACGGAAAATAGTGTAGTGCATAGTTCAAGTCGTTTGAAATAGTGGACGGGCATAGTTTGGTTGGTAGGGGGGACACCCACCCACCCCGCCTTTGCTCGCATAGTTTTTCCATAGGATAACTCTTCTTGGAATAGTTTAAGCAATATAAAACATTTATATCCAATGAAAAAACTATGCAAAAATTATAAATAAAGGTTTTATTGAATGTATTCGTTACTTAATTTCCATCTTGAATAAGCAATGAAATAAATATATAAATTATATATTATTATATATTATTATATATTATTATATATTATTATATATTATTATATATTATTATATATTATTATATATTATTATATATTATTATATATTATTATATATTATTATATATTATTATATATTATTATATGAAAGGATATCAAGATTTGGCATATTGGTATTCATCAATATTTCAGACCGTTGGGGATTTTATTAATTTCATATTCTACCTCTTAATTTAATAATTATTATTATATGATATTTCTCAGATGTTAGTAAACATCGGAGGAATTATAAAAGTACAAATAAATAAATAATAATAATAATAATAATAATAGTGCCGATGATAATAGGGGCAACGGGGGAAATGCCGAAAGAACTTCACAACTCACTAAAGATACTGGCGCTGCCACTGGAACTATACATGAGATGCAGAAAGGTACTAAGTACTAGGTTCGTGCAATATTGTCAAAAAAGTACCAAACAAAAAATGATAAAATGGAACCTGTGGTCAATACAACAACAAAATTAACTAAGTCATTCTTGTGGAATATACCGAATGAAACATGTAAAACCCAACAAGAAGAATATACAGAATAATTATAATAATAATAATAATACTAAAAGGGCATTACCAGATATATAGCTTTTAATAGCTGCAGTAGTTCTGTTTGATGGTTTTTGTTTAATATTCTAATAAATATTTATTAAACATCTGGTGTAACGCAATTTTAGTTGATTCCAAATTAATATTTCATATTTTTTGTTGAATTAGGTAGGCGTAAACTTGAATTCCCATACATCTTCCTGTTGGCTAATAAATTTTGGATGCATAAAGCATGCGGAAACACGAGCCAGCCTCGTTAAATAATACATGGAGCTGGGTCAGTGACAGGGCCTGGCGTGGATGGACGGGCAGGGTCGCTTATTATTTATTTCCGCGTATTCCATCTCGCAGAAACACTCCCGCCAGGTCGTTTTCCCGTCAAGATTACCCGTCCCGTCATTGTCGCTGACTATATGCGTGCCCCAGTTTTCACGAACGACGGAAGGAAATTTACCGGTAAATCAATTATTATGTGTGGAATACTGTGAACTTTAATCAACTTGACATAAATCAGTCAAGTTTGTCAGTATTATATTAAATACGTTTTAAATAGTAGTTATAGTAAAAATCATCTTATTTTTGCAATAGAGAAAAATATGACACACGATTATAACAGTTTTAATTAGTAGTTATAGTAAGAATCATCTAATTTATATATATATATATATATATATATATATATTATCTATTTGCCTTTTACCGTTCACTGTAGGCGAAATACCTACAAAATGAGGCCAAATACTTTTTATCATGAAATAAATGTTTCCAAATTTCAATGTTTTATTTCAATTCCTGTAGTTTTTCCAGTTGAATCTTGAAATAATCTCGACATTATTCCCGAACTACTATATACTATATTTTTGTTACAAATCGACAAATATGTAGCCCAGTACGGTTTACCCCACTGTATGTGTGTAAGGCAATGTATAGATATACCGGAAAGGAAAACCGACAGGTTTATCTCTCCAGTATACCGGAACGTGTATAGCCGGTTTTACATTTTGGTTAAAATTTCTTTTATTTTCTCGCAACATAAACCGGGCATATTCTTGACTAATTGGGACTAGATCCTGCAATTAGATCCTGTTAATAATGTAACAGAATATTCCCGATTAGAAGTAGTTACATCGGGAATATTCTGTTACATTATTAACACAATCCAATTGTAATACTGTAGTGTCTAGTCCCAATTAACCAAGAAAAATATGTCCAGCTTGTGCTGCGAGAAAATAAAAGAAACGTGTAACAACATCTGCCTTTTTTCCCATTGCGGCCCCCGCACTACTGCTGATTGGTAATTGTAATGCGAGCACCGGTGGGCGGTGGCGGACAGCGAAGGTGAGTCCGCGCGTAATTAGCCCGAGCAAATATGAGGAGGTTAATTGGTAAAAGTACCGGCACGTGGCTTACATGTTGGGCCGTTGTAACTGTTCTTTTTTTGCTATATATAAATCGATAGGTAATAACCCGATTAATTTAAGAGTTTTATGTTACGAATCAATTTGTGCTCGCGGGTGGGTTTAATTATTATAATAGGACTTTCAACGAAAATTAAACTTAATTTATATCAATTAAAAATACTAATTGCACACCTAAACGTTTTATAACAATTTAAAAGTGAAGTATTATTTGCCTTCGAAAATCGAAGGTCATTACAGACTGCTGTTTTTTTTCATTTTTGTTTTTATGCATTCATTAACTATTAAGATTGACGACTTTTGTAATATTTATATATATATATATATATATATATATAAACAATTACAGTGGAACATTTGGGATCCAATTAATTTGGTATTTGCCTAAATTTAATATGTTTCTGCATATTAATATCTGAGATATGATTAATGTATAAACAATAAAATAAATAAATAATAAACAAGTTGAAACTCTCACGTCTTTTATCTTTTTACTTTTAGAACATTTCATATATTTCAGAAGTCATCATTATTGTCTTTTGTTGTGGGAGGCAGGTCAAATGTTGTTAACATGAAAGCAAGTCAGAATACTACAGTCATCTATCAGTTCTTCTTCATCGAGCTAAAAGCAAATATAGATTATAATGTCTAAAATACATTTATGACAGATGAGAAGAATAATAATAAAACAAATTAATTTACTATACAATTGGTAATATAAACAACACACAGCTATATAGAATACGAAAGAAAAAAAAATTAAAAAAGCATAGAGATGGTTATTTGTGCTATCCCAATAACCATCTGTATGCTTTTTTAATTTATTAATTTTTTCTTTCGTATTCTATATAGCTGTGTGTTGTTTATATTACCGATTGTATAGTAAATTAATTTTTTTTATTATTATTCTCCTCTGTCATAAATATTAGTATTTTAGACATTATAATCTATATTTGCGTTTTCTACCTGGATGAGGAAGAGTTCGGGAGTTCACGAATAACATTTCCGCTCCCTGTTTTCTCTGAAAATATCCTTTCACGCCCGCCCGCCCTCACAATATATGTAGCACACGCAACCCTCCCCCGTATCACGAAACGCGCACCTATCCAACTCATGAACTTGACGGCGGACGGACCCTTAAATTTATTCGCGTTTTCGCACCCGGCGGGCGCCCGTGCAAACAACGAGGCTCGTTCACATTCCGGGGCGCTCTCAAAAATAAATAAATGCGCCTTATTAACTGGAGAGATAGTTTCTGCAAATATTTACCCGGCAGAATTTAGTTAACACGAATATAAAAGGGACTTTTAGATAATCTACAAAGATAATAATAATAAAGGGAAAAATGTAAAAATATTACTTACATGAGGCAAACGTACTGGAGGTGGAGTGGAAAAAATTGACTTACCTGAAAAGAAAAAAAAAATACATTTCATTTGACTGTTTTCTTCAATTAATTAGAAGTCATATTATTTTTACGATAAGAAAAATCAAAATCAAAATATGTTTATGCTTATTATTACAACTCATAGTTATAAAAGAATGACCGAAGATCGACAATTTGGACATTTATTATATAAAAACGTAATAAAAGTGCAAAAAAAAACATTAAAACATTTTATTTTCCCATTTGCTAGTCAAACCTCATAATCCTTGAAAGAATTAAGATATAGGGTTTTGGTTTATGAGGATGTATTTCGTTTAAAATAATCTAAAACTAGGGGTTGCTATTAAAATTGCATAAATGTTGGGGTGACCTTCCCCTAAAAAAACTGGAGGATCGAAGCGATAGTCGGGTAATTTGAATCAGTCCTCCGAGTCTTGGTGAGGGAGAACTGACTGCCGTTTAGGGGTGCGTGTACGTTATTTATAGGGGGCGAACGGGCCCCCTACTCTTAGCATCCGCTGAAGAGGCGCACGCAGCCCGGGTTTTACCTACCCTACTGAGCGTGGAGCAAGGGTAAGCGGCATATTCGTCGAAACGGTAACAGATTCTTTAGTGATCCCCAAATTTTATTATTTTTTTCTTCACACGATCAAATCTTATAGCTCCATCCCAGGATTTTTGGGAAGACCTGTTTACATAATGGTGGTAGTACGGTAAAACCGCTAAAAAATAACTCATTTGATTAAACAATAGTAATTTCAGGACAAGGCCAGATCCATTCAAAGATTGGTAAAAGCACTGTGAAACAGACGGAGAACGTTATTACCATATGGGTGTGCATTGCTAATTGATGTGGTACCGCCAGATGGCGTTTAACTTTTCCCCGAGGAGGTTAGTTGTACTGTAATAATAATTTAATTCTCATTCTCATATTTACAAATACACATTTACATTGGTACCGAATTTTAACCCTCAATTAAGCGCGCAGTGTTTCATACCATCGGTGGTCACGCGAGATATTTTGTACCCCACTCACTTTTAATAGTTTGTAAAGGTCGTTTTAGACAAGACAATTTCTTGAATCAAAAGTTAGTCAAGATGCGAGACAATCTAAATTGTCTCGTATCATACAGCAAAATATTTGAAATATTAAATTGGATGATAGATCGAATGGAAAAATATAACGCGTTCTATTTGTCACGGACAAATTGTATGGGAGGAGGATATATAAATTCATTTCTTGAACAACTTTTGAGATAAGAAATTGTCCTGTCTAAAACGACCTTTAGGCAAATAAATGAATATTTTTCAATGAATTATAAGAATAATGATAGCTTTTAATATAAAGTATATAAAAAAAAATAAGTTTAAACATTGAAATATTATATACCATCATTTATAAATTAATAAAAAATTGCCAACAATATTCAGAGAAATCAAAGTTAAAGTTTGGTTTCATTCTAAAATCATTTCAGACTTCCCTAATTCTGCAGCGATCTTCTCCTGGTCATGCATGGTTAATAAAAGCTCAATTGCTTTTTAGGAACATATTGCCGAACGTGCGGGGATAATAATGTAGTGCAGAGTTCAAGCCATTTGAAATAGTGGACGGGCATAGTTTGGTTGGTAGGGACCGCCCACACACCCCACCTTTGTTCGCATAGCTTTTTCAATGGATACAGACGTTTTATATTGTTTAAACCATTCCAGGAAGTCTTATCCTATGAAAAAAACTATGCGAACAAAGGTGGGGTGGGCGGGCGGTCCCTACCAACCAGACTATGCCCGACCACTATTTCAAATGACTTGAACTCTGCACTACATTGTTTATAACATATATTTTTTCGAATTAGGTGTAAATTAATAAATGAAATTAATTGAATTATAGAAAATAATGTGAATAATAGTGTAGTGCAGAGTTCAAGTCGTTTGAAATAGTGGACGGGCATAGTCAGGTTGGTAGGGGCCGCCCGCCCACCCCACCTTTGTGCGCATAGTTTTTTTCATAGGATAAGACTTCCTGGAATGATTTAAACAATATAAAACCTCTGTATCCATTGAAAAAACTATGCGAACAAAGGTGGGGTGGGCGGGCGGTCCCTACCAACCAAACTATGCCCGTCCACTATTTCAAATGGCTTGAACTCTGTACTACATTATTATCCATAATTTTCTATAATTCAATCAATTTAATTTATTATTTTAAACTTAATTTAAAATATATATATAGGGAATAATGTAGTGCAGAGTTCAAGCCATTTGAAATAGTGGACGGGCATAGTTTGGTTAGTAGGGGCCGCCCGCCCACCCCACCTTTGTGCGCATAGTTTTTTTCATAGGATAAGACTTCCTGGAATGATTTAAACAATATAAAACCTCTGTATCCATTGAAAAAACTATGCGAACAAAGGTGGGGTGGGCGGGCGGCCCCTACCAACCAGACTATGCCCGACCACTATTTCAAATGACTTGAACTCTGCTCTACATTGTTTATAACATATATTTTTTCGAATTAGGTGTAAATTAATAAATGAAACTAATTGAATTATAGAAAATAATGTGAATAATAGTGTAGTGCAGAGTTCAAGTCGTTTGAAATAGTGGACGGGCATAGTCAGGTTGGTAGGGGCCGCCCGCCCACCCCACCTTTGTTCGCATCGTTTTTTTCATAGGATAAGACTTCCTGGAATGGTTTAAACATTATAAAACGTCTGCATCCATTGAAAAAACTATGCGAACAAAGGTGGGGTGGGTGGGCGATCTCTACCAACCAAAACTATGCCCGTCCACTATTTCAAATGGCTTGAACTCTGCACTACATTATTATCCATAATTTTCTATAATTCAATCAATTTAATTTAATATTTTAAACTTAATTTAAAATATATATAGGGAATAATGTAGTGCAGAGTTCAAACCATTTGAAATAGTGGACGGGCATAGTCAGGTTGGTAAGGACCGGCCGCCCACCCCACCTTTATTCATATAGTTTTTTCAATGGATACAGACGTTTTATATTGTTTAAACCATTCCAGGAAGTCTTATCCTATGAAAAAAACTATGCGAGCAAAGGTGGGGTGGGTGGGTTGTCCCTACCAACCAAACTATGCCCGTCCACTATTTCAAATGACTTGAACTCTACACTACATTAACTATAACATATATTTTTTCGAATTAATTAATTAATTAATTAATTAGGTTTTCACTAAACTATTCACAATGGATGATAGAGAATGACCGAAGTAGATAAATTCTTCAAGTAAATATGTCAATAAAAGGTTAGAAGAGGCGCCACGTGCCAGCCTAGCAGGGTTACGAACTGGTGCCCAAAAATATCCCGTACCCCGCTATACCCCAGTGAGACTAATTAAGGGTGTAGTTGGAAACACTGGCTACTAGTGCGGGAAGTAGTATTTCACGCACTAGTGCGGGAAGTAGTATTTCCCGCACCCAAATCAATGCGGGAATTGACTTATCTTAGGACATGAGTACAAAAAACTAAAAACAGTTCTACAATTGCCAATTTCATGTTACATAGCATACTGCATTTAAATGCGGTTGTGCTAACCTGCTATTAGCTCGGCCGGCCATTAAACGGTGGCCACGCACCTAAACACACTCACGCACGGCCCATTAATTGATCAAACGAAGCGGAAATGATTTAATTAGTTTGGTAATTCATTAGAGCCACTTGCCGCGCTGCACACCTTCGGGTGCGTTTCCCCGGAAAATCGTTACAGAACCGGGCGACGGGTATTTTAATGGCTTTATGACAAAGCGAATGGAGACGAGTGCAGTCCAAACAGGGCATTGCAAGAATGAGCTACTGCATTCATAAATCATAGAATGAATGGATTTAGGACTGACAATTGTAGAATTGATATTTATTAGACTTGTATTGAGGTTTAAACTAGTTATTTCGGACGTTTAAGCGTTGATCCTGCCTCTATGGAAGCAACTAAAGACAACCCCCTCCTCCACATGAGCCAAGCCCTTGAAGAAGGCAGAAGATATGATCTTAAAAATCATTACATCGAGTTTTACTATCTTTGCCGATCATTTTATTTTGTTCTGTATTTGTTCAAAATTGTATACATATTTAATTTTACTTGACTGTACATTCCAACCCATCGTATATTATTGAGTTATATTATGTAACTTTTTTTCTTTAAAATGAGATATAATATGTTACTCTACTTGTACTATAAGGGTAACAATTGATAAAAGTTCTAGACGATTGATTTTCTACAAATATATTATCACAAATAATTTGTTTTAAATATTAAATAGTTTGATTTTAAAATATTTAACCAGCTTGTTATATTATGTGATTATTTATCTTTAAAATGAGATATAATATGTTACTCTACTTGAACTATAAGGGTAGCAATTGATAAAAGTTCTAGACGATTGATTTTCTACAAATATATTATCACAAATAATTTATTTTAAATATTAAATAGTGTGATTTCAAAATCTTTAGCCAGCTTGTTATATTATGTGATTATTTATCTTTAAAATGTGATATAATATGTTACTCTACTTGAACTATAAGGGTAGCAATAGATAAAAGTTCTAGACGATTGATTTTCTACAAATATATTATCACAATTTTTTTTTAATATTAAATAGCGTGATTTTAAAATATTTAACCAGCTTGTTATATTATGTGATTATTTATCTTTAAAATGAGATATAATATGTTACTCTACTTGAACTATAAGGGTAGCAATTGATAAAAGTTCTAGACGATTGATTTTCTACAAATATATTATCACAAATATTTTTTTTAAATATTAAATAGTGTGATTTTAAAATATTTAGCCAGCTTGTTATATTATGTGATTATTTATCTTTAAAATGAGATATAATATGTTACTCTACTTGAACTATAAGGGTAGCAATTGATAAAAGTTCTAGACGATTGATTTTCTACAAATATATTATCACAAATATTTTTTTTTAAATATTAAATAGTGTGGTTTCAAAATATTTAACCAGATTGTTATATTATATGATTATTTATCTTAAAAATGAGATATAATATGTTACTCTACTTGAACTATGAGGGTAGAAATTGATAAAAGTTCTAGACGATTGATTTTCTACAAATATATTATCACAAATAATTTTTTTTAAATATTAAATAGTGTGATTTCAAAATATTTAACCAGCTTGTTATATTATGTAATTATTTATCTTTAAAATGAGATATAATATGTTAATCTACTTGAACTATAAAGGTAGCAATTGATAAAAGTTCTAGACAATTGATTTTCTACAAATATATGATCACAATTTTTTTTTTAATATTATATAGTGTGATTTCAAAATATTTAGCCAGATTGTTATATTATGTGATTATTTATCTTTAAAATAAGATATAATATGTTAATCTACTAAAACTATAAGGGTAGCAATTGATAAAAGTTCTAGACGATTGATTTTCTGCAAATATATTATCACAAATATTTTTTTAAAATATTAAATAGTGTGATTTTAAAATATTTAGCCAGCTTGTTATATTATGTGATTATTTATCTTTAAAATGAGATATAATATGTTACTCTACTTGAACTATAAGGGTAGCAATTGATAAAAGTTCTAGACGATTGATTTTCTACAAATATATTATCACAAATATTTTTTTTAAATATTAAATAGTGTGATTTTAAAATATTTAGCCAGCTTGTTATATTATGTGATTATTTATCTTTAAAATGAGATATAATATGTTACTCTACTTGAACTATAAGGGTAGCAATAGATAAAAGTTCTAGACGATTGATTTTCTACAAATATATTATCACAATTTTTTTTAAATATTTAATAGCGTGATTTTAAAATATTTAACCAGCTTGTTATATTATGTGATTATTTATCTTTAAAATGAGATATAATATGTTACTCTACTTGAACTATAAGGGTAGCAATTGATAAAAGTTCTAGACGATTGATTTTCTACAAATATATTATCACAAATATTTTTTTTAAATATTAAATAGTGTGATTTTAAAATATTTAGCCAGCTTGTTATATTATGTGATTATTTATCTTTAAAATGAGATAAAATATGTTACTCTACTTGAACTATAAGGGTAGCAATAGATAAAAGTTCTAGACGATTGATTTTCTACAAATATATTATCACAAATAATTTTTTTTTAATTAAATAGTGTGATTTTAAAATATTTAACCAGCTTGTTATATTTTGTGATTATTTATCTTTAAAATAAGATATAATATGTTACTCTACTTGTACTATAAGGGTAGCAATTGATAAAAGTTCTAGACGATTGATTTTCTATAAATATATTATCACAAATATTTTTTTAAAATATTAAATAGTGTGATTTTAAAATATTTAGCCAGCTTGTTATATTATGTGATTATTTATCTTTAAAATGAGATATAATATGTTACTCTACTTGAACTATAAGGGTAGCAATTGATAAAATTTCTAGACGATTGATTTTCTACAAATATATTATCACAAGAATTTTTTTTTAAATATTAAATAGTGGGGTTTCAAAATATTTAACCAGCTTGTTATATTGCGTGATTATTTTTCTTTAAAATAAGATATAATATGTTACTCTACTTGTACTATAAGGGTAGCAATTGATATAAGTTCTAGACGATTGATTTTGTACAAATATATTATCAAAAATATTTTTTTTTTAATATTAAATAGTGTGATTTTAAAATATTTAACCAGCTTGTTATATTTTGTGATTATTTATCTTTAAAATAAGATATAATTAATATGTTACTCTACTTGAACTATAAGGGTAGCAATTGATAAAAGTTCCTAGACGATTGAGTTTCTACAAATATATTATCACAAATAATTTTTTTTTAATATTAAATACTGTGATTTCAACATATTTAGCAAGCTCATTATATTATGTGATTATTTATCTTTAAAAGAAGATATAATATGTGAATCTACTTGAACTATAAGGGTAGCAATAGATAAAAGTTCTAGACGATTGATTTTCTACAAATATATTATCACAAATAATTTTTTTTAAATATTAAATAGTGTAATTTCAAAATATTTAACTAGCTTGTTATATTGCGTGATTATTTATCTTTAAAATAAGATATAATATGTTACTCTACTTGAACTACAAGGGTAGCAATTGATAAAAGTTCTAGACGATTGATTCTCCACAAATATATTATCACAATTTTTTTTTAAATTATTAAATAGTGTGGTTTTAAAATATTTAACAAGCTTGTTATATTATGTGATTATTTATCTTTAAAATAAGATATAATATGTTACTCTACTTGTACTATTAGGGTAACAATTGATAAAGTTATAGACGATTGATTTTCTGCAAATATATTATCACAAATATTTTTTTTTAATATTAAATAGTGTGATTTTAAAATATTTAGCCAGCTTGTTATGTTATGTGATTATTTATCTTAAAAATGAGATATAATATGTTACTCTACTTGAACTATAAGGGTAGCAATTGATAAAAGTTCTAGACGATTGATTTTCTACAAATATATTATACACATGGTACCAATTACCAAAAAGACGACTAAACGCTTAGAAGTCACAGGCAGACCACCAGAGAAAAAATGGTTCGAAACCAAAAGCGATCTACAGACGTTCGATATTATTGCAAATGGTGTCGGCTTTTCGACGCTTCGTGAAAAATGATCCCCATCATTAACTGAAGTAAACTCTTGACAGTAGTTATGTTGAAACATTAATTTTTGAGTTATATCTATTAGTCCATCACTATGAAAGGTGTATACTTATTGACGTATGGTCATAGCGATCGCTCATAAATCGCACCCCTGGCAAACAAAAAACTATACAGAAATCTCATAAATATTTTCGCGCGATAAAACCGACAATTTTATACAAATTCGCCGCCTCGTAAAGATAATATCCGTGCCATTGATTAATCGAATTGCCCCCCCAAGTCGGCACAGCATCCCCACGGCCGGTGATTAATTAAAGTCGAGTGCAGTGGAAAAAACGTCGCCGCGCGCCAATAAACGCGAGTCAGGTCGTTGGAAATCATCCCCGGTGCTATAATTTTAGCTGTTGCTCTCGGCACCACTTCCCCGAGTTGAAATATCGGCCCACTTCGGGCGCGCGGGCGCGATTTCCATCACAACACTTGAGCACACCGAGGCGTGAAACTCCGCCGGAGCGAGCCCCCCCAGGTTAACGCGGGCCAGTCGTCCTGCAGGATCGATAGTCAGCTAAGAGCGGTCGGCCCCGCGGTTTTAGTTTGTAGCAAAACACAAAAGGATTAGAAGGAAATTGTATGTGGCATAACTATAGCTGCTTTCGTTTATCGTTACTTACTGTCCCGATCAGTTCATACTCGTCGCGGAACAGTAAAAGAACACTGCCCCTCACAACTATGAATTTTCATGAAAAATATATCATGCGCAAATGTACATCATGAAAAATAACTTGATAAGTTCAGTAAAATTTATATAAGTGTGAATCCACGTCTTAGCAATCTACATATCTAGATTTCGATCTTATCAGTGTAGCTCAGATAGTGAGGATGAATTCACACAATATCTGGAGTGGTTATATACAAAAATTATACAACTAACCCTGTAGAATGCAATTTTACTGAAATTATACAACTAACCCCCTAAGAAGTAAGTTAAACGCCATCTGGCAGCACAACATCAATTAGCAATGCACACCCATATGGTAATAACATTATTATGCCATCAGGATCACCGGGTAGTGCCCTCTATGGAATAATATTCCAACAGAGTGCTTGAGACAGTTAGCGATATTCGGATTATTGTATGTGAGTGCAGGATTGACTACTTCAGAAATTCATTGCCGAGTTATCTAACATTATTAACATTTGTAAACATTACATTTAAATTGTCGTGAAAATGATTTTTTTGGTAGTAATTTAGCTTTAGCTTACTATTTTGTAATTTTTGCGGAGTGTTACTTTTATTTCTATTTGTATTTTTATTTTTATATATCTTTGTTGTGGTTGGTGATGTTGAAGAGCAGTTTTTTGTGAGGGAAATGCCAATAATGGTCTTTTTTTACTATTACTTAAAAGTGCTTGAATTACACTACCTCACCCCCTAGTTCTAAGCCATGAGAAGAAGCTTTATGAAGCCACATATATAACAATGCTTAAACATAGAAACCATAAAAATAATCTGTAATATCTCTCACCGGAAATTTATGTGAACAAAATCCTTCGTTGTTCACGATTTAGTGTCGGGCCGGAGCGAAAGCAAGGAGGCAAAAAAAAGAAGAAAAGACGCCAAGAGCGAGCACCCCCCAATAAATCAACTCAATAAACTCGATCCATACACGATATTAAATGGATCGCTTTATTCCGTACACACACACACGCCCTTTTCAGCCGTGAAAAGCCATCCATCTTGCGAGGCGAGCGCGCACTTTAATTACGACCATATCTCACGATAATATAACGCAATAACAGCGACAGGGAGGACACACAACTTATACGAATTTCGAGAAATATTGTACCACCGCCTCGGCTGAATTAAATTCATACAAAAAAAAATTGGTGATATAATGCGCAGCAGTGTACGGAGAAATGAACAAGAATTATTACGTTAAAATAAATTTGAAATCAGAGTACAAGGGAAAAACTACATACAGGGTAAGACCAAGAAAAACATGGGAGGATGGTATACGAGAAGAAACATAAAGAAAAGATATACAATGGGAAGCAATAAAACAATTAACACAGGACAGAACAAAGAATGCAAAAAAAAATATAAATACGAAGGATAAAAGATAAGAAAAACGCCTACATCTTACAGTAGAAGCCATATGATTAAAAAAAACGATATGAATTTAGAAGTTAAGAAGTCCCAAACGATAAACGAATCGATCTTCGGATACTTGTATGTACATCTTAAGCCCGTATGACATTATCTAGTTTCCTATATAGTTTCATATATAATAATTGATATATTAAACTGTATAACTATTTATAAATGGAAAATTAACATTGTGTAGCGTTGATTGAGAAGACTAAACTCTTTAGTGAATGGTAGTAGTTAAAAACGTGGTCGTACCAAACCTGCAGAATATCAGAATTATTCATAAAGAAAATTTAAATATATAATACATATATATATATATATATATATATATATATATATATATATAATACATATATAAAATTAAATTGTAGAGCAGAAGGGCAAAATTATTGTTACATGTATTTTTTTTTTAAATAATTTATATTCCCCACGTTATTCTAGTTCGTGCAGAAATACTCTTGGTCATTCCGCAGACGGATGAATAAGAAGCCTCGTTGAAAATAAAAGCGCGGGGGCGGCGGAGGCGCACGTAATCTCCTGTTGTGCGAGACGACGCTTGGAAATATCAAAAGAACAATAATATACCCGCCGGCCGAACAAAACTCATTCACTTTTATGCCAGAGGCAGAAAGGCCGCTTTATATAAATCTGAATGATTCCGAGGACAATGTGGGGACGTGGCCCCGGGAATTGCGCACCCGGGAGTATATATTTAAAATTAAAATTTTATATTATATAGCCCGAAAAACGAGACGATTACAAAACAATATTTGAGTGAGTAGCAAAAATATTATCAACTAAAAAAAATTCGAATACAATTTTCCCCCTAGGATGAAAGTTTAAGGCCATCTCGCGACACCAAAACAGTTAACAATGCACACCCATAAGGTAATTGCAGTCAACATATGTGTTCTCTATGTGTGCTAAAAACATAAATTCCGCCATGAATTCTCAAGTATATAGAATCGGCGCACATTCTATATACTGGAGAATTCATTTAAAATGGATCGTATAATAAAAACCTTTATTTTTGGGTGAAAATTATTTTAAAAAGAACTTATTTTGAGCACAATTAAATATAGAATGTAAAATAATATCAAAAATTTAAATTTCATAAATCTTTGAATTTTTATAATTTTTTATAACTCAGTTGATAAATTTAAAACAGCTCGTGAAATAAAAACCTTCCTGCAGACTTTATTTTTGGGTGGAAATTATCAAAAAATGGCTTATTTTGAGTGCAATTATATATAAAATGTAAAATAAAATCAAAAATTTAAATTTCAAAAATATTTGAATTTTTATAAATTTTTATAACTCAGTTGATTAATTTAAAACAGCTCGTGAAATAAAAACCTTCCTGCTGACTTTATTTTTGGGTGAAAATTATTTTAAAAAAGACTTATTTTGAGCACAATTAAATATAGAATGTAAAATAAAATCAAAAATTTAAATTTCATAAATATTTGAATTTTTATAATTTTTTATAACTGAGTTGATTAATTTAAAACAGCTCGTGAAATAAAAACCTTCCTGCAGACTTTATTTTTGGGTGGAAATGATCAAAAACTGGCTTATTTTGAGCCTAATTAAATATATATTGTAAAATAAAATCAAAAATTTAAATTTCAAAAATATTTGAATTTTTATAATTTTTTATAACTCAGATGATTAATTTAAAACAGCTCGTGAAATAAAAACCTTCATGCAAAGTTTATTTTTGGTTCAAAATTATTAAAATAAAGACTTATTTTGAGCACAATTAAATATAGAATGTAAAATAAAATCAAAAATTTAAATTTCAAAAATATTTGAATTTTTATAATTTTTTATAACTAAGTTGATTAATTTAAATCAGCTCGTGAAATAAAAACCTTCATGCAAAGTTTATTTTTGGGTGAAAATTATTAAAAATAAACTTATTTTGAGCACAATTAAATATAGAATGTAAAATAAAATCAAAAATTTAAATTTCAAAAATATTTGAATTTTTATAATTTTTTATAACTCAGTTGATTAATTTAAAACAGCTCGTGAAATAAAAACCTTCATGCAAAGTTTATTTTTGGGTGAAAATTATTAAAAATAGACTTATTTTGAGCCCAATTAAATATAGAATGTAAAATAATATGAAACATTTAAATTTCATAAATATTTTAATTTTTATAATTTTTATAACTCAGTTGATTAATTTAAAAAAGCTCGTCAAATAAAAACCTTCCTGCAGACTTTATTTTTGGGTGGAAATTATCAAAAAACGGCTTATTTTGAGCCCAATTAAATATAAAATGTAAAATAAAATCAAAAATTTAAATTTAAAAAATATTTGATTTTTTATAATTTTTTATAACTCAGTTGATTAATTTAAAACAGCTCGTGAAATAAAAACCTTCCTGCAGACTTTATTTTTGGGTGGAAATTGTCAAAAAAAGACTTATTTTGAGCACAATTAAATATAGAATGTAAAATCAAATCAAAAATTTAAATTTAAAAAATATTTGATTTTTTATAATTTTTTATAACTCAGTTGATTAATTTAAAACAGCTTGTGAAATAAAAACCTTCCTGCAGACTTTATTTTTGGGTGGAAATTATCAAAAAATGTCTTATTTTGAGCCTAATTAAATATAGAATGTAAAATAAAATCAAAAATTTAAATTTCAAAAATATTTGAATTTTTATATTATATTTTATAACTCAGTTGATTAATTTAAAACAGCTCGTGAAATAAAAACCTTCATGCAGACTTTATTTTTGGGTGAAAATTATCAAAAAAATAGCTTATTTTGAGCCCAATTAAATAAAGAATGTAAAATAAAATCAAAAATTTAAATTTCAAAAATATTTGAATTTTTATAATTTTTTATAACTCAGTTGATTAATTTAAAACAGCTCGTGAAATAAAAACCGTTATGCAAAGTTTATTTTTGGGTGAAAATTATTAAAAAACAGACTTATTTTGAGCACAATTAAATATAGAATGTAAAATAATATCGAACATTTAAATTTGAAAAATATTTGAATTTTTATAATTGTATATAACTCAGTTGATTAATTTAAAACAGCTCGTGAAATAAAAACCTTCCTGCAGACTTTATTTTTGGGTGGAAATTATCAAAAAATGTCTTATTTTGAGCCTAATTAAATATAGAATGTAAAATAAAATCAAAAATTTAAATTTCAAAAATATTTGAATTTTTATATTATATTTTATAACTCAGTTGATTAATTTAAAACAGCTCGTGAAATAAAAACCTTCATGCAGACTTTATTTTTGGGTGAAAATTATCAAAAAAATAGCTTATTTTGAGCCCAATTAAATAAAGAATGTAAAATAAAATCAAAAATTTAAATTTCAAAAATATTTGAATTTTTATAATTTTTTATAACTCAGTTGATTAATTTAAAACAGCTCGTGAAATAAAAACCGTTATGCAAAGTTTATTTTTGGGTGAAAATTATTAAAAAACAGACTTATTTTGAGCACAATTAAATATAGAATGTAAAATAATATCGAACATTTAAATTTGAAAAATATTTGAATTTTTATAATTGTATATAACTCAGTTGATTAATTTAAAACAGCTCGTGAAATAAAAACCTTCCTGCAGACTTTATTTTTGGGTGGAAATTATCAAAAAATGGCTTATTTTGAGCCCAATTAAATATAGAATGTAAAATAAAATCAAAAATTGAAATTTCAAAAATATTTTATTTTTTATAATTTTTTATAACTCAGTTGATTAATTTAAAAAAGCTCGTCAAATAAAAACCTTCCTGCAGACTTTATTTTTGGGTGGAAATTATCAAAAAATGGCTTGTTTTGAGCCCAATTAAATATAGAATGTAAAATAAAGTCAAAAATTTAAATTTAAAAAATATTTGATTTTTTATAATTTTTTATAACTCAGTTGATTAATTTAAAACAGCTCGTGAAATAAAAACCTTCCTGCAGACTTTATTTTTGGGTGGAAATTGTCAAAAAAAGACTTATTTTGAGCACAATTAAATATAGAATGTAAAATCAAATCAAAAATTTAAATTTAAAAAATATTTGATTTTTTATAATTTTTTATAACTCAGTTGATTAATTTAAAACAGCTCGTGAAATAAAAACCTTCCTACAGACTTTATTTTTGGGTGGAAATTATCAAAAACTGGCTTATTTTGAGCCTAATTAAATATAGATTGTAAAATAAAATCAAAAATTTAAATTTCAAAAATATTTGCATTTTTATAATTTTTTATAACTCAGTTGATTAACTTAAAACAGCTCGTAAAATAAAAACCTTCCTGCGCACTTTATTTTTGGGTGGAAATGATCAAAAACTGGCTTATTTTGAGCCTAATTAAATATAGATTGTAAAATAAAATCAAAAATTTAAATTTCAAAAATATTTGAATTTTTATAATTTTTTATAACTCAGTTGATTAATTTAAAACAGCTCGTAAAATAAAAGCCTTCCTGCAGACTTAATTTTTGGGTGGAAATTATCAAAAAAGTGGCTTATTTTGAGCCCAATTAAATATAGAATGTAAAATAAAATCAAAAATTTAAATTTCACAAATATTTGAATATTTATAATTTTTTATAACTCAGTTGATTAATTTAAAACAGCTCGTGAAATAAAAACCTTCCTGCGAACTTTATTTTTCGGTGTAAATTATCAAAAAAATGGCTTAATTTGAGCCCAATTAAATATAGAATGTAAAATAAAATCAAAAATTTAAATTTCAAAAATATTTGAATTTTTATAATTTTTTATAACTCAGTTGATTAATTTAAAACAGCTCGTGAAATAAAAACCTTCTTGCAGAATTTATTTTTGGGTGGAAATGATAAAAAAATTACTTATTTTGAGCCCAATTAAATATAGAATGTAAACTAATATCAAAAATTTTAATTTCAAAAATCTTTGAATTTTTATAATGTTTTATAACTCAGTTGATTAATTTAAAACAGCTCGTGAAATAAAAATTTTCCTGCAGACTTTATTTTTGGGTGGACATTTAAAAAAATGGCTTATTTTGAGCCCAATTAAATATAGAATGTAAAATCAAATAAAAAATGTAAATTTCAAAAATAGTTGATTTTTTATAATTTTTTATAACTCAGTTGATTAATTTAAAACAGCTCGTGAAATAAAAACCTTCCTGCAGACTTTATTTTTGGGTGGAAATTATCAACAAAATGGCTTATTTTGAGCCCAATTAAATATCGAATGTAAAAAAAAATCAAAAATTTAAATTTCAAAAATATTTGAATTTTTATAATTTTTTATAACTCAGTTGATTAATTTAAAACAGCTCGTGAAATAAAAACCTTCATGCAAAGTTTATTTTTGGGTGAAAATTATTAAAAAACAGACTTATTTTGAGCCCAATTAAATATAGAATGTAAAATATTATCACAAATATAAAATATTAAAAAGTATAAACGCACCCCTCGATACCGTTAGCCCGAGATGGGAAACCACCCATAAATCCTGCGGCGAGGACAGAGTGAAAAAACATCAATCATATCTAAACAACTTCACATATTTTGTATTTTTGTATTTATATAGAATATGTAACTGTTAAAGTTGAGGTCGATATAGATATGCACATGGAAATTCGAGTCTGAAGGACGACGACAGTCTTGGAGGCAGAAGCTACAGGAGGCCAAGGGCCCAACTTGGGCTGTAACGCTATAGGAATAAGAAGACATGCCCTATGGCCATTTCGCCGGTAATAAAAATATCCATTTAACACCAACCCGCATGTAGCTCTTGAGCAGTTTGCCAACACCTGATCTAAGCCACTGAGTTGTGTTACCTTATTTAATTTACGTATTTTGAAGTGACTCAAACTAGTTGAAAGATAAACTGTTTCGACAATAAAATACAGCCACGTCCCAATTGCGCGGCATCGTATACAAAGCGCCCATTTGTTTTACCTGCCTGGCGAATTGTCTGCCGCCCGCGTACACAAACCACCACCACCCCCCTGAAACATATACAACTTTTTAAATTGGAAAATTCCTGGTCCCGCCGCCGAAGCACTCGTGCGGCGTTTTAGCATTTTTACTCGATTCGCGCTTTTTGCATCCCACCAGCGAATTTGGGGCGCGTTTTACGGTGCGGCGGGGGCGGGCGAGGTGAGGCTGAATTATGTACGCGGCCCGCGTTTCCGGGCGTATCGATTCGTTGAAACTTCTGCGGGTGGTGTACTTACCGGCGACTCTGCTAAAGTAGCAAAAAATGTCGCTCTAAAATCTTCCTGCTGGAAACTATTTCGCACAAAAGGTTGCACATTGTGAATGAATAGATTTTAGAGGCTTCGCTACTTTCCAGTTGCGTTAAACCGATCTCACCGCAACTGCTTCATTACGGCGCTGGCAAAACTATGCACGAGTGACCAAAGTTTCCTGGGGTACATTTATTGACGCGGGGGGTATTTGTTTGAGTTTGCACCGCAGCCGCTACAGAACGGGAAAGTTCAACACTCAACCGGTCAAGCGACATAAAAACTCACTGCAAACCACTTACAGTTTGTATTATTTATATGTCTGTACGCGACGGCTATTTGAGTTTTCACATTCAAAATTACATAATTCAACTTGAATGACTTTGTTGTCAAACTAAAATAAATGAGTTTTGTTTAAACTAGTGGAGAGTTTATTGGTGTCGCAATTTAGTACAATTCGTGACTCAATTTTGTATGTCTTTACAATTCGATTTCGTCCTAAATAGAGGCTGAAAGTAGAAGTAGTTACTTCTTCTGCTTTCAGGCTCTATTTAGGTCGAAATCAAATTCAAATTTTCTCAGGGCTACGTAAACGGTAAGAGCTAAAAAAAGCGTCTATCATCAATACATTTATATATTTTCGCAATATAAACCATCTCTCTAGTTTTTGAAATAGAGACGTTACATAGTTAAAACAGGAAGAAACATGAAATTTCATCAAATTCTCACTAAAATGAATCAACAACAAGTATAACCTTCCATAGAGCATCAAGTTGCGAACAATACTTTCAAAACTAATTTCAAAAGACCAATCTCACGTATACCTAACAAACAAACTGCAATACTTGCAGGATGAAATTTCACAGGGTAGGAAAAAAAAACGTGATGACTCGGTTATATAAAAGGAGACACAATGTTATCTGGAGCTAATTAAATCCAGCCCGGGCGGACCTCTAACGATGTATCATTCAATTCCGCGATAGTTTAGAAAGTTTCACCGGGAACTCGGGCGAACTTTATCAGGCCGGTTCCAGTTTATTCTATTATAGAGAGCGAGGGGGGCGGGCGGCGGGGCGTGGACATTTCCCGGCAGAACTTTCCGCGGAAAATACTTTCGAGGACATAATGCACTTTTAAAGCGACCTTAAAAGTGCCGGCCGATAACGCGGCGAAACGAAAAAATCACCTGAATTGCACAGTCCCCGAGGGTAAAATCGATTTTTATTATACTGAAGACAATCATCCTTTTCATTTATTATTTTCACATTAATCATGAAACGTAAGGCATCTTTAATGACCTACATCCAGAAATTGATCGACATATCGTCGCGTAAGCAGCGACAATACATTTTATTTGAGGTTGAAAGGTGAGAGAAAAATATTAGATTATTTATTTATTTATTTATTTATTTAATCATACGCCTTCTACCGTGAGGTATAGGCGTAACATTAGATTATAAAATGTTTATTGGAGTAATTAAACTGCCCCTGGTTCAACTAAATAAAATATAAGCAATTAAATGAAGAATTGATACTCCAATAAACATTTTATAATCATAAATAAATAAAACGATTTTGTTTTTGCTTTTCATCACTTGTTGATTGCTGTTTGCGCATTTTATTTTCCATTCGTACCATCCAATTCGATATTTCAAACAATTTGCTGTATGATACTAGACAATTTAGATTATATCTTGACTAACTTTTGGCTCAAGAAATTGTCTTGTCTAAAACGACCTTAAGTATAGTAAAGATCTAGTTGTATTGCTAACCTCTGTAGAGTTACTGTTAAAAGATTAATAAATAAAAAGGTAAAAAGAAGACAAAAACCTGTAAGAATCGATGAAGAATGTAGGTACTAAAGTGAATATGAGGCATTCAGAACAAAAGTGGATTAAAATTATGTTAGTACTAATAATAAAAATAATAATAGCAAACAAAAAATTGAGGGTTACAATTTTTTGTTGGATATTATTATTATCATTACTAAAAAAAATATGTTAGTACTAATAATAATAATAATAACAAACAAAAAATTGAGGGTTACAATTTTTTGTTTGTTATTATTATTATCCTTAATAAAAAAAAATATGATAGTACTAATAATAATAATAATAATAATAACAAAAAACAAATAGTAAATTGAGGGTAACATTTTTTTGTTTGTTATTATTATTATTATTATTAGTACTAACATAATTTTCTAATTTTTTATATGTGGGTTACTCCACTTTGAGGGCACTCAATGCCTCATATGAACTGAAATTGGTTACGATATAATTTTCCAACCAATACAATTTTAATTTATGAAATCAATTTGGGTGGACTCATTATAAAATGTTATTAAATTCGCAACGGCCGCGGGGCAAACAAAATTATAATTAACGCCACCACCTCCCCGCCGCGCCCCGGGAATCATTATCTCCGGGGGCGATTTTTTTCTTCTCTTGCCCGCCGGCACGAGGCGAATTAATTAATTCGCAACACATTAACCGGGCAGATGGAGTGGGCCGGCATGAAAGCAGAAAATAAACGTGTCCTGCAAGCGCTCCACTAAGACCAGATTACGTTTTATTTTAATGAGAACTTAATTAATCTCTGCGGACGGCCAGACGCTGGTAAATAAGGTTTTATTCGGCGGCGGCGGCGGCGGCGCGACACGGAGTTATTCGTGTAAATAGAAATTAGAGCGCGGGGCTAAGTATCAACAGCAGACGTAATTGCTTATGTAAATACGCAAATAGGAGTCAGTGAGGATACTGAAAATATTTCTAGTACACACCCTAAGTATATAGAACTATATCAGTTTTTCTTCACTATATAAATTTAAAAAAAACTTCTATCTTTATAGGGCTATCAACCGTGAGGCTTTTCTGCCGGTCAAGGGAGAAGCTCAGAGGAGTTTAATCACTCGGTATTTACCTTAACTTCACAGAAAACCTCTGAAAAACTGTGAATGGTGATTCGCGAAAATTCGCTCCCCGCTGGGGATCGAAGTCTGGCTCCCCAATGCTCAGTACGAGACGGACGACGCTTCTAACCACTCGGCTACTGAGCTGGGTGCTATATAAATATTAAATCGTTTTTTTTTCTTTTAAAAACTTCTATCTTTATAAGGCTATCAGCCGTGAGGCTTTTCCGCCGGTCAGGGGAGAATCTCAGAGGAGTTTAATCACCCGGTATTTACCTTAACTTCACAGAAAAACTGTGTAAGGTGTCTAAAGTTCATCTCGATTGGACAATTTTTATGTTATTTTTCATCACTTCTTCGACTTTACCGCCAGAAACAACCCACTATTCAAAACCTTGCCTGCCCAGATACCTAATCCAGCTGATACAGTCAAATTGTAAACGCTGCAAGATTCTGGTGCGCAAATGAAGAACTTAATAACAAACACTGATTAGAGAGTAGAAAACACATATGCAGGATGTGCAAGATGGAAGAAGAGACCCTAAACTATCTATTGCAAAAGTGTGAGGAGGTTAAAGAGGAGACGAAGACGCCAAAACACCCAAATGGGGTGAATTAGATGAGGACCAAAGAAAGATTGAAATTATATATGGGTGTGCATTACTAATTGTTGTGGTGCCGCCAGATGGCGATTAACTTTCCCCTTGGGGGGTAAGTTGTACTATTTTTGAAAATACAATAGGCTTTCTTTTTTTACTATGACTAGTGGCCCGTTGCAGCAATTTCTGCAATAAAAGAAGTATAAATATATATTTAGTGCTAAGCCATTTCTGGGACCGCCCCATAGATATAGATTCTTATCACTTTTATAATTTATCATTTGGCGGGTTTGTCTTTTGTTTTAGGAAACCAATACTATACTAAAAACCAAAAACTATTATTACGATTTTCCTTTGATTCAAAATTGTCTATCCAATAGCCTAAAGTTCATCTTGATTGGGACAATTTTTATTATATTTTTCATCACTTCTTCGACTTTACCGCCAAAAGGGTATACTTTTCATAACAATATTTTTATCTTTTTCTCCATGGAAATTAAAGACATACAAAATAAGACCGAAAACCACTTTCTATCATGATATAAAATTTTCAAAGTTTCAAAAATTTGCCAAGGCCTGTAGCTTTTCTGGTTCAAGTTGAAACAATCTCGACATTTTCCCCACCATCTAGACTATATTTCCAATCAAACGTCATAGGTTTCAGGGCCGTGCCACTTCTGGGATTCTGATTTTTACCGTTTTTATCACTTTTATATTTATCATGTGACGGGTTCGTCTTTTATCTTAGATAAAAAATGTATTAAGATTTTTCATTTGGTTCAAAATTGTCTATCCAACAGGCTAAAACTCATCTTGAGTGGATAATTTTAATTTTATTTTCTTCACTTTTTCGACCTTACCGCCAAAACGGTATAATTTTTATAACACTATTTTTGGGGTTTTCTCTTTAGAAATTAAATACCTACAATATAAAACTAAAATCCACTTTCTATCATGAAATAAAATTTACAAAGTTTCAAAAATTAGCCAAGGCCTTTTCAGGTTCAATTTTAAACAATCTCGATTTTTTTCCGTCATCTAGATTATATTTCCAATCAAATGACTTAGTTTCAGTTCAAATTAAATTCGTGACGGGTTTATTTTTTGTTTTAGAGAAAAATCGTACCAAGACTTTTGATTTGGTTGAAAATTGTCTATTCAATGCGATAAAGTTGATCTTGATTGGACCATTTTCATTTTTATTTTCTTCACTTCTTCGGTTTTACCGCCAAAACGGTACAATTTTTATAACAATATTTTTTCTTATTTTTCTTTGGAATTAAAAGACCTATAAAATGAAATCTAAATCGACTTTCTGACATGAAATAAAATTTTCCTAGTTCGAAAAATTTGCCAAGCTCTGTAGCTTTACCGGTTCCATTTGAAATAATCTCGACATTTTTCCCGCCATCTAGACTATATTTCCAATCAAATGACTTAGTTTCAGTGTCATGCCACTGCCATGAAGACCCCTGTTTTGACGTAATGGAGAATAGTTTTGGTAAATTTTACCGATTTTTATCACTTTTCAAATTAAATTCGTAACGGGTTTATCTTTTGTTTTAGAGAAAAATCGTACTAAGATATTTGATTTGGTTGAAAATTGTCTATTCAATGCGATAAAGTTGGTCTTGATTGGACCATTTTCATTTTTATTTTCTTCACTCCTTCGGCTTTACCGCCAAAACGGTATAATTTTTATATAATATTTTTTCTTTTTCTTTTTTGGAATTAAAAGACCTATAAAATGAGATCTACAACGACTTTCTGACATGAAATAAAATTTTCCTTGTTCAAAAAAGTTGCCAAGCTCTGTAGCTTTACCGCTTCTATTTGCAACAATCTCGAAATTGTTGTCGCCATCTAGACTATATTTCCAATCAAATGACTTAGTTTCAGTGTCATGCCACTGTCATGAAGACCCCTGTTTTGACGTAATGGGGGATAGTTTTGGTAAATTTTACCGATTTTTATCACTTTTAAAATTAAATTCGTGACGGGTTTATCTTTTGGATTAGAGAAAAATCGTACTAAGATTTTTGATTTGGTTGAAAATTGTCTATTCAACGCGATAAAGTTGATATTGATTGGACCATTTTCATTTTTATTTTCTTCACTTCTTCGGCTTTACCGCCAAAACCGTACAATTTTTATAACAATATTTTTTCTTATTTTTCTTTGGAATTAAAAGACCTATAAAATGAGATCTAAATCGACTTTCTGACATGAAATAAAATTTTCCTAGTTCGAAAAATTTGCCAAGCTCTGTAGCTTTACCGGTTCCATTTGAAATAATCTCGACATTTTTTCCGCCATCTAGACTATATTTCCAATCAAATGACTTAGTTTCAGTGTCATGCCACTGCCATGAAGACCCCTGTTTTGACTTAATGGATAGTTTTGGTAAATTTTACCGATTTTTAGCACTTTTCAAATTAAATTCGTGACGGGTTTATCTTTTGTTTTAGAGAAAAATCGTACTAAGATTTTTGATTTGGTTGAAAATTGTCTATTCAATGCGATAAAGTTGATCTTGATTGGACCATTTTCATTTTTATTTTCTTCACTCCTTCGGCTTTACCGCCAAAACGGTACAATTTTTTAACAATATTTTTTCTTATTTTTCTTTGGAATTAAAAGACCTATAAAATGAGATCCACAACGACTTTCTGACATTAAATAAAATTTTCCTAGTTCGAAAAATTTGTCAAGCTCTGTAGCTTTACCGGTTCCATTTGAAACAATCTCGACATTTTTCCTGCCATCTAGATTATATTTCCAATCAAATGACTTAGTTTCAGTGTCATGCCACTGCCATGACGACCCCTGCTTTGACGTAATGGAGGATAGTTCTGGCCATTTTATCGATTTTTATCACTTTTCAAATTAAATTCGTAACGGGTTTATTTTTTGTTTTAGAGAAAAATCGAAATAAGATTTTTCAATTGGTTGAACGGGCTAAAACTGATCTTAATTGGACTATTTTCAATTTTATTTTCCTCACTTATTTAGCTTTACCGCCAAAACGGTAGAATTTTGATAACAATATTTTTTCTTATTTTTCTTTGAAATTAAAAGATCTATAAAATGAGATCTAGAACGACTTTCTAACATGAAATAACATTTTACTAGTTCGAAAAATTTATTTTACTGACTGTTGAATTTGTTCTCTACAATCAATTCCATGTTTCCCGCTTCCCAGCTTTCCACGTTTTCACCGATTTTCCCACCAGAGCTACATAGCCCGATCTATTTTTCCCAGCGTCTAGAAAGATGACGCTCTTCAATGATACCTTTCCCAACCCCCTACCCGCCACCTAGCTCCCGCTAATCCTATGCAATGAGCCCTACTTTTTCCCTTAGCTCATTTTATATGTATAGATTTTGTTTAATTTAACCATCACTTGGACACGGAAAAGAGTCTTGTTTGTAGGGCAGAATTTAAAATGTATGTATGTATGTATATGTATATGTATATGTATGTATATGTATATGTATATGTATATGTATATGTATATGTATATGTATATGTATATGTATATGTATATGTATATCTATATGTATATGTATATATATATATATATATATATATATATATATATATATATATATATATATATATGTATGTATGTATGTATGTACCTAACTGCTCACTACATAATTGAAGCTACAACATGCCAATGAAAACTTGTTATTCTGAAATTTTTAAGGACTATTCCTGAATATATTCGTTTTAATAATTCAATAGTCCTTGTCGACAGCAAATACGAAATTTCAATGCTAAATATTTCATGTCATTCTTAAATTACATTATCATCGATCGGCAAACGAAACTTACCCAACACAACCTCCACCCCCTTCCAATAAACCGCCCGCCCCCTATTAGTTAATAGTATTAACCCTTTTCATATTAGGCAACGTAACATGTCGACGTTTGTGTTATATTATAAAGCCATTAGGGTATTAAGGTCTGCGTTTCGCGTTACCATTCCGTGCCGCCACCGCAAGTAATACGCAAGATGGGGCTACGCTGCGAGGCGGTTGCGGTCTCCAGAGCTATTACGTAACCTACTTTAGGGCACTACTTGGAATTAAACGAGACAGGCAGTTTTTAAAATTAAAATTCGTTTAAGATTTAAGATTTAACTTGTAGGGCTCATGTGTTTATGTCCTTTAATTCCAATCTAGGAACATAGGGGCCAAATCGCTTTCTAGTATGCAACTGGGTTGTTTGACCTGATTAGACAGGACTAATAGAAACTAAATATTAGTTTCTATTAGTCCTGCCGAATCAGGTCAAACAACCCAGTAGCCATGATAACTTGTGGGCGTTTAAGGAGTTTTTTTTTTATATAAAAGCCGTATATAGATACGGTTATTATATAAAAAATATATATGTTGAAATGTATATATGTATAATAATATCTATGATCTAAACTAGTGTTTATTAAACTGAGAGTTGTAGACCTACAAGAAATCGTTTTCTAGGATAAATAAAACGATTTTTTACTTTGTTTTTTATCACACTTCAGATACACTTTGCAACTAGTTTCGGGTAAGCTCTATCCAGGTTGCAAAATGATATATATTATCCGGACAGTTGAACTGCTGGTAATAGCCGCGTCAGAAGGACCCCCAATAACGTGTGATGAAGTAGAAAAGGCTAATAAACTTTCAAAATAGAATAAAACCTGCAAGACGAAAAACACCTTGGTTAAATAATTTGCGCGTATTTTGTGATTAAATATTACTTAATAATCATCGGAGGAGCTCTAAAATGACTAGAGCTCAGTCAAAACTAGTTGTAAACAAAGTGTAACTGAAGCGTGATAAAAAAATAAAGTAAAAAATCGTTGTATTTATCCTTTAAAGTTCAATTAGCTGTAACGGTGGTCAAAGGACATACAGTAAAAGGTATTTACGACGTAGACTTGTCTAAACTGAAGCCTCAGTTTAGACAAGTCTACGTCGTAAATACCTTTTACTGTATGTCCTTTGACCACCGTTACAGCTAATTGAACTTTAAAGGATAAATACAACGATTTTTTACTTACACTATTGAAAATATTATCATGGTTAATTAAATTCGAGATTCTATTCACAATAACAATAATAATACACAATATTTTTTCTCTTGATGAGAAAGATAATTAATCATTCAATTATCTTGACTATTTGCGTCGTAAAACTTTTGGCGCTCGCTCAGGAACCGCGTCGTTAATTTTCATTTGGGCAAAAGCCGCCCCCCAAATATTTCCTAATACATATCGCGCACGCGGCGGCGGCGGCGGCTGCGGCTCGACCGCTGGTCGGACAATTTAAATGCGCGATGATTTATGCGTTTGCGGAGGTGTTAACGCGAACGGGCGGCTCCTGCTAACTGAATAAAATCCGTGCATGAGCTCATAAATTATTCATAGGTTTCGGCGGGGGTGGCTGGCGGGCGAGCAGATTTACGATCAGGTGCGTGCGTGCGGATGCATGAGGGGAAACTCTGCGTAATCTCGGCATTTTAAAGACCCTATCGAGCAGCGCTTTTGAATGTCATTGAGAGCCGGAACGAAGTTGCAAGACGATTGAGTTTTATTTGGGATTATGTTTTTTTTGTCCTTTCTTGTTCAATCATTTATTGACTGGTAGCCATTTTGTATGTAGTTAAGTTAAGTAATAAAAATATGTGGATTATTTATTTTTGCATGTGTATTATCAAGTAATTTGTTTTTTTTTATAGAACTCATTAGAATCTTATGTGCAGCGTGGATCTCACAAATTATAAAATTATAAAAATTCACTGGAAGAGAGAGGTGTAGAAAGAAAGACAGTCAAATTAATACGAAACATATATAACAACAATACCCATGCAATAATACACAAGGGACAAACATCATGAACATTTAAGACAACCACTGGACTAAAGGTCGTTTTAGACAAGACAATTTCTTGACTCAAAAGTTAAGGTCGTTTTAGACAAGACAATTTCTTAGCTCAAACATTGTTCAAGAAATGAATTCATATATCCTCCTCCCATACAATTATATATATATAGAATAGAACGCGTTATATTTTTCCATTTGATCTACCATCCAATTCAATATTTCAAATAATTTGCAGTATGATACGAGACAATTTAGATTGTGTCGCATCATGACTAACTTTTGAGTCAAGAAATTGTCTTGTCTAAAACGATCTTTAGTCAAGATGCTAGACAATCTAAATTGTCTCGCATCATACAGCAAATTATTTGAAATATTGAATTGGATGGTAGATCGAAAGGAAAAATATAACGCCTTCTATTTGTCAAGGACAAATTGTATGGGAGGAGGATATATCAATTCATTTCTTGAACAATTTTTGTGCTAAGAAATTGTCTTGTCTAAAACGACCTTAAGACAAGGAGGCGGGCTCAGTCCTACGTTATTTATCATATACATGGATGAAATAATGAAGAGCATGAAACTATAAATCAAAAAAGCAAATATAGGTTAAATAAAGGAGATGAATTCATCTCCTTTATTTAAAATGAATTACCACGTAGTAAACGCCAAAACCATTCAATTTCTCAAATATAGGTTACAAAAACATGCAAGTGGTAAAAATATCGGAAGGAGCATTCGCTGAGGATGCGTAGTGATAACAGAAAAAGAAGCTAATCTGCAGCACAACTTAAGTGTATGGAATAGGCATCTAGAAAAGTATAATACGAAACTGAATTATACTAGTTAACCAAATCCCGGAATAATCGAATATTCCAGATTAAAATAATCTACGAGTGCGAATTTCGGAATAATAATTGCAGTATACAATAAAAAAAAACTACAAATGATAGTTAAGTGTCGAGTTAGATTTCTTTTCTATTTTCTTTTTCGTGTGCAAGCCCCCATGGCAGTCCGAAACATCATCCTTGCGCAAATGTCACGCAGGAGAGCACTCCGCGGCGGTCTATTAATAAACTCGGCTGAACATAATCTAGATAATGGCAACGAAAAGGGGAAAGCCGGGGAAGCGTAGGGCTAAGATTCGAGGTGCTCTCGCTGCGCCCCGGCGGCTGTATATAAATTAATAGACTGCACAGAATGTCGTGAATGGGTTTTAAGACCCTGCAGAGGTACAGCAGAAGAAAGAAAAAAAAAAAACGGTTTCCAGAGTGGCGTACGAATTGTGAAAGAAATTGTTGGTGAAAGAGCACATGCAAAAAAATATAATTCAGAAGAGTTGCATGAGGAATATTTATGTTAGTTGCTTTCAATTAATTAAAATGGTGTAAGTTTAATGTAATGAAGGAATTGTTTGTGTAAAAGCAATTAACGCATGCAATACTATAATAATAAAATATTGTGCATCAAAATGGAGGAGTAAAGTGCAGTAGCGCGTCATACTCTAATGGAGTCTTTACATCTGAGGGTCTTATGTAAAGGTTTTTACCTAATGAACACTCATGTAATTTTCAATAGTTAATATGATAGTATTTAAACAACAATGCCATCAACTAGGACAAATTATTTAATTTTGAGAAACAAAATATGTTAGTTGAAAATACTTTTTGTATTGTCCAATAATTTAGTAACCTTGCCCACCAGGGCCCAGGGGTGCAATTTTTGAAACCACTCGTTTCGAACGTATACGTTTAATTGTCAAAGTCGTTCCATAGAAAACGGACAATTCACAACTTCGGCAAGTTCGTTCAATGATGAAACTTTGGTTTATTAGAGTTTTTTAAGCCGAAATTCTATATTTTACGAGATCACATTGTGAATTGTCCATTTTTTTGCTAAGCGAGTTTGACATTTAAACGAATACGTTTAAAACGAGAGGTTTCAAGAATCGCACCCTTGAGCCCTTGGGGCAGGCTTTCTAAATTATTGGACACTACAAAAAGTATTTTCAAGTAACATATTTAGTTTCTCAAAATCCCACCCCACCTTTATTTGCATAGTTTTTCCATGGGATAACACTCTTCTTGGAATAGTTTAAACAATATACAACATCTATATCCAATGAAACAACTATGCGATCGAAGGTGGGGTGGGCGGGCGGCCCCCACCAACCAAACTATGCCCGTCCACTATTTCAAACGGCTTGAACTATGCACTACACTATTATCCGGTATTTTCTATGCTTAAATTAATGTTATTTATTAATTTAAAACTAATAAAAAAATATATATGTGAAAAATAATGTAATGCATAGTTCAAGCCGTTTGAAATAGTGGACGGGCATAGTTTGGTTGGTGGGGGCCGCCCGCCCACCATACCTTTGCTTGCATAGTTTTTTCATTGGATATAGATGTTTTATATTGTTTAAACTATTCCAAGAAGAGTGTTATTCCATGGAAAAACTATGCGAATAAAGGTGGGGTGGGCGGGCGGCCCCCACCAACCAAACTATGCCCGTCCACTATTTCAAACGGCTTGAACTATGCACTACAGTATTATCCGTTATTTTTGATGATTAAATGAATGTCATTTATTAATTTAAAACTAAAAAAAATATTTATGTGAAAAATAATGTAATGCATAGTTTAAGCCATTTGAAATAGTGGACGGGCATAGTTTGGTTGGTGGGGGCCGCCCG
Organism: Lordithon lunulatus; assembly: GCA_963942505.1. Taxonomy (NCBI): domain Eukaryota; kingdom Metazoa; phylum Arthropoda; class Insecta; order Coleoptera; family Staphylinidae; genus Lordithon; species Lordithon lunulatus. The sequence goes on along the minus strand of OZ012668.1, from coordinate 56,049,522 downwards.
CCCACCCCACCTTTATTCGCATAGTTTTTCCATAGGATAACACTCTTCCTGGAATAGTTTAAACAATATAAAACATCTATATCCAATGAAAAAACTATGCGAGCGAAGGTGGGGTGGGCGGGCGGCCCACACCAACCAAACTATGCCCGTCCGCTATTTCAAACGGCTTGAACTATGCACTACACTATTATCCCTTATTTTTGATGATTAAATTAATGTCATTTATTAATTTAAAAATAATAAAAAAATATATATGTGAAAAATAATGTAATGCATAGTTCAAGCCGTTTGAAATTGTGGACGGGCATTGTTTGGTTGGTGGGGACCGCCCGCCCACCCCACCTTCGCTCGCATAGTTTTTTCATTGGATATAGATGTTTTATATTGTTTAAACTATTCCAGGAAGAGTGTTATCCTATGGAAAAACTATGAGAGCGAAGGTGGGGTGGGCGGGCGGTCCCCACCAACCAAACAATGCCCGTCCACTATTTCAAACGGCTTGAACTATGCACTACACTATTATCCGTTATTTTTGATGATTAAATTAATGTCATTTATTAATTTAAAAATAATAAAAAAATATATATGTGAAAAATAATGTAATGCATAGTTCAAGCCGTTTGAAATAGTGGACGGGTATAGTTTGGTTGGTGGGGGCGGCCCGCCCACCCCACCTTCACTCGCATAGTTTTTTCATTGGATATAGATGTTTTATATTGTTTAAACTATTCCAAGAAGAGTGTTATCCCATGGAAAAACTATGCGAGCGAAGGTGGGGTGGGCGGGCGGCCCCCACCAACCAAACTATGCCCATCCACTATTTCAAACGGCTTGAACTATGCACTACACTATTATCCGTTATTTTAATGATAATTCCTTTAGTTTTTTTGTTCGTTACGCAGGAAAAAAATGAGATATACTAAAATAATATCATAATAATTTTACTATTTTAAATTTCAGTGATAAGGTCCTTCAGGTATCAAAAGGCATCGAGCAAATCGGTTCCATGCGATGGGACCTCGTCGCGTGTCTTCTCTGCGCATGGATAATTATTATAATTGATAATTTTATGTTATTTTTTTGCAAATTATTTTTGTTCTTATTAACATAGCACGTACGCGCTGTCCGTATGGACCACTTCTAGCACTAGATATACCGGAGAAAACCCAATATATTTTATTGTACTCCATGTCTAGTTTTGATCTCTTTTCTTTTTTACATAGATTTTTAAACGAAGTCAAGGATGAAACTCAATACTATTCGAAAGAGCTGTTCATAAGACACAAATAATTTCGAAAGTCGCCAAAGTTAGGTATATTATGATCAGTAAAATTATCATAATATACCTAACTTTGGCGACTTTCGAAATTATTTGTGTCTTATGAACAGCTCGTTGGAATAGCATTGTGAATTATAAAACAAAAATAAATAATATCAATTAATAATTACAATCTACCTTATTGCTCGTCGTAAAGTGCAGCTACATGTCTCGTGTTCGATTCACTGGTAGCCCGGTTTATTAAAGATGTTTAATATTTCATCCACTAATTTCACTTCACAAACTATACGTCTCATAACTAACCGCACAATTGGACACGACGGACGACTCACGACTAACCTGTGTTACTGCATTGAATTGAACAAAACAATTTTTTTGCTCGACTCAACCGGTATAGGCTTGCAGAAACGGGCTATTTTTATGCGCTTATCTATGAATGAGTCGCCGCTGGCAAATAACATCTTATTTATAAATAAAATCATTGCAACTAAATAAAAGAACGAAATCTCAAGCGCCGATTCAAATATAATTAAGTGGAATTATTTTTTTTTAACAAAATTTTCGGGAAAAATTTATATATGTTATAATTCCAAACAGCTGGTGTTAATTTTAATATTTTTTTTGGCCTGAGGTGGCGAATCTTTAAGACATTCTGCTATCACTTTAATATATATATATATATATATATATATATATATATATATATATATATATATATAAAGGAAAAATGTCGAGATTGTTTCAAATTGAACCTGAAAAGCTACAGGCCTTGGCAAATTCTTGAAACATTGAAAATTTTATATCATGATAGAAAGTGGTTTTTGGTCTTATTTTGTAGGTCTTTCATTTCCAAGGAGAAAAAGATAAAAATATTGTTATGTAAAGTATACCCTTTTGGCGGTAAAGTCGAAGAAGTGATGAAAAATAAAATAAAAATTGTCCAATCAAGATGAACTTTAGGCTATTGGATAGATAATTTTGAACCAAAGGAAAATCTTAATAATAGTTTTTCGTTTTTAGTATAGTATTGGTTTCCTAAAACAAAAGACAAACCCGTCAAATGATAAATTATAAAAGTGATAAGAATCTATATCTATGGGGCTGTCCCAGAAATGGCTTGGCACTAAATCTCATGTCGATTGATTGGAAATATGATCTAGATGACGAGAAAAATATCAAGATTGTTTGAAATTGAACCGGGAAAGCTACAGAGCTTGGTAAAATATTGTAAGTAAGAAAATTTTATTCTTTTTTAGTCTTTCAATTTCAATGAAGATTCTACAAAAATATTGTTATAAAAAGTGCAGCATTGCGGCGAAGAAGTGATGAAAAATTAAATAAAAATTGTTTTATCGATATCCTATCACTTGAGCCCGTTGGATAGACAATTTCAAACCAAATAAAAAATCTTTATATAATTTTACCCTCAAATGTAAAACATTTATACTTTTTTTTTATTTAAAGTGGGGTATAATATATCTTCACCCACTTTTTTTTGATAATATGATGAACCAACCATCGACTTAACTGGTGTACCCCGTAATTATGCAAGATTTAATTAAAAATATGCACCAGATTCTATAAACGGTATAAGAATATGTTGAATATTTGTTTTTTCGGGCAGATTTCTACCTAAACTTAAATGAGTTACTTGAGATAATAGATTTATATATATATATATAATATATATATATATATATAAATATATATATATATATATATATAAAAATCTCGTTCCAGGATTCGAGCTGAAAATCTATTCGAAAAACGCGTTGTGAGACTAACGGAACTGCTGCTACTTTTTTTGAGGAGTGTATAAACCGTGGCCCCAGGAAAAACTGGAGAGGGAGTGCGCAGAAATATCCAAACATATTTTTCATAAAATTATAAAATGTTAATTATAAAAGACCGCGCGATTAGGTCAACATTAAGCCGTATTTCATTTTCCGAGGTTCGCTTTAACTGAAAGCGTAAATTCGCATTTTAAGATCGTTAATTCGATCAATAACTATAATACGCGTATATACATTATAAAATGCATCCTTACGTTACTAATGATATAAATAGACTAGGAAATAAAAGAGAAACTCACTCATTGTGTATCCATAGTCGTCTTCATCGTCAGGATCTGCAGCGATTTCATCCTTTGAGCGTCTGATGTTTGCAGCACTGGCCCTGTCGATCTGCAATTAAAATTACCTAAGTTAATTTTAGCATCACCTCATAAGTGAAGCAAACAATATAGTAGTTTTGTACAATGTACCCCCCACTATCATCTAATATCGCTCATGGTGGAGCTTCAGTTGATCTTACCATGTTTAGTCTTCATCTCGCAGGAATTTCTTTTTATTTTAGGTGCAGTAAATGTTATTACTCCTGTAATCAATATGCGATCTACAGAAATAACCTTTGATAGAATATCTCCTTTTATTTGATCGGTTGCTAATACTGCATTATTGTTACTTCTCCCTGTATTAGCAGGAGCTATTACTAACTTCTCACAGACCGAAATTTAAATACAAGATTCTTTGATCCTGCAGGAGGTGGAGACCCAATTTTATACCAACAATTATTTTGATTTTTTGGACATTCTGAAGTTTATTGTTTAATTCTTCCTGGATTTTCCTTTGATACAAAATAATTTGCCGATATAAAAGCTCCCCGACGTACCTAGGGTAAATGGCAAACATCCATCTTGCGTTCCTGTTCCGACGATAGCAACATATTGTACATATCGGCCGAACGTTTTATTTTCTAAACAATTATTTTTCGCCCAGACATATCCATGGAGCGAGACGTGGAAACTGAACGAGGAGGGATAAAAGTAGAATACAGGCAATGGAAATGAAATATCTCAGAGGAGAAAAACAAGTTACGAGAAGAGACAGAATAAGAATGATGACATCCGAGAAGAACTGGGAATTGAAGCTATAGAAAAGTATATAGAAAAGAAAAAACTAAACTGGTGGGGACATTTAATTAGGATGGACAAAAAGGAATCAAACAAAACAGGTATGGGAAGCAAGAACTGGAAATAAAAGAAGAAGAGGTAGACCAAGAAAAGAGTGGGACAACAGAATAGAGAAAATAATAATCAAAATATCAAACACATCCATATAAATAAAACATAAAATTAACACCCATGAAAATTAAAGAATATATAAATACTAGTATTCTACTACTTAAAAAACCAAACTTGTCACCGTTTTATTGCTTATTATTAAATCACTTTAGCACTACCAAAAACTAACTACATATAGAAGCTAAACAACTAAATCATACTAATATTTATTATTATATTAGTCATTATTATGTTTTGAATAACCTTGCATTAGTAATTGCATAGTGATATAAATTCAATACAGTCCCTAATAATGAAATTGAAAAATAAAAAAACACAATGTATTTAATAACTGCATGAATCAATACGTGACTAATTCATTCGAGCTGCTAGCCATCTCCTCCATCTTATTAATAGTCTCCATCAGCCGCCTGGTAATATCGTGCGAGTGCCGATTCAGAATGCTCGTCACCGACTCGTACGAATCAACTTGCTCGTCTGCAGGTGCTTGCAATGCAATAAATATATTATTAATGGAAACTACTCCTGTATTAGATAGACCCTCTACCTTTTGACAAAACTCTGGCGATTTTAAGACGTTCGTTTTTAGTCTTCAGCGGCTTTTTCAAGCGCGCCGGCATTTCGGACGTGTATCGCTCGGTCTCCATTACCGGATACATGGTACCGTGAAAGTCGCCGTTTGACATCTTTGGTTTTGTGCTTTTTCTGGCTGATATAGGTTTGGTTTTGGGTTTGTTCATACCTACACGCACGATGCTGTAGTCCGCGATCGCAGAGATCCGAATGAATTATTTGCACTGTAATTTTGGATTTTGACACTGACAATTTGTTTAATTCAAGCCTGACGCGATGGCCTGCTAAAGAGTTTCATTATTTAATAGATTTATTATACAAGCTAGTCGCGATTCAAATCTTAACGGTTTTCATCAAACTAGTGGGTAAACAGCTGATCTTTGTTACAGCTCGTACACTAAATTCCTTCCTGCAGATTTTATTTTTGGTTGAAAATTATCTAAAATGGCTTATATTAAGCCCAATTAAATATAGAAAGTAAAATAATATCATACATTTAAATCTCTTAAATATCTGTTTTTTATCATTTTTTATACCAACCAAACTATGCCCGTCCACTATTTCAAACGACTTGAACTATGCATTACATTATTTTTCAAATATATTTTTTTAATTAATCTTAAATTAGTAAATGACATTAATTTAATCAAAGAAAATAACGGATAATAGTGTAGTGCATAGTTCAAGTAGTTTGAAATAGTGGACGGGCATAGTTTGGTTGGTAGGGGACACCCGCCCACCCCACCTTCGCTCGCATAGTTTTTCCATGGGATAACACTCTTCTTGGAATAGTTTAAACTATATAAAACATCTATATCCAATGAAAAAACTATGCGAGAGAAGGTGGGGTGGGCGGGCGGCCCCTACCAACCAAACTATGCCCGTCCACTATTTCAAACGACTTGAACTATGCATTACATTATTTTTCACATATATGTTTTTAATTAGTATTAAGTTAATAAATGACATTAATTTAATCAAAGAAAATAACGGATAATAATGTAGTGCATAGTTCAAGTCGTTTGAAATAGTGGACGGGCATAGTTTGGTTGGTAATTTAAAACAGCTTCTACACTAAAATCCTTCCTGCAGACTTAATTTTTGGGTGAAAATTATTTAAAAAAAACAGCTTAATTTGAGCCCAATTAAATATAGAATGTAAAATAATATCATAAATTTAAATATCTTAAATCATTGATTTTTTATAATTTTTTATAATTCAGTCGATTAATTTAAAACAGCTCGTGTAATAAAAACCTTCCTGCAGACTTAATTTTTGGGTGAAAATTATGAAAAATGGCTTATATTAAGCCCAATTGAATATAGAAAGTAAAATAATATCATAAATTTAAATCTCTTAAATCTATGATTTTTTATCAATTTTTATAACATAGTCGACTAATTTAAAACAGCTCGTACACTAAAATCCTTCCTGCAGACTTTATTTTTGAGTGAAAATGATAAAAAAATAGCTTAATTTGAGCCCAATTAAATATAGAATGTTAAATAATATCATAAATTTAAATATCTTAAATCATTGATTTTTTTTATAATTTTTTATAACTCAGTCGCTTAATTTAATACAGCTCGTACAATAAAATCCTTCCTGTAGACTTTATTTTTTGGGTAAAAATTAACAAAAAAGGTTTATTTTGAACACAATTAAATATATAATGTAAAATAATATCATAAATTTAAATCTCTTAAATCTTTGATTTTTTATCAATTTTTATAACATAGTCGACTAATTTAAAACAGCTCGTACACTAAAATCCTTCCTGCAGAATTTATTTGTGGGTGAAAATTATCAAAAAATAGCTTAATTTGAGCCCAATTAAATATAGAACGTAAAATAATATCATACATTTAAATTTCCAAAATCTTTGATTTTTTATCCTTTTTTATAACTCAGTCGATTAATTTAAAACAGCTCGTAAATAAAAACATTCCTACAAACGTTATTTTTGGGTGAAAATTATCAAAGAGTGGTTTATTTTGAGCCCAATTAAATATAGAATGTGAAATAATATAATAAATTTAAATTTCCAAAATCTTTGATTTTTTATCAATTTTTATAACATAGTCGACTAATTTAAAACAGCTCGTGCACTAAAATCCTTCCTGCAGAATTTATTTTTGGGTGAAAATGATCAAAAAATAGCTTAATTTGAGCCCAAATAAATATAGAATGTTAAATAATATCATAAATTTAAATATCTTAAATCATTGATTTTTTTATCATGTTTTATAACTCAGTCGATTAATTTAATACAGCTCGTACAATAAAATCCTTCCTATAGACTTTATTTTGTGGGTGAAAATGATCAAAAATGGTTTATTTTGAACACAATTAAATATATAATGTAAAATAATACCACAAATTTAAATCTCTCAAATCTTTGATTTTTTATCAATTTTTATAACATAGTCGACTAATTTAAAACAGCTCGTACACTAAAATCCTTCCTGTAGAATTTATTTGTGGGTGAAAATTATCAAAAAAATAGCTTAATTTGAGCCTAATTAAATATAGAACGTAAAATAATATCATAAATTTAAATTTCCAAAATCTTTGATTTTTATCCTTTTTTTATAACTTAGTCGATTAATTTAAAACAACTCGTGTAATAAAAACCTTCCTGCAGACTTAATTTTTGGGTGAAAATTATCAAAAAATAGCTTAATTTGAGCCCAATTAAATATAGAATGTTAAATAATATCATAAATTTAAATATCTTAAATCATTGATTTTTTTATCATTTTTTATAACTCAGTCGATTAATTTAATACAGCTCGTACAATAAAATCCTTCCTGTAGACTTTATTTTTTGGGTAAAATTTAAGAAAAATGGTTTATTTTGAACACAATTAAATATATAATGTAAAATAATATCACAAATTTAAATCTTTTAAATCTTTGATTTTTTTTCAATTTTTATAACATAGTCGACTAATTTAAAACAGCTCGTACACTAAAATCCTTCCTGCAGAATTTATTTGTGGGTGAAAATTATCAAAAAATAGCTTAATTTGAGCCCAATTAAATATAGAACGTAAAATAATATCATAAATTTAAATTTCCAAAATCTTTGATTTTTCATCCCTTTTTATAACTCGGTCGATTAATTTAAAAACAGCTCGTGTAATAAAAACCTTCCTGCAGACATTATTTTTGGGTGAAAATGATCAAAAAGTGGTTTATTTTGAGCACAATTAAATATAGAATGTAAAATAATATCATAAATTTAAATTTCCAAAATCTTTGATTTTTTATCATTTTTTATAACTCAGTCGATTAACTTAAAACAGCTCGTACAATAAAAACCTTCCTGCAGACATAATTTTTGGATGAAAATGATCAAAAAGTGGTTTATTTTGAGCCCAATTAAATATAGAATGTAAAATAATATCATGAATTTAAATTTCCAAAATCTTTGATTTTTTTATTCTTTTTTTATAACTCGGTCGATTAATTTAAAGCGGCTCGTGTAATAAAAACCTTCCTGCAGACACTATTTTTGGGTGAAAATTATCAAAAAAGTGGTTTATTTTGAACCCAATTAAATATAGAATGTAAAATAATATCATAAATTTAAATTTCCAAAATCTTTGATTTTTTATTCTTTTTTTATAACTCTGTCGATTAATTTAAATACAGCTCGTGTAATAAAAACCTTCCCGCAGACATTATTTTTGGGTGAAAATTATCAAAAAGTGGTTTATTTTGAGCACAATTAAATATAGAATGTAAAATAATATCATAAATTTAAATTTCCAAAATTTTTGATTTTTGATTCTTTTTTTATAACTCGGTCGATTAATTTAAAAACAGCTCGTATAGTAAAAACCTTCCTGTAGACTTTATTTTTGGGTAAAAATGGTCAAAAATGAATTATTTTGAGCCCAATTAAATATAAAATATAAAATAATATCATAAATTTAAATATCGTAAATCATTGATTTTTTATAATTTTTTATAAATCAGTCGATTAATTTAAAACAACTCGTGCAATAAAAACCTTCCTGCAGACTTTATTTTTGGGTAAAAATGATCAAAAATGGCTTATATAAAGGCCAATTAAATATAGAAAGTAAAATAATATCATAAATTAAAATCTCTTAAATCTTTGATTTTTTATCATTTTTTGTAACATAGACGACTAATTTAAAACAGCTCGTACACTAAAATCCTTCCTGCACACTTTATGTTTGGGAGAAAATTATCAAAAAATATCTTAATTTGAACCCAGTTAAATATAGAATGTAAAATAATATCATAAATTTTAATTTCCAAAATCTTTGATTTTTTTATCCTTTTTTTATAACTCAGTAGATTAATATAAAACAGCTCGTACAATAAAAACCTTCCTGCACAGTTTGTTTTTGGGTAAAAATGATCAAAAATAAGCTATTTTTGATAATTTAAACTCGCGGTGCACCAGAATCAAAGAGTCAATTACATACAGTAGATGAGCCAATATTCAATTTCAGCTTTCATAAGTTTTTGGAGCACTTGCAACAAGCTCGCGGAGCACCGGTCAAGAATCACTGAACTAGAGGGTTAACAAACTATCACAAAAATGTCCATAAGAGTGTCCACCTCTGGTACTGTCAAAGGATCGTTCGGTTGACAATACACTGTACTACCGCACTATGTAGCAATGCATGACACAATGACAACACTGGTCGTGATGGTGTACACAATATTATTATTTAAAAAAATTGTGTCTACTTTACAAAATAAAGGACAAAATGTCCATTTTACAAAATAAATCAAGTTAGAGGACTGAGGAATTAAATAAACGACTGTTCTCTCGATATGGTGACCACACGTCCTTTATATAGGACGTATAATCATCGTAGTTATAGGATACCTCGTCTTTATACAACCTAGTCCTAGTTGATTTGCATGAATATTAAAGAAATTTAATAAATATAGTCATAGGACAATCCAATGTATACTATGCAATTCGTTTTATTTAATAACCGTCATATGAAATCACAAACCCAGACAGAAACAATTAACTCACTCCCGTGTAAAACACGAAATATTCGAAAATTCAAAAATCCTCGGTTCCCTCCGTGTCCGTTTCTGCGCTTATAACATTCGGCTCAAACCCCAACACATTCTCAATCCGCTTCAACAGCGACGAAATCAACAACATGGAATCCTGCAAATACGGATTCGTTTTAGCCTGCTCCGCCAGCCCCTGCGTATGCATTAAAGACTTCAAAACGGCATCCTCATTAAGCTCTTTAACGCACTTCTCCAGCTGGTTGAGATCAGTCCGCGTTTTTTCCTGGTCCATCGAGAGGGCTTCCGAGAAAAACTCCTCCGAGATTATTTCCGATTTGATATCATTCCGGCATAAGCGTTGCAGGGCTTTCGCTTGAAAAACCACTTTGAAATCCTCATCATCATCATCATCGGGTACATCGTGCAAGCTGTTGTTACTAGTAAAGTACTCCTGGCTTTCAATTAATAGAGCATTTGCTACGTCTTCAGGATTGCGCCGCGTTTCCTGTTTAAACTCAAACTCTAAACATGGCGGAGGCTCTTTGATAAACTCAAATACTGGCTCGGGTTGTTCGACTTTAGGGGCAGTAACAGGTTTGCATACGTATTGATTAATTGGGGGCGTTTTAATAACTGGGGGTGTTATAACAATTGGGGTCGTTCTAATAATTGGGGGCGTTGTAACAACTGGGGGCGTTCTAATAATATCGTTGTTTGTAAGTAGTGTGAAGAATGTGGGTATGGTTGCAGGGGTTAGTGGTGGCGGTATGTCTTCTAGTTGTGCGTATTTCACAGGTGCATATTGGGGTGGTTCAATTATTCGATACGCATCGAGTGATTCATCAGGGATCCGTTGGCCTTCAATGAAAAAGCTCCAGCTGTTGTCTTCAATAACTGGAGGTGGTGGTTGTTTAATTATGTTTTGAATTGGTTTTATTGGTTGTTGTTTGTTGTGCTGCTCGCGATGGGTTCTTTTGTTTTTAGCTTTTCTACTCTTGGTGGTTTTTTTCACAATTTTACCTTTTGGCGTGTACGTGGTTTCCACTACGGTGATGTTCTCGAATTGCGACTGCTCGCGTTTATTGCGTATGTGGGTCAATTTGTATTTCCTTCGTGATGCACCTATTACGACTCGTTTCGATTGCGACTGCCCGTACTGGCGGTAAATCTTCTTTTTACGATAGGTCTCGTGATTATTGTATCTTTTCACGATGGTCGCGCCAATTAGGTCATATAGTAAATGAGTGGGTGTATTTATTTTTATGCTCCTCGTGTTCTTTTCCTCGCATAGTTTTAGTGTAGTGCGGCTTTTGGATGTGATTTGAGGTTGATATGTTTCAATGAAGTTATCATCTCTGCTCTTTGCTACTGCTGGGCTATATTCAAGCTTATTTTTTATAATTTTATTTAATTGCCCTTCGAATGTTTTAAGGACGTGTAGTGAATAATCTGATAGTTTCTTGGAGGCTTTTGCTGAGTTATCACAAGAATATGTGTGGCAGTTCCGTTTATTCTCTCTAGGGATTAATTTCGTCGAACCTTCAACTTTCATTGCCTTCAATGGTTTATTTTTTTTAACTGCAGGCGGTATTAACATTTTATCGATCATTCCAATTCCGCTACTACTTTTAAACACGTACCTAAACTCCTCTTTGGTCATGCCGTTGTTGTTTTTCATCCACCTATGACAGATTTTTGTGTTCACAGATTTTTGTTTGTTGCCACTTATCTTGGACCGTTTCGCGTCCGTGCCTTGTTTAGCTATTTCCACCAAACCAGCCTTATTAGCTGGGTGCTTGTGTTTCGGAACCGGTATGCGAGATTGCAGTGTATTCATTTTTGATTGAGATTTACAAGAATTTAGATCATTATTTCAAAAGGAGATTGTCATGTTGGTTTTGACAGCTTTGACAGCAATATAAATCAAAAGAGGAGTAGTAGACTTTGAATACGGTGCGCTCAAGGACTTAAATAAACCCGAAAATCCTAGAAAACGGGCCCTAGACATTTGCCTCATCTGTCTATACTATGATCCGGGCGGAAAGGCCACATAGCCTAATAAAGATTGTTTTCTCTCTCTATGATCCGTTCCTGCATGACTTCATTTAATAAAAAAAAAATTGTATCAACCTTCGGATCCTTCTGCCGGCTTGAAAATATTGTACCGAATTCGGTTAATTCCTGATAATTTTACGCATTCATAGTGTTATTAAATTACCTACTACTTACTACAAATAGAGCTACATATAAAGATTCTACCATTTTGCAGTAATGAAGTTAGTTTAGGTGTATTATTTCTGACAAAAAAAACAACACCTTCCCCGTAACTATCTACATGAATTGAAATTATTCCTACCTCTTGTCCTTTTGAAGACACAGTCCTCCCAGCCAACTCCCGTTCGTCTTCTTCATCATCACTCTCCTCACTGGACTCCACAGTTTTTTGTCGCTCCGGTGCCGGTTCGATGTTGTTAACAATAACATTGTCGTTAAATTCCACCGATTTTTGTGATGACAACGGTTTCTTAGTAGTCTGTAAATAAATGTATTTCATTAGGTTGTTAAATAAAAATTAAATATTTTATTTTAATAACCTGCTGTGGAAGTTCTTTTTCGATTTGCTGAGAAGCTGCACTGCTGGCAGGTGAGGGAAACGGCGATGCGCAGTTAATTTCGTTTGAGCTGCGGTGAGTGTCATTATTGCTCTACAATTGAAAAATAACAACAATTATATTTTAACCTAATTTAGCATCCTAAAAACAATAATATAAAAATAAAAAGGAATTCACATTTTAATGATCAATCGTCGGTACTAGTTATTGTCTCTAATGATTGATTTAATGATTTCTAATTAAATCAATCATTAGAGGCAATAACCAACACCGACGACGGATAATATGTCTAAAACAATATGCATGCCTCGAATAGTTAATGTATTACAGATCGTTCTGAAATCCATCAATATTTTTCTTATCTATTCATTAATAATCTCTGCTCAGTGTGACAACATATTGAAATAGCTACAGTAAGAATAACTTAGTAAGAGTAATATTGACTAAATTTTTCAAAAATAAAACTTCTATCTTTATAGGGCTATCAGCCGTGAGGCTTTTCAATCGGTAAAGGAGAAGCTCTGTAGAGTTTAATTAACTAGAAAATTATAGAAGGGCAACTTAGGTGGTTTGGACATATGCTGTATGCCAAAGAAAACATTACCAAGAAAAATATATGAAAGTAGCGTAAGAGGAAAAAATTATAGAGGGATATCAAGAAAATCATGGGAGGGCAGAATAAAAGAAGCACCTGAATGGAAAGACAAAAAATGGGAAGAGATAAAACAACTAACACAATTTAGATTGTCTCGCATCTGGACTAACTTTTAAGTCAAGAAATTGTCTTGTCTAAAACGACCTTAATATAGGTATTGAACCCAAATTCAAAATTCAAAATTACATCTGGTACTAACAAATTAATTAATTTTCTAAATCTATTTGCTTAGTAAATCTCCTCCCTTGAGATACTATTATAAGTTGCAGTTGAGAATTTTATGTAGATATATATTTTTTTAAATTGGGCCATATAGACGTTTTTATTTATAATTAATTAAATTTAAATTGAATTAAAAAATCTATATACATTTCGTAATAAACAAAAACTCCACTCAGCTACAGCTGCAACTTTAAAATAATGCAGCTAAAGTATTGTCCATAATATTATTCACGTTGTAAGAAATCACATATTAATAATGACGCTTGGCTTTAATTTATATAAAATAAATGTAACCTACTATACTCAAATAAAGCTCTTCAAATAAGTTATTTTACTTACATGGGGATTTAATGACTGCACGATGAACGTAACGGGGTTCTTCGCGTACTTGATTGTTTCTACTGCCTTTTCGTGGCTCACATTCTTCAAACTAACGCCGCTCACCTCCAAAATGCGATCGCCAGTCTGAAAATGAAAATAATAATAATAATAAACTTAATTTCTCATAAATTGTAGCACAATAATAAAATACATTTAATACAGATACAATAAAGGAAACAGGTCAATATTACACGCTTTGCAAAGGTCAATGCGAAAAAAGTTACATACTTTAAGCTCCCCACCGCGCCCGGCTGGACTGTTAGGCACCACATTTTTGATGAAAATGCCTAAAACCGTTTCTGAAGACGTCTGCTGGTATAAATCGACCTGAAATTTAAAAAAAAATTACATAAAAAACATGCGATTATAAATTATTTATTATTATTCTTAGTAGTTTATTTTAGAACGTTATTTCTCTTCATAAAATCGTAAGTCTGGTTGACTGTGAACTAGTTACGTTTGACTGTTGAGTGAAGAATCAATTTCGATTATTCACTCAAAGGTTTGACCTACAAGGGTAGGATTATTGTTGAGCTCCATGCTCAATATCACTCGGTGCACCGACAAAATAGCCCGTGACAAAATAGGCCGCGATAAAATAGCCCGCGATAAAATAGCCCGCGACAAAATAGCCCGCGATAAAATAGCCTGCGGCAAAATAGCCCATGACAAAATAGCCCGCGATAAAATAGCCCGTGACAAAATAGCCCGCGGCAAAATAGCCCGCGGCAAAATAGCCCGCGACAAAATAGCCCGCAACAAAATAGCCCACGACAAAATAGCCCCCTCACAATTAATTTCAATGGAAGTAAATTATAGATCAATTAAAAACATAATAATAAAGATTCAGCTTATAAAGGAATAGGTATTAAATATGAAGTATCGTAATAAATCATATAATGCTGCCAACAAATCCTATGTGTGTAAAATTACAATATAACTTTATTCCTAGTAAATGTAACCAAATTTGTTAAATTGACATATCTCTAGATTTGTCCCAAAAATTACTTACAAATATATTTGTATTCCTAGTACATGTAACCGAATTTGTTAAATTGACATATCTCTAAATTTGTCGCAAAAATTATTTCCAATTATACTTTTTTCGATAGCAATTTTGACGGATCACGATATCACTCATACATCTCAATTTAAGTAATTTAGTTACATTTACTAGGAATAAAAATATATTTTGAGGTAATTTTTGGGAAAAATCTAGAGATATGTCAATTTAACAAATTTGGTTTTATTTACTAGGAATAAAAATATATTTGGAGGTAATTTTTGGGACAAATCTAGAGATATATCAATTTAACAAATTTGGTTACATTTACTAGGAATACAAATATATTTGGAGGTAATTTTTGGGACAAATCTAGAGATATGTCAATTTAACAAATTTGGTTACATTTACTAGGAATAAAAATATATTTGGAAATAATTTTTGCGACAAATCTAGAGATATATCAATTTAACAAATTTAGTTACATTTACTAGAAATAAAAATATATTTTGAGGTAATTTTTGGAACAAATCTAGAGATATATCAATTTAACAAATTTGGTAACATTTACTAGGAATAAAAACATATTTGGAGGTAATTCTTGGGACAAATCTAGAGATATGTTCATTTAACAAACTTTACAGTTACATTTACTAGAAATAAAAATATATTTGGAGGTAATTTTTGGGACAAATCTAGAGATATGTCAATTTAACAAATTTGGTTACATTTTCTAGGAATAAAAATATATTTGGAGGTAATTTCTGCGACAAATCTAGAGATATGCCAATTTAACAAATTTGGTCGCATTTACTAGGAATAAAAATATATTAGTAGGTAACTTTTGGGGTAAATCTAGAGATATGTCAATTTAACAAATTTAGTTACATTACTAGGAATAAAAATTTATTTGGAAATAATTTTTGGGACAAATCTAGAGATATGTCAATTTAACAAATTTGGTTACGTTTACTAGGAATAAAAATATATTTGGAGGTATTTTTTGAAGGTATTTTTTGGAACAAATCTAGACATAAGTCATTTTAACAAATTTGGATACATTTACTAGGAATAAAAATATATTTGGAGGTAATTTTTGGGACAAATATAGAGATATGTCAATTTAACAAATTTACTTACATTTACTAGGAATAAAAATATATTTGGGAGGTAATTTTTGGGACAAATCTAGAGATATGTCAATTTAACAAATTTCGTTAAATTTACTAGGAATAAGAATATATTTTGAGGCAATTTTTGAAACAAATATAGAGATATGTCAATTTAACAAATTTGGTCTCATTTACTAGGAATAAAAATATATTTTGAAATAATTTTTGAGACAAATCTAGAGATATGTCAATTTAACAAATTTGGTCGCATTTACTAGGAATAAAAATATATTTGCAGATAATTTTTGGGACAAATCTAGAGATATGTTCATTTAGCAAACTTTACAGTTACATTTACTAGGAATAAAAATATATTTGGAGGTAATTTATGGAACAAATCAAGAGATATGTCCATTTAACAAATTTAGTTACATTTACTAGGAATAAAATTTTTTTTGGAAATAATTTTTGGTACAAATCTAGAGATATGTCAATTTAACAAATTTGGTCGCATTTACTAGGAATAAAAATATATTAGTAGGTAACTTTGGGGTAAATCTAGAGATATGTCAATTTAATAAATTTGGTTATATTTACTAGGAATAAAAATTTATTTGGAAATAATTTTTGGGACAAATCTAGAGATATGTCAATTTATCAAGTTTGGTTACGTTTACTAGAAATAAAAATATATTTGGAGGTATTTTTTGAAGGTATTTTTTGGAACAAATCTAGACATAAGTCATTTTAACAAATTTGGTTACATTTACTAGGAATAAAACTATATTTGGAGGTAATTTTTGGGACAAATATAGAGATATGTCAATTTAACAAATTTACTTACATTTACTAGGAATAAAAATATATTTGGGAGGTAATTTTTGGGACAAATCTAGAGATATGTCAATTTAACAAATTTCGTTAAATTTACTAGGAATAAGAATATATTTTGAGGCAATTTTTGAGACAAATATAGAGATATGTCAATTTAACAAATTTGGTCTCATTTACTAGGAATAAAAATATATTTTGAAATAACTTTTGAGATAAATCTAGAGATATGTCAATTTAACAAATTTGGTCGCATTTACTAGGAATAAAAATATATTTGCAGGTATTTTTTGGGAAAAATCAAGAGATATGTCCATTTAACAAATTTAGTTACATTTTCTAGGAATAAAAATATATTTGAAGGTAATTTTTGGGACAAATCTAGAGATATGACTATTTAACAAATTTGGTTACATTTACTAGGAATAAAAATATATTTGGAGGTAATTCTTGGGATAAATCTAGAGATATGTCTATTTAACAAATTTGGTTATATTTACTAGGAATACAAATATATTTGGAAGTAATTTTTGGGACAAATGAAGAGATATGTCCATTTAACAAATTTAGTTACATTTACTAGACATAAAAATATATTTTCAGATAATTTGTGCAACAAAACTAGAGATAGAGAGAGTGAGAGATGCCCAGTATATAAAACTATTTTTTCTAATGAATGAATAAAATATTATCAACTTCCGAGCGTAGAGAAAGACAACTCAGTGTGGAAAGCCACAACAAAGAATCAAAATCAAAAACCCGTTACGATCATACAACCAATTAGAAAGCTGGACAAAATGTAGGCACAATATAATAAGCAAAAAGCCGAAGATTTCGCTGATCGTCTAGAAAACACCTTCAAACCAAACCAAACTAATCCTCACGTAGAACTTAAAGAAATACAAAACCCGAACATGGAAAATATTCTCTAGGTCACGATAAAGGTATCCCATAAATTAAACGCAAAAGTGGCAAGTGAAATTAAATGCAACTTGAAATTGAAAAAATCCCTAGCTTCAACCTCATTACTGGAGAGAATCTAAAGCAGATGGCAAAGAAGAAAATAGTAATGGTAATTTACTTGTATAACGCAGCAATAAGACTCAAGTACCTCCCAGACATATTAAAAATAACAACTAATTTTTGGAACAAATCTAGAGATATGTTAATTTAAGACTCAAGTACCTCTCAGACATATTGAAAATAACAAAATAATAAGAATATATTTTGAGGTAATTTTTGGGACAAATCTAGAGATATGTCAATTTAAGACTCAAGTACCTCCCAGACATATTAAAAATAAATAACAAAATAATTTCTGTTATTTTCCGTACGTCTGGGAGGTATTATAATATTGCCTAAACCCGATAAAACATGCAGCGCAGTTAAATCTTATAGATCCATACTGCTGCTGTTGCCAGTTATCTCAAAAAAAATTAAAAATTACTACTGAAATGAATTAAACCCATAAAAGGGGGAAAACAGCTAGTCCCAAATCATCAATTTAGATTTCATCAAGAACACAAAACCATCGACCAGATGCATAAAATCCCAACATTATTGAAAATTACCTAGAAGTGGCGAAGAGGCTTATTTTTCTTCTAGCTCTGAGAGAGATAATCCATATTTATTTAGGTTATTGGCCTAAATTAATATGGATTATCTCTCTCTCAGAGCTAGAAGAAACATCGGGGTGTAGCTGTCGTTGTTCAGGCTATTGATAAAGTGTGGCACCAAGGGCTCATGCATAAACTAAACAAAATGCTACCCAAACAATATGTCGACATACCTAACAGGCAGACTTTTTCGCATAAATGAAAGATGAATTAGTCTTCTTACTTTATGTATCTGCTAGAAATAGGTAACGCCAAGCCAATATTATACTTGCTATCGGTATTCTGACTCTACAAACACTTTTCAGAATAAGCAAAACTCTTTATAAAGAATTACATTTTTCGAGAAATTTGATATACATTTTTTTACAGGTTTACGTTGATCCGTGGACACACTGTAGATTTGGGGATGCACTGTCTGCTTGTTGCATCCCCAAATCTACAGTCTGTATTTGTTTTATGTTAGACTGTAGATTTGGGGATGCACTGTCTCCTTGTTGCATCCCCAAATCTGCAGTGTAACATAAAACAAATACAGACATTCCAAAATAAATTACTGCGGAAGCTGGTGGACGCTCCATAATACATACGCATAAGGAGTATGTCCTTATTGCGTATGTATTATGGAGCGTCCACCATATTTCGCAGTAATTTATTTTGGAATTTCTGTATTTGTTTTATGTTAGACTGTAGATTTGGGGATGCAACAAGGAGACAGTGCATCCCCAAATCTACAGTGTGTCCACGGATCAACGTAAACCTGTAAAAAAATGTATATCAAATTTCTCGAAAAATATCTAAATCAACAACAATCAATATCTAAATATCCCAATGGTTAGGGGAAAATTTAAGCGATATACTGGTAAACATGAAGACAGACTGCACCGATAAGTAAATGTTGTGAGGCCCTTGCCAATTACTTGACAACCAAAAACTCGTTAGGAGACTGAAGAGAACCATTTGAACCTGTAGTGTATAGTGCATTGTGAATGCAGAGCATTGTTTTTGCGTAAAACATGTATTGTAAGATAAATTATTATAAATAAATTTTATTCCATACTTTAGGGACATTAATATCCAGAAGATGCTAGCCTAATACACCCAGCTAGCATGTCATGGATGTTGTATGAGGCACAAAAGGTCCGTGAAGGGCGGCAGTGCACACATACTAGGGGCGAGGGCTGTACTCAAGGTAAAAAAAAGCCATAAGCAAATAAGCCTACTACCAGGGAAAATACACATAACTAGGCATAAACCAAGTGATAAGGCTTACAATGTTGAAACAAAGCTCTGTAAGGTTTAGACCAACATCTTTAATAGTTTTCACTGTCTAAATGAAATTACTATTAATAGAAAACTGCAAGCAAATAAATATACTCCCAGGGAAAATACACACAACTGGGAATAAACCAAGTGATAAGGCTTACAATGTTGAAACAAATCTCTGTAAGGTTTAGACCAATATCTTTAATGGTTTTCACTGTCTAAATGAAATTACTATTAATAGAAAACTGCAAGCAAATAAACATACTCCCAGGGAAAATACACACAACTGGGAATAAACCAAGTGATAAGGCTTACAATGTTGAAACAAAGCTCTGTAAGGTTTAGACCAAAACAAAATCTTTAATAGTTTTCTAATTCTAAATTAAATTACTATTAATAGAAAACTGGAGGTTACAGTAAAAAAAGCCATAAGCAAATAAGTTTCCCTACTAGCAGTGGATTCGAACCATTAATATTCCGTACGCAATGGCTTCAGACCGTCGCTAATAGTTATATTCGTATTAATAATTCTTTTATATCCACCATCCAGTGTTGACTAATAGGTTTAGTCACCACTTTCATACGGAGCTGAATGCGATAACTATAATCCATTAGGGTTTAGTCACCATATTCCTCCGTATGAATATGGTGACTAAACCCATTAGTCAACACTGGATGATGGCCATAAAAGAATTATTAATACGAAAATAACCATAAGCGACAGTCTGAAGCTATTGCATACGGAACGTTGGTGGTTCGAATCCACCGCTACTCGGAAAATTGTACTAGAATATCATGGATGTTGTATGAGATATTGAATGCTATAACTATAATCCATAAGTCATAACTGTATAAATATACAAATGCTTGAAAATTATAAATGTTTGCGACACAAATATTGCTAAATTAATAATGAAACTAATCCACTTGCAATAAGTAATACATTTATTATTACGCAAATTACATGAATCATCATTGTTGTGCCCATAAAACACGCCATACAAACTACAATAACGCTCAGATCGACACGAAATTAATATAAAGTGTGACTTACATAGTTTCTCACAGTGAGCACTAATTACATTTCACACGCACAATTATAAGCAAGTAATTAATTAAACTGCACAGGACTTAAACGGGATGACGGCTGAAAGTACAGCTCACGCACCAACTAACTGACTGAACTGACTCTCCCCGCTCTGCGGAGGAGCTGATAAGATTCTTTTTTGCTCGAGCTCTCGAGTACGCAGTGAATTCCGATTCTATTCTGGTCTCGCATAAAAACAAAGGTGACTTTCCGCTATTGACCGCTATTTTATTACAATGGAATGTTTGTATATTATTTTATAGTATTCACTATAAAATGTTAACAATCTTTTTACCAATTCATTTACACATAATTACTCCTTATGATTGAAGGCATGTGATTAAAAAAAGTAGTACAATTATAAAGCACACATCGGAAAAGGCACACAATTACACCTTGCGGTAGAAGGCATATGATTAAAAAAAAATAGTACAATTACAAAGCACACATTGGAAACGGCTTGAATTATTGAGATTCAGATTTTCTAGCACTTAACTGCTCTGGTTCAAATGCATGTAATTATACAGTGCACGTTTATTGGAATCATAGATAATGTTATCACTCGTGTATTGTTTGCACTTTTGCGAAGAACGGGCCATCTGTATATAACTACATATATAGGAGGAAAACCATCGTTTATAGTATAGTATAATTCCTTCGGTTAATGTTATCAAATTTATTAGGATTATTTTGTTGTTTTTGTGCTCGTGACTATCCACTACTACATTTTTACTATTTTCCTGAGTGCGACAAGTGACCGCGTATGTCTGCTCCACCTTCTTTCCATTCGCTGTATGTGCCAGTTTAGTGTAAAAATTACAAGAAGATGCAAATGAGAGCTCTGAATATATACTAAAGACTGATTACAAGGAAGAGTAATAGTATTGCTAAATTTGAGAAGCGAGGCCCGAAGGTAAAAGCAAAAGAGGAAGGCTACAGCAGTCTGAAATGGAGCAATCATAAAAGTACTGAAGAACAAGGACACCAGCTGGATACAAGCAAAAAAAGACTGCAAAGGATAGCGAATACAATTTTATAAAATCAGAAAATAGTTAACAGTATAAACAAAAACCTCGACGCTATTTAACTAAAACAAAAACCTCGACCCTCTTTAACTTAAACGAAAACCTTGACCCTCTTTAACTAAAGCAAAAGCCTCGATCCCACAAGAGTAGTGTGGGGTCGAGGCTTTTGTTTTAGTTAAAGAGGAAATTATTAAGAAAAAAAAACTGGCCACAGTAACGATTATGATTATCTTTTTGGTCATTTATTATATATTATAATAAGACCTATATTAACATACGGATGACTGGTGGGACGTGAGCAGCCTTAAAGGGAGGTTTCACAATGGGCCCAATTTGAGGCCTAAGTGTCTGTAGATATGCTACCCTCCATCCAACTATCCAGAACTATCCAGAATATACGGATGCGAGACATGGACATTAAATAAAGCACAAAAAAGCAAAATACAAGCAGTGGAAATGAAGTACATGAGGAGAGTGAAAAAAAGGACAAAATGAGGAATGAGGATATAAGAAGAGAACTAAATGTAAAACACAATAAAGTACATAGAGGAAAGACAATTAGGATGGTGGGGACACATAATTAGGATGGCAGAAACAGCACCAGCCAAAAGAATATGGAGAGCAAAAATCAAAAACAAGAAAAACGGAAGACCAACAAAAAAATGGGATGAAGCTATATCGAAACTATTAGAAAGGAAAGGAAAAAACTGGAAGGAAGCAAAAGAACTGGCAATAAATAGAAGAGAATGGAAAAAATGTATAAAATAATAGAGACAAATTCAAACCTTTACACTACACTGCGGATATATATATATATATATATATATATATATATATATATATATTAAATATTTAAGACCGATGTTTCTTAACTATTTTTCCCAGACTCTATGAACGTTCCCCTATAACGCACTGAAAAAGAAATACGCCATTTTATACTTACCGTGTATAGCCAGAATATAGATAAATGAAAACATAAAATAGTTAACTAGAGTTTCTTTGAGATAGCTCTTTGTCGGTAAATGTATCAAAATAAAGCACATAACATTTCTTTAAGGGACGGTTCTACAATTGACATTTAATCGGAGAATAAGGTATTCGTGGAATAAGTTTGAGATTATAACGCCAATATCTCTTATTCAACAACTTATTCCACGAATAACCTTATTCTCCGGCTAAATGCCAACTCTAAGGGCCGGTTCTACAATTGACATTTAACTGGAGAATAAGTCTATTCGTGGAATAAGTTTGAGATTTTAAAGCCAACATCTCAAACTTATTCCACGAATAGCCTTATTCGCCAGTTAAATGACAATTGTAGAACCGGCCCTAAGGCAGCTAAAGTCAGAAAATTGATGTAAACGATCAACATTGTAACACCACTAATACAATATCCAAAACAACGAATACGCTTATTCATCATCTCAGACTACAATACTCCATTGTTGTGCATATTAATTGCAGTGCAATTTCGTAATTAGAATCACTTAGCATTGTCTTACCTTGCCGCCGACAATGCTAATCCCGAGACTGGTATTGGGCTCCCGGAAGATTTTCACGGTCCTCGGCGCACCCCAGTGCTTATCCAGCATGTTGTCTACATCGATTGTCTTCATTCCGGTGGGGCTATTGTCGAACAACCGATGCACAGTCATCGGAGCATTATCACTGCAACAGCAAACCAAAGGGAAATCCGCATCGAATTAATTGACGGCCGACGCCGCGCTACTGACTCGCCGCAGCGCTACTACTAATTCTAAATTAATCCTATCAAACAAAACGAAAAAAAAAAAACTCGTAGGAGGGATAATTTACAAATCCATCTATTTATTTACGAATCGTTGGAACTATTACGACGCGCGTGTTTACATTACATATATATATTTTTCACGAGTGTAAAATTTATTCGGCCGATTTTTTTATAAAATGGTGTGTATTGTGCATTGATTGATAGAGACTGAAACGTTATGATCTTATTATGGCGCTCCTCCACTTTTTAACTGGATTACGCGAGTTGCCCTTGTTTATGGCTTCATATATGATTTGTACATCAACTTGTTAAATTAATTATATATCCTATTTTTCAATTTAATTATTGTAAGGTATTGATTCGACGAATAGTAGCCTTGTAAATATTAAATTTTCTAGTGGTTTTTTTAGGCTGAAAATTATTTAGACGAGCAGCTAGTGTAGCTTACAGGTGGTGTATGATGAATAATATAATTTATCCAATTGAGGTCAGTAGAATGGATGTTAAAGCGTGAATATATTGTACTAGATTCGTCAAGGGATAGCGGGGTGGTTTGAGTTGTGGGTAAGCAATATTCCACGATCCTGGTGATACAAAGGACTACTATAGGGACATGCCCACGTTAATCTTAGCTCTTCTCTAAATTTTAATACCAGGAGGATGTCCACATCAATGCCACCCATAAATTTTTCCGCACAACACACCGTGCGGGTTTGTACTGACCACTAATTCGTCAGTACAAACCCGCACGGGACCAAAAAAATCCAAATTTTGAGGTACCTATCTATTATCTCTCTATAATCCGATTTTAGAGATAAAGTCTTTAAAAAAATAATGCAGCATTTTTTTTTTTTTACTGATCTTCGCACACAACATATGAGTTTACCAGATGGCCGTAGGAAATTGGAAAATTTTAATTCTAAATATTTTTATTTTGACGACTAACTTGTATTTTATTATTATTATTTTTGACCAAGTCGCAAAAATAATATGGATTGGAAAAAAAATGTTCAATGTTTATAACAATATGACAATGTAAAATAAAAAGTTTCTATCCCTACACATTTGTCTTTCTATTTTTTTTTAAATTTTAAACTTTTACGCTCATATCTCGATTTTAGAAACCAAGTCGATAAAAAAATAATGCAGCATATTTTGTTTAATTTTTTTACTGATCTTCGTACACAACATATGAGTGTACCAGATGGCCGAAGGAAATTGGAAAATTTTGATTCTAAGTATTTTTATTTCGGCGACTAACTTGTATTTTATTATTATTTTTTTTTACCAAGTCGCAAAAATGATATGGATTTGAAAAAAATTGCTCAATGTTTATAACAACATGACAATGTAAAATGGAAAGTCTCTATCCCTACAAAAAATAATGCAGCATATTTTGTTTAATTTTTTTACTGATCTTCGTACACAACATATGAGTGTACCAGATGGCCGAAGGAAATTGGAAAATTTTGATTCTAAGTATTTTTATTTCGGTGACTAACTTGAATTTTATTATTATTATTTTTGACCAAGTCGCAAAAATGATATGGATTTGAAAAAAAATTACTAAATGTTTATAACAATATGACAATATAAAATGGAAAGTCTCTATCCCTACACATTTGTCTTTCTATTTTTTTTCAATTTTAAAATTTTACGCTCATAACTCTATAATCCGATTTTAGAAACGAAGTCGATAAAAAAATAATGCAGTATATTTTGTTTTATTTTTTTACTGATCTTCGTACACAACATATGAGTGTACCAGATGGCTGAAGGAATTTGGAAAATTTTGATTCTAAGTATTTTTATTTCGGCGACTAACATGTATTTTATTATTATTATTTTTGACCAAGTTGCAAAAATGATATGGATTTGAAAAAAAAAGCTAAATGTTTATAACAATATGACAATGTAAAATAGAAAGTCTCTATCCCTACATATTTGTCTTTCTATTTTTTTTTTTATTTTCAACTTTTACGCTCATATCTCTATAATCCGATTTTAGAGACTGAGTCGATAAAAAAATAATGCAGCATATTTTGTTTTATTTTTTTACTGATCTTCGCACACAACATATGAGTTTACCAGATGGTAAAAGGAAATTGGAAAATTTTGATTCTAAGTATTTTTATTTCGGCGACTAACTTGTATTTTATTATTATTATTTTTTACCAAGTCGCAAAATGATATGGATTTGAAAAAAATTGTTCAATGTTTATAACAATATGACAATGTAAAATAGAAAGTCTCTATCCCTACATATTTGTCTTTCTATTTTTTTTTTATTTTCAACTTTTACGCTCATATCTCTATAATCCGATTTTAGAGACGATAAAAAAATAATGCAGCATATTTTGTTTAATTTTTTTACTGATCTTCGCACACAACATATGAGTTTACCAGATGGCCAAAGGAAATTGGAAAATTTTGATTCTAAGTATTTTTACTTCGGCGACTAACTTGTATTTTATTATTATTATTTTTTACCAAGTCGCAAAAATGATATGGATTTGAAAAAAATTGTTCAATGTTTATAACAATATGACAATGTAAAATGGAAAGTCTCTATCCCTACACAATTGTCTTTCTATTTTTTTTTTTAATTTTTAACTTTTACGCTTATATCTCTATAATTTTATTTTAGAGACGGAGTCGTTAAAAAAATAATGCAGCATATTTTGTTTAATATTTTTACTGATATTCGCACACAACATATGTGTTTACCAGATAGCCGAAGGAAATTGGAAAATTTTGATTCTAAGTATTTTTACTTCGGCGACTAACTTGTATTTTATTATTATTATTTTTTACCAAGTCGCAAAAATGATATGGATTTGAAAAAAATTGCTCAATGTTTATAATAACATGACAATGTAAAATGGAAAGTCTCTATCCCTACACATTTGTCTTTCTATATTTTTTTAAAATTTTTAACTTTTACTCATATCTCTATAATCCGATTTTAGAGACGAAGTCGATAAATAAATAATGCAGCATATTTTTTTTATTTTTTTCTATTGACCTTCGCACACAACATATGAGTGTACCAGATGGCCAAAGAAAATTGGAAAATTTTGAATCTAAGTATTTTTATTTCGGCGACTAACATGTATTTTATTATTATTATTTTTGATTAAGTTGCAAATATGATATGGATTTGAAAAAAAAAGCTAAATGTTTATAACAATATGACAATGTAAAATAGAAAGTCTCTATCCCTACATATTTGTCTTTCCATTTTTTTTTTAATTTTCAACTTTTACGCTCATATCTCTATAATCCGATTTTAGAGACTGAGTCGATAAAAAAATAATGCAGCATAGTTTGTTTAAGTTTTTAATTGATTTTCACACACAACATATGAGTGTCCTAGATGGCCAAAGGAAATTGAAAAATGTTGATTCTAAGTATTTATTTATTTATGGCCGAAGGAATTTGGAAAATTTTGATTCTAAGTATTTTTATTTCGGCGACTAATATGTATTTTATTATTATTATTTTTGACCAAGTCGCAAAAATGATATGGATTTGAAAAAAATTGCTCAATGTTTATAACAATATGACAATATAAAATAGAAAGTTTCTATCCCTACACATTTGTCTTTCTATTTTTTTTTTCATTTTAAACTTTTACGCTCATATCTCTATAATCCGATTTTAGAGACGGAGTCGATAAATAAATAATGCAGCATATTTTGTAAACATTTTTTACTGATCTTAGCATACAATATTTGAGTGTACCAGATGGCCGAAGGAAATTGGAAAATTTTGATTCTAAGTATTTTTATTTCTGCAACTAACTTGTATTTTATTATTATTATTTTTGACCGTCGCAAAAATGATATGGATTTAAAAAAAAATATGGTCGGCAAGACATAAGCAAAGGATTCCTCAAAATTTGGATTTTTTTGGTCTCTCCAATTGGTCAGTGCAGACTCGCAAACAAGCCGCTGTGCGCGCGGTATCTTAGAGGCTAACTTTACACCGGTAATCCTATCACGTATTGTGCTTGTGTTATATACAAGATGTGATTGATTATAGTACAAGCTAAATCAATCACATAAATAATTGAAACTAATTTCCTTGATGAATGTAGTACAATGTAATTGAACCTTTAGTCTAAGATGTGAGATAATGTTGTAAATAATGTTGTACGTATTTAATAACGATTGATTTTTAATGAGGAACATATTAATATCATTAGAGTTAACGGATACTGTCTCAGCCAAAGATACAAAATTGAATTTTTATCAATTACCGACTTTAACAGGTTAAGCGCCATGAACATTTAGCCAAACACTCCATTTTAACCTTTAAGACTTTTTTTGCCAAATTGTGATATTTCTGTTTGTCTTAAACCTATTTTATATAATTTTGGCAAATTTGGCGTATCATAAAACGAAAAAGGGCGGCGGACACCAGTGTCCGCTGTGGCCCTAGAGATCCTTCAGCGTTATCGCGTATATTTCTTTTAAAATCTAAAACCCTGACGGACACCGGTGTTCGCCATGATCGAATTGGCTGGAGACATAGCGGACACCGGTGACCGCCATGGCGCTTAACCTGTTAAGAAAAATTTCTGTTACTTTTCATGCTATTTAACATGAAAAGTAGCAACACAGAATTTTTTTTGATTATGACTTTAATGAATAAATAAATGCTAATGCATTAGCAAAGCCTGATATTTTTTTCTTATATACAAATTTGAGAATACTATAAATTAAGTTGATATAAGAATTGAAATCTTACCTTATAATACAGGCACCTGGCATAAAAGACGACTTCCTCCGAGTCCTATCAGGTCCCGGGTCATACGTAAGCGTAATAAAAGAATTATCCAAAATATCCGGCGCGGATCGGCTTTTAGCAGGTAAAAAAATCTCGCTAAAAATATCATCATCCGTTAGCTCAGGTCCCTTTTTAGCGGCATTCTGTTTAGCCTTTTGGGCCTCTCTAAAAGACTCCAAACAGTCCTCTATATCATTATAGTACTCCTCAATCCGATACCGATATGTTGTAGGCGTATCATTAAGCCTTTCAAGCACATTGGGTTCGCTACAGCACTTTTCCGTAAGCTCCTCAGGGTATTGCACCAAAAAAAACTCATCATCGCGTTGATGATTATTCGTATTATCATACGACTTCAATCCATCATCCGGATTGGTATCCAAACAAATGTGATTGCGTTTTGAATACTCAAAACTCTCCGTTAGGCACGGTTCCGAATTATGCGTTTCCTTTCGTTTGTGTAGCGCGATTACACTTTTTGTAGGTTGTGGTTCGGATAAAATCATTTCCTCTTGAGGCTCGTGAACGATTGCAATCGTTTTAATCTTCTTTTTTATACTAAGCCGCTTTTTACTGATTTTCAAAAGCTCTTCACTAACCTCCGCGATTTCTTTTTCTAGTAGCTGTTTATTTAATTCAATCACCTCATTGCTTTTCACGTTTAAATCAACAAACAGCTCCGTTTTATATTTCTTAGCTACGGCGTCCTCTAAATTCGGAGTTGAATTCGTGGGCGTTTTATCCTCCAACTTAGCTAGTTCATCCGAAAATGACTCATCCAAACACGTCTCATACCCGTCTTTCTCAGAATCCTCAGCGCCCTTCTCGATTTTGATTAGAATTTGAGGTTGCACATGGTTGCCGATGTTATTCTCTAATTTTGTACTGTTGATATCACAAAGGCTTTTGAAACTGAGCTCGTGCTCGCTGTTCACGTCATCGATGTACTTGTTGCTTGAGTCCGAGTTGAAGCTAACTAGTTCCGAGTTTTTTTGATTGTGCACGCCGAGGTCCTCGACTTGTGACAGGCAGGGCGAGTGGTTGAACGAGCGGTCCTCCTCGATGCAGATCTGGACCACCTCCAGGCATTCTTGGTACTCCTCGATGCACTCCTGGAAGTCGTCGATGCACGTTTGGTCGTCTTCGGTGTCCTATAAAAAATTAATGCAGCCTACAAAACCTGTTTATAATAGAAATAATAGAATTAATAGTATATAAGTAGGATTACTCGTATACAAGTTCATTTTTGAACTGTTGTATCTCGGTAAGTATTGGATAAAAAAAATAATGTTTGCCAATTTAAGCAAA
Source organism: Lordithon lunulatus (assembly GCA_963942505.1). NCBI lineage: Eukaryota > Metazoa > Arthropoda > Insecta > Coleoptera > Staphylinidae > Lordithon > Lordithon lunulatus. The sequence continues at coordinate 56,019,915 of OZ012668.1, read as the reverse complement.
TTTGCCTCATCTTTGAACTGCTGTATCTCGGTAAAGTATGGGATAAAAAATTAACGTTTACCAATTTAAACAAATTTGCCTCATTTTTGAACTGCTGTATCTCGGTAAAGTATGGGATACAAAAATAACGTTTACCAATTTAAGCAAATTTGCCTCATCTTTGAACTGCTGTATCTCGGTAAAGTATGGGATAAAAAAATAACGTTTACCAATTTAAGCAAATTTGCCTCATCTTTAAACTACTGTATATCGGTAAAGTATGGGATACAAAAATAACGTTTACCAATTTAAACAAATTTGCCTCATCTTTGAACTGCTGTATCTCGGTAAAGTATGGGATACAAAAATAACGTTTACCAATTTAAGCAAATTTGCCTCATCTTTGAACTGCTGTATCTCGGTAAAGTATGGGACAAAAAAATAACGTTTACCAATTTAAACAAATTTGCCTCATCTTTAAACTGCTGTATCTCGGTAAAGTATGGGATAAAAAAATAACGTTTACCAATTTAAGCAAATTCGCCTCATCTTTGAACTGCTGTATCTCGGTAAAGTATGGGATACAAAAATAACATTTACCAATTTAAGCAAATTTAATGCTCTAAAAAACAGAAAATCCTATGGTTTAGAAAATATAAGCAAAAAAAAAACAAAATTTTCGAGGATTTTTTTTACAAATAGACACTTTGTCAACTATAGGACTTAAATTTGTTGCTGGGTCTAATCTGAAAATATCATTAATTTCTATGTTGTTTACTTTATAATTATATTTATTTTGGAACACACAATTAGGATACATTTTATAACAGCCATCATTTCTATCGAAATATTTATAATCACACATAATGAATAAAACATTGAGATTTTCAAAATGGTCAAATCCATAAATTCCAGTTGCTTGAATGTGCCTACAATAAAAAATAAATCCTGCATCAATACCACATTCTGCATTACGTGTGCTGTAATTTCACTTACATTCGATTCAAACATTCTCCAGCTCCTGCATCCAGTGGCTAAATGTTACTTGCAACCACTAAAAAAATCGCTGCGTTACTTCCCCCCAGGTCACACTTTTAACACATCGACACACAATCCCTACACATCAATTGTCTGCAAACGAAACACTAATGGTGCACGAAAACGAAAATCAAAGGCAAACAACGACACTCGTCAAGTCAGAAACAGCACCGGGTTTAGTTTTCTGGATTGTTGGCTTGCAGTTCAGCTCAAATACAGAAAATATTGTGCATTCGGTTTTAGTATCGCGTATTGTGGGTGTTGCCATGCGCAAACAAAAAGTATTCCAAAAAATTAAGACGCATTTCTATTGTATAATGGTATAACTAAACGCGTTTTTTTTTTAATTTCATAGCTCGCGTGCTGTACTAAAGTGTCTTTTTTTGTATAATGGTATAACTAAACGCGTTTATTATTTTAATTTCATAGCTCATGTGCTGTACTAAAATGGCTTTTTTTTAAATAAAATCTTAATCTTAATACCTTAACCTTTATAGAGACATGAAAATCAATTTTGCGCACATTTTGAAACACATTTTAAATATAAATTTTTGTTTCTATTGTAAATGGTATAACTAAACGCGTTTTTTTTTTTTTAATAACTCGTGTGCTGTACTAAAATGGCTTTTTTGTATAATGGTATAACTAAACGCTTTTATTATTTTAATTTCACAGCTCGCGTGCTGTACTAATATGGCTTTTTTTAAATAAAATATTAACCTTAATACCTTTACTTTTATAACGACAAGAAAATGAGTATCAATGTTGCGCACATTTTAAATATGAATTTTTGTTCCTATTGTATAATGGTATAACTAAAGGCGTTTTTTTTTTAAATTTTCATAGCTCGCGTGCTGTACTAAAATGGCTTTTTTTTAAAATAAAATCTTAACCTTAATACCTTTACTTTTATAGAGACAAGAAAATGGGTATCAATTTTGCGCACATTTTGAAGCACATTTAAAATATGAATTTTTGTTAGCAGGGCCCATAGCAAAAAAAATGGGCCTATTAAGCCTAATGGTAAATCCGACCCTACCAAAGGGCAGTCATTTATCTCTTTCGGATAAATATATAAAGGAAAATCTTCTTTCCTACAAGCTCGTGACAAAAATATAATTAAGTCACTATCTTTCAAAAATTAATTAATTTACAAGAATATATAAAAAAAATATTTATGGAGCATAATTTATTATTAAAACCGCCCTTGAGATCCGGATTATATCGTCCATAAGTAAAATCCAAATTGAAATCATTGAAAGACATGTGAATTAAGAACACAAAATGTCTTTTGCTAATTATAATAATTAAGTAAGGTTGTAAATCGGGGAAGTAATATTACTTCAAACCCGGAGCTAGCCCATTCTACCCGAAATTATAAATATTATAGAGGAGAATAAAGTTTTATTACTATAATTGTTATTTTGGAATACTTAGGTGGCATATCGCTACGGTTTTAAAACTACAACTTTACAAACGTGGTGCTCAACTCACTTGACTATGATGCGAGATGGAGTCGTTGACGGACAAGGGCTTCGCCACACTGATTTTTACAGGCCCTTTAGAGGCACCTTTGAGGACCTGCACGGCCCTATCAAGGGTGGCATGCTCCACATCAATATCATTTACAGCCAACAGTCGGTCGCCTGGTATCAGTCTGCCATCCTGTTGCGCGATGCCCCCAGGTATGAGTGAACGTATCACTATCACAGTCTCTTGAGGATTCAAAGGATCCTAAAAAAAAATTAAATCATATCAAGCTTATAGCAAGTATCAATTACAATAACAAAGTATGAAGATACAGACTAGAAACATAGAAAATTTAATTATTTGTATTTGAAATTACCAAGCTATGAATGTTAGCATATGATGTGGTGCTTGTGGACATGCGATAGAAAGAGATGTATATGTTATAATAGGGGTGGTACCTTGATAAGAGGGAGTTAATAAAGAATTAGGAAAAAAAACAAATTAATAATGGTTAGAAATAAAGGTAGGAAGAGTTGAAATAGAAAGAAAGATTGGTATTCCACTGCATAGTTTTTAAAACCCAAATAACATTTCGTAATTCGTGTCATAAGAAGAATAGAAATATGATCCTATTCTTAAATCTAACGCACCTACCGGTGCGCATGGTGTCTGCGTACGAAATTATCGTCGATATATTTTTTGTGAATAGTTCTATCCAGAGAACAAATGTAAATCTTTGTAAAATCCATATAATTTATAAATTATCATTTTACCTGATAGTCCAATATCGAAAATCCTAAGCCATGGTCCCCCTTGTTCAACACAACTATAGTCATTTCGCTGCTCCACATGGGCAGACCGGCAACGAGCTCTAAAGAACGCGAACGGCTGCCCATTGAGCAGCAAGTCTCACTGACAAAACTGGACGCTATTGAAGTATCCGATTTGGCTTTTACCAGTTTCTCACTGCCTTGTATTAACGTGCTAATACTTTCAGCAAGGATGTTCTACAATTTTACAAATAAATACTTGATAATACATTACTGAAGCGATTTTTTACCCTTGCTTGGAAAGCGTCGCGATGCTGGGCGGTGTCTATGATTCTAGTAGGAACCGAGTATCGAGCGCACACTAGAATCACTAAGCTGGGGAGCTGTTTAAGGATGGAAACTACTTCAAGGTGGTTCAGGCCTAGTAACTGTATCCCATTCACCTACAAATTTATCCACATGTATGAATAGGAAGGCATAAAAATAATTTAATGAAATGAGAGTATTTGAAAGGAAACATTTGAAGATCGATTTGAAAACCAATTCAAATGAAGCGTGTAAGTGTAAGTCCAATGTATGAATAGGAAGTCATAAAAATAATATAATGAACTGAGAGTATTTAAAAAGAAACATTTGAATATCGATTTGCAAACCAATCCAAATGTAGGGTGTTAAATCCCATTTGTAATCTTAAAACCTCATAATAAGACATTTATTAAAACTAATACAGGCAATGAGCTTGCATTTCCTTAGTATGTTTTGTGTAATACAGATCCCCCATCTAGTTTACTTTATATGCCGCAAATACATCGCTTCGAAAATAATATTGCCCGTGCGTCAAAATACTATAGAAACTAATTTTATTTTGATAATAAACGAATTCCACTGCCGTCACCGGGGGCAGCGATTGCGGCGGCAGCGTGGGTATCGAGCCGATGGGCAGCGGATTTCGTACCACGTCCACTAAACCGGAAATGGTCTAGAAACATGATGAGACAATAAAAATCAGCCCAAATAAGCAAAAATATTATATATTATAGTACTTTTTTCACTACTATCCTGAAAACATTAAATTATTATTACAAAAAAAAATCGAACAAACAGGACAATACTGCACGAATTATGTATAAAACGACGATACAAAAATATAGCCGATAGAGACACGAATCATATTTTTAGACATTTTGTAATTATTTATCGTTGACTTGTGTGTTAATTATTATTTTTATTTACATATTTTGATGCTATTTTACTTTTATTTTTAATTTGTAGCTTTTAGGAGAATATTTGTTTCACTTTATACCTATAAACTGAAAATAATATTGCCCTTGCGTCAAAATACTATATAAACTAATTTTATTTTGATAATAAACGAATTATTGATGCTATTTTACTTTTATTTTTAATTTGTAGCTTTTGGGAGAATATTTGTTTCATTTTATACCTATAAACTGAAAATAATATTGCCCTTGCGTCAAAATACTATATAAACTAATTTTATTTTGATAATAAACGAATTATTGATGCTATTTTACTTTTATTTTTAATTTGTAGCTTTTGGGAGTATATTTGTTTCATTTTATACCTATAAACTGAAAATAATATTGCCCTTGCGTCAAAATACTATATAAACTAATTTTATTTTGATAATAAACGAATTATTGATGCTATTTTACTTTTATTTTTAATTTGTAGCTTTTGGGAGAATATTTGTTTCATTTTATACCTATAAACTGAAAATAATATTGCCCATACGTCAAAATACTATATAAACTAATTTTATTTTGATAATAAACGAATTATTAATTCAGGAGGAGTATCCGGGACACCTATCTATGCGAGTTGTAGAACTAGAGTCAGAAAATCCGGGACAAACAAGAAGTTTAAACTTACCTCCAATAGCTCATCTCCAGACTGCAAAATCGCATTCTTTCCAACCGGACCATTCGGCAATATATTCCGAATATAATGGTGAGGCCGCACTTCCTGCCCATCCTCCACATCCACAGTACCTTCCAAACTGATCCCCAAACCACTCACAGCCTCTTTAATCATTTCAGCAATCTAAAAACAACCCATCAAAAAAAAAAACTCCTGTACACCTCAAACCCAAAAACCTACAACAATCTCAACATCCTCCCTCAACTTCTCGCGCCACTTCTCGTAGATCGACTCGTGACTGCAAATGCTGAACTGCACCGACCGCCGCCCGCTCGCCGTATCAATAACGATTTCATTGATATCATTTGTGGGCGTCTCGAGGTCCTGCAGTACCGCGGAGTCGAAGTCGAAGCTCGTGCGGGACTCCCCCTCCGGTTCGATCCCCAGCGAGCTCATGTGCTACAAATGCAGTTGGAATAACATTATTATGATAACGCCCGTGCGGAAAGCTGAAGCGTGGTGCGTTTTAACAAACAAAAACAGCGGCGGGGCGACTCTAGCTGGGGCTACTTACTACTAGGCTTAAAGGGATTTTGGGCAGCGAACTGGCGGAGGGCGAGGGCGGCGAACTGGGACGGTACTCGTTCGCTAGGATGGCTTGCTGCAGTTGCTCGTACTTGGGCCCGCGGAGGTACCTTTCGAGCCGGATGGCGACTTTTGTGCCGGCGTTGCGGAGGATTTCGACGGCTTGGTGGTTGTTTTGGCCCAGGACGGATTGTCCATTCACCTATTACGAAACGAAGGCAATAATTAAAAATGAAAATGTACTATCTTAATTTTGTGACATTATATTTTATTGATCAGTGGCCGAGTGGTTAGAGGTGTCGTCTGTCTCGTACTGAGCAGTGGGGAGCCTGAGTTCGATCCCCAGAGGGAAGCGAATTTTCGCGAATCACCTTTCACAGTTTTTTGTGAAGTTAAGGTAAATTCCAAGTGATTAAACTCCTCTAAGCGTCTCCCTTGACCGGCGGAAAAGCTTCACGGCTTATAAAGATAGAAATTTTTTTTATAGGTCAACATTGAACCGTATTTCATTTTCCGAGATTCGCCTTAAATAGAGTTAGCAGTTGCGTGGTGGATTTCGATAAGTGACCAGATTTTCATATTTGGTTTGTTTTGATTGCTTTACTACTTTTTAAAAAATAGCCATCAGATGCCTAGTGTCAGTAGTAGACCTAAAGGAGTAAAACAAGTATAAATTATATCACTAACTTCTATAATTCTGTCATTGATTTTGATCTCGCCGGCTATGTCCGCGGCGCTGCCCTTGCTGATGCTCTTCACGAAAATCCCCGAGATCTCCTCCTTCTCGCAAACGTAGCCGGCGACAGTGATGCCCAGCCCCAGCTCGTCTTTCATTAGATCAATCGTGAATGTTTCCGTTTCCGGCAGGGAGGAGTCCCGCAGGGCCATGTCGAGAGGCAGCAAGTCCACTGCCGTCACCGGGGGCAGCGATTGCGGCGGCAGCGTGGGTATCGAGCCGATGGGCAGCGGATTCCTTACCACGTCCACTAAACCGGAAATGGTCTAGAAACATGATGAGACAATATAAATCAGCCCAAATAAACCAAAATATTAGTAATTATAGTATTTTTTTCACTACTAGTCTGAAAACAGTAAATTATTATTACAAAAAAATTGAACAAACAGGACAATACTGCACGAATTATGTATAAAACGACGAAAAAATACCCGACAGAGACACGAATCATATTTATAGACATTTTGTAATTATTTATCATTGACTTGTGTGGTAATTATTATTTTTATTTTTATTTGCATATTTTGATGCTATTTTACTTTTATTTTTAATTTGTAGCTCTTGGGAGAATATTTGTTCCACTTTATACTTTATAACTAAAATGTACACGCAGGCAGAAAGACCCGGGAAGGGTCGATAGCCCAATAAAGACTTTTTCTACCCTGTGAAAGACAGTTCTCAGAATATTTTTTTTATCCACCTCAAAAAAAGTTATGAATTTTTCAAAAAAATTGTGCATTTTTTTCAAATTGCCATAGCATTGTCAAAAATTGGCCGATCCAGACGTCTTTCTTTTTAAAATGTTCATAATTAAATGTACTAAAAAAATACAAAAAAAAATTTAGATAATAAAATCTATAAAATGTTTGCCTGAAAAAACGTCAATTTTTTTAAGTTTGCCATTTTTTATTTATTTATTTATTTACTTAAAAAAAAACATCAATTAATTCTGCAGTTATGCCCGCCAATCCCAAAGTGGGTCGAATTTTTTTCTATTGTTTTTTTTAGAAAAAAAAAATGGGGAACTTAAAAAAACTGACTTTCCCAAAAAAGGCGAAAAATCTTAATTTAATTATATTTGTTTGTATTTACAAAAGCAATACCTATTCATTTATTCATTTATTCATTTATTCATTTATTCATTTATTCATTTATTCATTTATTCATTTATTCATTTATTCATTTATTCATTTATTCATTTATTCATTTATTCATTTATTCATTTATTCATTTATTCATTTATTCATTTATTCATTTATTCATTTATTCATTTATTCATTTATTCATTTATTCATTTATTCATTTATTCATTTATTCATTTATTCATTTATTCATTTATTCATTTATTCATTTATTCATTTATTCATTTATTCATTTATTCATTTATTCATTTATTCATTTATTCATTTATTCATTTATTCATTTATTCATTTATTCATTTATTCATTTATTCATTTATTCATTTATTCATTTATTCATTTATTCATTTATTCATTTATTCATTTATTCATTTATTCATTTATTCATTTATTCATTTATTCATTTATTCATTTATTCATTTATTCATTTATTCATTTATTCATTTATTCATTTATTCATTTATTCATTTATTCATTTATTCATTTATTCATTTATTCATTTATTCATTTATTCATTTATTCATTTATTCATTTATTCATTTATTCATTTATTCATTTATTCATTTATTCATTTATTCATTTATTCATTTATTCATTTATTCATTTATTCATTTATTCATTTATTCATTTATTCATTTATTCATTTATTCATTTATTCATTTATTCATTTATTCATTTATTCATTTATTCATTTATTCATTTATTCATTTATTCATTTATTCATTTATTCATTTATTCATTTATTCATTTATTCATTTATTCATTTATTCATTTATTCATTTATTCATTTATTCATTTATTCATTTATTCATTTATTCATTTATTCATTTATTCATTTATTCATTTATTCATTTATTCATTTATTCATTTATTCATTTATTCATTTATTCATTTATTCATTTATTCATTTATTCATTTATTCATTTATTCATTTATTCATTTATTCATTTATTCATTTATTCATTTATTCATTTATTCATTTATTCATTTATTCATTTATTCATTTATTCATTTATTCATTTATTCATTTATTCATTTATTCATTTATTCATTTATTCATTTATTCATTTATTCATTTATTCATTTATTCATTTATTCATTTATTCATTTATTCATTTATTCATTTATTCATTTATTCATTTATTCATTTATTCATTTATTCATTTATTCATTTATTCATTTATTCATTTATTCATTTATTCATTTATTCATTTATTCATTTATTCATTTATTCATTTATTCATTTATTCATTTATTCATTTATTCATTTATTCATTTATTCATTTATTCATTTATTCATTTATTCATTTATTCATTTATTCATTTATTCATTTATTCATTTATTCATTTATTCATTTATTCATTTATTCATTTATTCATTTATTCATTTATTCATTTATTCATTTATTCATTTATTCATTTATTCATTTATTCATTTATTCATTTATTCATTTATTCATTTATTCATTTATTCATTTATTCATTTATTCATTTATTCATTTATTCATTTATTCATTTATTCATTTATTCATTTATTCATTTATTCATTTATTCATTTATTCATTTATTCATTTATTCATTTATTCATTTATTCATTTATTCATTTATTCATTTATTCATTTATTCATTTATTCATTTATTCATTTATTCATTTATTCATTTATTCATTTATTCATTTATTCATTTATTCATTTATTCATTTATTCATTTATTCATTTATTCATTTATTCATTTATTCATTTATTCATTTATTCATTTATTCATTTATTCATTTATTCATTTATTCATTTATTCATTTATTCATTTATTCATTTATTCATTTATTCATTTATTCATTTATTCATTTATTCATTTATTCATTTATTCATTTATTCATTTATTCATTTATTCATTTATTCATTTATTCATTTATTCATTTATTCATTTATTCATTTATTCATTTATTCATTTATTCATTTATTCATTTATTCATTTATTCATTTATTCATTTATTCATTTATTCATTTATTCATTTATTCATTTATTCATTTATTCATTTATTCATTTATTCATTTATTCATTTATTCATTTATTCATTTATTCATTTATTCATTTATTCATTTATTCATTTATTCATTTATTCATTTATTCATTTATTCATTTATTCATTTATTCATTTATTCATTTATTCATTTATTCATTTATTCATTTATTCATTTATTCATTTATTCATTTATTCATTTATTCATTTATTCATTTATTCATTTATTCATTTATTCATTTATTCATTTATTCATTTATTCATTTATTCATTTATTCATTTATTCATTTATTCATTTATTCATTTATTCATTTATTCATTTATTCATTTATTCATTTATTCATTTATTCATTTATTCATTTATTCATTTATTCATTTATTCATTTATTCATTTATTCATTTATTCATTTATTCATTTATTCATTTATTCATTTATTCATTTATTCATTTATTCATATTAACTCACATGCAATTGTATCTCCTGCTGTTGCCCAGTGTAAATATACGGAGTCGAGTACGAGTTGGACGGGTTCTGCATGTAGATATCCCCATACCCATTATCATTAAGGTGCTTGTCGAGTTCTACGGGATCGCCCAAGATTTTTGTGGGCACTATAGGAGCGTGGCTACCAAGGGCCTTGAAATAATAAAAAAAAATAAGGGTCATTAGAAACAGGCACTAAATAATCAAAGACATTTATAATACTTGGTAATCGGTGGATGTGGATTCAACAGGTCGAGCGACCACCATGCGGACGTGCACCCCACACTGCCGGAGCACCGAGGCGACCTGCTCGGAGCCCAGTCCGCGTAGATTGACCTCGCCAATTTGCAGGATGTGGTCGCCGCTTTGAAGCCGTCCATCCTTCGGCGCAAATGTGATTGATTAGTTAATTTAGAGGATCTAATTGAGTAATCATAGCAGGTAGGTGTTTTTTTAAAGAAAAAGTATGGTGAAATTGGTTTTCAAATGATCATAGCTAGGAAACATATATAAAAAAAGTTCAACTTTTACTAAAATTAAAATATCGAATACAAGAATTTTTTTTAAAATATATACAAATTACAAAAATGCGTATATATTTGTAAAATTAAATATAAATATAAATATTTTATTTATTATATTATTTATATTTTGTTTTAATACAGATATATAGGCATTTGCTTACAATCAGCAAAGGATAGAGTGACAAACTAAAAAGTTTTGCAATGCACGAACAAAGCAACTGAAGTAACCAACAATATGATGTAAACTGGAATACTTTGGTCATATTAAGAGACATATCGAAAAATATGAGTTACTACACCTCATCATTAGCTAGCTACCCACGTTTTATAGCGTTTTATAGTGTCGCAAATAAGTATATTTGCGGTATGTGGCAACTGCGCACCCGTTAGCCTCAACCCGGCGCATTCACCAATATGTCGCGGATGGGGGTTGAGAGTTGAGTTGCATGATTGCACTTGTGTTTACGAAAACAAAATAAGTGAACAAAGCAATTTACAATCTGAATGATGAATCACTAGATATTGATTAATTAACGATGTAAATATATGCCCCTGATAAGTGCTGAAAATAAAAATATAGAAGAAATAATTAATGAAATCCAATACTATCGGTTAAAAATTTCAAACAAATTTAAAGTAGAATTTTATAAGCTAATATAATGTAATATAAGATTGTGTATATAAAACCCCCATTTTCGTGCTCAACTTGTTCTTTGACATAACAAAATCGATCATCCAATACGCTCCGTTATGATAGACGCGAGATAACACATAAAACTCACCCTATCAGCGACGCCTCCAGGCACTATTGTCTTCACAACGACGCCGGTACTTCTGCCCCCGATAATACCAAAGGCTAGCCCCGATCCGTCGTTGATCAAATCGATCACCTCCACTTGTGCCCAGTCGGTGTTCAGCTGAAAACAATAATCATTGCAAATCTGCTACAAACGTATGTTGTGCGATTTTTTGTTTGTTAGGTTCCTTTTAATTGTCAAATTTAGCAGAAACTGCTCTCGACGTTACTTTTCAAGGCTGTTAGAGGCGAACATTCAAATTTGTAAGCAATTTTTTATCATTTTAATGTGCCAATATAGAATTATATCAAAAAATATTAAATAATATAGAATGATATCAAAAAATATAGAATAATATAGAATGATATAACAAAATATACATCGTAATGTAGAAAGATATAAAAAATATAGAATTATATAGAATGATATCAAAAAATATAAAATATTGTAGATACATTCCTTTTAATTATCAAATTTAGCAGAAACTGCTCCCAACGTTGGTTTTCAGGGCTGTCTAGAGGCGAACATACAAATTTGTAAGCAAATTTTTATCATTTTAATGTGCCAATATAGAATTATATCAAAAAATATTAAATAATATAGAATGATATCAAAAAATATAGAATATTATAGAATGATATAAAAAAATATACATCATAATGTAGAAAGATATCAAAAATATAGAATAATATAGAATGATATCAAAAAATATAAAATATTGTAGATACATATAAAAAAACAATAGAATAATATAGAATAATATCAAAAAATATAGAATAATATAGAATGATATAAAAAAATAAAGAATAATGTAGAATGATATAAAAAAATATAGAATAATATAGAATGATATCAAAAAATATAAAATAATATAGAAAGATATCAAAAAATATAGAAACTGCTCTCGACGTTACTTTTCAAGGCTGTTACAGGCTGTTACATTCAAATTTGTAAGCAAATTTTATCATTTTAATGTGCCAATATAGAATTATATCAAAAAATATTAAATAATATAGAATAATATCCAAAAATATACAATAATGTAGAATGATATAAAAAAATATACATCGTAATGTAGAAAGATATTAAAAATATAGAATAATATAGAATGATATCAAAAAATATAAAATAATGTAGATAGATATAAAAAGCTATAGAATAATTTAGAATAATATCAAAAAATATAGAATAATATAAAATGATATAAAAAACTAAAGAATAGTGTAGAATCATATAAAAAATATAGAATAATATAGAATAATGTAGAATGATATAAAAAAATATAGAATAATATAGAATAATATCAAAAGAAAGATATAAAAAATATAGAAACTGCTCTCGACGTTACTTTTCAAGGCTGTTAGAGGCAAACATTCAAATTTGTAAGCAAATTTCATCATTTTAATGTGCCAATACAGAATTATATCAACAAATATTAAATAATATAGAATAATATCAAAAAATATACAATAATGTAGAATGATATAAAAAATATACATCATAATGTAGAAAGATATCAAAAATATTTTGTATGTTTTAATCCTAAATTTGTAAATATTTCCAAAATCCCTCGATGAATATTTTTGAAACTTCTCTAGTGCATTAGCAATATATTAGTCTATCCATTAATGTTATAATCAAAAAATTCGGTGTTTCTAGTTTCCATGCTATTTAATGCCAAAGTCAGTATTTCATAATAAAAAATACGAGTTTGTATGTTTTAATCCTAAATTTGTAAATATTTCCAAAATCCTTCGATGAATATTTTTGAGACTTCTCTAGCTTATTAGCAATATATTGGTATATACATTAATCTTATAATCAAAAATTACGGTGTTGCTAGTTTTCATGCTATTTAATGCCAAAGTCAATATTTCATAATAAAAAATACGATTTTCTATGTTTTTATCGCAAATTTGTAAATATTTCAAAAATCCCTCGATGAATATTTTTGAAACTTCTCTAGTGCATTAGCAATATATTATTCTATCCATTAATCTTATAATCAAAAATTACGGTATTGCTAGTTTTCATGCTATTTAATGCCAAAGTCAGTATTTTATAATCAAAAATACGATTTTCTATGTTTTTATCGCAAATTTGTAAATATTTCAAAAATCCCTCGATGAATATTTTTGAAACTTCTCTAGTATATTAGCAATATATTGGTCTATCCATTAATCTTATAATTAAAAATTACGGTGTTGCTAGTTTTCATGCTATTTAATGCCAACTTCTATTTTTCATTGAAAAAAATACGATTTTGTATGTTTTAATTCTAAATTTGTAAATATTTCCAAAATCCCTCGATGAATATTTTTGAAACTTCTCTAGTGCATTAGCAATATATTAGTCTATCTATTAATGTTATAATCAAAAATTACAGTGTTTCTAGTTATCATGCTATTTAATGCCAAAGTCAGTATTTCATAATAAAAAATACGAGTTTGTATGTTTTAATCCTAAATTTGTAAATATTTCCAAAATCCCTCGATGAATATTTTTGAGACTTCTCTAGCTTATTAGCAATATATTGGTATATTCATTAATCTTATAATCAAAAATTACGGTGTTGCTAGTTTACATGCTATTTAATGCCAAAGTCAGTATTTCTTAATAAAAAATATAATTTTCTATATTTTCAGCGCAAATTTGTAAATATTTCAAAAATCCCTCGATGAATATTTTTGAAACTTTTCTAGTTTATTAGCAATATATTAGCCTATCCATTAATCTTATAATCAAAAATTACAGTATTAATAGTTTTCATGCTATTTAATGCCAAAGTCAGTATTTCATAATAAAAAATACGATTTTCTATGTTTTTATCGCAAATTTGTAAATATTTCAAAAATCCCTCGATGAATATTTTTGAAACTTCTCTAGTGCATTAGCAATATATTAGTCTATCCATTAATCTTATAATCAAAAATTACGGTATTGCTAGTTTTCATGCTATTTAATGCCAACTTCTATTTTTCATTGAAAAAAATACGATTTTGTATGTTTTAATTCTAAATTTGTAAATATTTCCAAAATCCCTCGATGAATATTTTTGAAACTTCTCTAGTGCATTAGCAATATATTAGTCTATCTATTAATGTTATAATCAAAAATTACAGTGTTTCTAGTTATCATGCTATTTAATGCCAAAGTCAGTATTTCATAATTAAAAATACGAGTTTGTATGTTTTAATCCTAAATTTGTAAATATTTCCAAAATCCCTCGATGAATATTTTTGAGACTTCTCTAGCTTATTAGCAATATATTGGTATATTCATTAATCTTATTATCAAAAATTACGGTGTTGCTAGTTTACATGCTATTTAATGCCAAAGTCAGTATTTCTTAATAAAAAATATAATTTTCTATATTTTCAGCGCAAATTTGTAAATATTTCAAAAATCCCTCGATGAATATTTTTGAAACTTCTCTAGTGCATTAGCAATATATTAGCCTATCCATTAATCTTATAATAGAATAATATAGAATGATATCAAAAAATATAAAATAATGTAGATAGATATCAAAAAATATAGAATAATATAGAATGATATCAAAAGATATAAAATAATGTAGAAAGATATCAAAAAATATAGAATGATATGAAAAAATATAAAATAATGTAGATAGATATAAAAAACTAGAAGAATAATATAGAATGATATAAAAAAATATATATAATAATATAGAATGATATAAAAAATATAGAATAATATAGAATGATATCAAAAACTAAAGAATAGTGTAGAATGATATAAAAAAATATAGAGTAATATAGAATGATATCAAAAAATGTAGAATAATGTAGAATTATATCAAAAAATATAGAATAATATAGAATGATATCAAAAAATATAGAATAATGTAGAATGATATCAAAAAATATAGAATAATATAGAATGATATCAAAAGATATAAAATAATGTAGAAAGATATCAAAAAATATAGAATGATATGAAAAAATATAAAATAATGTAGATAGATATAAAAAACTAGAAGAATAATATAGAATGATATAAAAAAATATATATAATAATATAGAATGATATAAAAAATATAGAATAATATAGAATGATATCCAAAAATAAAGAATAGTGTAGAATGATATAAAAAAATATAGAATAATATAGATAATATATATAATATATATATATATATATATATATATATATAAAGAAATATAGAATAATGTAGAATGAGATCAAAAAATATAGAATAATATAGAATGATATCAAAAAATATAAAATAATGTAGAAAGATATCAAAAATATAGAATAATATAGAATGATATGAAAAAATATAAAATAATGTAGATAGATATAAAAAACTATAGTATAATATAGAATGATATAAAAAAAATATAGAATAATATAAAATGATATCAAAAAATATAGAATAATGTAAAATGATACAAAAAACTATAGAATAATGTAGAATGATATCAAGAAATATAGAATAATGTAGAATGATATAAAAAAATATAGAATAATGTAGAATGATATCAAAAAATATAAAATAATGTAGAATGACGTCAAAAATATAGAATAATATAGAATGATATCAAAAAATATAGAATATATCCTCTTAGGGGTAAAGTAAATATAGAATAATATAGAATAATATAGAATAATATAGAATAATACAGAATAATATAGAATAATATAGAATAATACAGAATAATATAGAATAATATAGAATAAGGTCTAGCTATATCTATATATCACACACGACAAGTGTCCAAAATTAAATATCAGGTTTTGATATTAGTTTTGATGATTCTCGTGTTGTAATTTACCATTGTGTATATTGTTATCTATTTTTTTAAAAATAATAACTTGGTTTATTCTTAACGCAAAATAGGATTAAAGTAGCGTTAAAATATCTCCTTTAATCCTGTTTTAGCGTTTTTAATTCCCATACATTTTCCATATGTTTCGCACTTCTATATTGTCGCGTATGGGAACCGATCTCCCCGAAAATTGCAAATAAGTAATAAACCTGCATTATCCCTATCTCTCCAGTTCTCTTCGTCTGGGGATTGGGTGATTTTAAGCAAATGTGTCGAGATTGAACGAAAACAGATACGTCTGGTCGAAAGTATCCCGTGCAAATCGGCTTGTTTGAAGTGACGACCCTGGCCCCACGTATGGAAAACTAATCAAAGCGAGTGAAGTGGCTTTTTGAAATTGATATTATTTATGAGTTTGGAGAAGAGAATGTAAATATCTGTGTGTTTGGAAACCCATGTTTATATAATTATTGTCGACGTACAGGCTAGGCTTTTTTAAAGAATTAACTTTGAAGTGATGCCAGTCCATTGTACATATTTATGAAAGTATATTGTACTTGTAAATGTAATATAGCAGAACTAATAAATATAATAAAGATCTATTTAATGTTAGTTAAGGAAGAAAATTCTTAAAACATGTAAATTTTACTATTTTAACAAGATACTTTTAAATAACAAATAAATTGATCTAGTAAAATTATCCTAGACTCCGACTTTTGTAATGACTTTTGTAATGACTTTTGTAATGACTTTTGTAATGACTTTTGTAATGACTTTTGTAATGACTTTTGTAATGACTTTTGTAATGACAGGACAAAATCGTAAATAACAGGTAGATCGGCTTCAAAACATTGAATTGACTTAAAAATAAAGAATAGTGTAGAATGATATAAAAAAATATAGAATAATGTAGAATGATATCAAAAAATATAGAATAATATAGAATGATATCAAAAAATATAAAATAATGTGAATAGATATAAAAAACTAGAAGAATAATATAGAATGATATAAAAAAAAATATAATACTATAGAATGATTTAAAAAATATAGAATAATGTAGAATTATATAAAAAAATAAACTTTTAAAAAATATACTTTTAAATAACAAATAAATTGATCTAGTAAAATTATCCTAGACTCCGACTTTTGTAATGACTTTTGTAATGACTTTTGTAATGACTTTTGTAATGACAGGACAAAATCGTAAATAACAGGTAGATCGGCTTCAAAACATTGAATTGGCTTTTATATATAAGGATTCTGAGAAATGCCCTAATAGTCTGCATAATTGTTCAAAAATTATTTTTACTATTTTAACAAAATACTTTTATATAACAAATAAATTGATCTAATAAAATTATATTGCATAGCACTTCTGCAGTCAAGTGCAACCTCATTTTAAAAAACTAAATATTATGACCGTTGTTCGAAACTATTGTGTTTGCCTTCAACAATAAAAGTATGTATGGTACAGTGGTGAACAACCATAACACTAGGACAACGAATACTCTAAGATCTAGGGCATCCGCACAGAAAATCACATGTCGATTGCGCCAATATTTTTTATAATAAAATTCCTAGTGAACTGAAAAAACTATAACTATTAGGAAAATAGTGAAGTACTTCTTGCCATTATCGGCTATATGAATGATGAATCACCGAGTGAAATTTTTGAGAAATTATTTATTAGGAAAATATTTATCACCAAACTAAAATCAAATTTATTAAACAATATTTTTTATAGTGTGGACGAATTATTGAATTTTTAAATTGTTAACTTATTAGTTTTAGTTATTTATTTATTTGTTTTATCTAGTATTTTAATATTTTTTTGCAATTTTATATATGTCGTAATTATAATTATAATTGTTTTTGTTATTTCAAATTGAAAATTAAAAATCTACTGCTGAACAACAAAATATAATAATAGTAAAAATAGCGCAACAAACAGAGATGGACACGGACACAAAAAAAAATACCTAACACAAACCCTCAATACCCGCAGCCCGAGGAGGATTCACCACCACAAACCTCGAGGCAAGGACCGAGGGAAGAAAATTACAATTTTATTTTTTTAATTTTATTTGTAGATATGCAATTTATTTTAATTTTTACAATTATATAAATAGTTAAATATTATACTGTATATGTATGGTAAGGGGAAAAATTAATAAATAAATTTAATTTAAAAAAAAATTTAATTTATGTGCATGTATGATATACTGACACTAAATGTATGCTAAGTATTAAATAAATCTATCTATTTACCTATCTAAATATTCTCGTTGAGTTCTACAGTATTTTCGCTTTCGAACTCTATGGAAAAGGTATTTCTTCTTTAGCGTATAGTTTATGAGTATGAGTTTAATAGACTTCTTAATCAGCGATCATATCTAGTATATATTTGTAGATAAATTTTCTATTTACCTGTTTTTATTGTAACCCTTTTTATGTATTTTGTGCTACAGTTTATTAGTTTAAAATATATTATTATTATACTTGTTATCTTTAACTATTCCTAATTAGATAATTTCACATATATCTACCATTAAATGATTCGTAGCAAAACTAGACATCCGGATGAGACAGCATAATGATCTCCTAGTTACACGGTTGCACTACCTCTATCATTATTTCTAATTAACGGATATTTATTTTTCCCTTCAACGGAAGACAGCGCACTGCTGATTAAAGCGAATTACCCCCGAGCCCGAATTAATGCAATTCGAACGGCACGTTGCGCGGTACCGCCGCCCCCCACTGGGGCAGCCATTACAAGTAATGTAATGAGCGGCAGAATAAACACACGGGCGGAATTTCCGTCGCGAATATATTTATGAGGGGGCGCTATTCCGCACGATAGTGGGCGGATTTACCAAGAAATCAAGACAAACAACACATAATAATATAATGTATGTTGTAATGCAGGAAATCAACATTCAAAAACTAAATATTATATACGCGATTTATCCTATTAACCCTCTAATGTCCAACACCCCCTCAGGCGGAGCACGTTTAATCGCATATCAGGATGCATTTTTTTATCATTATTATCAATATTTATTTACACTTTTATACCTTTACATGTACAATACATATATACATATACACATACATACAAACATGTACTTATGTCTAAAAGGGAAAAAAATAAATTTAAAAAAAACATGGTATCCTTCCCCCTGTCTTCACCTCAGGATTTGTGGGTCTTGTCCCATCCCGTGCTATCGGTATCGGGGGATGTATGTTGTTTGTCTATTTGTTTAAGCTATTTTACTTTATGTTGTCGTTTATTATTATGTTTTTGATTTTTAGCTTAAAAGGGATGTATTTTAATGTCTTTTTGTGTTCGTTTAAGGTGTTGTATTATTTGACTGTTTCTGTGGTTAGAGTTTGTGTGTACTTTGCTTTTGTAAACTTTTCTGTTCTTATTTCTGATTTTATTCTTGTTTGGTGATGGTGTATTTCTTTGTTTGCTTTTAATTTAAATATTTTATAACTACGATTCACGAACACCTCAAGGCGGGCATACCTTTAGTAGGTGTAGAAATTGACGGTATACCGATAGCCAACAGTTGAATACAGATTCATTCATACATTCATCAGCGGTCTTCAAATATATGAGGAACATTTTTGCGCGACGCTAAACAAAACTTGGGCTTTAGAGGGTTAATTCATTCGGAAAGATATATATATATATATATATATATATATATATATATATATATATATATATATATATATATATAGAATTATTTTATTTATATTAAAATATACTTTGTCATTAAAATAATAATAGCTTCCGATAAACAATTTTATTAATGCATGTGAACGCGACCATACTTATATCGATCATCCCTCCATGCATTGTTTCCGTGAAGATTACCGCATTAATAATGAACAAACAAACAATCGTTGCACCGCCGTAATTATTTAACTAAAATAAACAACAAACAACTCACCACCATTGCACACGCTAGAATTCCCAGCTGACAGCGATCTGCTGGAACATCCCGCGTGTTCCTAAAGCTCCATCACCGCCCCCGACGGAAATTATCCTGCAAACGGAAAAACGGACCCATTGAAATTTTTTATTGGTGCATGTGTGGGATATGGCGGTCAAGTGGCTGGCCGCTCTAAAAATACGTCGATTACTAAATAAATACTGCAAATGAGTATGTGTGTCTGGGTGTATACGTAAAAATAAAGTTGGTCGATTTATTTATAAATGTGTTGGGAATGTCAACTTTTTATTTACATAGCGTGTAAATATCGCACGTTTTTATAGAGGAAGGAGTTTAAGGTCACATTTATTTTTTGTTATATTTATCTAAGTAAGATGAATTAAAAAGAAACCAGCAGCTTAGGTAAAAAATAATTATAGTATCTATAAGGCACCTTACATGGTCAATAATATCCCAAAAATTTCTTAAGGATTATAATGCGCACAGCGTATATCATAATTATGATACGAGAAACAAAACTAACATCAGTATAGATTTGAACAGACTGACTACCTCAGGCATTAATTAATTTATCGCAGAAAATCAAAGATGTAACACATTTTAAAAACGCAACCGAAGCGCATCTTCTTACATGTCCTTTTTATAGTGTTTGTTTGTTAAATTTTTTGTTGTAGAGGAATAGTTTCATTATCGATTGTAAACATTGTATGTATTAAAATGAATATATTTATTATTATTATTATTAATACTGTCAATATTTTAGAAAAAAGACAATGAAACATTTGCTAAAATTTTTCTTTTATCACTTGAAAGTTTGTAATTGCTCTTCATAATTTTATATAATAAGTTTAATTTTTTAATTGTTTTTTCCGAAACATTTTTAACATGATTTGTAAATTCTATTCCTTTATCTAGCCAAACACCTAAATATATAATTTAATGTTTACTTTTAATAACATTGTTACCTATATTAATATTAATATTATTTAATTTTCTTCTACCTTCAAGGATAATTAATTCAGTTTTTTCAAATGCCAAAGTTAGTCCATTATCAAACATCCACAGATCAATTTTATTGATAGTTTCTATTGCCAAACTTCTGAGTAATGCCCTATGTCAAAAAGATGAGTAGGTACAATTGTGTCAATCAATATATCTAGAAACGACTTAAAAGAAAATATATAGAACAATATACAGTCAAATCATAACAATATCTATTCTACATCAGTTGCAATTACACTCCAACCCCTACATAGTGGATACAATATACCGGAGTCAGCAAATACATAAAAATATACAACCCAATAAAACCCATAAACATGTTATGGCAAGTGCTTGAGTCTTTCGTCTGTAATATTTTTAACGTTCCGCGTTTTTCGCGCAGCCGATATAAAATCCACAACGATCAGCTGCTTTTACAACTTTAATAAACGATTGATGGCGGGTTCTTATGCCCTAAGTAATTCCTAACAAGGTCGGCGAATTAATCGGGTGCCCCCTTAAAAAACAAACCTCGCCGGGTTTGCCGGCGAGATTGAAAAAGTGAACGAAGCGGCCGGGAAGTCAGGATTTAATTTTAATACAGTTGTAATTCGTCTTGAGATAATGTCGCTTCGCAGAGGATCTCTGGCACGTTGGATTTACTGGGGCGGCGATAAATCTTTGAGTGGAAGACGTAGAGGCGCGATTAGAATTGGGGATGGGTTTGGGCGGTTTTAGGGAGATGAATGTGGCGGTTATTAGTTATTTAATAAAAATTGCCATTTTCAGGGGTTTTCTGTATTGCGTTATTTTTACTCATTTCTTGTCGTGAATTGCAAGAGTTGGGTTTAGATGATCGTTGTTCTGTCGGGCCAGAATAGATAGAATTATCTTTGCGCACTGTACACTAAAATAGCGACAAATTCGCGATAACTCTGGAAAAATCGGGTTTATTTCGACTATTTTGGGCATAAAACGTGACGGAAATTGAAATTTTTAAATGATACACGGCAACAATACCTTCCTTCTGGTGTAATTTTTTTCCCGGAAAGTTATCGCATATTTCTACAATCTTAGTTTGAAATCGTGAACACGTTTTCGGTAAAACAA
The DNA here is from genome assembly GCA_963942505.1 of Lordithon lunulatus. Taxonomy (NCBI): domain Eukaryota; kingdom Metazoa; phylum Arthropoda; class Insecta; order Coleoptera; family Staphylinidae; genus Lordithon; species Lordithon lunulatus. Next base: position 55,997,640 of record OZ012668.1, on the reverse strand, counting down.
TACCTTCCTTTACATCAGTGATGTATTCGGAAAGTAAAAAAGGTGGTAAGACTCCAATCTGTCAATCAAGCTGACAACCAAACGGTAGCCGCAGTTGGCCGTACCATATCGTTCGACGCCTATGCAACTTAAATTTAACACGTGAGTTGTCCAGTCCCGATTGATTCTGCAATTCACGATTCATTTTGTATTTTTGTATTTATAGTGTATCCATCGAAGTTTATATATAAGTTATATCTGAGGGAAATATGGCCCTGGCCGGTGGAAAAGTCTCACGGCTGATAGATGTTTTATTATTATAATTATTAAATACAATAATCATGAACAGATTTTACTTACGTTTGCATGTTAATAAATAGACTCTTGAGTTTTTAATACAAATTAATTTAAGAAATTCTACCCGACATTTCATTTTCATAACAAAATTCCTTTCGCGCTAAATTCATTCCCCCGATACGTCGACTTGTTAAGCGACCGGAGGCAATTTAAAATTTCTTGTATCTCGTTATATTATTCAATAACATCCCCAAGAGGTTGAAAGGCAGCTTTAGCCCTTATTTATGCCGATGGATCTGTAATCTGGAGCAGGCGCGTGTTCTGCTCACGAGGCTTCCTGAATATTCATAACAAACTAATTGTACCCGGAATTCTGTTATATAATTTGTTTAAAATACATTTAATTGTACGATATACGTACAATTACAATTAAATTTATATGAATTTGAGTAACATATATACTTATATACTATATTATATATATATATATATATATATATATATATATATATATATATATATATCTATATATATATATATATATATATATATATATATATATATATAATATATATATATATAATATATAGCCTACACCGAAAGGTAAAATGCAAATAGATAGACAATAATATACTTAAAATTCTTTCGCTCTATTTTTTTGTGTGTGTTGGGGTGGGAAAACGGGCTTCCAGAGATGGAAGGAAGATCAGGAACTGTATTTCTAGTACTGTTGTATTTTATTAATATATACGTTTATAAAATTGAAAATTTCCTTATTACCCTCAATAGTTTAATTTTTACCCCATTTGAGGTAATTTAATTTAATCCACTATTTCAAATGACTTGAACTGTGCATTACATTATTTTTCACATATATTTTTTTAATTAATCTTAAATTAATAAATGACATTTAATTTAATCATAACGGATAATAGTGTAGTGCATAGTTCAAGTCATTTGAAATAGTGAATGAGCGTAGTTTGGTTGGTAGGGAACACCCACCCACCCCACGTTTGGTTGCTAGGGAACACCCACCCGCCCCACCTTTGTTCGCATAGTTTTTCCATAGGATACCACTCTTCTTAGAAGAGTTTAAAGAATATAAAACGTCTGTATCCATTGAAAAAAGAATGCGAGAGAAGGTGGGGTGGGCGGGTGGCCCCTACCAACCAAACTATGCCCGTCCACTATTTCAAACGACTTGAACTATGCAATATAATGTTATCCGTTATTTTCTTTGATTAAATTAATGTCATTTATTAATTTAAGACTAATTAAAAAAATATATGTGAAAAATAATGTAATGTATAGTTCAAGTCGTTTGAAATATCGGACGGGTATACTCAGGTTGATAGGGGCCACCCGCCCACCCCACTTTTGTTCCATTAGTTTTTCTATAGTATAACACTCTTCTTGGAATAGTTTAAACAATACAAAACATCTATATCCAATGAAAATACTATGCGAGCGAAGGTGGGGTGGGCGGGCGGCCCCTACCAACCAAACTATACCCGTCCACTATTTCAAACGACTTGAACTATGCATTACATTATTTTTCACATATATTTTTTTAATTAATCTTAAATTAATAAATGACATTTAATTTAATCATAACGGATAATAGTGTAGTGCATAGTTCAAGTCATTTGAAATAGTGAATGAGCGTAGTTTGGTTGGTAGGGAACAACCCGCCCACCCCACCTTTGTTCGCATAGTTTTTCCATAGGATAACACTCTTCTTGGATAAGTTTAAACAATATAAAATGTCTGTATCCATTGAAAAAAGAATGCGAGAGAAGGTGGGGTGGGTGGGCGGCCCCTACGAATCAAACTATGCCCGTCCACTATTTCAAACGACTTCAACTATGCAGTACACTGTTATCCGATATTTTCTTTGATTAAATTAATGTCATTTATTAATTTAAGACTAATTAAAAAAATATATGTGAAAAATAATGTAATGCATAGTTCAAGTCGTTTGAAATAGTGGACGGGTATAGTTTGGTTGGTAGGGGCCGCCCGCCCACCCCACCTTCGCTCGCATAGTTTTTCCATAGGATAACACTCTTCTTGGAATAGTTTAAACAATATAAAACGTCTGTATTCATTGAAAATAGAATGCGAGAGAAGGTGGGGTGGGCGGGTAGCCCCTACGAATCAAACTATGCCCGTCCACTATTTCAAACGACTTGAACTTTGCATTACATTATTTTTCAAAAATCTTTTTTTAATTAGTCTTAAATTAATAAATGACATTTAATTTAATCATAGAAAATAACGGATAATAGTGTAGTGCATAGTTCAAGTCATTTTAAACAGTGAATGAGCGTAGTTTGGTTGGTATGGACCAGCCGCCCACCCCACCTTTGTTCGCATAGTTTCTCCATAGGATAACACTCTTCTTGGAATAGTTTAAACAATATAAAACATCTATATCCTATGGAAAAACTATGCGAACAAAGGTGGGGTGGGCGGGTGGTCCCTACCAACCAAACTACGCTAATTCACTATTTCAAATGACTTGAACTATGCACTACACTATTATCCTTTATTTTCTATGATTAAATTAAATGTCATTTATTAATTTAAGACTAATTAAAAAAATATATGTGAAAAATAATGTAATGCATAGTTCAAGTCGTTTAAAATAGTGGACGGGCATAGTTTGGTTGGTAGGGGCCACCCGCCCACCCCACCTTCGCTTGCATAGTTTTTTCATTGGATATAAATGTTTTATATTGTTTAAACTGTTCCAATAAGAGTGTTATCCTATGGAAAAACTTATAAAACATATATAAGTGTGAACCCACCTCTCTAGAGGGCACTACCCGGTGATCCTGAAGACATGAGCATGTTGACGGTTATTACCATATGGGTGTGCATTGCTAATTGATGTGGTGCCGCCAGATGGCGTTTAACTTCCCTCTTCGAGGGTAAGTTGTATTATTTTTCTAAATATCTAGATTTCGATCTTATTGGAACTCGTCAGTGTAGCTCAGCTAGTGAGGATGAATTCACACAATATCTCGAGTGGTTATATACAAAAATATCGAAATCTAGATATGTAGATTGCTAAGAGGTGGATTCACACTTATATATGTTTCATAAGATTGGTCTTGTGCTGATATCTCAAGCACTCTGTTGGAATATTATTACATAGAGGGCACTACCCGATGATCCTGATAGCATGAGCATGTTGACGGTTATTACCCTATGGGTGTGCATTGCTAATTGATGTGGTGCCGTCAGATGGCGTTTAACTTTCCTCCTAGGGGGTTAGTTGTATCATTTTTGTATATAACCACTCGAGATATTGTGTGAATTCATCCTCACTAGCTGAGCTACACTGATGAGATCTAATAAGATCGAATTCTAGATATGTAGAATGTTAAGAGGTGGATTCACACTTATACATGTTTAATAGTTCAATTAAATACTGCAATAAAAACATAAAAGCTCGACTCGATGGAGAAAATGCCCACCTGTTCTAATTTTGGGTACTGACAGAACTAAATACCTAAGTAACAGATCGATCGGCTTCAAAACATTGTCTTTGTTTTTATATTATAAGGATGTTATAATTGCAAACATGTCTAAATAAATTCAACTAGAGTAGCGTTACTAAAATGCACCCCCGTGGGCGACTTATTAATTAACTAACTTATAACATTCACACAGTGTTAATTATACACGCGGTGCAGGCAATTAATTACACGCCGTTATTGTTGCTTAAACCTCTCCGAAACGCCGCGAATTTCATGAGGATTTGTGTTGGCCCGTCTTTCCGAGACCGACGACGGTGTTTCACGTGTTTTACGACGCAGCCGATGTGGGGAAATCGATAGGATTAGTTGCGGATGCAGCTGGGGGGGTGGATTGTTTTGTTATTTTTTTCATTTGTGGGGTAAGTCCATTCCCAAACCAGACTTTTTGTTTTGATGGAAATTCTTCACGAGGGATTTTTCTTTTGAAACTGACTATGCATTTTAAATTATTAAGTATAATCTTTGTATATTACGGCTTAAGTGTTTTGTAAGAAGTAAGAACGGAAAATTAATAGCAAACAAAAAGATCAAGAGAAAACAGTCGGGATGAATAATAAGCTTTGTTTTGTACTTATATGAGCTCTAAAGGGCAATTTAATTTAATTGAATTATTAAATTTAATATGAATATTAATATTATATACTCCATCTACTCGAAAACAACATCACAATCTAATATATCTAAAAAACTTCGACATTTTCCCCGCCATCTATACTATACTATATTTTCTATCAAACATCATAGGTTCAAAATAATACCTTTCCCAACCCCCTATCCACCCCCTAGCTCCCGCTAATTCAATGCAATGGACCCCATATTTCCCTTAGGTATATATATATATATATATATATATATATATATATATATATATATATATATATATATATATATATATAACCGGGAAAGCTACAGGGCTTGGTAAAATATTATAACTAGGAAAATTTTATTTCACGAGATAAAGTTGTGTGTTGCCTAATTTTTTAGGTATTTCAATTTCAATGAAGATTCCACAAAAATATTGTCATAAAAAGTGTAGCTTTGCGGCGATAAAGCCGAAGAAGTGATGAAAAATTAAATTAAAATTGTGTTATTGATATCACTTGAGCCCGTTAGATAGACAATTTCGAACCAAATAAAAAATCTTTATACAATTTTACCCTCAAATGTAAAATATTTATACTTTTTGATTTAAAGTGGTGTATAATATGTCTTTACCCACTTTTTTAGATAATATGATGAACCAACCATCAACTTCAACTGGTGTACCCCGCAATTATGCAAGATTTAATGAAAAATATGTACCAAATTCAATAAACGGTATAAGAATTATTTCTTTAAAAACCGGAATATTCGTTTGTACATTTTTTACGGGCAGATTTCTACCAAAACTTAAATGAGATAATAGATAGCTTTTATTTGTTTAAAGAAGTATATACTTCTTTTATTGCACCAACGGGCCACTAGTAATGTTAATATCAATATTAAATTTAATATTTTCCTTTTTCTATTATTAGTTAATCATGATCACGTACGCGCTCATGATAGATTGATGAACAGAGGTGTTTATCAAATATAAATAGATAAAATTGAATAAAATAAAATTGTAACTAACAAAATAAATTAGGATATTTAATTATTTTTAAGCTAAATGAACTAAATGAAAATCTTTATTATTATTAAAATCTCTATAGTGCAGTTGTCCATTTTATACTATTTTTGTACTCTCTGACAATTTTTGCATATAGTAACCCTAATACCGATATTCCGTGCTACAATAAATAACCCCCTTATCGCACAAGCACGCTCATAACCTCCCAATCCCCCTCGCACACTATATTAGATATTAATAAACCGCCACCAGCTTGCCGTGAAAAAAGCTCTCGCTATTACACCCCCGGGTGCGCGGCTAACCGGCTGGGAAATAATTGAGCGGTCCGTGATAATAGAAATCCATTTGCGCCTAATCAAATATGGAAAGTTATGTTAGACCTCCCCCCCGCGGAGGGTGATTAATGGATATTAAGTCTGGCGGCGGAGGCGGCGGCAACGGCGTCCTAAACACCACCTCTTGGCTTTACAAAGAGCGGGTTGTAATTAGTTCAAGTGGTCGTGTACGAGTGCCGCAATAAAGGTTTGCTTTTTTTTATTCTTTAGCTGGGGGGTGTGTGGATTATCTTGATGGCGAGATCAAATCTAGAGTTACAGTGCGTTTTTTTGTGTGTGTGTAACGATTTCGTGCATCGCATATTCGTGTCCAGCCAGGTTTATTGCTCGCGTATGGAAATGTTGCAATCACTCAAAAACCGACGTGATCGAGATTAGTTAATGTAGGTGCTTAAATTTAAAGTTTATATTAGGAATACTAATATATTGTTGAAGAAAATTAATTTATTTATATGGTATAATAATAATGTGTCGATCCCCAGCGGGGAGAGAATTTTCGCGAATCACCTTTCACAGTGTTTCAGAGGTTTTCTACGAAGTTGGGTGATTAAACTCCTCTGAGCTTCTCCCTTGACCGGCGGAAAATCCTGATAGCCCCATAAAAGATAGAAGTTTTTTTTTTAATAATGAGAAGTATGGAAAGAGAGATGACTGCAGTTATGAGGGCTCCTGCAGGTTACTTAACCCTTAATAAGGCGCGCTGTGTTTCATACCATCGGTGGTCGCGTGGGGTATTTTGTACCCCAGCCACTTTTAATAGTTTGTAAGGCAAATAAATCAATATTTTTCAATAGGAAAAGGGTGACAAGTGCAGTACTTGTGGACCTCGCGCCAGAGATGCCGGAAGAAATATTTCACAAATTTTAGTGCCACCTTTAAAAACACTGATGAAAAATTTCTAATTTTGAGTTGTCTAAAGGGTTACACCACCTACACCTACACCCTCCCCCCCCCCTCCCAAAAAAGAATTGGTTAAAAAGAGTTATTAACCGAAAAGGGTGACAAGTGAAGTACTTGTGAACCTCGCGCCAGAGACGCCCGAAGAAATATTTCACAATTTTCAGAGCCACCTTTAAAAACACTGATGAAAAATGACAAATTCTAAGGTGTCTAAAGGGTTACACCCTCCCCCTTAAAAGAATTGGTTTAAAAGAGTTATTAAACGAAAAGGGTGACAATTGAAGTACTTGTGGAGCTCGCGCCAGAGACGCCCGAAGAAATATTCCACAACTTTCAGAGCCACCTTTAAAAACACTGATGAAAAATGACTAATTTTGAGGTGTCTAAAAGGTTTTCCCCAACTTACAAGAATTGGTTAAATAGAGTTATTAAACGATAATAGTTTTATTCCGTTCTTTTAAATTTGCCGGTGTGTGTTATATATAATAATCCTTCTACTGATGAGATTAAAACTATATAACTATGTATCTTAATGCATAGGTCTTTTTTATTGCCTGCTGCCAAACAACGTAAATATCGATTTCTCACAATCATTGCACGTGAACAGAAAGGAGCAAACCGTTACCGCTCTTTTATTATTCGTTTATTTGCGCCAAACGCGAGTTTACTGACGACATATATATTTTTTTTGTCGAATCTCCGTTTGCTTTACGAGGAAACTTTAGCGCCAACACAATAAGGGACGGCGATTGTCGTGGCCTGGGGGCAGTTGCTGTTTGTTTTAGCGCGAGGGAGCCGTTGGAGATTGCCCGGTCGATCCACGCTAGTGTTTACGAAGACAGTGACTTCTGTACCCATCACACAAAAAGTTTATAGTAGCTATATATATTGATAACGTGTTTTTCTTTTGTCAAATTGCATTTTATCAGCTTTGTTTGGACTTTTTTCACAATTAGTTTTGATATTTGATATTTGTCTTGCATTTTGATATGTAACATAATAATTATATATAGGAACTACTACATGTAATGATATATATATATATATATATATATATATATATATATATATATATATATATATATATATTATCAATTGCCTTTTACCTTTCGGTGTAGGCTAGACATGTAATGATAATGTTACTTAATAAATTTATCTTATCTTATCTTATCTTATTTCTACCAGTGGAAGCCCCACAGGAAGATCGATCTTTTTCTGACAGACAGATAGTGGTAGAAATAGCAAAACTAGTTGTGTAGAAAGTCCAAAACAATTTGATAATATGCATATATAAGTGTGAATCCACCTCTTAGCTATCTAGATTTCGTTCTTATTAGATCTCATCAGTGTAGTTCAGCTAGTGAGGATGAATTCACACAATATCTCGAGTGGTTTTATACAAAAATTATATAATAAAATGTAAATTATAATAAATAAATTATAAAATAAGATCAACAAATTTCGAGGTATATAAAAAAGTAGCAACCACAAATATTAAATCCATATATAAATAACAGAATGCAAAATAAATCTTCTCTATTCTTTCACATCTCTCAAATTTATAATTTGATACGGACGAGTTTGCATTTCGCAGTGCCATTCAAGTGGTTCGCATTCCGCAGCGGTAACTGGATGACGGAGAGTCCAGGTATTTAGGCGAATGCTTCGTGCAGAGAATTTCCCACAATTTATATTGGGAATTTAATGATTTTCAAAAGTATTACACACTTTACATTCTATAGGTTTGATACTAATACTAACCGTATTCATAAATGTATAATAAATATTTTTTATACAAAAAAATTATGGATGGTTATTGAATTAAATTAAATTACCTACAATACACAAGGGACAAACATCAAGAACATTTAAGACAACCACTGGACTAAGACAAGGAGGCGGGCTCAGTCCTACGTTATTTATCATATACATGGATGAAATAAGAAAGAGCATGAAACCAGAAATCAAAAAAGCAAAGTTACAAAAACATGCAAGTGATAAAAATATCGGAAGGGGGCGGCAGCCCACCCCACCTTTATTCGCATAGTTTTTCCATAGTATAACACTCTTCTTGGAATGGTTTAAACAATATACAACTATGCGAGCGAAGGTGAGGTGGGCGGGCGGCCCCTACCAAGCTGACTATACCCGTCCACTATTTCAAACGGCTTGAACTATGCACTACACTATTATCCGTTATTTTCTATGATTAAATTAATGTCATTTATTAATTTAAGACTAATTAAAAATATTTATGTGAAAAATAATGTAATGCATAGTTCAAGCTGTTTGAAATAGTGGACGGGTATAGTCAGGTTGGTAGGGGCCACCCGCCCACCCCACCTTTGCTCACATAGTTTTTTCATTGGATATAGATGTTGTATATTGTTTAAACTATTCCAAGAAGAGTGTTATCCTATGGAAAAACTATGCGAGCGAAGGTGGGGTGGGCGGGGGGGCCCTACCAACCTGACTATACCCGTCCACTATTTCAAACAGCTTGAACTATGCATTACATTATTTTCACATATATTTTTTAATTAGTCTCAAATTAATAAATGACATTAATTTAATCATAGAAAATAATGGATAATAGGGTAGTGCATAGTTCAAGCCGTTTGAAATAGTGGACGGGCATAGTTTGGTTGGTGGGGGCCGCCCGCCCACCCCACCTTTATTCGCATAGTTTTTCCATAGGATAACACTCTTCTTGGAATAGTTTAAACAATGTACAACATCTATATCCAATGAAAATACTATGCGAGCGAAGGTGGGGTGGGCGGGCGGCCCCTACCAACCTGAATATACCCGTCCACTATTTTAAACAGCTTGAACTATGCATTACATTATTTTCACATATATTTTTAATTAGTCTTAAATTAATAAATGACATTAATTTAATCATAGAAAATAATGGATAATAGTGTAGTGCATAGTTCAAGCCGTTTGAAATAGTGGACGGGCATAGTTTGGTTGGTGGGGGCCGCCCGCCCGCCCCACCTTTATTCGCATAGTTTTTCCATAGGATAACACTCTTCTTAGAATAGTTTAAACAATATACAACATCTATATCCAATGAAAAAACTATGCTAGCGAAGGTGGGGTGGGCGGGCGGCCCCTACCAACCTGACTATACCCTTCCACTATTTCAAACAGCTTGAACTATGCATTACATTATTTTCACATATATTTTTTAATTAGTCTTAAATTAATAAATGACATTAATTTAATCATAGAAAATAATGGATAATAGTGTAGTACATAGTTCAAGTCGTTTGAAATAGTCGACGGGTATAGTCGGGTTGGTGGGGACCGCCCACCCACCCCACCATTGTTCGCATAGTTTTTTTCAATGGATGCACACGTTTTATATTATTATTCCATTCCGGGAAGTGATAATATGAAAATGAATTATAAAATAATAAAAGTGATGATAATAGGCAACTGGAAAGAACAAATAAATATAAAGATAGAACAATACAAAATAAAGCAAGTAGAACAATTCAAATACCTAGGAGTAGCACTGATAGAAGACGGGAAAATGGTGAATATAAAGATGATTGCACATTCAAATCACAGGAGAATAAGGTGATTTGAGGATAAACATGCACATATTGCCTATAAAGATTGGTTATAATAATATTTTAATAATATATTCATGCATCCCTTGTGTTCAATAACTAAATCTTTGTTTATTAATGCAACGTACTTTACAGCACATTACCAACTCACAATTGCACCAGGTGTACTCTCGCACACACGGCTACGATTAAACTTACAGCCCACATTAATTATGCAAATATGCTTCCTCGTCCATTACCCGCAAACGAATGGGCACCGCAGGAGTGATGGACCCGGGCGGCGGCGGTGGCCCCGTTTTAAATGTCACCGCGGCTCGTAATCAACGGGACGGGCGAAATTGCAACGGTGGCCGCGTGATTAATGGCCGCGCGCTCGTATTGTCCTCAATAATTTGATCGCAGGGATGATAATGAAATTGTCGCGAATAAATTTGCGGAGTGCGAGACACGCGGCTGGGCGGGGGAGGGAAGACAGCCTCGAATTGATTAAGTGCTCTTGCCGGATAGAAGTTTTTCAATCGAATGAATTCCGTAGATAAACTTTTGAAAGGGGACTAATATACTGAAGGGGTTTTGTAATTAGGGTATTGGATATTCTATTTTGGGTAAGATTTAAACATTTCAAGTGACTATCTCAGGCTCACAACTGTAGTCCGTGATTATATTGTTAAATACATTTATTTTATAGCCTCACGTACCCCCTCCCCCCTCTCTATGTCTCTCTCTCTCTCTCCCTCTCTCTCTCGAATTATATAGATGGATAGATGGATAAATGAATAGATGGATAGATGGATAGATGGATAGATGGATAGATGGATAGATGGATAAATGGATAGATGGATAGATGGATAGATGGATAGATGGATAGATGGATAGATGGATAGATGGATAGATGGATAGAAGGATAGATGGATAGATGGATAGATGGATAGATGGATAGATGGATAGATGGATAGATGGATAGATGGATAGATGGATAGATGGATAGATGGATAGATGGATAGATGGATAGATGGATAGATGGATAGATGGATAGATGGATAGATGGATAGATGGATAGATGGATAGATGGATAGATGGATAGATGGATAGATGGATAGATGGATAGATGGATAGATGGATAGATGGATAGATGCATAGATAGATAGATAGATCGCATTATGTGTTAAAGTTTGTAATGTTTGAATCAGAAATTGGAAATTAACTCAAAAAGTTATCTGCTTTATACAATCGAGCTTCAATGTTTTACACCATTACGAACATTAATGGAAAATAGCTATTCGAGAAAAAAGGGATTCGGTAATGAAAAAACTAATATTTAGGGACGCTATATATATATATATATATATATATATATATATATATATATATATATATATATAAAAATAAAAATATTTTAGAACCATAAATTTAGAAGAAATTAATTAGAAAACCAATTACAACAGTATTTTCTATTAATATGGGGAATAAAATGTATGTATTTTTGTTTTAAATTCTTTAAGCGGTATTTCAGTATATTTAAATTTGATCAAGCATTCGATTTGAAAAGTCTTGTTATCCGATTTTCCAATCAAATCTATTCAACTCAACTCCTACAAAACACTTCGACTCTCAACAATAACTAGTGCTAATTGAAAACTATTAATTACTTCACTGCTGAACCGAATTGTAACAGTTGATTGGTACGTTGCAGCGCATAAAAGCGTCAATTAAAGCCCGCTTGGTATAAAACAAAGATTTGCTCGTGCTCGTGCCGATTGCGTTAAATATTATATGGAGGACGTGCATTGTGCTGCGCTCCCGAGCGGGCATTATGAATGCCGGGTTTTGCGCCGGAGAAAAAAAAATGTTTGGACAGTTTTTGTTCCGATTGTGTGTGCGGGAGGCGCGCGATTATGGTGGCTGCGCCGGGTCAAGGTGAAGGGCGTGAGCGCGGATAAATTATTAATTTCCGAGAGGAGGCGCGGGTGCCATCAATCTTCCAGCCTGAAATCATTTTGGATGCAAATGAGAATGGTATGTGCTTGGGGGGTTGATTGTATTAGTCATGTAATTCATATAATTTTAGTATTAAAATGATTTATATTTCCAACATTTGATGTCTACATTTATGAACGTACGAGGGTCGATTAATAAATACCTGTGTTTAAATACAGGTGTCGTTGCTGAGAAAAGTTGGTATTACTGTCATCTGTCATATGAAACCATACAACATTTCTGACTGATTCATAGGTTACAACTGGCTGACAAATAAAAACTAGCCTATGATGAAACCTGGATCCATTATTATACGGCAGAGACCAATCAAAATAATATTTTATATTTAAATTATACATAAGAGGGAATTTTTTCTTTTAAGTGAGGGCAGAATATTGTCAATTTATTGCATTTCTTGTATTTTAAATTAAATTGGTGTTTTGTATTTTAATTATATTTTATTAGTTGTAGTATATTATATTACTTTAGTTTATGTTATAGGTTATAGGAATAGTATTAGTTTTCACAAATCTATGTCACACGTATTTAAGTTTTGTTGATGCCAAATAAAGGTATATATATATATATATATATATATATATATATATATATATATATATAGTAAAGTAAAGTGTTAATTACATCTAATAGCGTTTGATTGCTGCACTACCCCAACAACCATTAAAAAAACGTGAAGGTTTTTTAATCCGTTGTATACATATATATATATATATATATATATATATATAATAGTATACAAAATATTATAAAACAAATACATTTAATTCATAATTCCTGCAGAAGGGCCTTTGGCCGATAGCCTTAATAAAAATTGATTCTCTGTTTATGTAATTCATATATGAATAAAACAAGGTTAATGCCAGAATTTTATTTTGTGAACTTAAATAAAAAGAGATTTAGTGTGCATCGGGGCACATAAGCAATAATAAAATGTATTGCTGGTCTCCATACACATGAGTTATTTACTGTAACAAATTTCCCGATATGCAGCCAATATGCTGTGTAAGCGCCGGCTGGCTGCACAAGTTGAAGAGAGCCCCATGTTTCATAATACATAAGTTATTGACGCTTTACACTCTGCAAATATTTTACTTTTACTAAATCGAGATTTGATCAGAATCTATGAGAATGAAAGTGGTGTAAGTCATATTTGAATAGTTTTGAAAAGGAGAAGATTTTGCGTTTGGTACTTATGTAAATCGACGTATTGATTAAAAACTTCAATTGAAAATAGTAAGCTTCAAAAATTTGATTTTTAAAATAGTATACAATATTATAAAACAACTAAATTTAATTCACAATTCCTTTGATGGATAGATGGATAGATGGATAGGTGGATAGATGGATAGATGGATAGATGGATAGATGGATAGATGGATAGATGGATAGATGGATAGATGGATAGATGGATAGATGGATAGATGGATAGATGGATAGATGGATAGATGGATAAATGGATAGATTTGGATTTGGCCGATAGCCTTTAAATTAAAGAAAATTCTACCTATTCTACCACCACTTAACAGCTTTCCCTCAAATTACATAATACCCTGTACACTTATTTTATATATAGGGATGCGAGTAAATTGAAATTATATTCAACTCGTACGATGATACGAGGCCGGATTAAAACTTAAAACCATTGATCATCCAACTTTCAATTAAACCTGTCGCAGTTCCCAAAACTGAGCAGACGTTTCAAATCGTGCCAAATATACGGAGCATTTTCGAGTGAATAGAAGCCCCGCTGAATAAGATTATTCAGGGGGGGGGGGGGGTGTATGCGTTACTGTAATTACTCCCTGCCTCCTCTTTCGCGAGGGCGGGCGTCGCGCAACTATTCGCGAAGTTAACGAAGGGGGGCTAGGTTTGAAACTTAATTAACTGTAACGCACCCCGTGCACCGAACATGCTAATACTGTGCCGGTCTGCAGCTCAAGAATCAAGCCGCCCCTCATCGTGTGTGTGTGTATGTTTTGTAACCTCTTCGTGATAAGTGATCGCTGATTGGGCGGCAAATCTGATGATCATGCGGTTATTGAATAATTGTTTGACAAAGAATGGGTGTATTACACTTTTCATTTTAATTTATTGATTATAAACATAAATAGAAAACGAGAAAAAAAATATAAAATAATAACAATTTAATATTGGCCATATAATTAATTGATTAAAAACTTCAATTAAAAACAGTAAGTTTCAAATTTTTAAGAAAATAACAATTTAATATTGGCCATAATTCAAACTGAATTTTGTATTGATATTTTAATTAGTTTTTGCAAAATTAAACTTTAATATTACTTAATATTTTAAACTTGTTATTTAATATGAGAATGACGGCCACCAAGATAGAAAGAAAAGAGCAAGGCTAAGAAGAACTTGGAATGTGGTGATTGGTGATTGCAGACTGAATAAGAAAGGATTTAGAGATGGTATTCATATGAATAGAGAGGCGTGGAGATAGGGATGCGCTACAGACAGCCAAGACTGTAAACAAACCGCTACACACACATACACAAACGATTGCATGCAATTTTTAACGCCAATCCAATAAATTATATAATAAAAATAACAATAATAACTATAATATACTATTTCCGCCTAACCTAATCTACAGTACGGAGTGTTGTGAAATACCTATATAGGGAGTTAATTTTGAATTTAGAACTATTACAATATAATTTGTTTAGGTGCTAATCATTCCGCATAATTGTGTAGATATAGATCAGTTGAAATAACTTCGACTATAGTTTTATTTATTATTTTGAAAACTATGATTGATTGAATTACATGCATACAATATTCATATGTAATTATATTGATAATAATAATGGTATTCGATATATGGTGTTTTTAAAAAAATAATAAATGATATAATAGTATACCCCTCATAGGTTTTATATCCTGAGTGCCATCAATTACTTTTTCAATGAGTTTTTGAAATTATTATATATATATATATATATATATATATATATATTTATATATAAGGGAATTAATTTTGAATTAAAAACTATTATAATATAAATTGTACAGGCGCATTGTTTGATAATAATTCAGTTGCACAATGCTATTTAATTATCACTACTGGACAAGGTTTTCCGTGTTTGCTTGTGCATTTGCAGTTCACCCTACACGCGCATTGTTCTCCAAATTCCGCAGCCACTGAATGGATTTCCTCTCTTAATCATAACTAGACATTTAGTTGCACAACAATGCGAATATTTATGACCCCTGTGCCAGATAATTAAATCAAAAATTATGTACTGCACGTATTTAGAGAATCCAACGCGATATAGTAATTTGTCACAACTGATGAATACTATATCATTAATTGACATAATTACTTCAATCGCGTGGGGTGAAAGTAACCAATCCAAAAAACTACTAGCAAAAGAGAAAACGGACGGAAGCAAAAATACAAAGAATACAGCGAGGAAAGGGACAACGAACATAAGAAAGAAGAACAAACACATAATAAATGGAAACAAAGAAAAGAGTACAGTAAAAAAAAGAAAAATATGGAAAATTGGGACTTGGAATATCAGGAGTATAAATTGAAAGGAAAAAGAGCTGGAAGAAGAATTTGAGAAAGCTGAACTAGACTTCTTAGTGGTAACAGAAATAAAAAAGAAGGGGAAGGGAGAGTACAAAATGGACAAGGAACATATATTCATATATAGCGGTGTAGACAACAATCGAAGAGCCGCAGCAGGGGTAGGATGTATAGTGCATAAAAAACTGAAATCGAATATATATAAATGGGATGCAATTACGGAGAGGATTTTGTCTATCGAAGTTAGAGATCAAAGAAACGGCTACCATAAAACTATCATAGCAGTGTATGGACCAAACGAAGATGATACTGCGTGCAACAAAGAAACATTCTGGGAGCAGCTCAACGAAACAACAGAAAAAACCAAAGGAGAAGTGTACGTGGCGGGAGACTTCAACAGCAGAATTGGCAACGAGGTAAAAGATAATGACGCGATGAGAGGAAGATATGGAGAAGGCGTACTCAACGAAAATGGTAAGAAAATGCTAGATTATTATAGAATGAATAATCTAGTAATAACGAATACACTATTCAAACACAAGGACATACACAAATACACCAGGGAAGTGATAAGCAGGAACGAAAAATCTATAATAGACTATGTACTAGCAGAACAAGGGAAAATGAGCAAAATAATAGACACAAGAGTAAAGAGAAGTTACGAAATTAGATGTGATCACTATCTAGTAGAGACGAAAATAAAGGAAGACTACCAAGATAGCGATAAAAAAAAGCAGAGACCAAATATAGCAATAAACTACAACAAGATAAGAACATACAAACTAAGGGAAAAAGAAATAGCAAAAATCTATAAAGAGAAAATAGAGGAGAAATTAGTAAAGGACAACTATAGACAAGAAGTAGAGGAAATGTGGAATAAATTAAAGAAAAATATACTGGAGACAGCACAAGAGACATGGGGGACAAAGCAAAACACAAACAAGAAGCAGCAGACAGCATGGTGGTCGCAGGACATAAGAGAGAAAATAAAGGAAAAGAAAAAAGCATGGCAAAGATACCTAAATGACAAAAATAGTAAAAACTACGAAGAATACAGTTTAAAGAGGAAAATAGTAAAAGATAAGGTCAGAATAGCAAAGAGCAGGGAATGGGAAAAGTTCGGAGAGACAATGGAGAAAAATGCAAAGGAAAACCAAAAATTATTCTATAAAACACTAAAACTAAACAGAAAAGAAAAAGGACAAGAAGTAAATTATATACAAGACAATCAAGGAATATTGTTGAAGGACAACGAAAAAATACTGGAAAGATGGAAAGAATATTTTGAAGACTTACTATCACAAAATGGTGGAAATGAACAGAAGACAAGAGACCAGAACGACTCGGAAGCAGATATAGAGATGATCAATGGAAAAGAAATACTAGAGATAATAAGGGAAATGAAAATAGGCAAAGCACCAGGACAAGACCAGATCACAACGGAAATGATTAAACATATGGGACCTGCAGGTAACGAAATACTACTAAAATTAATAAACGAAATATGGAGGACGAATAAAATACCCAAAGATTGGCAAGTATCGTTAATCGTACCGATACACAAGAAAGGCGATAAGACAAAATGTTCAAACTATAGGGGTATAACACTCATAAGCATAGGTATGAAGATCTTAGAAAAAACAATTAACAAAAGAATACTAGCAAAAATAGAGCAGACGCTAGAAGAATCGCAATGTGGATTTAGGAAAGCAAGATCCACACAGGACAACATTTTCACGATAAAACAAATCACAGAAAAAAGAATTGCAAATAATAAAAACACATACCTAGGATTCATCGACCTGGAAAAAGCATTCGACATGATACCAAGAAATAAATTATGGAAAATCCTGGAAGAGAGAGGTGTAGAAAGAAAGACAGTC
The DNA here is from genome assembly GCA_963942505.1 of Lordithon lunulatus. NCBI lineage: Eukaryota > Metazoa > Arthropoda > Insecta > Coleoptera > Staphylinidae > Lordithon > Lordithon lunulatus. The sequence goes on along the minus strand of OZ012668.1, from coordinate 55,979,957 downwards.
GAATTAATACAAAACATATACAACAACAACGCCAATGCAATAATACACAAGGGACAAACATCAAGGACATTTCAGACAACCACTGGACTAAGACAAGGAGGCGGGCTCAGTCCTACATTATTCAACATATACATGGATGAAATAATGAAGAGCATGAAACCAGAAACCAAAAAAGCAAACATAGGGTACAAAAACATGCAAGTTGTAAAAATATCGGAAGGAGCATTCGCTGATGATGTAGTAGTGATAGCAGAAAATGAAGGTAATCTGCAGCACAACCTTAGTGTATGGAACAGACACCTAGAAAAGTATAACATGAAAATGAACTATAACAAAATATAAGTGATGGTAATAGGAAACCGGAAAGAACAAATAAATATAAAGATAGAACAACACACAATAGAACAAGTAGAAGAATTCAAATACCTGGGAGTAGCACTGACAGAAGACGGAAAAATGGAAGACGAACTTAGTAACAGAATAAACATCACAGCTAAAACATACCACGGATTGAGCAATATACTGATTAACAAGAAAGAGATCAGCAGAAGGACAAAAATAATTATATATAAAAGCATATATAGACCTATACTGACATATGGAAGCGAGACGTGGAAGCTAACGAAGAGGGACAAAAGTAGAATACAGGCAATGGAAATGAAATATCTCAGAGGAGTAAAACAAGTTACGAGAAGAGACAGAATAAGAAATGATGACATCAGAGAAGAACTGGGAATTGAAGCTGTAGATAAGTATATAGAAAAGAAACAACTAAACTGGTGGGGTCATTTAATTAGGATGGACAAAAAGAAACAAACAAAACAGGTATGGGAAGCAAGAACTGAAAATAAAAGAAGAAGAGGTAGACCAAGAAAAGAGTGGGACAACATAATAGAGGACATAATAATCAAGAAAGGAAAAAGCAGTCAAGCAAGCAAGAGAACTGGCGAAGAACAGAAAGGAGTGGAACAAATTTACAAATGTATAAACAACAGTAATTGTAAACTATAATAATGTTAATAATGTTAATGTAATAGCCTACACCGAAAGGTAAAAGGCAATTGATAATATATATATATATATATATATATATATATATATATATTTCAATCGCTGATAAATAAATTAGATAGGTACCATGCGGAACTAACTTAACACCTAGCTGTCCGTTGATATATTAGTAACAACATACGTGATTTTCCGCGTGCCAATTTTCGCTCATGCAGGCCTGTATCATCATTTGATTAGGATTACTGCCGAAGGCCGGTATATTTTACCGAAGTTAGTATATATATATATATATATATATATATATATATATATATATATATATATATATATACTACTCTAAAAAAAAAAGACATATACATACGTTAAGGGCGGTGTTTATGAATTTAGGCAACTTGTGGTGCACATGTAATAGCATAGGCGAAATGCGTATAAGAAATACGCACCGTTCTCTTGAACTAGAACATAAATTGAATTGCAAAAATACGTATGCAAAAGAATAATGATGCACGTATTCCGTAGTCTAGGTGAGAATGTCCATAGTTCCTCGGTAAAAAAATAAATAAATACCCTCTGCAGACATCCGCGACAAATTAATGTTTTTGAAAATGTACAGTGTATTTCAAAGCCTAATATTGTGACTGATCCATGTAACAAGTATTGTAGGACGTATTAGTATAGAAATTCACAATGATAGATGCTTCGTTAAGATGAATGGTGCGTATCCATACACAACATGCGAATGCAATGGTTAATAAATATTTACAGTGAGCTATAGTCGGTAATCTTTATAAAAATAACCGCCCGCACTGTGACTATGTCCAAAGAGAGGGCGCTAAATAAAAATTAAATATAATTCTCGCAAAGCGCAAACATTTTGCCTGAATTATTGGTGTATTCCAGTTCTTGACTTTTGTATCGTTAAATTTTGTTGACATTGTTCATAAATTATGCGTTTACTAGAATATAAAACACATATATTCCTGTAAATGCGATGTTGTCCCTATCTCTTTCACTTTTGTTATGTGAACGAGCGTGGTCTTCTATTACTATGTGAAATAAACTTTGCCCGCCGTCAGAATTTGAGGTTATTGAACTGTCAGACCATAACAGACGGAATACATATTTAATTGAAATAGAACCACTTCTGTGAACCGATCATATAAATAATATAAGGCCATCAAGGTTTTATGTAACTTATATACAACACATTTTAAGCAACCGACATTTGGGGTCAATTTTGCCAAACATTTTCAACAAATAGATGGATTCAAAGCTATTGTTTTGTGTACATGGTACAGTAGTTTATAAGTTCTTACTTACAAATCACCACCCTTCCGGAGGTCTATAGATGCCACCAAATATTCTATGATATCTACATATATTGGCTGAACCAACTCACATTCTTAGAATATTCTACTAATTATGCATGTATAATAATTCAATTATAAAAAACATTGTTATTATGTATGGCCATCACACAGTTACAATAGTTATGTTATACGTATCTCATTTGCTTTCCATATTAATAACCAAGATATATCTAGTCAAAAATGTATTTAAATCTTTTTAGTTAGCTTACAAATATGATATAATTAAATTAAAATTGTATATAGTCTTACCGTTTATTTTAGTACATTCATAGGGAAGCGTATTACTATAAAGGCAATTCCAACATTAAGACAAAATATCATTAAAATGAGAAATCTAAATTGAAATAAGTAAGCAGAAGGTAAATAATGTGGGTAAATAAAAAATTTAGAAGCTTATTGAGAAGATTTAATATAGATGAATTTCAAAATTGTAGAGATATATCTCCTGAATGATTTTAAAATCATCAGAACTAAGAATAAGAAAAAATGACTTTATAATTTATCTGAACTAATGAAATGATTTCATTACGAAATTCATGTTATGAAAAAATATATAAAAATTGTAAACTATAGAGATGAAATGAAATATACTTTCAATATTTGGTTAAATATTGTTAGTTTATTATTAATGTTAATTAAATTTATTCTCAAAGCTGGATGTAGTCTACTACTTCTTGATTAAGCTACCACTATAGTTAATACTGATTACGTTTCAGGTCCAATATAATCTTTCTAGATCGTGAACAAAATGTCCAAAAAATATACTAAACCATGTTTTTATACAGGCCCATTTATTTGAAATATTAAATACATAGAAAGCGTAAAAAATATTCTGCATCAATTCTGATATATAAAATATTTAAAAACTACTGCTGCCCAACTATTTTATTCAAAATGGCCCAATGCCATCCTGTCCAAATGTAGATTTTAATGTGGAGCCCATACATATACCATTTCTCCCTTTTCTTAATTGACAAGTATCCTTCCATCACTACTCATCAAAAGGATTTTCGAACCAACTTAAATATGTGCTATTACACCCTTTATAACACCAACCATATCCTTGGCTCTCTCAGTGCATATATGATAAATTACAAGAAATTAAATGTTTTAAAGTAGAGTAAGTAAGCATTAAGTAAATAAAATATTTCTTAAGACTGTTGCTTGAGTTGGTAGAGTTTTTCTAAAAAGCACAACTTCCTTAAAATAAGATTCCAATTATATATTTTCATATGTAAAATTAAGCCAAAATATGTTAGTCACTATCACTATCTATCACTATCACTACTCTCCTTTAACTTTCTCATTGTTGTTTCCTAGGAATCTTTTCAAAAATCAATTTAGTAACCTGTTTCCGGCTTATCTTACTTTAGTTATCACATCTTTGAGGTTATTTAATAATATAATGTACGTTCCCAGAATCATCTTAAATTTACATGCTGCTAAACTATTATAAATTTATTTACATCATTTCTAACCTATAAATGTCACTGTCATTGAGCGAATCATTAGGAAGCTCACAAGCAAATTAATATTATAAATATTATTTGCGCCAGACACAGCGTTGCCGCATTGTATGAAACAAAAGATCGCAGTGTATTGCCGTTTTATAGGATGCTTTTTTTGGGGGGTGATCTTTGCTAATCAAGTTATTTTGACTACAAGAATGTAGAGGGCAACATGTGACGGGTACATTTCGCCTATGCGCATCACGTGATCACTAAACAACGACCTTAACTTAATTTTCATTTTGTTCGAGATTTCCCAAAACCAGGTGGCCAGGACCCACTCCGGAGCAACCGCAGGGAAAATTATTATTTTCAGTTTATTTTTTTACTGAATTGTTTTTATGTATTATTTATATATATATATATATATATATATATATATATATATATATATATATATATATATATATATATAATTAAAATAAGGTAAGCTTATTTTGGCATTTTCACCCAAACTAAATGAGTTACTTGAGATAATAGTATTCACATTTACGTGTTAAAGGCCTATATATATATATATATATATATATATATATATATATATATATATATATATATATATATATATAAAAATATTAAATAATCAAAGAAATAATATTCAACTAGACATTTCTAGAAAATATAGAACATAAAATAGCACCTAAACTTGAAAAACATTGTTTTTCATTAATTAATTAATAAAATAATTGCACTCGAATTATGTTAAATGTATAATTGGTGTTTTAATTATTTAGAATGTATTGTAATCTTTAAATTAACCCATTTACAGCCAAGCTATTAAATCACTCGCAAAAGAATAAATTATTAACATTATACGAATTAGAAAAATATAAATAATTTATTCTTTTGCAACTGGTTTAATAGCTTGGACTTAATTGGGTTCATTTAAAGATTACAATAAATTCTAAATAATTAAAAGACCAATTATATTAAAAATGATAACTAACCCCCTAGATATGTAGATTGCTAAGAGGTGGATTCACACTTATATATATATATATATATATATATATATATATATATATATGACCAATTATATTAGTTTAAAATGTAAAATCAGCCTCGACGGTAATTCGAATCCTACTACTCTCACTCTTGCTAGCACAAAAATATTAAAGATGCAATTAGCTTGGCTTGGTTTTTATATAGAAGGATTTAATATGCAATAAATTTTAAGAGGACTATACTTTATAAATATTTATTACTTTTAAAATGTTATAAAGAAACTCATTTCTAACACACTTTCACGCTCTGAATTTCTCAACTCCTCGCTGCGCAAAGAAACTCCAGCACTGAATTAATCCTGAAAATTACCCCGGCCTATGTAAATTCAACTCGCGACGACCCTTTTAGCCGAAACGCTCGCTGCATTTGATGTATGAACATGCGATTTTTGCACGTAAACGATCCGTTACGCGCGTGGATGTAAATGTGCCGCGCTGAATTAATTATCCCGATTTTCCGTTCCCCGTTTTTCGCCCCGCCGGGGACGATTTATTCTAATTAAACAGCCTCCGACCTGGTCTGGCGGCAATTAATTTCCAGCCCGGCGCCGCCGCCACACCGGTCGTTTTTATTTTAACAGGTAATTTCACCCAATCTCCCTCGTACTCGCCAACTCGTTACAGTTAGTAATTCACTTTTTTATTAATATTTATAATGAAATGATGATGTAAATCTAAACATTACAAATATATAAAAAAAATTATAAACATGGAGAATATTATGGGGTGTTTAAAATTTAAATACTATATTCACAACAATAGGATTATAAAAATACTGCATGAAAATAAAGAATTGATAGTTGGTTTTTTTCAGGATAAACTCGGTAAAGTTTTTATTATAAAGTAAGTTTAATTCTCGCCGTTCGACAGAATTGATAATTGTTTTTGTTTTTCGGGGTATACTTGACGTTTTTATTATAAACTAGGTTTAATTTCCGTCATTCGACAGAACATCATTCCCACCGTTCGACAAAATTGATAATTGTTTTTTTTTCGGGGTAAACTCGATAACGTTTTTATTATAAAGTAGGTTTAATTCCCGCCATTCGATAGAACATTATTCCCGCCGTTCGACAGAATTGATAATTGTTTGTTTCGGGGTAAACTCGATAACGTTTTTATTATAAACAAGGTTTAATTTCCGTCATTCGACAGAACATCATTCCCACCGTTCGACAGAATTGATAATTGTTTTTTTTTCGGGGCAAACTCGATAACGTTTTTTTTTATAAACTAGGTTTAATTCCCATCGTTCGACAGACCATCGTGAATCAATTGTCAAATGGTAGATTTTTATTCCACAATGGATAATGAATAAATAACTTTTTAACCCTCTAATGCTCTACTCCGCCTCAAGGCGGATGAGGGCATTCGTTATTTAATTGGTTGTTGTTGTTGTTGTTGGAAAGGTAATATTTTGTTGAATAAGATTCACTATAAATATTCTGACTTTTTTCTACATGCGCGGCCTATATTATATTTTCTATAATGAATTTCAATGTGAAATAATAAAAAGACAGTGGAACATTTTAAATTTCTACATTTTGCATGTGTACTAGACATTTCAAAATTTAGAAATTTTAAATATAGTTTTTATGAGGAAATTATATTTTATGTCTATGTGATAAATAGACACAAAAGATAATTTCCTAATAAAAACTACATTTTAAATTTCTACATTTTGCCATGTCTACAACACATGCAAAATGTAGAAATTTAAAATGTAGCTTTTCTACATTAACAATAAAAGCTACATTTTAAATTTCTACATTATGCATGTCTACTATACATGGCAAAATGTGGAAATTTAAAATATAGCTTTTATTCGGAAATTGTATTTTATGTCTATGTGATAAATAGACATAAAAGATAATTTCTTAATAAAAACTATATTTTAAATTTCTACATTTTGCCCTGTCTAGAACATATACAAAATGTAGAAATTTAAAATGTAGCTTTTCTACATTAACAATAAAAGCTACATTTTAAATTTCTACATTTTGTATGTGTACTAGACATGGCAAAATGTGGAAATTTAAAATATAGCTTTTATTAGGAAATTTTATTTTATGTCTATGTGATAAATAGACATAAAAGATAATTTCCTAATAAAAACTATATTTTAAATTTCTACATTTTGCCATGTCTAGAACATATACAAAATGTAGAAATTTAAAATGTAGCTTTTCTACATTAACAATAAAAGCTACATTTTAAATTTCTACATTTTGTATGTGTACTAGACATGGCAAAATGTGGAAATTTAAAATATAGCTTTTATTAGGAAATTGTATTTTATGTCTATGTGATAAATAGACATAAAAGATAATTTCCTAATAAAAACTATATTTTAAATTTCTACATTTTGCCATGTCTAGAACACATGCAAAATGTAGCTTTTATTAACAAATTGCCAATTGAATAAAAAATGTAAAATGTAGAAATTTAAAATGTTCAACTGTCTTTTTATTATTTAACATTGAAATTCATTATAGAAAATACAATTTAGGCCACGCATGTAGAAAAAGTCAGAATACCTATTACTCAAATAAATGTTACCTTTCCAACAAACAACAACAACCAATTAAATAACACATGCCCATCATCATCCTTATAACAAGCAACTCGATCGTCCAATTACTGTCGTTTCCGGTTACTAAAAGAACTTACAACTGACTTTGTGTTGCGTGGCATTCGTCGCTTCTTTGTGCAACAACACGCTCGGCCAAGCGCGCACATGCAAGCGGGGGATGTTTATGGCGAAAGGGGCATTTTTATTATTCGATGCAGCATGTATTTTCAGCATTTTTAACAAACAAACACCCTGATGGAAATGGAAATGCAGGCCGCACGTTGCGTCACATGTTTGAGGTGTGTTATTCAATAAACAGCGAGGATAGAGGGTACTACTAGCCGATTGAATGCATTTCATTCCGAACACGTAATCGTGTGATGCAACGCAAACTGATTAGAATTAACCAAAATTATCTACTACAGGGATATTCAGGGAACAAGATTTTCAAAAAAATGTTATTACTTTACACAACGATATAGTGCAGTAGTTAGCATACAAATCAACTCACATGTCTGTATGTGAGTTGATTTGTATTTAATAGTTATATATACATAGATGAAATAATGAAGAGCATGAAACCAGAAATCAAAAAAGCAAATATAGGGTATAAAAACATGCAAGTGGTAAAAATATTGGAAGGAGCATTCGCTGATGATGTCGTGAAAATGAAGCTAATCTGCAGCACAACCTGAGTGTATGGAATAGGCATCTAGAAAAGTATAATATGAAAATGAATTATAACAAAATAAAAGTGATGATAATAGAAAACAGGAAAAAACAAATAAATATAAAGATAGAACAACACAAAATTGAGCAACAATTCAAATACCTAGGAGTAGCACTGACGGAAGACGGAAAAATGGAAGGTGAACTTAGTAACAGAATAAACAACACAGTTAAAACATACCACGTATTGAGCAATATAGTGATTAACAAAAAACAGATCAGCAGAAGGACAAAAATAAATATATACAAAAGACCTATACTGACATATGAGAGCGAGACGTGGAAACTAACGAAGAGGAACAAAAGTAGAATACAGGCAATGGAAATGAAATATCTCAGAGGAGTAAAACAAGTTACGAGAAGAGACGGAATAAGAAATGATGACATCAGAGAAGAATTGGGAATTGAAGCTATAGAAAAGTATATAGAAAATAAACAACTAAACTGGTGGGGACATTTAATTAGGACGGACAAAAAGAATCAAACAAAACAGGTATGGGAAGCAAGAACTGGATATAAAAGAAGAAGAGGTAGACCAAGAAAAGAGTGGGACAACAGAATAGAGGAAATAATCATCAAGATAGGAAAGATAGTTATACAAGCCAGAGAACTGGCGAAGAACAGAAAAGAGTGGAAGGAATTTGCAAATGTATAAACAACAACAATAATTGTAAAGTATAATGTTAAGTAATGTAAATGTAATAGCCTACACTGAAAGGTAAAAGGCAAATAGATCAAATATATAGTTTAACTATATATTCTATAGACTACAATTTAACCAATCGTAATCGGTCAAGGAGGAGGAAATTCTAGAGTTCCTCGAGGTCGGGAACAGGTTCTAGACTCGACCCTCTACTATCAACTATATATCGCGGTCAATTTTAGAAAAAGGTCCCTTGGGAATTATTTTAATACATTTTATTATTGTTTTCTTTTTCTTCTATTACTTCCCTGTGTCTATTACATACTTGCAGCGTAAGATATGTTATCAATGAAATCAAGAAAATCAGGGTCGTAAGATATGTTATCAATGAAATCAAGAAAGTCAGGGTCATAAATATGCTATACGGAAAATAAAACAAAACGCTATTATTGTGTGTATATTCAAAATCATACACATGGCACTTAACTTCTTAAGATGGTAAGAAAATATGTGTGCATTCAGATATTCCTATAAACCGAATAAAACATTAATTCACGAAATGGACAGTATTGAAGCTTCTACTAATTTTCTACTTTATGGAAAAGGAGTTTCAATATGACTCTTAACATATTCTATAGCTAATTAATATTTAATTGTTTTTTTTTTCAGAAAAATCTCGATAATCACTGATATTATTACGTCATACGTCCGTGTTTCCAATGCTTGCCATGTTGTTATACAAATATTAATTTGAAAAATATTAATTTTTAAATAATCAATATTATAACTTAAAATTGATGAAGAAATTCTTTCGGTCTATATGTTTTTTTTTTTGGAGTTTGGAGGTTTATAGTTATCCCTCATAATATTACACCTCTACAAAACGAATGATATTTATATGAAAATAAATATTTATTATACCCTACTAGAATAATTTAATAAAATATAATTGAGTAATTCTACCACCCCTGGCCGGATGTAATTAAATCACAGCGCTAGAAGCACAAATAATTCAATTAAAACTCGCTAAACAACCGACGGGCGCATTAATCATTTAACAATCGGCGACTTTGCGCCGCCCTCGCCGCCCCCCCAAATCGGCTTATTGTGCACTTTGTGTACAAAAGAACCGACGAGATGGACGTTGTTTTCACGGGTGGTGTACATGAGTAAACGTATTCACATAAAAATACTGACCCACCCCGTTGATGGACAGTAGAATGCAGAAAATGCGGGGTTGCATCGCAGCGTTATGTAATTCACTGAGAGTGGATTATCATAAGCATAAGCGGGATTGGGGAGAATACAATTTCGCGACACAAATCCCATTCAGAATGGAGAAATTCTAATTTGTAGAGATGGCAGTAGTAATAAAACCTTTTATTTATATAAATCAAACAAAACAAAACTACATTCTTGTTTTGAATCAGCTTATTAATATTATTATAGCAGTTACAGTATCAGTATATAAATAGTAAATAATGTAAAATGTATAGTTTTCGCGTCTACTATGTGGTAATTCATTTTCAATAAAGAAGATGAATAAAACTACTATGTTTTTTATGGTAAAAACATAGTAGTTTTATTCATCTCCTTTATTGTGAATGTAAAATGTATTTATGTAGAGGAAATGGCGAATATATATATATATATATATATATATATATATATATATATATATATTATATATAATAATAATAATAATATTATATATATATATATATATATAATGACAGTTATTATTGCCAAATGTGAGGCTATAAATATGTAAATGCAAATTCTCTAAAAATTTCACCCTCCGGTGGGAATCGAACCCACGTCTCTGGCTATCGCGGCCAACGTGCTAACCAATTGCACCACGTAGGGTATTGATTGGTAGCACGCGAGATATTCGTTATATAGGTTTGTGAATTCGTCACATACATTTGACGTTTAACCGTTTGGAGAGTCGGATGGTTTTTCGGATTTCATTCCGTGCGGCGCGTCGTGGTGTGATAAATTCGAGTGTGTGAATTTTCAGAGTGAATCAACCAAACTACGCCCGTCCACTATTTCAAACGACTACGCGAACTATGCATTACATTATTTTTCATATATATCTTTTTAATTAGTGTTAAATTAATAAATGAAATTAATTGAATCATAGAAAGTTATGGATTTAGTACATTGTTCAAGTCGTTTGAAATAGTGGACGGGCGTAGTTTGGTTGGTAGGGACCGCCCGCCCACCCCACCTTCGTTCGCATAGTTTTTCCAAAGGTAACACTCTACTTGGAATAATTTAAACAATATAAATCATCTGTATCCTTTGATATATATGAAAACTATGCAAGCGAAGGTGGGGTGGGCGGGTGGCCCCTACCAACCTGACTAAACCCGTTCACTATTTCAAACCACTTGAACTATGCATTACATTATTTTTCATATATATCTTTTTAATTAGTGTTAAATTAATAAATGAAATTAATTGAATCATAGAAAGTTGTGGATAATAGTGTAGTACATTGTTCGAGTCGTTTGAAATAGTGGACGGGCGTAGTTTGGTTGGTAGGGGACGCCCGCGCACCCCACCTTCGTTCGCATAGTTTTTCCAAAGGATAACACTCTACTTGGAATAATTTAAACAATATAAAACATCTGTATCCTTTGAAAAAAACTATGCAAGCGAAGGTGAGGTGGGCGGGTGGCCCCTACCAACCTGACTATACCCGTCCACTATTTCAAACCACTTGAACTATGCATTACATTATTTTTCATATATATATATCTTTTTAATTAGTGTTAAATTAATAAATGAAATTAATTGAATCATAGAAAGTTGTGGATAATAGTGTAGTACATTGTTCGAGTCGTTTGAAATAGTGGACGGGCGTAGTTTGGTTGGTAGGGGACGCCCGCGCACCCCACCTTCGTTCGCATAGTTTTTCCAAAGGATAACACTCTACTTGGAATAATTTAAACAATATAAAACATCTGTATCCTTTGAAAAAAACTATGCAAGCGAAGGTGAGGTGGGCGGGTGGCCCCTACCAACCTGACTATACCCGTCCACTATTTCAAACCACTTGAACTATGCATTACATTATTTTTCATATATATATATCTTTTTAATTAGTGTTAAATTAATAAATGAAATTAATTGAATCATAGAAAGTTGTGGATAATAGTGTAGTACATTGTTCAAGTCGTTTGAAATAGTGGACGGGCGTAGTTTGGTTGGTAAGGACCGCCCGCCTACCCCACCTTCGTTCGCATAGTTTTTCCAAAGGATAACACTCTACTTGGAATAATTGAAACAATATACAACTTCTGTATCCTTTGAAAAAAACTATGCAAGCGAAGGTGGGGTGGGCGGGTGGCCCTTACCAACCTGACTATACCCGTCCACTATTTCAAACCACTTGAACTATGCATTACATTATTTTTCATATATATCTTTTTAATTAGTGTTAATTAAATTAATAAATGAAATTAATTGAATCATGGAAAGCTATGGATTATAGTGTAGTACATTGTTCAAGTCGTTTGAAATAGTGGACGGGCGTAGTTTGGTTGGTAGGGACCGCCCGCCCACCCCACTTTCGTTCGCATAGTTTTTCCAAAGGATAACACTCTACTTGGAATAATTTAAACAATATAAAACATCTGTATGCTTTGAAAAAAACTATAGAAGCGAAGGTGGGGTGGGCGGGTGTCCCCTACCAACCTGACTATACCCGTCCACTATTTCAAACCACTTGAACTATGCATTACATTATTTTTCATATATATCTTTTTAATTAGTGTTAAATTAATAAATGAAATTAATTGAATAATAGAAAGTTGTGGATAATAGTGTAGTACATTGTTCAAGTCGTTTGAAATAGTGGACGGGCGTAGTTTGGTTGGTAGGAGCCGCCCGCCCACCCCACTTTCGTTCGCATAGTTTTTTCAAAGGATAACACTCTACTTGGAATAATTTAAACAATATAAAACATCTGTATCCTTTGAAAAAAACTATGCAAGCAAAGATGGGGTGGGCGGGTGGCCCCTACCAACCTGACTATACCCGTTCACTATTTCAAACCACTTGAACTATGCATTACATTATTTTTCATATATATCTTTTTAATTAGTGTTAATTCAATTAATAAATGAAATTAATTGAATCATAGAAAGTTGTGGATAATAGTGTAGTACATTGTTCAAGTCGTCTGAAATAGTGGACGGGCGTAGTTTGGTTGGTAGGGACCGCCCACCCACCCCACCTTCGTTCGCATAGTTTTTCCATAGGATAACACTATATATATATATATATATATATATATATATATATAGTTGAGGGTATTTTTTCGCCGAAAACTTGTAATGTAGATTAGCCGTATACCCAAAAGATAATCTACATTATATATATATATATATATAGAGCAGTCTTGTTATTGTGGTATATAATGTAATGATGGAATAGAAGCCAAGGGAAACCAGAAGGAGGGGAAGACCAAGAACAAGGTGGACAGAGACAATGTAGAACAAGATCTAAAAAAACTCGGGGTACAAAATTGGAAACAAAAAGTTCAGAACAGGAAAGAATAATAGAAAAGGCTAAAACACACAAAGGTCTATGAAAGAAAGAATGAAGGAAAACATAGGGTGATCCCCTTAAGGCACGGATCAAGGGAGTTCGGGGCTGGAGCCAACTGATGATGATGAATGTAATGTAAATGTATTGTACAATAAATATTTTTATTATTATTATTATTATTATTAATATTTATAAGTTTAAAAAACACCATATATCGATTATTAGGATTAATATTATTATTAGCTATGAACTTTAAATAAATATTACGATTCCAAACAAAAACAATAGTCGAAATAATTTCATTCGATCTAAATTTGCACAGTATAATTACTAAACAACAAACTGCAATTACAATCGATCGTGTTCCAATAAACCGGTAATTCGCGACATAATTTTAAAGCGCGCAGTAGTGCCGATTCATCATTAAACAGGATAAGTTGTTGTGAGGCACGCGGAATTATAGTGGCCATTGTTTCATTTTAACGGCGCGCACAAAGGGAGAACAATGGGCACTTAAAAATTACACGAGAGCGCGATCGGGAATTGCGCTTTTCATTTCCCTCCCATTAATTCCCGCCGAATTGGCGAAATCGAGTTTCATTTTATTTTCTCGTCACTTTTGCACTGGGCGGTGGCGGCAAACATATATATATATATACGCGAATTTGAAACGCGAAACCGGCGATTGATTCCCGGCTGACACGGCGGGGTGAAACAGTAATAAATACATCACACATGCATATAGATGTTATTGGAAAATATCGGGGTTGTTATTGGGAATCGGGGGATGTTCGATTTTATACAAACGTGATATGTTATTATCTTTTAATGAGTTTTATTGGGGTAACAAATTTATTACAATCAAAAATTTAAAACTGTATGTCTGTTACTGTCGTAACTTCCATAACAGATTTTGAGATGAATACATTTTAAAAATTGCAGTAGTTTTATAATGTTATCGATTTTCTTTTAAATAATAATTTGGTTTATTATTATATAACAAAAAAAAAGAATTAAAGAAGCGTTAAATTATACATAAAAATAACCAAAAAAAAGTAACAACCTGAATAGTAATTTTGGAAGTTACGACACTTGCCATCTCACAGCATAAATATAAAAGGATTGCATATTATTAGACAGAACTTTTCTTATTTGCAAATAGAATTTACTATATTTGTTACAATTCTGTAAAGCCCTGGTTTCCTAGGAGAGCGGTCGCTTTAAAGCGGCCGCTTTTGACGTCATTCACAAATCACAAAAGTCGTGTTAAGTATATGTAATTGAAGAACTCACAATTTTTCATCGTAATTCATTGCGTTTTCGCAGTACGTTGAGGTATTACACTTTATGGGAAACCATATTCGTTTATATACACATAGAATTATTTTTGTGACGTAAAAATTATGACAAAAGCGGCCGTTTTAAAGCGACCGCTCTCGTAGGAAACCAGGACTTAAAGCCTTGGTTTCCTAGGAAGCCTTGTTGACAAAAGCGGCCGTATTTCACGTCATTTTAACATCACACATTTCTTTTATGTATATTTAAATAAACCTGGTAAACCAGAGAGCAATATGCTTCAAAGTATTGAAAATGTCATGAATAATACGGCCGTTTTTGAAGTCATTTACACATTACAAGATACATTTTAAGTATATGTAATTTGAATAACTCACCAGATTCCAATGTAAATCTGGTGAGTTATTTAAATTACATATACTTAAAATGTATCTTGTAATATGTAAATGACGTCAAAACCGGTCGTATTTATCAACACCGCTTGCTAGGAAACCAGGACTTAACTGGCTCTCGACCTACGGGTGCTCCTGCCGCATATAAAACCGTATTTACAGTTCTCGTATTCTGAGTAATCTTTTATTGGCGCACTTGTTTCTATCTCGTTTCCTATCAACTTTGTAATCAAGATTTTTATATGGATCAAAAATAAAATAATTTATTAAATTTTGTTTTATACATATAAAAATCTTTATGTTGAAGTTGATAGGATAGGAGATAAATGCGCCAATAAAACGGAATAAAGACAGGTCTATAAAAGACGATATATATATAGACGATGATCTAACGGAAGAGGAGAGAAAAAAAAAGAGAAATAAGAAACATAGCAAAATTGGAAAAAGAAAAAGGAAAACACGTAAAAATAGGATATAGAAAGATAATAGTAGACAATGAAATATACATATGGGATAAAAAGGAGAAAGGCGTCGTAGCCAAAGATAATGGGGTGAAAGTAACCAATCCAAAAAACTACTAGCAAAAGAGAAAACGGACGGAAGCAAAAATACAAAGAATACAGCGAGGAAAGGGACAACGAACATAAGAAAGAAGAACAAACACATAATAAATGGAAACAAAGAAAAGAGTACAGTAAAAAAAAAGAAATATATGGAAAATTGGGACTTGGAATATCAAGAGTATAAATGGAAAGGAAAAAGAGCTGGAAGAAGAATTTGAGAAAGCTGAACTAGACTTCTTAGTGGTAACAGAAACAAAAAAGAAGGGGAAGGGAGAGTACAAAATGGACAAGGAACATATATTCATATATAGCGGTGTAGATAACAATCGGAGAGCCGCAGCAGGGGTAGGATGTATAGTGCATAAAAAACTGAAATCGAATATATATAAATGGGATGCAATTACGGAGAGGATTTTGTCTATCGAAGTTAGAGATCAAAGAAACGGCTACCATAAAACTATCATAGCAGTGTATGGACCAAACGAAGATGATACTGCGTGCAACAAAGAAACATTCTGGGAGCTGCTCAACGAAACAACAGAAAAAGTCAAAGGAGAAGTGTACATGGCGGGAGACTTCAACAGCAGAATTGGCAACGAAGTAAAAGATAATGACGCGATGAGAGGAAGATATGGAGAAGGCGTACTCAACAAAAATGGTAAGAAAATGCTAGATTACTGTAGAATGAATAATCTAGTAATAACGAATACACTATTCAAACACAAGAACATACACAAATACACCAGGGAAGTGATAAGCAGGAACGAAAAATCTATAATAGACTATGTACTAGCAGAACAAGGGAAAAGGAGCAAAATAATAGACACAAGAGTAAAGAGAAGTTACGAAATTGGAAATGATCACTATCTAGTAGAGACGAAAATAAAGGAAGACTACCAAGATAGCGATAAAAAAAAAGCAGAGACCAAATATAGCAATAAACTACAACAAGATAAGAACATACAAACTAAGGGAAAAAGAAATAGCAAAAATCTATAAAGAGGAAATAGAGGAGAAATTAGTAAAGGACAACTATTGACAAGAAGTAGAGGAAATGTGGAATAATTTAAAGAAAAATATACTGGAGACAGCACAAGAGACATGTGGGACAAAGCAAAACACAAACAAGAAGCAGCAGACAGCATGGTGGTCGCAGGACATAAGAGAGAAAATAAAGGAAAAGAAAAAAGCATGGCAAAGATACCTAAATGACAAAAATAATAAAAACTACGAAGAATACAGTTTAAAGAGGAAAATAGTAAAAGATAAGGTCAGAATAGCAAAGAGCAGGGAATGGGAAAAGTTCGGAGAGACAATGGAGAAAAATGCAAAGGAAAACCAAAAATTATTCTATAAAACACTAAAACTAAACAGAAAAGAAAAAGGCGAAGAAGTAAATTATATACAAGACAATCAAGGAATATTGCTGAAGGACAACGAAAAAATACTGGAAAGATGGAAAGAATATTTTGAAGACTTACTATCACAAAATGGTGGAAATGAACAGAAAACAAAAGACCAAAACGACTCGGAAGCAGATATAGAGATGATCAATGGAAAAGAAATACTAGAGATAATAAGAGAAATGAAAATAGGCAAAGCACCAGGACAAGACCAGATCACACCGGAAATGATTAAACATATGGGACCTGCAGGTAAAGAAATACTACTAAAATTAATAAACGAAATATGGAGGACGAATAAAATACCCAAAGATTGGCAAGTATCGTTAATCGTACCGATACACAAGAAAGGCGATAAGACAAAATGTTCAAACTATAGGGGTATAACACTCATAAGCATAGGTATGAAGATCTTAGAAAAAACAATTAACAAAAGAATACTAGCAAAAATAGAGCAGACGCTAGAAGAATCGCAATGTGGATTTAGGAAAGGAAGATCCACACAGGACAACATTTTCACGATAAAACAAATCACAGAAAAAAGAATTGCAAATAATAAAAACACATACCTAGGATTCATCGACCTTGAAAAAGCATGATATCAAGAAATAAATTATGGAAAATCCTGGAAGAGAGAGGTGTAGAAAGAAAGACAGTCGAATTAATACAAAACATATACAACAACAACACCAATGCAATAATACACAAGGGACAAACATCAAGAACATTTCAGACAACCACTGGACTAAGACAAGGAGGCGGGCTCAGTCCCACATTATTTAACATATACATGGATGAAATAATGAAGAGCATGAAACCAGAAACCAAAAAAGCAAACATAGGGTACAAAAACATGCAAGTTGTAAAAATATCGGAAGGAGCATTCGCTGATGATGTCGTAGTGATAGCAGAAAATGAAGGTAATCTGCAGCACAACCTTAGTGTATGGAACAGACACCTAGAAAAGTATAACATGAAAATGAACTATAACAAAACAAAAGTTATGGTATTAGGAAACCGGAAAGAACAAATAAATATAAAGATAGAACAACACACAATAGAACAAGTAGAATAATTCAAATACCTGGGAGTAGCACTGACAGAAGACGGAAAAATAGAAGGAGAACTTAGTAACAGAATAAACAACGCAGCTAAAACATACCACGCATTGAGCAATATACTGATTAACAAGAAAGAGATCAGCAAAAGGACAAAAATAAATATATATAAAAGCATATATAGACCTATACTGACATATGGAAGCGAGACGTGGAAGCTAACGAAGAGGGACAAAAGTAGAATACAGGCAATGGAAATGAAATATCTCAGAGGAGTAAAACAAGTTACGAGAAGAGACAGAATAAGAAATGATGACATCACAGAAGAACTGGGAACTGAAGCTGTAGATAAGTATATAGAAAAGAAACAACTAAACTGGTGGGGTAATTTAATTAGGATTGACAAAAAGAATCAAACAAAACAGGTATGGGAAGCAAGAACTGAAAATAAAAGAAGAAGAGGTAGACCAAGAAAAGAGTGGGACAACATAATAGAGGACATAATAATCAAGAAAGGAAAAACAGTCAAGCAAGCAAGAGAACTGGCGAAGAACAGAAAAGAGTGGAAAGAATTTACAAATGTATAAACAACAGTAATTGTAAACTATAATAATGTTAATAATGTTAATGTAATAGCCTACACCGAAAGGTAAAAGGCAATTGATAATATATATATATATATATATATATATATATATATATATATATATATATATATATATATAAGACATGTCTATAAAATAAAAAACATGTCTATTACAATAAATAAATAAAACGAATTTTTCTTTGTTTTTTATCACTTGTTTATTACTGTTTGCGAATATTTTCGGCTACGCTCTAGCCATTATCAAACTAATCCGATCATCGGATTAGCTTGATAATGGCTAGAGCGTAGCCGAAAATATTCGCAAACAGTAATAAACAAGTGATAAAAAACAAAGAAAAATTCGTTTTATTTATTTATTATAATAAATTATCACAAAGTAGATGCCGATGCAATTCAATATATGTCTATTACAATTGAACAACGCACAGCAGAAATACAAAGTAACAAGAAGAAGCTAGAATTTTCAAAGCTGATAAAATACGAGGCACGTCAAGTACATAAGTAAGTAAGTAAGTACGTAAGTACGTAAGTACGTAAGTACGTAAGTACGTAAGTACGTAAGTACGTAAGTACGTAAGTACGTAAGTACGTAAGTACGTAAGTACGTAAGTACGTAAGTACGTAAGTACGTAAGTACGTAAGTACGTTAGTACGTAAGTACGTAAGTACGTAAGTACGTAAGGACGTAAGTACGTAAGTACGTAAGTACGTAAGTACGTAAGTACGTAAGTACGTAAGTACGTAAGTACGTAAGTACGTAAGTACGTAAGTACGTAAGTATGTAAGTACGTAAGTACGTAAGTACGTAAGTACGTAAGTACGTAAGTACGTAAGTACGTTAGTACGTAAGTACGTAAGTACGTTGGTACGTAAGTACGTAAGTACGTAAGTTCGTAAGTACGTAAGTAAGTAAGTAAGTAAGTAAGTACGTAAGTAAGTAAGAGTACTTACATATTTACTTACGTATGTACTTGAATAATGTAAGTAAGTAAGAGTACTTACGTACTTATATACTTGAAGAATGCAAGTCAGAGTACTTACGTACTTACTTACTTGAAAAATGTAAGTAAATAAGAGTACTTATATTTTTCACAGATCGAAACTTTTATGGCGATACGCACGTAAAATTATTTTCGTTAGTGAATTTGTGGCTTTACTTCACGGATGTAATTATGTCACCGTTTTATAAATATATTAATATGTATTTTCTAAATTCGTCAACAACAAAAAAACAGAAAGTTTGTATTGGTAAAATGTATTCACTTTGAGTGACCAAATACATCAATCAGTCTTATCTTATGAAAACGATTTGTAACCGTTAACATACGCCCGCTCCCGATACTGCGCAACAATTTACTGCGTAGCCATTTATGAAAATGATAATATGACAAACAACAAAATAGTTCCGCAGAATACTCCATTTTCCGCCATGCTCATAAATCAAAGAGAGTTTTCCACGTAGCGGGGCTTTTCCATGTCGCTAAAATGCACACGTTACGTATATCACTGAACCCGCCTGTCTTGCCATGCAGCATTTGCAAATAGATTTGTCATTTCTGATGCGAATACCTTCAGAGGTAATATAAAATTTCATCGCTTGGATTTCATAGTTATTTATTTAGGACATGCATTATATATTTATTACATAACTAGTCACTTTAGATTGAATTCCTTCCATTGCATAAGAAAACAAATATCACCTAAAAACTCTACATGTGGCGATAAAAAAAGAAAATTTTATCGCACCATGTAGAGTTTTTCGGTGATATTTGTTTTCTTATAGAATGGAAGGAATTCAATCTAAAGTAACTAGTTATATAATAAATATATAATCGGGCGTAAATACACAAGAAATGGGCTCTAGCTATTCTCTACCACGCTTGAGAATCAATAATATAATAATTTTGTGAGAACTTTACTATGTGTTATGGTCTCTGTACGCAGGATATGTTTTCTGCAATCGCTGAATCCAATGGGTATTTTACAATAAAAAAACTTCTATCTTTATAGGGCTATCAGCCGTGAGGCTTTTCCGCCGGTCAAGGGAGAAGCCTAAAGGAGTTTTTAATCACCCAGTATTTACCTTAACTTCACAGAAAACCTCTGAGAAAACTGTGAAAGGTAATTCCCAGCTGGGGATCGAACTCAGGCTTAATACGAGACGGACGACGCCTCTAACCACTCGGCCACTGAGCTGAGTTATTTTATAATATATATAATTACCTATCTTTATTGACAACAACATTACATAGAATTCAATATATCTGTTTTACTTTACTAATTGGGATTGTTACGTGTTGTAATAGGCTAACGACCCGCGGTCTTTCTGTCCAGGATTTAATAAGTCTATGAGTAATTATTGTCTATTTAGTCTGTGTCATTTCTGCTGTTGTGCAGTCGTCGGATTACATCATAGAGTGTATTTGAAGGATGTTTAAATTTAGGGGTGAAGTTTGGGTTTCGAACAATGTAGTATCTGCTGAGGATATTGTAGTTGAATGTGTTCAAAGCAAATTTTTCCAGCAGGAACTGTATTCTGTCTGCAATGGGTGTGATGTCCGTTAGGGAGTATAGAAGTTCGCTTGGTGGATTGTGGAGGGGAATTATTTTATAATATTATATTACAATTTTTTAAAAATTGTAAAATTGAATTTTAACATTACAAACGTTAACGGTGACGTGCGAAAACTGATCTGCAAAAACTAGCGTTAATATGAATCATACCTTTCGCACTGTTAGATAGATATAAAGATAATTAGTATTGCAGTAGGCACCAGTTATGGGTTAATACTATTAACCATAAAAACATAATTCATACAATTGAAGACATATACAACAACAACACAATGCAAGTTGTAATCAACCGCGAAACCACAATCGGCAATAGAGTCAGGCAAAGTGACTCACTGAGCTCTTTAAAGTTTCGCGTCATCATGGACAAAATAATGACCCAAGTAAGAACGCGAAGATGGGGGATAAACAACTGAACGTGTTATGCAGATGACACGGAAATAACATGTATATAACATCAGTTATGGGTTAATACTATTAACTATAAAAACATAATTCATACAACTCGATAATTATATCGTGATAGCGTGAACCGCCTGAAGCTTCAAGAAGAAAAACGTATAAAAGAAAAAAACAACAATAACCGCTAGAATATGCAGTCATGAAATACAATTTCTCGGCTCAAGTCAAATTAAAAATACTACATTTTTAATCGAAGTTAGTTAAAAATGTGCCACTTATAACCACTCGAGATATTGTGTGAATTCATCCTCACTAGCTGAGCTACACTGACGAGATCTAATGAGATCGAAATCTAGATATGTAGATTGCTAAAAGGTGGATTCACACTTATATACGAAGTTAGTTACTAAAACTTTTACTCGAATCTCAAAAATAAATCGATAGTAGTGAACAAAACATATTTTTCTAGAGTTACTAACACTTTTACTCGAAACTCAAAAATAAATCGATAGTAGTGAACAAAACATATTTTTCTAGAGTTACTAAAACTTTTACTCGAAACTCGAAAATAAATCGATAGTAGTGAACAAAACATATTTTTCTAGAGTTACTAAAACTTTTACTCGAAACTCAAAAATAAATCGATAGTAGTGAACAAAACATATTTTTCTAGAGTTACTAAAACTTTTATTTGAAACTCAAAAATAAATCGATAGTAGTGAACAAAACATATTTTTCTAGAGTTACTAAAACTTTTACTCGAAACTCGAAAATAAATCGATAGTAGTGAACAAAACATATTTTTCTAGAGTTACTAAAACTTTTACTCGAAACTCAAAAATAAATCGATAGTAGTGAACAAAACATATTTTTCTAGAGTTACTAAAACTTTTATTTGAAACTCAAAAATAAATCGATAGTAGTGAACAAAACATATTTTTCTAGAGTTACTAAAACTTTTACTCGAAACTCGAAAATAAATCGATAGTAGTGAACAAAACATATTTTTCTAGAGTTACTAAAACTTTTATTTGAAACTCAAAAATAAATCGATAGTAGTGAACAAAACATATTTTTCTAGAGTTACTAAAACTTTTACTCGAAACTCGAAAATAAATCGATAGTAGTGAACAAAACATATTTTTCTAGAGTTACTAAAACTTTTACTCGAAACTCGAAAATAAATCGATAGTAGTGAACAAAACATATTTTTCTAGAGTTACTAAAACTTTTACTCGAAACTCGAAAATAAATCGATAGTAGTGAACAAAACATATTTTTCTAGAGTTACTAACACTTTTACTCGAAACTCAAAAATAAATCGATAGTAGTGAACAAAACATATTTTTCTAGAGTTACTAAAACTTTTACTCGAAACTCGAAAATAAATCGATAGTAGTGAACAAAACATATTTTTCTAGAGTTACTAAAACTTTTACTCGAAACTCAAAAATAAATCGATAGTAGTGAACAAAACATATTTTTCTAGAGTTACTAAAACTTTTATTTGAAACTCAAAAATAAATCGATAGTAGTGAACAAAACATATTTTTCTAGAGTTACTAAAACTTTTACTCGAAACTCGAAAATAAATCGATAGTAGTGAACAAAACATATTTTTCTAGAGTTACTAAAACTTTTACTCGAAACTCAAAAATAAATCGATAGTAGTGAACAAAACATATTTTTCTAGAGTTACTAAAACTTTTATTTGAAACTCAAAAATAAATCGATAGTAGTGAACAAAACATATTTTTCTAGAGTTACTAAAACTTTTACTCGAAACTCGAAAATAAATCGATAGTAGTGAACAAAACATATTTTTCTAGAGTTACTAAAACTTTTACTCGAAACTCAAAAATAAATCGATAGTAGTGAACAAAACATATTTTTCTAGAGTTACTAAAACTTTTATTTGAAACTCAAAAATAAATCGATAGTAGTGAACAAAACATATTTTTCTAGAGTTACTAAAACTTTTACTCGAAACTCGAAAATAAATCGATAGTAGTGAACAAAACATATTTTTCTAGAGTTACTAAAACTTTTACTCGAAACTCGAAAATAAATCGATAGTAGTGAACAAAACATATTTTTCTAGAGTTACTAAAACTTTTATTTGAAACTCAAAAATAAATCGATAGTAGTGAACAAAACATATTTTTCTAGTTTTTAAGGAAAAGTTCATAAAAATATGCCCCACAAAATTTACCTATTTGAGTTAACTTTACTGGTGTTTATATAGCTTTTCCTTTTCATATATCGAATTGGCAATCACGACACCGGCACTGCACACGCGGAGCACACCGTAAACTGAACGAAACGAGCAGCTCGTCCGCAATTCGGTGCAGCGCAGCTGGTTTTTGCGGTGCCTTATCAATTGCGCGCATGCCGCAGCGCATTTTTGCGACGGAAAATGCGGTGTGATTACTATAAACGGGAATGAATATAGTGCAAAAATATGTTTAAAACTCCAATTGTTATTTAGGAGAAAAAATATTATAACGCAACCAACCTGGAGCGAATGCAACTCTGTATCTATTCTAGTTATCGAGATACAGTGCTAAATGGCATTTTTAAATCGTGTAGTGGAGGGAAATAGGAAGTAGAATGAGGAGAGGAATTGGTAGCAGGGGTTTGAATGGAATTTCCGGTTTAATGTTAGTCTGTGAAAAAAAAGACATGAAGTGTAAGGTGTATTCGATACAGCAGTTGGAGAGGCGATGCGTCAGTAGAGAAGGAGAGCGGCAGCCAATTTGATGAGCAATGTAGGAAGAAGAAGGCGATATGGCGGACCAAATTTAGTGAATATGTGCGAAAAGAAAAAAGTAGAGGAAATTCAGAAGGTGCAAAAGAGGCTAAAGTGTGTATCGTTATAAAGGGAAACGAAGGGTAGAACAAACACGTGATATTAGTAGAATATGGTACGTCGCAGCGCAGGACGTGGGAGTGTCGCTGCAACGTCATACTACGGAAATAAGAGGAGTGAATTTAAGTGTACCTAACATGACACAATTGCCCCAACTTGAAAACAATCCAGCAGTTACCAATATTTTTTTTGCTCGCTGCCCAGATAATCGAAAATTGTACTGCGTTACATAGAACAAACATACATCTAGCAGAGTGGGAGAGGGGTTACACAGAGATGGCGGGAATTGAAAAGGAACTGGGGACAGGTGGTAGAACTTCTTGGCATAAAGTGGAAATAGCGCTGGGTCAGTTGCAATTGGGAAAGGCGGCGGGTGAAGACGGGTTAAAAATTGAAGCATACAAGAAATTGCCTTTGGAGGGAAGCGAGATACTGCGTGTGGAGTGAACTGGTACAGGTGCTAGAAGAGTGGCGCGTGGGTGTGAGTTTTCCAAGTTTTGCATAAGGGGGGAATAGCATCAGAGCTGTTAAACTACTGAGAGGTCACGTCAATTAGTGCGAGGTACAAACTAGCGATGCCAATGGTAACAGACTGCAGGCTGAAGTGATCAGAACAGGGTTGCTGCCAAAAATCATGGTGGGTTTAGAAAAGGCTCCACGTGCCTCTTCGTGGGACAAGAGAGCAGATTTACAAAGATGTACAAAGAGTCGTGCATAAAAGCGAGAATGAATGGAAACGTTTCGGAAAAATGTAGAATGAATGTAGGAGTCAGGCAGCGACGCCTTCAAGTGAGTTGGAGGAGGTGTTAAGAAGTGGGCAAGCGGAAGAGGTTGTGGTAGGAAGAACCAAGGTATGTATGTCAACATATGCTTTTGATGTTGTGCTTGTGGCCAAGATAGTTGAAGAGATACAAGCGATGTTGGAAATAATGGGAAGGCATCTTGATAAGATGTGGTTAGTAGTGAATTTATGTAGGAGTTAGGCAGCGATGCCCTCTAAGCCCTTTCCTGTTCAATCTGTACACAAGTGAATTGGATAAGGTGTTCAGGAGAGGGCAAGCAGGTGAGTTTGTGGTAGGAAGGAAGTATCAAGGTATGGATGTCAGTATATACATACGATGTAGTACTTGTGGCCAAGATACTAGAAAAGATACAAGAGAAGTTGGAAATAATGGGAAGGCATCTTGATAAGAGAGGGTTAGTAGTGATGTATAAAAAAAACAAGTGAATGATGTTTAGAAATAAGGGTAGGATATGTAGACCGCAAGAGTTGAAATGGAATGGAATAATGAGTGAATTGTTTTAAGTATTTAGAGGTGGGTGTAAGAAGAATTTGGAGTGGGTGCAAGCAAAGGTGAAAATGGATTTGGGGATATCGAAAAGAAAATGGGAGAGGTGTTGAGATGGACGTCTTTGACAAAGTTAGATATCTATCCAGATACTTCAAACGTCGGACCATCAATGACCAGCTAGGCAACACAATTAACGACGTTAATATGTATAAGAAAGTAAATTTTTTTAACTCTAATTACTCCACTTAATTAGCATCCATTCAATGATGACAAAATTCCTTGCAGCTGGTAGGACTTGGAATAATTCGAACTCGCTCGAATTCGAATTTTTTTCTAAGGGAAAAATTTCGATTTTTTTTCTAAGAGAAAAAATTCGAATTTTTTTTCTAAGGGAAAAAATTCGAATTTTGGACTTTGAAAAAAAAAAGTGGTCCAGGAGGGACCTTGCTTTACTACTGCGAAATGTACCTATGGTTTATTTATTTTGTTTTATTTATTTTATTTACTAATTACACCCTGTCAACATATAACGGTCCAGCGAAGAAAGGACAAGACTGTTTTATAACGAGTTCAACAATAAAATTGAAATGGGAAACCTGTATTCCAAAGTATTAGGACATGCTCATATAGTTGCGAATTTTGTAACTTATATGCGGAAAATGACGAAACATCCTATGAAAACTAGAGATTTCCTATTTTCCGAATCCAAATTGGAGAAGTCTAGAGAATATATTGCTTCAAATTGTATAAAAATGAGGTACGAGGAGCTTTGGAACTCAATTCTGATACAAAAATGGAACCCTGCATCATGCAGTCCGAGATAACAAAATCTATAAACACTCAAAAATTCACACTACGGCAGGACTCGAAACCACGTCTACGGCTATCGCGGCCGTTGCACTAAAGACTGCACCACGGAGGGCTTGAAAACGGAAAGGCTCCAAGGTTATACGAAATAACCGGTATAATAGTGTAATTTATTTAGGTATAGTAGTGTAATTTACATCATTAGTGCAGGAAGGCAAGTTTCCTGAATGAGTGAATGATTTTGTATTAAGAGCGAATTCGGGAAACGGACTTATCGCACGAATAATCTAATTTTTTCTACGAATAAATACTAAATATTTATTTAAAGTTATTTAAAGTTGTTGTGACAAATAGATTATGTCACACTACCAATTTAAAGTCTATTATATTTTCGTTAAAATTGTATTTATTCAGTACCATATTGTTAATTTTTAATGCTATTTGAAGTATAAGAGGTGTACGCTGTCCTTGCATGCATTCTCATATTTATAAATACACGTTTATATTGATACCGAATTTTAAATTGGCAACACTAGCTAATTCCCACACTAGTGCGGGAAGTAGTATTTTCGGCACCCAAATCAATGCGGGAAATGATTTGTATTAGGACATGAGTACAAAAAATATATATTAGTTTTAATATATCACATTCTTATGATTACCATAATATGATTCAACTTAAAATGAAAATAATGCAGGGGAAATTGCTAGGGAAATAGTTACAGTATCATATTATACTAAAATACTTGCTTTAAAAGCCCATTTCATATATATTCAAGCTAGAAAGTAGTCAAGTAGAGTTTCAGACAACCGAACAAGCTCTAGATTTAAAGTCGTAAAATATTGTAACAACCCTAATGAATCTCAGATGTCTGAATAAAGTCTCGCTAGATTCATCCCCGGTAATCATAGCCAAACAAAACCCGCCCATTGCCGCGGACAAAAAACTGCATACAAAGCCCACAATGTATCATCTACACACGCAAACATAAACTGCCGCATTACGATCCGCGTAAATCACTAAAAAACAACCCCTAAATGTGCGGCCGCTTCGTGTGTGTGCGAGTAGAAAGAGATGATCAATATTTACACCTGTTCAAAAGAGACGGCCCGGCGCGCGGCCGGGCGTAATCGGGAAATTCGGTGTGTGTGGGGGGGCGGGCGCGCTCACCTTGGGCAAGGGGGTACTGGCGACGGCGGCGGCGGCGGTCCCCCGAAAACGACTAGTTCACCTGCATGGGAAAACCGAGTGCCCGACACCACTGGGAAACACGCGCAGCGGAGCGGTGCGCCGGGAACGCAGCAGGAAACTGAGGCGCTGAGGGAAACGCGCCGCGAGCCTCAGGGAGGAAAATGGAGCGCGCAAGTCAGAATATCAATTTCCACAAACATTACAGTTTCAAAAATTATAACCAACTATTTAAAACAGATTTATTTTACCTTATAAATTTATTGTCACCATTAACAAACCGTAATAAAAATATTTAGTCGTTGTTATTAGTTTTTGTTTATTTAAAACAATTTCATGTGACTACGATCCTGTATTGTTGTTTTTTACTTTTATTTTATTTTAGTTTGACTTATCCCTGGTTTGACCTGTGTTGTATGTCAAAACAATGTAAAACAATCCACTCCAAGAAATATATATTTGTACGGCCTTAATAACCTTAATTTATATAACAATCGGGTAATGAACCATCCCTTTTATTGTTGTTTATAACTATTACCGTTTACCCTCAATATTTCAAGCAATATAAACAAAAACATTGCGCATAACCTCAAATTATATATGTTTTCAGTGTGATTGCACAATGTCGTTCCTGAGGGGGTCTGCTAATCATGTCTGGTGTACCACCAGTGTTTTGGGGAAAGGCGCCACTGGGGCTGTTTATCAAGGGGTTAATAAAATTAATGGGGAGCCCGTTGCTGTAAAAACATTCAACCAGTTGAGCCATATGCGATCCCCAGAGGTCCAAATGAGGGAGTTTGAGGTGCTTAAAAAGGTAAAGCATAAGAATATTGTGAAACTTCTGGCTATTGAAGAGGAGCAGCAGGAGAGTCGAGGCAAAGTTATTGTGATGGAGCTATGCACTGGGGGGAGTTTGTTTAATATTTTGGATGACCCTGAAAACACATATGGTTTGGAGGAGAAGGAGTTTTTATTGGTGCTTGATCATCTATCATCTGGTATGAAACATTTAAGGGATAATAATTTAGTGCATCGTGATTTAAAACCTGGTAATATTATGAAATTTATTTGTGACGACGGCAATACAGTTTATAAATTAACTGATTTTGGGGCAGCACGTGAGCTACAAGAGGGGCAACAATTTAACTCATTGTATGGTACTGAAGAGTATTTGCATCCAGATTTATATGAACGTGCTGTTTTACGCAAACCACCTGGAAAAACATTTGGGGCTACTGTTGATTTGTGGTCAATTGGGGTGACTTTGTATCATGTAGCAACGGGTAATTTACCATTTCGTCCATATGGGGGGCGTAGAAATAAAGAAACTATGTTTCACATTACGACCAAAAAGGAAAGTGGGGTAATTTCAGGTATACAAACTGAAAATCAAGGTCCGATTAGTTGGAGCTGTGATTTACCGAATAATTGTCAGTTGAGTGCTGGTTTGAAAAAAATTGTAACACCACTACTAGCTGGATTATTAGAGGCTGATCAAAAACGGATTTGGAGTTTTGAGAAGTTTTTTAATCAGGTGACTAATGTTTTATCTAGACGGATTTTCTATATTTTCCATATTAATCGAGCTAGCAGTCTTAAGGTGTATATACACCCTGATGAAAACTATGCACATATGCAGGATTATATTAATGAACAAACAGAGATTATTAATAACAATCAAATATTATTACATAAAGAAAACTTATTTATAAACGTAGTTGGTGAAAACAACAGAGCTGGAGGATATTTAGAAAGTCACCCTACAGAACCCTTAATACTATTCAACAAAGAAAACAATAATGTTGCAACAATTCAAACACCTGATTTAACTAAACTACCCGAATTCTCCAACCTGGTTTCAGTTGAAAGTGATGCGGCTTTAGCCAAAACAGCTTGCAGTATGGGGTATGTTTGTAAGAGGCATATTGAAAAAACATCAGAATCGAGTACACTTATGAAATATTCAGTTGAACATTTTGCTAGGTATATTAAAAATGAATTACAATTAATACATGCAAAGTGTACCCATTTAAAAGAAATTTCAAACAACTATAAACTAACAGCACAAACCTTTTATATAGCCCAAACCGCCATTAACACTTTAACAACAAAAGACAACAAATTGAAAGTAACTGACTTCCCAGATGAACTCACTAGATTAAGTGAGAAGTTTCTATCAGAAACTGATCCTAAAGTATCACAAGTACACCAGAAAAATGTTGTTGAAAACACCTTGTTGTTAGAATGGCAGTCGTTTAGTAAGAGCATCAAGTGTCCAGCTGAATTAAAAGCACCAGCCAGGGCTAAAAGTTTAGTAGAACGATTGCGAGATTCATGGCAACATCTAGTACGAGACAGAGCTACACGCTCATTAAGCTATAATGATGAACAATTCCATGTTCTAGAGCGAATTAAAATATCAGAAACCAATAAACACATACGGAGTTTGCTTGACACTGAATGCATTCCAGCTTACAATCAACTAGCTGATATGTTGGGTGATTGGTATAAGGTTGCACAAACAATTTATCTACAGACTATGATTTTAAATAAAGATGTTGCATTGTACGAGTCGAAACTGGAGGGGTTTTCACAAAATCTATCTATCTACAGCATTCAGTATATTGATGAAATACAGGCGGTGATGGATCAGGCTAAAAACGGGGTTAAGGAGGGCGGGGAAATTGTTAATAAAACACAGAATAGGAGGCTGAAAAATATTTTTAAAGAGGCTGAAAAAGAGAAGGCTGAGATTGGCAAGTTGCTCAGCGAGAATTCAGATCTGATGGAGCAAATCAATAGTCTGATTGCTAAGAATTTGATGCAGAATAATGATGAATAGTGATTGTTTTTTGTTGGATTTATTTGTATTTACAGTGTGTCTCCAGGTGGATTGAATTATTGGAAAATATTTTTATTTGTTTTTGATCTCAGTTTTGGGTTTTTCATATAACTATTGACTACAGACTTCTCAATTAACCTTCCGGCCAATCTCATAGACCCAGAGCATATATATGCTCGAGGTCTATTAGACTGGGCGCGAGGGCCAAAAGGTTAACTATACCCATTTTGGTTTATCATTCATGAGCTGTTCTGGGCTGGTCTTAGCTGCCCTAGAACAACCTGGAACAGTTCCTATATGAGCTTATATAACCCAGTTTAGATTTAAATCAAATTAATATTTTTTTTTTTTTGTAAACATAAAAAATAAAAATGTTTTTTCATAGTATTAGTACATCCAGGGACACACTCTATGTAAGTGATACTGGCTGTTTTCTTTTATATACATATAATAAAATGCATTTGTTTGTGCAATTTTAAGTAATTATAGTTTTTAAGGTAAATAATGTATTACATATATATATATATACAGTGTTTATAATTGAAATCTTTGATGTAGCAACAATTTAAACTGTATTATTATAATATTGAAGAATTTAATAAAAAAAATAAAATGGAATGGAACAGCATGTTTACATATTTCTGCAATTTTTTTTCACATTATAAAGAAACAAAGTATGCAATTGAATGTACTAGTAAGAATTTGAAGTTGCATACATGGTATGTATATAATGTTGCTAACATTTTCTGTATATACAGTTGCATACTACTATTAACGTTGTTCATGTGAGCAATAATTACAATTCATGTATTGTAACTATTGCTCACAGGAACAACGATAATAATAAACTTATCTAACCCAACATAATATCTAAAGAAAAATATAATCCTAAAATAGATAAATACTACTCCTACCATTACCTCTCTTCCCTCAACCATTTTCTATCCCAACCACTCTGTTGTTCTTAACCATTCACCCACCTTTCTGCAATCTACCACTTACTACCATTACCTCTCTTCCCTAACCCATTTCTTATCCCAGCCACTCTGTTTCTCTTAACCATTCACTCACCTTTCTGCAATCTACCATTTACTACCATTACCTCTCTTCCCTAACCCATTTCCTACCCCAACCACTCTGTTGCTCTTAACCATTCACTCACCTTGCGTTCATTCCCTCATATTCTTACCTAGGGGCCACCACATGTCATTCCTTTGCCACACACACACACTTTCCTACCGAAAATACATACTTTGTCCTGCCTACCCTCCGCTGGTTATGTAGCTCGAGGGTTTCCGCACTTGCCACTTCACATAACCAGAGTTGTACGAGTCCTCAGTCATTCTCACCTGCCTTACATACCAGCCGCGCAACATACAACATTTGTGAATATCGTGATAAAAGTTTCCACACAAAGTATGGTTAGGTATAAGTAAACAAAGGAATATTACAATCAAGACAAATTCTGATTTTGATTTATCTCTAACAATATTTTTCACGTACCTTTCGTTGATTAACGTTGGCAGATATGCAGCTTCATTTCCACAGCAAACCCTCTGTTTTTTGAAGGATTTTACAGCGAAGCGGCGGCTGAATCGGCCACAACTTATAGGTAGACTCGAAGCCCATAACTCAACAATTAATTTAACACTACTCGCAGCACTTGAGGAACTTTGAAAAACACTACACAATCGAATAATTCACACTAAACTTTTAAACGTGACTGGTGAACGCGTCTCTTAAAATGGCGTCCACGCGCAACCAACATGACGATATGAAAATATTTAAGTGACATATTACCAATAGCATCAATAAAATTAAATGAATTTAGCTGAAATGTGTTTAATTAATTTGAATGGAGGGTTTATATTGATTATAATTCACTTTAGAATGTTATATGAAATTATTTTCAGTACGTTCATTATACATTGGTTCAACTGTTCGCCGCTAGATGTCGCTAGTAGTACTAAAGCGTAGGTAAATTCTACATGTAAACAAATATTTGTAGCTTGTTTTAAGAAGTTTGAATAATCAAAACACAAGTTACATCGATTTTTCTTAATTTTTCATATATATATATATATATATATATATATATATATATATATATATATATCCACTAGCCTTTTCTACCACAGTGTGGTGTAAACGTTTGCATTTTCCTCTATTCTTTTATAAATGTTTTCCATTCTCTTCTATTTATTGGCAGTTCTTTTGTTTCCTTCCAGTTTTTTCCTTTCCTTTCTAATAGATCTGATATAGCTATAACCCATTTCCTATCCCAGCCACTCTGTTGCTCTTAACCATTCACTCACCTTGCTTTCATTTCCTCATATTCGTTACCTAGATGTCATTCCCTTGCCACACACCCACACTTTCCTACTCAAAATACATACTTTGTCCTGCCTACCCTCCGCTGGTTATGTAGCTCGAGGGTTTCCGCACTTGCCACTTCACATAACCAGAGTTGTACGAGCCCTCAGTCATTCTCACCTGCCTTACATACCAGCCGCGCAACATACAACATTTGTGAATATCGTGATAAACAAAGTTTCCACACAAAGTATGGTTAGGTATAAGTAAACAAAGGAATATTACAATCAAGACAAATTCTGATTATGATTTATCTCTAACAATATGTTTCACGTACCTTTCGTTGATTAACGTTGGCAGATATGCAGCTTCATTTCCACAGCAAACCCTCTGTTTTCGGAAGGATTTTACAGCGAAGCAGCGGCTGAATCGGCCACAACTTATAGGTAGACTCGAAGCCCATAACTCAACAATTAATTTAACACTACTCACAGCACTTGAGGGACTTTGAACAACACTACACAATCGAATAATTCACACTAAACTTTAAAACGTACGGACTGGTAGACGCGTCTCTTAAAATGGCGGCGACGCGCAACCAACATGACGATATGAAAATATTTAAGTGACATATTACCAATAGCATCAATAAAATTAAATGAATTTAGCTGAAATGTGTTTAATTAATTTGAATGGAGGGTTTATATTGATTATAATTCACTTTAGAATGTTATATGAAATTATTTTCAGTACGTTCATTATACATTGGTTCAACTGTTCGCCGCTAGATGTCGCTAGTAGTACTAAAGCGTAGGTAAATTCTACATGTAAACAAATATTTGTAGCTTGTTTTAAGAAGTTTGAATAATCAAAACACAAGTTACATCGATTTTTCTTAATTTTTCATATATATATATATATATATATATATATATATATATATATATATATATATATATATCCACTAGCCTTTTCTACCACAGTGTGGTGTAAACGTTTGCATTTTCCTCTATTCTTTTATAAATGTTTTCCATTCTCTTCTATTTATTGGCAGTTCTTTTGTTTCCTTCCAGTTTTTTCCTTTCCTTTCTAATAGATCTGATATAGCTATAACCCATTTCCTATCCCAGCCACTCTGTTGCTCTTAACCATTCACTCACCTTGCTTTCATTTCCTCATATTCGTTACCTAGATGTCATTCCCTTGCCACACACCCACACTTTCCTACTCAAAATACATACTTTGTCCTGCCTACCCTCCGCTGGTTATGTAGCTCGAGGGTTTCCGCACTTGCCACTTCACATAACCAGAGTTGTACGAGCCCTCAGTCATTCTCACCTGCCTTACATACCAGCCGCGCAACATACAACATTTGTGAATATCGTGATAAACAAAGTTTCCACACAAAGTATGGTTAGGTATAAGTAAACAAAGGAATATTACAATCAAGACAAATTCTGATTATGATTTATCTCTAACAATATGTTTCACGTACCTTTCGTTGATTAACGTTGGCAGATATGCAGCTTCATTTCCACAGCAAACCCTCTGTTTTCGGAAGGATTTTACAGCGAAGCAGCGGCTGAATCGGCCACAACTTATAGGTAGACTCGAAGCCCATAACTCAACAATTAATTTAACACTACTCACAGCACTTGAGGGACTTTGAACAACACTACACAATCGAATAATTCACACTAAACTTTAAAACGTACGGACTGGTAGACGCGTCTCTTAAAATGGCGGCGACGCGCAACCAACATGACGATATTAAAATATTTGAGTGACATATTACAAATAGCATCAATAAAATTAAATGAATTTAGCTGAAATGTGTTTAAATAATACGAATGGAGGCTTTATATTGATTATAATTCACTTTAGAATGTTGTATGAAATTTTTTTCAGTACGTTCATTATACTTTAGTTCAACTGTTCGCCGCTAGATGGAGCTAGTAGTACTAAAGCGTAGGTAAATTCTACATGTAAACAAATATTTGTAGCTTGTTTTAAGAAGTTTGAATAATCAAAACACAAGTTACATCGATTTTTCTTCATTATTCATATATATATATATATATATATATATATATATATATATATATATATATATATATATATCTACTGGCCTTTTCTACCACAGTGTGGTGTAAACGTTTGCATTTTCCTCTATTATTTTATAAATGTTTTCCATTCTCTTCTATTTATTGCCAGTTCTTTTGTTTCCTTCCAGTTTTTCCCTTTCCTTTCTAATAGTTCTGATATAGCTATAACCCATTTCCTATCCCAGCCACACTGTTGCTCTTAACCATTCACTCACCTTGCTTTCATTCCCTCATATTCGTTACATAGGGGCCACTACATGTCATTCGCTTGCCACACACCCACACTTTCCTACTGAAAATACATACTTGGTCCTGCCTACCCTCCGCTGGTTATGTAGCTCGAGGGTTTCCGCACTTGCCACTTCACATAACCAGAGTTGTACGAGCCCTCAGTCATTCTCACCTGCCTTACATACCAGCAGCGCAACATACAACATTTGTGAATATCGTGATAAACAAAGTTTCCACACAAAGTATGGTTAGGTATAAGTAAACAAAGGAATATTACAATCAAGACAAATTCTGATTATGATTTATCTCTAACAATATTTTGCACGTACCTTTCGTTGATTAACGTTGGCAGATATGCAGCTTCATTTCCACAGCAAACCCTCTGTTTTCGGAAGCATTTTACAGCGAAGCGGCGGCTGGATCGGCTACAACTTATAGGTAGACTCGAAGCCCATAACTCAACAATTAATTTAACACTACTCACAGCACTTGATGAACTTTGAAAAACACTACACAATCGAATAATTCACACTAAACTTTAAAACGTGCGGACTGGTGAACGCGTCTCTTAAAATGGCGGCGACGCGCAACCAACATGACGATATGAAAATAATTAAGTGACATATTACTAACAGCATCAATAAAATGAAATGAATTTAGCTGAAATGTGTTTAATTAATATGGATGGAGGGTTTATATTGATTATAATTCACTTTAGAATGTTATATGAAATTATTTTCAGTACGTTCATTATACATTAGTTCAATCGTTCGCCGCTAGATGGCGCTAGTAGTACTAAAACGAGCGTAAATTACACTAAATATTTGTAGCTAGTTTTAAGAAATTTGAATAACCAAAACACAAGTTATATAGATTTTTCATAATTATTGCAAACATTTTCATTTCAAATATCAGTAAACTTCCAATTTTAAAGAAGAAAACAATTAATAGTCGATTAAATACTACTCATACATTTATTTACTATCTTTTTTTAATTAATCTTAAATGAGTAAATTAAAACTTAAATTATTAAGTTATAATATATAATTAATAACTACAAATAGTTTTTGTTCTTAATACATATATGATTGTACCATTGCCTAAAAAGTCCATGATTGTACCTACTACTACATTATATATATTTTGTAATAATAATATTGATTTAAAAATATTGTATGTAGACAACCACACTACTAATTCAATAAATCATTACCAAGTGTAACAGCAAACACATAAAAACCATCCTGCATTATTAAATTCAATTACGGTATTACCCGCTCCCACTGGCAATCATCATTGCGCCACACAAACTCGATTATCACTCAATAAATGATGAACCAATTCGTTCCACCTACGCCTCTACTTTATTCAAATTCGCGATTTGAAAAAAGAATAACAGGAATGAAATGCATGTTCCCAGTTGCTAAAAACATACACACCGTAATTAATTATTTTATTGAAATTTATTTTCAGAGGGCACTTACATCAACAAATGTGGCCATTGATAAAGGAAAACATTCGCAGGCATTGAATGTTATGTCATGCTGCAGGGTTTGTAGCATAAATGATGTACGCTGAAAGAAATAAGAGTTTTTACCAAAGAATATTGCTATTGTATATTCTTTGGTTGCAAAAACATATGTTTTATAGATATTCCGGTTTCGATTGCCGTAATCATCTCTTAGGGCCAGTTCTACAATTGACATTTAACTGGAGAATAAGGCTATTCTAAATCCTCAAACTTATTCCACAAATAGCTTTATTCTCCAGTTAAATGTCAATTGTAGAACCGGCCCTTGGACTAGTTAAAAAATAAAACGCTTTTCCAAATGGGAAATACAGAGACATTTATGTAATTTTTTTCTGATAAAAATATTTTTTACTCACGATATTCAGTGCTATCTCATTTTTGTAACAAATCGTTGATTCAGACAAATATTTACCGAGTCCTCTAGCCTGAAATAAGAATCGGTGGTTTTAGGGAACAAGTTTTCAAGCAACACGCTAGAAAATGAGATCACTACATTTTGAAAAAAAATTAAAAGTTAAAGTTAAGTTAAGCAATAACAGCAACTTTTATTCTAAAACATTACCTTTCTATGTAGAATACCAGCAGGAAACAAAACCAAAACCAGCTGCGTCATATTATAAACCCCATACAGCAACACCTTCTCATCTCGAATTTTATTAACAATCACGATGTAAACGATCAGCAAAGTCTCCAGCATGTTAAAAAGAATAATATAGAACAGCGAAAAACTGAAAACGGTATTCAAGTGAGCAGCCCCGTTGCACAAATCCTGATACATAATGCAGATATAATTCAGCGTAGAAATAGGTTCCGATTTCAAATTGCTTTTCAAGTCTGTAAATTTCTCCAAAGTGTTATGCAGGTAATTGAAACGCACGTACAGCATCAGCAAGTACATATTGAGGTATACAGCTACAAATGAGTGTACAACACACTGCAGCCCCACAGAGAACCATTCATATGCTATCAATCTTCTAGATTGGTGATCATAGAAATACGCCATGAATTCAGAACAAACTGGATAAAAAAGCGCTATGATGAGTAGAAATGAGGTTTGAATGTAGCTGAGAACGAAGTGTTGGTTGGGATGGGCTTCAAGTTTACGCATGCAGTGGTCGAAATGGTTTATTTTATCAAAAGCCTGCACTAGGTTTTCGCTGTAGTACCAAGTTAGTGATATTGTGGCTATAGCAGAGAAGATTTTAGCGTTGCCGGTTAACCGGAGCAGCAGCTCGCCGGTGTTTCGAGGTGTACGGTCGTACTCGTAGTAGTATTTGAATGTTATCATTGAGGTGATCAAACCTGCAAACAAAGTATAGTTACGGATTTTTTGACTGAGGTCAATAAATTGCCAATTTAGATTATTTAGACCAGTAGTTCTTAACTAGTGCTCCGTGAGCTTCTTGCAACTGCTTCGACTTATCATAGAAGCTAAAATTGACTGGCTCATCTACTGTATGTGATTGACTCTTTAATTTTTGTGCTCCTAGTGTTTTTTTTTTATCATCAAAAGTGCTCCCCGACTCAAAAATGATTAAGAATCACTTTTCAGATTAAAAATACCTCTAATTTTAGCAAATGAGGGTACAATAAGACTGCGGGACAATATAAACATTTTTAAAAGTCAAAATGTATAATCTTTGAAGAGCCGCATTAAAAATCTTTGAAGAGCGAGAGTATTTCTTATGGTCAAAAGTGCTCCCAGACTCAAAAATGATTAAGAATCACTTTTCAGATTAAAAATACCTCCAATTTCAGCAAATGAGGGTACAATGAGGCTGCGGGACAATATAAACATTTTTATAAGTGAAAATGTATAATCTTTGAAGAGCCGCATTAAAAATCTTTGAAGAGCGAGAGTATTTCTTATGGTCAAAAGTGCTCCCCGACTCAAAAATGATTAAGAATCACTTTTCACATTAAAAATACCTCTAATTTCAGCAAAAAAAATTATTTTTCTGCGTTTATCGTAATTTCCTATTGTCGTTTCAATCTGAAGCATACTTATTACTTACTAATAACAACCAAAAGATACAGCACAGACTTCTTAAACGCTATAGCACAGAGCCGGCGATTGATCACCGTTAGCCGATACGGGGCCATACCGAAAAAGATACCAATCAAGTACACAAAGTACAACACCGAGTACATGTTCCGTTTCATGCTGACGCTTTGCTAATGGCCGAGACTGAACCGATAATAACGTTCTTTATTTCAAAACAATACATCATTACACATTACCATTCATATATTAAATAATTATATACAATCTCATTACATATCATTACATTCTAATCGCGGGTCACGCGAATTATTAGATTAATATTTTACACTAAGAGTCAAATATGTTCGGATGTAAATGCATCTGGTATCATATGC
Source organism: Lordithon lunulatus (assembly GCA_963942505.1). Lineage (NCBI taxonomy): Eukaryota > Metazoa > Arthropoda > Insecta > Coleoptera > Staphylinidae > Lordithon > Lordithon lunulatus. The sequence continues at coordinate 55,940,710 of OZ012668.1, read as the reverse complement.
AACAGCCGCAGATCTCCAGTCCCCACATTTTTTATATAGTATTCGATGTCTGAAATAGAAACATACAAATTTATAATCCTATTACATCCTACGGCTAGTTTCACACGGACGACAACATCGCAGAATGGTTAAAAAAACATATTTATAAAGTATTATTAACATTACAATATTTGTAACTTAATAACGAATAATTTTGTATAATAGACCGTGCTTTACAGGTACTTTGATTTTAATTTAGATTGTAAAATATAGAAAAATGATAGATTCTTTACATTGTTAACTGGTTTTCTCCTTTTAAGAAACTTCTTTTACGACGAGTGAGGGAAAATATTCGAAAAGAAGATTTTGAATTCGACCAGGATTATGTAGGAAACTACAGAAGTTGATTATATTAGTATAGTGCGTTTTATTTTATTTACTTATAAATTATTCATTAACATATTGAACTAACATTCGTATTTTAATATGTTAAAAATATTGAACATTCGTAGTTTAATATGTTAATGAATAATTTATAAGTAAATTTTGGGCTGGGAGAGATTTGTTGGAACAGAGAAATAGCAACTGATGAGAATTGAAATGAAGAAAATGGAAATATTGAATTGACGACTATTGTATGAAACGATTACAGCGGAAAATTTGGGATTCAATTAATTTAGTATTTGCTTCTTTAAACATATTAAATGTCTTTGCATATTAGTATTTGAGGTATGATTAATGTATAAACAAATAAATAAATATTACTTACTTTTTGGCACAGTGAACACACCTCCAACACTAAACGTGTCCATCCGATTATGCATCTGCACTTCTGCTTCCCCCCCAACTATAACGAATATCTGCAAATAAGAACGAAATGGTTAGTTTGGGTAAAACATGTTTAATACGAAATATTGTGATTTTTTCCATGTAGAATAAGAATTTTTTTAAATTATGATTTCCATTTGAAAAATATGAAGTTGACCTTTATATAACCCTTAATGGATAATTATGGGAAAATGTGAGTAACGCCATTAAATGTGCCCCTTTATATGAAAAATATGTTATATAAAACAATTTTTATATTCCTGTTGGTTTCCGTAATAATTAATCAATAATTCAAATCATCGACCAGTGGATTACCAGTTACTGCCTACGAGTTACTGTGAAATGAAACTGATGGACGTTTGTTCTTCCATTTATGGTTTATGGCGTCAGTTGAATAAACAAGTAATTTATGGTGTGAACAAATGCCCAACACAAATAATCTCCTTGAAACAAAGAGGAGTGGGTGGTGGGCTCATTATGGTTCAGACTATGCTCTTCAACTGTTTCCATCAATTGAAACAAAGCTTTTCAAGTGTTATCCCCATATTGTATTCAATACAAAACAGTTGAAGATCACTAATCACCCAGATAACATTATTTTCTATAATGTACATATAATTAGTTAGATTAATTGGTGACTGAACGCTAACCATATACGTTTATTCTCTTTAAAATAAATGAAAGGTAGAAAAATAATGATACCCGGTAATTTCCCAAACGGTATGCAATAATAATTTGATAATTACTTACCAAATTATGTCGCGACAGAGATGGAGGCTTCATCTTCCCATTCTTAATAGAAATCTGCTTAAATTTCATGTTGTTAAACGACTTAAGTGTAGTACAGATAGAAATTTCCTCCTCATCGTCAAAGACAGGCGGATGTGAAGCCCACACTATAAAAAAGAAACAATTTACAATAAACACATTCAGCATTACTACAGTAACGGTGCCTGCGAGGCGAGAGGCATAACTCTTCCACGTCGCCTCTATGTAAACATATGCTGCAATTTCCACCCCTTCACTGCATATGGACATCACAATCGCATGTGCGACGTCGCGTCTGCACCTTGCCTACACCGTGCCTCCGCCCGACGCCGCTTATGTGTGAATTGTGCCTTATTCCCCAATTAAATGTCAATTGCAGAACTGGCCCTAAAGTCCTGGTTTCCTAGCAAGCGGTGTCGATAAATACGACCGTTTACACATTACAAGATACGTTTTAAGTACATTGTAATTGAATAACTGACCAGATTCTGGAGTAATTCATGATATTTTCTCAATACTTTAAAGTATACCGCTCTCTGGATTACTAGATCTATTTAAATATACGTAAAAGAAATATGTGACGTCAAAATGACCGTGTAATACGGCCGCTTTTATCGACACCGCTTCCTAGGAAACCAAATGCTTAAGAGAGACCTATATCCAGCAGTGGACGAGACAGGCTGCTATACAATGATGTTGATTGAAATGAATATCCAAACCCCACAAAAATAAAATATAACTTACCAATTGCCTTCATACGCCCATGTCCATCAGGTATCATCGTCTTCTTCATCGCAGTCATCGCTAGAGATTTGCGAAGAGACGAACGTCGGAAAATGCCACCGTTAATCACGTCGTGTATCAACTGCTCGCTGGGCGTTTTCATGCTCGAACTACCACAGCTCTCGGCATTGCCGGTCAACTCTACCGATTGTGTTGCTGAGAATTCGGGTACGTTTGCCGGTTCATTCGTGTCCTCGCGCTCCGTTTCACTTCTCGACGTGTTCACACCGGAATCCGCTGGACTCGCCACTCGTCGCGCACTACGCGTCACCGGTCTTTTTCTGGTGAACCGGTCCAGCGCCAACTGTTTGGCACGCCGCGACCTTTTAGGAGGCGAAACGGGCCCATCGGTGGTTTCAGGTACAACTGTCTCAATTCGTGTAAGAATGATTTTCGGTTCTGGCCCCTTCAAACCGGTCGGTTTTGCTTTCTTAGTGGGTGCAGTGAGTGTAGGTTTTTTGAAAACAATATCCTTGTAGGGTTGTTCATCCGGGGTTGTAATTTCTTCATCTTGGGCTACGATGGGCCTCAAAGAATCAACCGGTATTTCATTTGCATTGTCATCGTTTTCAATGTTCGGGACCAACTCGAACATTTCTAGGGTATGGCGTTTTTCCGAACGGGTCCGTTCTTCTTGTAGTTCCAGAATGATTTGTTCTGTGTTGTCCGGTTTTTGTTTGGTTTTAGATCTGGAACGGGTCCTGGGCGGTGTTGTGACCGTTCCAGACGTCTTCGAGCTTGTTGTTATGGGTGCTCTTGATCTGGAGGTTTTAGGTTCCGGGGCCTTCGACGTAGAAGCTTCGGATGCCATTACCTTATTAGAATTTTCTGGCTCAGATGCCTGACCACTGGCTTCATTTGAATGAGACTTGGAGGTATTAGATTCATGTGTGTTCAACTTAATGTTATCAGTCTTCACATTTGATCGACTATTGAGGGTAGCTTTATTATTCTTGGTCGGTGTAGGTTTCTTCAAATCCACACCCGCAACTACTTCTTCAATCACTTCATCGACAGTAGTGGTAGTTGCCCCCGTATTTATGTCTCTATCGTGTTTAGTCTGTTTTTTTATGACCGTTTTTTTGGTGGACTTCGTAGATTCTTCAACGGGGATCTCATTTCCATTGTCATCACTGACATTTGCAACCACAACCTTCTGGGCAGGAGGTTTGCGGGTTTTAGGTTTTGTCGGTTCGTGGATGCCTACTTTAGACGTAGATGTCCTTTCGTATCGTTTCTGAACACGGCCTATTGAAAAAAAAATATATGAAATCTTCCGACTGATTTATTGAGATTGCGACAAAACATAATTCTAACCAGATTGTGAGGGAGTGACAGCAGAGTGGATGTGGGAGTGCAGAAAGACGAGTGAATGGGTAAGACAAAACATATAAATCTAACCAGATTGTAAGGGAGTGACAGCCGAGTGGATGGGGGAGTGCAGAAAGACGAGTGAATGCGTAAAACAAATCATATAAATCTAACCAGATTGTGAGGGAGTGACAGCCGAGTGGATGGGGGAGTGCAGAAAGACGAGTGAATGACTAAGACAAAACAGATAATTCTAATCAGATTGTGAGGGAGTGACAGCCGAGTGGATGGGGGAGTGCAGAAAGACGAGTGAATGGCTAAGACAAAACATATAATTCTAACCAGATTGTAAGGGAGTGACAGCCGAGTGGATGGGGGAGTGCAGAAAGACGAGTGAATGGGTAAAACAAAACATATAAATCTAACCAGATTGTGAGGGAGTGACAGCCGAGTGGATGGGGGAGTGCAGAAAAACGAGCAAATGGCTAAGACAAAATATATAATTCTAACCAGATTGTGAGGGAGTGACAGCAGAGTGGATGGGGGAGTGCAGAAAGACGAGTGAATGGCTAAGACAGGATCGGAAAAGCAAAACGTAATTTGCAATAGGCTGGCGTGGGAAAGGACGTTAGTGAGAGCAGAGCGGGAATAGTATATTAGTGTGAGAGAAGTAGTGCCATGTCCTAGCTGAGTGAAGAATCACCAAATGTTCCAATATTTAATTAACTAACGCTCTGAAAATCACTCTCCGATGGGACTCGAACCCACCGTACAAGGTCGCCTGGTTACATACATGTTACTTATCTTCCTAATTCTTCAATCAAGGGTTGTAGTTGATAGCATGCAAGATGTTAATTAGACATTACAAATGTCTTGCGTACTATCGACCATAATCCTCCGTGGTGAAGTTGGTAGCGCGACGGCCGCTATAGCAGGAGACGACAAACTACCATAACCACAGCATACCATACAGAAGATATTAAATTCTAACGTTGGATGTCACCTCACCTTTAAGAAAACTACTTCGAAGAAGAATAACCCGAAGAGTCCCACCGCAGAGTAAATATATAATATTCTAAACTAATCATTGTTTACATCCCTTAAATTCTATACCAATTCTAGACAAAAAAAAAAGTGATTTTGTATATTAACAATAAAAATAACTTACCAGAACGCGATGTGCCGACTGAAAGAAGAAAAAAATTATGAATTAATCGGCATATTACTGATAACCGTTATATTTACCACTTTTATTACCAGAAAACATTGAGAAGTAATCTAGAAGGTCATCAAAGTATTTCTTTCCTTTGGTAGTCTTCTTCTTTTTCTTGGTTACATTTAGAGCTAAAAATTACAAATAAATAAACATAATAATGGTAAAATCTATGAAGGTTATTACATTCTTTTGGCTGTTTTTGACCACTTTTTGTTGTAGCTTGCTTTTTAACATCAGCACTGTGGGTGGAATCTAGAAGAATAAATGTATTTAATAATATAAACACATAATATTGATGAGTAACAATATTAACCCTATGGAATAGAGATAATCGTCCTCATGAAATCTGAAACAAATGAAACCGACCATGTGATACAAAAGAGAAATGGTAAAAAAAATGTGACAGAAAAGGGGCAACAAGAGTTAGATAATAAGAGACAAATAGTTCATCCTACCTGCAGTGCTTAACTGTAGATCGGTTTCAACTACTTCTATCTGATCCAAGTTTACATGCTGTTCATCATCTTTTAGTTTTTCTGCAAAATTTTATTAAATTATTAAACAACTATATCTGGTATAAAAAATATTGCAGTTTTCTATTGATACAAAATAATACCTGTTATTGAATGACCCCATATTTATCTTTGATTTGGTAGTCGATCGATAAAATTTAAATATCACCACTTTTCATAAAAAAAAAAAATTATTGCGTTTTTCTATTAATTCAAAATAATACCTCTTTTTTAATGACCCCATATTTATCTTTGATTGGGTAGTCGATTTTCAATAAAATTTTCAATCAGTAAAAAGAAAAAATATCACTTTTGATAAAAAAAAAAATTGATTAAAAATAATACCTCTTATTGAATGACCCCACATTTATTAATTCGAAAAGTCACAATTAATAAATATGGGGTTATTCAAAAGAGGTATTAGTTTGAATCAATTTTTTTTAATGAAAAGTGGTGATATTTTAATTTTTTTTGATTGAGTAGTCGTTTTTCAATAAAATTTTGAATTGGTAAAAAAAAATTAATGTATCACAATTTTTCATTAAAAAAAATTGATTAAAAATAATACCTCTTATTGAATGACCCCACATTTATGAATTCGAAAAATCACAATTAATAAATATGGGGTCATTCAATAAGAGGTATTAGTTTGAATCAATTTTTTTTTAATGAAAAATGGTGATATTTTAATTTTTTTTTTGACCGATTGAAAGTTTTATTGAAAATCGACTACCCAATCAAAGATAAATATGGGGTCATTCAAAAAGAGGTATTATTTTGAACCAATAGAAAAACAATTAATGTTTTTTATGAAAAGTGGTGATTTAAATTAAAATCTATCTTATCAAAGATAAATATGGGGTCATTCAATAAGGTATTATTTTGAATCAATAGAAAAACGCAATTAATTCTTTTTATGAAAAGTGGTGATACTTTAATTTTAATCTAAAGTACCAACTCTGAGGTCAAATCAAAATTAGTTTTAAACTTTATAAGCCTGTGGCGATATATAAACATGATTTTACCTTTTTTCTGTTTATCTTCGCCCGTCTTTGAAGTCTTCGTAGCTATATCATTAGCAACTGTTTCAGAAGCCTCAGCAGCCTTGCGAGTGGCTGATCGAGTTGTCTTGGCACGGGATTCTAAAATTAATTTGAATTGCATTAAATACAATGTTTCTGCACTTTTGCACTTAAAAATTTCAAATGACCCCCTGAACAATGGGTGTGTAGACAAACATCTTGAAGAATCTGTAATCAATATTTTTTGCAACCCCCACTTTGAAAATCACTAATCTAATCTACCTATCATTTAATCTACACGGTGAATATAAAACGGCACGTTTGATTTTCAGTACGTTGTAGGGGAACGTTCATAAGATCCTAGAATTTTGTATTAATTATTAAAATTTAAGAAGCAGGACCTAGCTCAGTGGATTAGTAGTTTCATAGTAAGCATAAGTTCAAATCTACACGGAACTATTTTTGCGAATCACTCTTCAAAGTTTTTCTGTGAAGTTAAGATAAATTCCGGTTGAGCTTCTTACTTTACCATTGGAAAAACTGATATCCCTATAAAAATAGAAGTTTTTCTTTTAAGAATTAATTACACATACCACAATGGTAAGGCATCGGACTGCTGCGCTGAAGATCGTGAGTTCAAATCTCACAAAGCGAAATACTTTCCAGCTTGCACGTGCCCCCCACTCCCCAACAGGGGTTTCATGGCTAAACACCTTTCTCTGGTCTGGAGTAGATGATATTCTCATCTAAACGTACTCCATTCTCATCTAAACGTACTCCATTCTCATCTAAACGTACTCCATTCTCATCTAAACGTACTTGATTCTCATCTAAACGTACTCAGTTCGGAATCCACTCTAAACTGTAGGTCTACCTGCAGTGCCAGTTGCCAGCACTATAGGCAGAGACAGAGACCCATACGCCAGGAGTGGCGTGAAAGTGGTCGGAAAATGTAAACCACAAACACGCGGATTCCGAACCACGTTTAGGTGAGAGTATCATCTATTCCGGAAAAGAGAAATGTGTTTAGCAATAAAACCTCAATTCACTCTCAATCACATACCAAAATATCGATTCTTAAAAGAAGGAGTCTATTTTTGTGCCACATCCCAATAGTCTTCCCCAACAAAGAATGAATATGTTTACCTTTTTTCTTAGGCGACTCAATTTTCTTTGGCCTCTCGCGTTTCTTAGTTGCCTCACTTTTTTTCGTTTCTTCAACCTTCTTTGTTTCCTCATTCTTCTTTGCGGTTTCAATTTTCTGTGGTCCCTTACTCTTGGCTGTTCCCTTACTTGTACTTGGTGCCTCATGAACATCTACTTGAATAGTTTCCGGGATATTTACAGCCTCAACATCTGAAATTAATTGGATCATAATATCACTAATTAAAAACATGCCCTCTCACCATCAGCAATTGTCGAATGATTATTAATTGCCTTGGGAATTGATCGACAGTTTGTAATATCTGATATTAATTTACTCAGGGCCTACAATTGACATTTAACCGGAGAATAAGACTATTTGTGGAATAAGTTTGAGATTTTAAAGCCAATATCTCAAACTTTTTCCACGAATAGCCTTATTCGCCAGTTAAATTTCAATTGTAGAACCGGCCCTTAATACATTAATTTGAATTGTATTAAATATAGAATTGACATCACCAGGGATTTTTAAATAAAATAATTTCACGCCAAATTTCAACCAAACTAAAAAACAATTTTCTGAGTTGCCACCTCTAAAGCTACTCTAGGAACTGCTACTCAGGGGTATTTACTTTATAAAAGGAAAATTGTATGAGATACCACAGTGTTCATATTTGTTTCAATATAAAATAAGGGCGGTAGAACTAGAAAACCAAATATATCCTTGAGTACAAATCAAATTCAGGTACGTTTCATTAGTGTCCTCGCACTCCGTTTCACTTCTCGATGTGTTCATACATAATGGACATACTTACCCTCAGCATTATCTGAAATCACCTCACTGCTAACAACCACTGGCACATCAACAGCTTTAAGATTTTTGTCCTTTTTTCTATTCACTTTAGAATCTAAAATTTGAATTTTTAAAGATACAATTTTACCTATAGAAGAATTAATACACAAAATGTTCGCTCACGCCCAAGTAAAAATATCTACATACAAATTTCCAAACAAATGTATTACCAATATTTCTACCCACGAGGTACAAGTAACCATCTGAAACGAGTGTTTCTGTCAATGTAACCTTTTTTGCACCGGTTATAAATGGATAGCGGTGGGGATTACGAAGAGCGCGATCCGCCCGATTAAAAAAAAAATGGTAGAGGCTGAGCTTTGAGCGATTGAAAATATTATTGAAAATCGACTACCAAATCAAAGAAAACGTCTTCACTATTGCTTCTAGGTATATATACTTTGTTATTTCTGAGGTGACCCGTAAGAATTAACTGCTTACAGAAGGACAGTGCTTACCTTTGGCCTTATTTTTAGCTGCAATCGCCTCACTGTTAGAAACCAGTGATGCCTCAGCTTTACGACGGTTTGCTTGCTTCCTATTGGCCTTGGCATCTGAAATTTGGATTTATAAGAGCACATGCAAGCAAACAATTTGAAGAAGAAGGAAAACTCCTACGCTCTACGACATCATCGCGACAATGGATGGATTTTTGAGCAATCGCTATAAATAATAGGAATTGAGAGACTTTTGCTATTATTGTCGAAATGTGACCAATCGCTTCGTGAAAAATGCTGCTTATCTTTGACAAAACTGAAAGCTCTACAGTAATTATGTTTTGACATTAATTTTTGAGTTAATTCTATTGTTGAGCGCTATGAAACGTTTACTCATTATAGCGCATGATAATAGCGATCGGTCAATAATCGCACACCAGGGGGGATTGCTATTACCATGCGATATAAGCGTACACGTTTCATAGCGCTGAATCGATAGAATTAACTCAATAATTAATGTCAAAATCTAACTACTGTCAAGCTTTCAGTTCTGTCAAATATGAGCTTTATCTTTCACGAAGCGACCGGTCAAAAATCGACACCATTTTGTATAATAGCGAACGTGTCTCGATCTCTATATTCATAGCGATCGCTCAAAAATCCAGCCCCTGTCCATTTGACAGCTATTACTGACTAGGAGTGACGTCACACTGTACTATCAGTATAAGCGTAACGTCAGCATGTGTGACTACTAGTCACTAGTAGTAGCCAAATGGACAGGGTCAATATAAATAAGTTTAAACTCTATATAATATCTACACAATGTAAATAAGTTTAAAGTTTATATAATATCTCCATTTACTTACCATTCCTCCTTTTCTGCCCTAAAGTTTCCAATGCATGATTGCTCGCCTCCAACAATTCTTTCATGCTGGTCACAACTGCTGTTGGAACAACATTGGTTACAGTTTTAACAACGCGACTTGGAGCACTATCTTTTGTCTGTCTAACTTCCTTCTTTTGGCCATTCGACTCGCCCAATTTGTCGACAATAACACTTATTGGAGCAGTTCTAACTGGCGATGTGACTGGAATATAATCTTTGGTGTAAAAATGCACAAAACACAATAATAAAAATATTTTGACTCACTTTCATTAGGCACATTTTGAGCGTCTTCTGTAAGGCGACTCTTCCTCATTGTAACATCTGAAAATTGTGATGATTTAGACTAGCCAAAACTCACTCAATATTTTCAAATAAATCTATATATATATATATATTTACAATTTGGAATTGGATCAACTTATGAATGTACTAATTTAATTTTGGAAATAGATTTTTGGCTGTGATCATAATCTATAAGCTCAAAATCTGAATTGTCTGTATTTTGCACAGTTAAACGAATAAACAAGTGGTGTCAGAAATCACACCACATTGGACCTGTTATTAAGAGTTCTAGACAACTCACCTTTATACTTCTCCTGCATTCCTTGCACTAAAACTCTAGCATCCAATATATTCACAACATTTTTGGGTTTAGCCTCATCTGCAATGTTTGTTTCGGCGCCCACGGTTTTCTTCATTGTAATACCTGCTGAGATAAACAGATTAGTTTAAAAGGATAAACGGCTACCATATTTATACTACTGTCATACTTTAGAGATATCCTGTATATCAATGAATGTATAATAGTATATACCTGTTTTCTTATTCCTATCCTTCGATGTAGACGCCTTGTCATCACCATGCTCCCTCCTCTGAATACTCTGATGCATTTCAAAACTACTCATCAACCTCCTAGTCAATCTAGAGTCCTTCGACGCGGACACCCGTTTAGTCATAAAAAACATATCAGCAGGCTCCGGTTGTTTGAATTCATGCGAAACCCTTCGACGTTCAGTTCGATTTCTTTGTGAGGATTCCCCCACTGGCGCAACATCTTCATTATCAGTCGTTAGCGGCACAGGTTCGTCATCATGATCGCGTATAATAACACTTTCGATCCGTGAGTTGATCACGCCCGCGCGCCGTACAAATAAATCATCATCAGTCGGTTCGTTGTTATTTGGGCCAGTTGATATTCTTGTATCACTGCTGCCAGTGGATGAATTGTCGGCATCGTAGGAGACCTGGGCGGCTGCAGGGGCCCGCATCGACGCTTGTCGGCGGCGGGGTGGATATTTGAGTTTCTTCTTGCTGAAGGATTTTTTGTAGATTGAATGGCGGCGAATGGAAGCTTTTGCTCGGTTTGCATCAACTATGGTAGGGATTTTAATGGGGAGTTTGGGATGGTCTGAGGTGTTTGTGCCGAAAATATTATGAATACTGTTTTGTGGAGAGGGGGGTTGGGGTTGCTTGGTTGTTGGGTTGGATGTGTTTGTGCCTACTGTTTTCCTGTGTTTAGCTTTGGATTGTGTTGGTGGTACGGATATGTTAGTAAAATCCATTGCAGAGGATACGATGTTGTTGGGGTATGGGGGTTTTAAGATAGATTTTCGGGGTGGCCTGAAGGTGGGGCTTTGGGATGTACTTGCGTCACGTTTTCGCCGCGATGTTACATTAGTTTTAGGAGATGATGTTGATGCACTTTTATCTGGTGATATGCTTTCAAAACGAATTGGAGACGTCGCCATGTGATGTTGGATTTTCTTTGCAGATGCTTTTTGTGGAGTATGTCTTTGCGAGGACTTTGTAACACGATTACGAATTGACGCGTTGAGACGTTTTTTGGGTGTAGTTCCATGTTTCGTGGGTGATTTTACAATATCGGTATAAGCTTTACTCGTGGAAGGCACAGAATTGTCTAGCGAATGTACAGGGCTTTCGTCTTTCGAAAGCGGCGTCGATTTTGGAAACAGTTTTGTTTTGATTAGTGTTTTTTTGGGCGTTTTGCCAGTTTTATTACTAATTGGGGAAATTGATATTGAAGCGTGTTGATACTCTGGTACCATAGGCGTACTTGCCACCACACATGATTCCTTTTCGTTGAGCCTCTTCTTTTGTATTGCTTCAAAGTATGCATTGAAGATCGACTTCCTCCCCTTAAACACTGGCTTTGATGTGGACTCGGCCTCGACATTCTGCTAAATAAAGAAATTAAATATAAGAATTAAATTATTACGTTATTAATTGACCAATTAACTAACTTTCAACCCTTGATTTTTAAATTTGAAAATATAATTTTCGTTGTTAATTATTATAACCTTTTTTTTATCTCAAGTGGTTATATTCAAAATAATGCAGATGGTGTTAAATTTTCTCTATAGAAGATTTATTAGCACTGTTAAGGGCTGTAATACGATTATAGAAGCAGGATTATTATGTAAATGAGATGATGTAATAACATCATTCCATTTACATAATAATCCTGCTTCTATAATCGTATTACAGCCCTTAACAGTGCTAATAAATCTTCTATAGAGAAAATTTAACACCATCTGCATTATTTTGTATATAACCACTTGAGATAAAAAAAGGTTATAATAATCCTGCTTCTATAATCGCATTACAGTGGCTGGGTTAATTTTTAATAAAAATTATGATCTATTTGTGATATAACGTTATATTTGATAAGACTATAGAAGATATATAAATTTAAAAAAAAAATATTTTAATTCAAGTAATGTAACTTTCTTACATTACTTTAATTAAAATAAAATATTGTTTTTTTTTATAAATTTATATATCTTCTATACCCTTGTAAAATATAACGTTATATCACAAATAGATCAAAATTTTTATTAAAAATTAACCCAGCCACTGACGTATTACATCATTCCATTTACATAATAATCCTGCTTCTATAATCGCATTACAGCCCTTAACAGTGCTAATAAAAACGCAACATTTATTATTCAAACCAATCACTCAGACGAGCGATCACCATCAGTAGCCATGTCCAGCAAATTAGACGACGCTGTGAAATTTCTGTATGGCTACACGTCCTTCTGCACATTTCCTATCACAAAATGCTACAACACATACAAAAAACGGCCCGTTTTCGACGCTACTTATTTCACTCTGTTGTTTACTATTGGGGTGAGCTTGCTACTCGCAATTTTTATTCTAGTAACAGGCACCCATAATGAGTCCGTGAAGGAATGGACGAATTCGTCCATTAAAATTATTAAAATTGTAATGACCATGCGGTTTCTGATGATTTGCTGCAGAAATCGCGAGGATATTGCGCGATTTTTGAATTGGTTGCTGGTGTTCGATGCGAGAATTAGAGCGAGTGGATCAACCATTCATTTCAAGTATGTTCAAGTATTTTTCGTACTGTTTACTGTTTGTATGGGAGGAGGATATATGAATTCATTTCTTGAACAACTTTTGAGCTAAGAAATTGTCTTGTCTAAAACGACCTTAACTTTTGAGTCAAGAAATTGTCTAGTCTAAAACGACCTTTACTTAGTGTTACAATGTAAAACCATCTTATCGTTTTAAGATCCGATTTTTGTTTGGTGCAACGCTTTAAGGTCCAATTCACACATAAGCGGCGTCGGGCGCAGGCGAGGCGCAGGCGCGATGTCGCACAGGCGATTGTCATGTCCATATGCAGTGAAGGGGTGGACATTGCACCTTATGTTTACATAGAGGCGAAACATAAGGTGCAATGTCCACTCCTTCACTGCATAAGGACATCACAATCGCCTGTGCGACGTCACGCCTGCGCCTCGCCTGCACCGGACGCCGCTTATGTGTGAATTGGGCCTAAGACCGTCTTATTATTAAGACGGTCTTAAACTAGTTAGAAACCGAGCGTAAGTGTCTCATAAACGAAATTAATTCTTTAATTTAATGATATTTTGTAATTTTTATTGCTAGATGAAATAACTTAAACATTATTAATATATTTTTAAATAAAACAAATTATAGATGTAGCCAACACCGAAAGGTAAAAGGCAATTGATTATATATATATATATATATATATATATATATATATATATATATATATATATATATATAGATTTATTAACATATGCAAACAAATTACTTTTTATGAAAATCAAAACTAGTTATTGTTTGATATTTTCAGTAAAAATCAAACTTTTTTTTTTTTTCAGATTTATAACAGTTTTAATAATCCTGAAACAACTAGTAATATTCATACTAATAACCTTCAACATCATCATCTGCATTCAACAACAACAAAACGTGTGGTACTGTTACGAGCACTTCTGTAGCTACAACATTACTTATATAATTAACTCCCTAATCCTCCTACAATTCTCAATTTTCATTCTAATCCTCTGGCAAAGATTACGCATTATAAACAATTCTATTACAAACATGGTGATTGGTGGCCGTTTGAATGTTGAAGAGTACAAATCTATTAGAATAAATTGGCGGCGCCCGGATAAAACATTGCGACTGCTAACCGATTTACATGATCAAATTTGCTATCAAGCCAAATTCTTGAATCGGATTTACTCTGAACAACTGTTGCTGAGTGTAATCAAGGCTTTTATTGATATTTTAAATGGATTTCACACACTCCTCACGCGAAGTGGTTTGTTGATTGTGGTTTTTGATTTGTCCTGGGGCATTGTGCTGTTGCTCGAAATCATTTTTTTGCTCATACCAACAGCTTCAGCAAAACGAACAGTAAGTATGATTTTGATTTTGTTATAGCAATGAGTGAATCAAACTAGAGATAGTCAGGAAAGTTCATTGTAAAATTAGTTTACATTTTAGTCACAACGTACTGCTGAGATCCTGAATATGCTAGAAGTCCATGAGGATGAAGGTGTAAAATTTGAGGTACCTAGTAGTTAAGTAGTTTGATCAAAATTATTGTAAATTAATTTTCCCATAAATAAAGGATAAAAAGTAATCCCAAAATGTTGATAAAATAGGTATATTCTATATAGAAGAAAAATATAAAGATAATCTTATTAAATTTATCAATAAATTCTTATAATAAATATTATATTTGGTTCTAGAGAGACATGTTTTTGTTGCAAATGATGCATCAGAAAATGAACTTCACAGCAAATGACTTTTTTCCACTTGATGAGACTGTTTTTGTCATGGTAAGTCAATCTCTATAAAAAAAAACTTTCATCTTATATGACTAGGGCTTTTCTACCAGGCAACAGGAAGATCAGGTGAATTTAATCACTTTAGATTCACCAAAATTTGAATCTTGCTCCCCAATGCTCTGCAAAGTATGTATACTAGTTTTCATAATAGTTAGTAGTTAGAATATTATATGCTTATATTTAATCTAAAATGGTTAATAATTGTTTCCTTCAAGGGGAGTCAAAAATACCTACATTTAGATTGTAAACAAGAAAACTTCTATCTTTATAGCTATCAGCCCAACAGTTTTTCTGGTCACTGATCAAGGGTGAAACTCTGACCTCCCTATTCACCTATCTATCAATAGTGATTGAGTCCATAAGTATTCGTTGTTATAGCAACAATAAATACATTATCTAGGGAACTTTAGATTCTCTCTATTGCAAACACTGAATAATTAAACAAAAGATGCCATCAAAGCTCCAATCGCAAATGTTATTCAAGGTGTTTGACATTTGTTTTGGCATATTCTGTCACAATGACATTGGTAATTTATCCATTCAATAGCTTATAGGACCTATAAAGTTTATAGGATGTTGGTGAATACAGGCATGAGTAGTGTAATTACCCAGTATTTACCTTAACTTTGAGTTTAAACTCTCACTCCTCAATCATCAGTATGAGACAGATGAAGCCTCTAACCACTAGACCACTCAGCTGGATTTAAAAACACAATATATAAATTTGTCTTTTACAGATATTTGGTACAACTGTCAGCTATCTGATAATCCTCATGCAGTTTGAATCAATAACAGGCTAAAATATACTTACTGGTGGTGTAACCGCCCCTTTATTTTCAACATTAATGGGAATGGAGTCATCTGTACTTATTGTTTGATCAAACTGGTATGGTTGTGGAGGCCTGCAAATAAATTCAAAAGTTACATAAATCTACGATTATCATATTATATTTAATATATATAATATATAAGCTGGATAAGTGGGATACAAAATGTTTTCTGATTATTTTAGGGTGTTGTAGCAAATAAAATGGTATATTAAGAGAAAAATATACTATTTTGTACCTCGACTTAAGACTAACCCCGATATTCACCAACATTCTATAAATTTATCAATAAGGCACCTTACACAATCAATATTACTGTCAATATTTTAGAATAATGACAGTATTCCTGTACAATAACATGTTTAAAATGTTCATTATTCTAAAATAGTGACAATAATACTTATCATATAAGATATAGTAATGATGGAATGAAGAGTTTGATGTTTACCTGGATAATTGATTACTTAATAAATATAGAAGGATTAAAGCAAATACTGACAATACTAGGACTGATGCCTGTATTCACCAACATCCCATAAACTTTATAGGTCCCATAAGCTATTGAATGGATAAATTGACAACATCATTGTGACAGAATATGCCAAAACAAATGTCAAACACCTTGACTAACACTTGCGATTGGAGCTTTGATGACACTTTTTGTTTAATTATTCAGTGTATCCAATAGAGAGAATCTAAAGTAACTACATTCCCTAGATAATGTATTTATTGTTGCTATAACAATGAATACTTATGGGTTCAATAGCTATTGATAGATTTATGGAACATCGGTGAATATGGGGGGGAGAGTATTATTGACCATGTAAGGTGCCTTAATAACTATTGAACCCAAAAGTATTCATTGTTATAGCAACAATAAATACCATATCTAGTTAATGTAGTTACTTTAGATTTTCTCTATTGAAAACACTGAATAATTAAACAAAAGCTGTCATCAAAGCTCCAATCACAGGCACTAATTATGGTGTTTGACATTTGTTTTGGCATATTCTGTCACAATGACATTGTCAATTTATCCATTTAATAACTTATTGGACCTATAAAATTTATGGGATGTTGGTGAATATGGGCATGAGACAGCTAAAACCCTTAAGAAAAATTAAATTATGGTGTCAACTATTGGCCTCACATATGTTATTATTTATAAAACTGTATAAATTGTAGAACTATATAATAATTATATTTACAATAATTTTAGCCTACACCGAAAGGTAAAAGGCTATATATATATATATATATATATATATATATATATATATATATATATATATATATTTACAATAAAATAAACATAGATTCAATTTTATAATGGACACACGAGTATAATACAGTGGTTAGCAAACTGGCAGCTTAGGAGCTGGTACCAGTTCTCATTGGGATTCCATTTACACATATGAAAACTCGGGGGATGATTTTCTGAGGTAGTAAGTTATAACACCCACATTCACATACACTAGCACATGATAGAAGGACCTAAACGTTGATAGCAAGTTACAGAATTGTAACTACTACATTTATAATGGTACCCTCAGATGTTTACATATGACAATGTTTCTATATGTCAAACTAGGAAAGTGAGGCTTCAATCAGGTATTAAATAACTCACTCTGATATTGAATTATAAAAATTAATACAACCCAGAGTTTTATACTACTTTCACTAGTATGATCTGATCTGCTATATACTAGTTTTATATTGTAGGTAATGAGAGCATTCACATACAGATACTTTAGTCAATATCAAGCAAACCGGTATCATATACTAGCTAGCGTCTTTGTATGAAAGCAGTGCTAGTGTTAGTGTCACAGAGCACTATAAGTGTCACAGAGCACTATAAAGTTAGTGTCTACAAAACAATCATTCTGTATATAAAAACATATACATAAACACAAATCTTCAATGTTTATTCTGAAGAAAACATTGCCAATACTCATGCAAATGCCCGTTTTACTGAGCTTGAATTCCCGGACCATACCGGTTAAGGGCTACTCATTATTTTATGCTGTTGATGCAGGTTAAAATTTGTTTGTGTCCCAAGTACTCACCGCCTAGCCAGAAAGTCCGCCGGTTTCCACCTGCGCGACATTATCCTTTCACTGTTTGTATCACATTAGTCCAATAATTGTACACTTATATTAAATTGTAATAATACACGATTCAAACGAAAATTCCGCTGTTCCGCCATGGAACAATAACGAACTTTTTCATAGTTTTGATGCTGTCATACCACCATCAAAACACTAAATACATAACCACCAACCGTTTAGGGTAAAAACATATGGTTATGCAACTGGAGCTAAATTGACGTACTTCAAAATGTTACGATGTTAGAATTTTGTTTATTATACTAATAATAATAAATAATTCCTACCTTCTGTTAATGCGTTAATCAGTTAATCATATGTCTGGCTTGAATCAGCTGATTTCAACCTGACCTCCTGATTGGCTAATGAACACTGATGCAGCAACGGAATACAGTTCTTAAAAGTAGGCCAAACATGCATCAAAAGGTCATCATTCGACCTACTTTCGTCACCGCGCCTACATTCAGGATTATTTACCATTAAGGTCACTAATGTCAAAATCTATCTTTAGTCATTATGTCATGATTTGAATAAAACGCGCACCCAATAACTCGCCATGGACATGGAATAGTGGCGGTGTGACCTCGCAGCGATGGACCATCGATCCCCGCTGGACAACATCTTCAACATCATCGGCGGCCTGCCGCAGGGCCACGACAAGCCGGTGAAACATGCCCTTTATAACGCACTCGCCCTTTTCCTACTGTTCGTCTGCTGCGCGGCCCTATGGGCGCTCTACCTCATCCTAGAGCCGTTCATTAAGCCCCTAGTATGGGCTTTGTTGGTTGGGTCTGTACTGCACCCCTTCAAGTACTCCCTGTCGCAGCGATTCAAGCAATGGTTTGATACCATGGATGAGTCCAGAACGCCTATCATCATTGGTGTTTTTATTATACCCATTAATATTGTTAATGATATGTCGGAGATAATTGGTTCAATACTCATGAATCACTGGAAGATTATTACTATTGGAATCACTGGGGCTGGACTGGTGCACTTGGTTTACTTTTATACACCTATTATACTGGTGCATATCCTGTGTAAACTATGGTTGGTTTCGAATATGGTTATACAGTTTATGATGGAATGTTCAACAACATCTTGTGTAAGTTTATAATTAGAATACAAACACTAAAAATTCATTCTGATTTGTTTTAATTGTAATTTATTGTATGTAGATTGTAGTAAATAGAATAGACCCACATATAGCTATGAAACTGATGATAAACAGTCTCATAAATGTTTGTTGCTGCAGTTTGTTAAGTCAACATGCTAATTTAATTTAAAATCCACCACATATACACATATCTTTTTGTCAATTTCAAAGAATTATTTTCCATAATATTGTTTACTGTGGCAAAATAAGTATTAATAACTAAATTCACATACAATTTAGTTATTAATACTTATTTTGTGAGCATAAATTAGACAAAATGGGGCTAAATGTGGTTAACTGAGGCATTATTTAGACAAAATAAGACACTATGAGACAGAATGTAGCTAAATGAGACTAAATCAAATCAAACCGAGTCCAACCAAGTTGAATCAAATCAAATTTTTAAGAAATATTTTAAATTTTGTTTTTGTTTACTATGACAAAATAAGTATTAAGAACTAAATTGTAAATGTATTTGTCTAATTTATTATTTTATGTTGGTATAAACCCAAATGTTTTTTTCTATAAATGTTTTACAAATATTAAAATTGTTGAATATTACAGATCTCGGTTATAATAGTTGGATACATAACACTAATGATATTCCTGTGGAGTCCAAACAACAACAACAAATTCCACTATGCATCAATGCTTGTCTGGCTGCTGTTGTCCTGTTTTATTGCCAAACAATTTGGATCCTTCCAAATACCAATTTTTATTCTACTACAATTAACTCTTCTGGGTGGCTTCCTGTCTGAGGTCATCGATATCAAAGAGGAGTTGAGTTCAAATGGTAATATTAGTTAATAAATATAGGCACAGAAGAATAAATTGGTATTTTAGGTGACATGTCAATTATTGATTCAATTAAGTTAGCACTACAGGGAAAAGAGAGGAGCGAGTTGAAGATAGAAAATGCACTGGAGGATAAGTCTGAGCACACAGAAATTATTGAGGTAAGTAATACACATATTTTACTAGGTTAGACTTAAATTAAAATGAATAGGCAACTAGAAGTAAGTTCTTCTATGATATTTTTTATTTTCTGAATACAACACTACTTTGAAATTGCTAATATTAATTTTTCTTTATGTTTTATGACTAATATAGTCAGACTATTTTTGGAAAATGTCTGCATGTGTGTCTGTCTGTCTGTATGCCTGTCTGTTTCCGGGAAAAGTATTTAGCCCTTTTCCTGGGATTTTGTTCACAGGCATACAGACAGACACAGACATTTTCAATCGCAAACCAAAATCAACTGAGAAAGCGAGCTGGGGTGTTCCCATTAAAATTTGAGCAACATCGGTCCACAAAAAAATAAAAATCTTTGATAAATAGATAACCCTATAATGATATAAGTTTTTTTTATTACTGAATTAATTTGAAAAGTTCTATTCATCAATTTAATTTAGAAAACAATAACTATTTTCTGATTTTTATAATCCATTCGGTGTTGAGAATTTCACCTAGTTTAATAATATGTTTCTCATAATGATGATAGTTTCATTCTAGTTTAATAATATGTTTCTCACAATGATGATAATTTCATTCTAGTTTAATAATATGTTTCTCATAATGATAATAGTTTCATTCTAGTTTCATAATAATGATAGTTGTATGTACTCGACTACTATATATATATTTTAGACTGTGAAAGATGAAGTTGCTAAACCCGCAGAAAGTGAACTAGAAGACAAGCACGCAGACAAACGCGACCCCTGGTCGCTGGACTTATTCGAAGACAAGCCTAAAATGCAACGAAACACAAGTCTACTAATAACAGACAAAGGCAAAGTACACATCATAAAACAACCTTCCACAAGTGAACCCCCGAAAGTCCGCCGCTCGCACTCGCAACCCTCAGTAGGGGTACTCAATTTGAAGAACCGCGTTGGTTTGCTGACGTGGCGTAAAACCAGCACCAGCTATAGACCTAGCTCAAACGAGGACTTTGCGAGTGATTTCTATATTTACACTTTATTGTGGGCGTGTGGAGCGATGTTCTTCTGGAAGAATATTATGTTTGTGCCAATATTGTGCATTCCGATACTTATTTTCATTGTGAAGCGAATTGGGTGTTATTTGGGTGTGTGGGGCTGGATGTACTCGTATTGGTCCACTTTCACCAATTGGATTACAAACTGGTGTATTGATAGATATGATGCTATTGTTCCCGTTCCTATTAGAGGTCTGTGCAAGATTATCAATAAGATTAATTTTTGGCTGAAGAAGAATGTTAAGGAGAGTATTGATACGGTTGCTAGCTGTGTGGTGATGTTGGTGCTGATTGTATTCGTTATATGTGCTTCAATATTTATATTAGTACAGGTGAGTTTTTTGTTTACTTTTTAGTAGATTTAGTATGTTCAGAATTTGAATGAAGTTTAGTTTTATCAATTTCCTCGTTACAGGTTTATGCTGAAGCCATCATGTTGGTCCAGATGTCCAGTAACGTGATCAACCAAACATTCGTGAACAACCCCGAACTGCAGCAACTATTGCCGCCAACTTTCGAAAGCACAGTGGACTCTATTTTGGACAATGCCTATCAATATGGTCGTGAGGGTATATCGAAAGCTGTTAAGGGTATGATGAGTGACGTGGACCCGGTCAAGTCGGAGCGATTAGAAAAACAAGTGTTGGATTTGTGGGATCGTATTTACCAGACGTGGATGTCTTCAGATGATGCACACGGACCCAAAGTCACCTCAGATGCGGTGCATACCTCCTGGAATAATTTTATTGATGACATACAGAAATCGCCAGGTATATTAAGAGTAGGATAGCCCGTTATGTAGAAGGTGCAATGAAGATCTAGAAACAGCAGAGCATGCCCAGCACTAGTAAATACTAGGGGAGTGCTGGCCTAGAATGACCAACATTGGTAACTCCTCACCCGCCAGAGTTTTGCAGCTCGCACGCAAAATTGACAAGTGGGACGAGTGAGGAGCCTTAAAGGGAGGTTTCACAATGGGCTCATTTTGAGGCCAAAGTGTCTGTAGCTATGTCACCCTCCAGCCGACTATCCAGAAGATATAAGTAGGTTTGGGCTTTTGTGTAAGGGAAAAAATAAACCAAGGGACCAACAAAACAATTTATTCATTTTAGCTGGTGGTACAGCCACTAAATTGAATAAATTGTTTTGTTGGTCCCTTGGTTTATTTTTTCCCTTACACATAAGCCCAATCCTACTTATATATCAAGCTGGTGATAACATATTTTCTGATGACTAATATATGTGTATCTGAATTTAAATATTGGTTTTCAGAAATGTTCAACATTAACGGAATGATTTCATTCGTGAACCAAAACGTGGGCACACTAATGTCCTTGTTAGACTCAGTTTGGTCAATTGTAAAAGGCAATATAAGTCTAGTGATAGGCTCATTTAGTGCCATAGTCTCAGTTTTATTGGGTGGCGGAACGGCCGTTTTGAACTTCATATTGAACACGGTAAATCACACCTAGTGGTGAACGGTGTTTTTTATTTTTAAACTCAAATTATATTACAGGTTATATTTTTGACTACACTGTTCTATCTACTCAGCTCCAGTGGGGAGCTCTACAAACCGGTCGAACTGATGACACAGTTCTCTACAAATGGTAGCAGATTTGGTTTGGCATTGGGAGATGCCATTAATGGCGTGTTTACGGCGTCTTTTAAAATGGCTGCATTTTATGGCCTGTGGACGTGGTTTATTCATAATTTGTTTGGGATCAAAATCGTCTATTTGCCATCAGGTAAGAAAATAATGTATCCTATAATACAACTATCATCAAACTATTGATGCAACTTGGTCATAGTCATCTTTATTTTTCTTCATTAAGAAAATAATGTATCCTATAATACAACTATCATCAAACTATTGATGCAACTTGGTCATAGTCATCTTTATTTCTTTCTTTATACTTGTGTACTACTACATATTTAAAGAAGTAAAATATAAAATCCTTAATGCTCTGAAATATTGATGAATACCAATATACCAAATTGACTGGTGGGGCGAGTGAGCAGCCTTAAAGGGAGGTTTCACAATAGGCCCATTTTGAGGCCTAAGTGTCTGTAGCTATGCTACCTTCCAGCCAACTATCCAGATCCAATATGCCAAATCTTCTTAACTTGTAGCACAAATCTTAAATTTGCATAAATATGGGGTGATTCTGGTTTAAGATCGTTGAAATTTATGAGATAAACATCTTAGCATAGAGAAATGAGATAAAAGTATTTTTTGAGTCACAGCTTTCACATTGAAAATTTGGGTTGATTTAAAAACACACTTGCAATTCTTTGGATCGATACTGATAATATTTTAGCTGTTGCAACAATTTTGGGCGCCGCCCCCTTTCTGGGAACGTACTGGGCTTGCATCCCAGCTATTTTTGACCTGTGGCTGGCTCAGGATAAAGGGATGGAAGCAATTTTATTTGGAGCTGTGCAATTCATACCGATGTCAACTGTGGATGCTACTATATATGCAGAAATGAAAGGGTTAGTGATATTGTAAAAGTAACCCTTATTGTTGTATGGATGATTTTTTTTTTAATCTTAAATTTAATTTTGGAATCTCTGGTATACATCATACTATCAACCAGTCAACTGTTAAACACTTAAATAAGTGATTTGACACAACATTAAAATGATAAATTATTTCACAGTGGCCATCCTTACTTAACTGGTCTAGCAATCGCAGGTGGAATTTTCTGCTTGGGCCTAGAAGGCACTATAATAGGGCCATTGGTGCTATGCGGCCTATATGTGGCAATGGATCTATCAACCACTCTCTTCAAAGATTCGCCTTCGGAAGAAACGCTCAACCTCCAGCAACTGTCCAGGTAGAGCCGTAGAGAGTTGCATTGCCCCATTTGTCTTTATCACTAACCCTATTCCAGGCTGCAACTCGAGGATGGGTAATTCATCACAACTAATGCTTACTAACAACAATCTGCAAAGCAAAACTATTACGCTTACAATGTTATTGTTGCGAGACGCGCACAATTATTAATAATTTACATTCCTGTTTTTTAATTTTTGTATAGTTTATTTACGTTTTTGCACTGTGCAATGTGGCCTAGAGCTTTAATTGGATTATTAATGGAAGAGAAATAAATTGTGTACTGGTTTATTTTGTGGGTGTTTTTTTTATATATATACTGACAATCCATCCTAATATGTATCATGTCGCAAGTCATTACCTCATATTTTTGCAGTTGTGACAGAGGGTAGAATAGATTATAGTGATGGGCACTTACAAATAAAAAGTATTGACTAGAAGATATTCTCTAGTTATTAGTGTTAAATGACTTTAGTTGTCAGTCTATTGATAAATAAAGGATGAAAGATATTACCAAATTATTATAGAATGTAAACAAACCGTGAATAAGACTAACCAAAGATCGTTGAATTCACATTACACAAACGAAGTTTAGTGAAAATTAAATAAAAATTTTAAAAAATATATAGACCTTCAATATCACTAGCCTGAGATGGGATGAACCATCCACAAATTCATCCGTAAGACAGAAGGAGGAAACATCAGAAGTAAAAATAAGTTCAATAATTCTTCTCTCAAAACGGTTTTCACGCAAAATATAAATAAATATTTAGAATTATTATTATAAGTTATAGCTGGTGCATCTCAATCACTCAACATGATCACTTTGAAGATTTGTTTTATTTAAACAGTAGCTATTAGTATGTGATATCAAATGTTACTCACTCCACAGTTTAGGTAAGTCTTTCAAGGGTTGACCTTCGATGATATTTTAATAATTTGTTTCATCTTACAGGTTTGCATTCCCACATGAAATTGTCCTAACCAGGAAGATAAAAGCAATTTCTTGGTAAAAAGTATTTATGTGTGTGTGTGATAATTGTATGTAGTGTTGTGTATTAAAAAAATAAATTTTTGATTGAATATTAGAAGTAATGGATGGGATTAACTAAGCATCCATTTATTATTTGAAGGTTTTAGTAAGATAAAACAATTTCCGTATAGCATTGAAGTTTTAGGTGTTCACTGTTATTTGAAAAAATTGTTAATGATGTCATTGCTCATTCAAAAATGGTTAAAAAAAGTGTACACTTTCATTAAACTTGGCAATTTAAAATCTACATTTTTTTTTTGCAAAAATCCATAGTTTAGTGACACCCTAACTATAGCTATATCAAAATTTATTTATTTAATCGAATGCCTATCTACCATATTATTGGTGTAAGGCTCCTAAATTGATACATTATATCACTGGTGTTTGGGAAAAAGGGCTTAAGTCATAATTTTTACGAAAATAAGGTTTTTATGTCTTTTTAACCAAAAATATCTGCTACTTCCATTGGTACAAATGGCTTGTAAACTTTATATTTCCTGACTAAGCCCTTTTGCCGATCTACCATATTATTGGTGTATGACTCTAAATTGATAGATTTTATCACTGGTGTTTGGGCAAAAGGGCTTAAGTCATAATTTTTACGAAAATAAGGTTTTTATGTCTTTTTAACCAAAAATATCTGCTACTTCCATTGGTACAAATGGCTTGTAAACTTTATATTTCCTGACTAAGCCCTTTTGCCGATCTACCATATTATTGGTGTATGACTCTAAATTGATAGATTTTATCACTGGTGTTTGGGCAAAAGGGCTTAAGTCATCATTTTTACGAAAATAAGGTTTTATGTCTTTTTAACCAAAAATATCAATTTCCATTGGTACAAATCGCTTGTAAACTTTACATTTCCTGATTTAAGCCCTTTTGTCCAAACGCCAGTAATATAATGTATCAATGTAGAGCCTTGCACCAATAATATGGTAGACAAGCATTCGATTAAATAAATAAATGTTTGATTTTACCATGAAATCGAAAACAAAATTGGATATTGATGCAGAATATGATATTGATGCGGAATATGAAATTTGATACTGAAGGATAAAAATGATTGTAACTCATACACTATTAAGATTTATACATATATAAAATTTTTTTTTTTAAACAGTCATTAGATAAATTAGATCATTTTCACATATATTTTTATACTCAAGTTATCGTCCGTACGGGTGGATCTGTGTTGCACTCTTTATGTTAGTTTTGATGGCTGAAGGAGCCTTCAGCACTGGCATAGGTTGTGTTGCAGAAGCAATAGGACCTTGACCTGAGCCTGAACCTGGACGGCCTGGGGGTGCAACCATCATAGAGCCTGCCCCTGGTTGACCATTAGGATTACCCACCATCTAAGAAAAAAAATATAGTAAAAGGTATGATTCAGATCTATTTGATTGTATGAAGCCTTGGACACTAATAACTTAGGGTCCCCTACAATATTAATCTAAACTTAGTATTATTATCTAATAATGAGATCAGAGACTCTAGTCTATGACAGGAAAAAATACCAATGAAACAACTCATGAATTCTATAGCCATCTCTACAGTGATGAGACTGAAAACCAGCAGGATAGCAGGATATATCCGATATAGAAAACTAAAGCCTCATAGTTGATGCACAGTAATTTTAAACTTGGTTTAAAATAGTTAACCGACTACATACGCTCTTATATAATTTCATAATCATACATACCTTGAGTCCTTTACCCATACCAACAGCTGCAACCAAAAGATGTGTGTCGGCAACACTTGAATTCTGCTGTGCATTGCCTCTGGCTGAGGATTCTACTTCCCATTCCTCCCTAGCCTTACTGACAATGTCCCAAATATGTGAAACTACTTTTTGATAAGCAGTAACTTGTTTCTAAAAGAAAATTGATATAATGTTAAAAATAACCGCAAACATTTTAACATCTGTATAAAACCAGTATAAATACTGCTCTAAACGTGAAAGCCTAGTCCATACACGTTTAAAACATGTTTGCATAAAAACAATTAAAAAAAGACCTTTATTTGGCATACTGCTCAAACAATACACTCCTCTCTCAATACACAATGCTCATACATCTAGAGCAAGAAACAAAAAAATACATAACAATAAAAATAAAAAGTAACACTTCTCACAATACAAATTAAGAGAATATACAACTAAAGGAATATACATATTCACCCTAAATCCCCTCTGCCCTTGCCACTTTGCATAGATTTGGCTAAAAACATTGATACAAATGATCTTCTAAGATTATAGAATAGATTATAGAGATGGGCACTCATAAATAAAAAGTATTGACTAGAAGATATTCTCTAGTTAGTGTTAAATGACTTTAGTTGTCAGTCTATTGATAAACCGGCCCGGTAGATGTCGGTACGAGGCACGAAGCGCGCAGTAGTTCACTGCAAGATGGCCGCCCAATCCGCACAACTTTGAACGGCCTGCATATATTTATTGCAATATTGTTCGGTAAACAACTGCAGCGGTGGAGTGAGATGTGTTCAAATATCGGGGATTTTATCGGGATTCTAGTGATGTGTGATTTGTGTTGTGGTCGTGCGTAATCAACCCGGGAGTGCCAAAATAAGTGCTACATGTATTGGAGGTTAGAAATTGGAACATTCAGTAAATATATAATAAATATAAAAATTGCAAGATACTGGGAATATATGCAGCTGTTTAATTGGGACTCGCTTCAAAGAATACTACCGGATTTCACAGGTATGTAAACATATTTGTTTCTAAATCTAAATGATGTCTAGGCTTACAAACTTGTTTGGAATTCATCACAAACCTTTAATCGAAATGATGTCTAGACTTATAAACTTGCTTGGGATTAATCACAAACCTTAAGTTTTATGTAAAGCCTGTTAGTAAGTACATAACATATGTTGGACTTTCAACATTATTACATATTTACTAGCCGGTATAGTAAATACCATCTCTTTCAGGGATTGCACAGCTTGAAACTGTTTAAAGTTATTCGGAATGAATTATACAATTGTCAAGTGTATTGATAAATAAAGGATGAAAGGTGGCGAATATTATGGTGGATACAAATGAACTTCTAAGATGGAAAACATTTGTATGCAGGCACATGTTTGACCCTAAACCAGACCTACATCTAAATGCCTGCATACAAATGTTTGTAAACATTCGCCTCTATACAAATGTTTTCCATCCTGGATGGAATACACTAAACACAAGTGCATTTGTATCAATGTTTTTAGATAAATGTATGCAAATATAAAGCCTAGTCTAAACCTACATATATTTAAACATTGTATAAATACTGTTTAAAACATTAAAGCCTAATCCAGACCATACATGTGGTATGATCTGGACTAGGCTTTCATGTTTTAAACAGTATTTAAATGTTTAAATATATGTAGGTTTAGACTAGGCTTTATATGTAAACAATCCAGCTGGGAAAATAGCCCTATATTGTATAAAAATATTACATTTTAATTACTACTCACAGCATTGATTTAAAATTAATGTCAAAATACATTAATTTTAATTCAATGTTGTGATATCCTAAATTAAGATTTAATAATAATTAATTCGTGTGATATTATTTTAAGCGACCGCGTGACTCGTGCGATATTATTTTAAGCGACCGCGTGACTCATATGATAAGCCCTTGTGCAGTAAAGTAATAAAGAAGTTACGTCACCGGCCCGGTAGATGTCGCTACCAGGCACGAAGCGCGCATTAGTTCACTGCAAGATGGCCGCCCAATCCGCACAACTTTGAACGGCCTGCATATATTTATTGCAATATTGTTCGGTAAACAACTGCCGCGGTGGAGTGAGATGTGTTCAAATATCGGGGATTTTATCGGGATTCTAATGATGTGTGATTTGTGTTGTGGTCGTGCGTAATCAACCCGGGAGTGCCAAAATAAGTGCTACATGTATTGGAGGTTAGAAATTCAGTAAATATATAATAAATACTAAAAAGTAATAGCCGGCTAGGATTATACAAGGAAATTGCAAGATACTGGGAATATATGCATGCAGCTGTTTAATTGGAACTTGCTTCAAAGAATTCTACAGGATTACACAGGTATGTAAACATATTTTTTTCTAAATCTAAATGATGTCTAGGCTTACAAACTTGTTTGGGATTCATCACAAACCTTAAGTTTTATGTAAAGCCTGTTAGTAAGTACATAACATATGTTTTACTTTCAACATTGATTAATCATGTGATGCTTTCAATACATTAATTTACAGTCAGACTTGTTATTTACATTAAAATCTCATTAGTAATGAACTTGTTTGACATAACTTTGATATAAAATCACCCAGCTGTCTGACAATTTTATAATTGATTCCGAATAACTTTAAACAGTTTCAAGCTGTGCAAGCCCTATTTACTATACATGCACATCGGTATAGTAAATACCATTTCTAGTATGCTGTTTAGGTTCGATTTGCTTGAAACATGCAGTTTTTTTTGTAATCCATGTTCAGCGATGGCTTCTTATGATGCTGTACAATAGTTAAAAAAATAAATATTTGTGAAACAAATATTGGTATAGCTGTAATTAGCTGTGGCTTCACAGGTGCATTGCACCCAATAATATTGCACTCGACAGAAGGTTAAATTATAAAATATACAAATATATACAAGTTATACATGCTGTAACAATAACATATTTTTTGTTTTCAATTGATTAATTTACAACTATCTAACATTGTTATCAACATACCTGTGCATTTTCGAATGTTAATGTGGCAGCCTTGTGCTCCAATTGCAACATTTTTGATTCAGCCAAAGGCTCCAATTTGGTTCTCAGATAGTCTGGCACCAGATCATGTGCAAATGTAGTCACTCTGTGCTCAGTCATTTGTGCCAATTGTTCATCCCTTTCTGGTGACAACATTAATGGTAGGACTGTTAAGTTACGCAACACTGGGCATTTGTCATGACTCAGAATTTTAGAGAGTGAAGTCAACTGAAATAATAATAATATATTTAATAAAGGCACCTTACATGATCAATAAAACTGTCAATATTTTAGAATAATGATACTATTACTGTACGATAATATGTTTAAAATGTTCATTATTCTAAAATATTGACAGTATTGCTTATCGTGTAAGGTAGTAATGATGAAATGAAGAGAATACTGATATATATATATATCCGGATAATTGATTACTTGATAAACATAAAAGGAGGATTCAAGCAAATACTGACAGTACTAGGATTGACAGTATTATGAACCATATAAGGTGCCTTTCCCCCATATTCACCGATGTTCCATAAATCTATCAATAGCTATTGAACCCATAAGTATTCATTGTTATAGCCACAATAAATTCATTATCTAGGGAATGTAGTTACTTTAGATTCTCTCTATTGGAAACACTGAATAATTAAACAAAAGGCATCATCAAAGCTCCAATTGCAGGCACTATTTAAAGTGTTTGACATTTGTTTTGGCATATTCTGTCAAAATGATGTTGTCAATTTATCCATTCAATAGCTTATGGGACCTATTAAGTTTATGGGATGTTGGTGAATATGGGCATTTATGATTTTAATACAATCAGCTGATCAAACAATAACAAAGATCAGTTGATCAGATCTACTACCTTGAGGAATACCATTAATGTTTCAATCATAAATAAATACTAAAACCAATATAATATTTTTAAAAGCAAAACATTGAAATGAACAAATGGGGCTTTCAAACAGAACATTTGTTTATTTGTAACATTTAATGCTAAATACTCTCCTCTGTACTTTGAAATGAGCTGATTTTCTGGAAAATAAAACAGTAACACCAGCAAGAACAAATGGTAACATTATAATGTATGAAATCTGAAACAGTAAACACCAACAAGAACAAATTGTAACATTATGATGCATGAAATCCAAACAGGCAGCATTGAGGACTCACAATTCTCATACTTGCCATTTGAGATTCAAGGGTTTATCTAGACAAGCAATACCTAAAAATCTAGATTACACTATTATAGTTAGCATGCAGTTACTTACATGTCCAGAAAGCAGTGCATAATTATCCAAAAACGTAGGCCAGTTTAGAGTCTCATATTCGTTTTCAACTTTGTATATCATTGCTGCCATTGATGCCTTTAAATCGTTCACCCTTTGTATTATAGACTCTAGAGCGGACTCCTGCTGTTTCTCTTCCCTTTGCTGCATTATGCTCGTTTATTCACACCTATTAACTTACTTTTGACCATATAATGCTCTGTGCTTTTGACAGAATTTAATAGTTTTTATATGAGGTTAGGAATATATATATATATGATAAAGTCAACAAAAGATTGTATACTAACTACCAACATAAACCGCGTTGTATGTCCAGAGGTTTCCAAACAAAGATTTTTTAAAACAGAATATTAGAGGCTAGGGTTCAGGCCTGAGGTAATTGTTTCGCGGGTCTGTTCTTAGAGGGCGAAGGGCAGGTTGCTATAAGAGTCTATATTGTCTGCAACCAACATTACTTGTTAAATACAAAACAAAATATAACCTATAAACATAACCAAACTAAAGAAAACGCAATACAACAATTTTGGCTAAAAGGTATGTCTTCTAACAGATACACGTTTAGCAAAGAGTCTTATCCTCATTTGCTAAAGTTTATAGAAAAGGTTGCCAGTATTCCACAAGAGAGGAACAATGTTGATAAGTCTTTATGGAAGAAAGTCTGCCCAAAGGTAACATCTTGAATAATATTTCTCAATGATATGATTTTAGTATATATATAATCTTTTTGAATCTCTTAAGACCTTTATGGGTCTTGATAATGTCTACAATCTTATTTCATTATTTTTGTTTGTAAAATTTCTTTCATTTTGTTCCGTTTCATGCAATTTCTGCTGCTTCTTGCTGACCAATGTTGTATCAAGAAACAAGATTAGTCAACAAGAAGCAGCAGAAATTGCATGAAATAGAACATAATGGAAGAAGTTTACAAACAAAATTGAATTGAAGTATGCATTCTATTTTGTGTCTGCTATTTTCTGTAGTCTTCCTCTTTTATTTTGTATTATGTGTGAATTCCATACTATTTTAGTTTGTCTGTCATCTGGCATTCTTATAAGAAGTGCTTTTATTTAGCACTCTGATGCCCATATTCACCAACATCCCATAAACTTTATAGGACCCATATACCTGTATTCTCTGACGTTCCATAAATCTATCAATAGCTATTGAACTCATAAGTATTTGTTGTTATAGCAACAATAAATACATTATCTGGGGAATGTAGTTATTTTAGATTCCCTCTATTGCAAACACTGAATAATTAAACAAAAGTGTCATCAAAGCTCCAATTGCAAGCGCTATTCAAGGTGTTTGACATTTGTTTTGGCATATTCTGTCACAATGACGTTGTCAGTTTATCCAGTCAATAGCTTTTACGGGATTTTGGTGAATCCGGGCAATAAGCTATTGAATGGATAAATTTAAAATGTCATTGTGACAGAATATGCCAAAAAAATGTCAAAAACCTTGAATAAAATGAATTCTTATGGGTTCAGTAGCTATTGATATGATCAATAATACTGTAAATCCGAGTACTGTCAATATTTGCTTCAATCCTCCTTTTATATTTATCAAGTAATCAATTATCCAGATAAAGAACAGTATTCTCTTCATTACATCATTACTATATCTTACATGATGAGTAATACTGGAGACATTTTAGAATAATGAACATTTTAAACATATCGTACAGTAATACTGACATTATTCTAAAATATTGACAAAAATATTTATCTTATTGAATAGCTTATGGGACCTATAAAGTTTATGGAATGTTGGTAAATACAGGCATAAGCTGATTGTCTTGTGTTTGATTATCCATGTGAGCCAATGGCTTGCACAATTTTACTTCATCCCTTACCATGGTTGTTCCAACCTACAACTTGAGCAGCTGTTGTTTATTGCTTGTAAACTATACCAGGCTGTTCTTTCTCATGTTATAACAGCCCCTGAATAATAAACGAAACTGACTAAGGTCCACCCTAATTGTTTTTTGCCAATCATGATTTGTATACTTTCTGTCTGTGGCTTTTTTTAATTTCTTGATTCCTTATTCTAACTCTTTCTTTCTGTAGGATAGTCTAGATAGAATTTTTTTTGAGTTGCATTGTAACCCATACTAGTTTTAAGAAACCTAAAATACTGGATCAGTAGCTAGATTTTGTAGACTGTGCTTTTCAGCAAACATGATTCTGCAGTGTAATGATTTCTGCATGTTTAACTATTGTATATAACAGTAGTGAATAAATTTATATAACAGTAGTAAATAAATTTTTATTTACTACATAATATATATTTTATTACTACATATCTAATTCCAGCAAACTGATCTACTTAATAAACTCCAGCAGTATAGCACTGAAGAAAAAACAGATGAAATAATTGATTTGCTAAGTACAAATAGTGAATCAAAATCAGACAAACTGGACAGTTGTTTTAATGTATCTCCAGACAATAGTATTTCAATTAACATCACCACACTTGACGAGTATTCTGTTTTAATTCTACAAAATTTGAAATCAAAAGGATGTGTTTCTAAAGATATTTTAGCAAATCTACGTTCTGAATTAAGTGTGGGTCATTTGAATGAATTGTTCCTAAAGGTTGCTGGCTGTGAGGATAAAGAATTAATTTTCACTCTGGGACAAATGCTTGTGGAGGATAGTAGTGATGAACATAAATATTTTGCCAAGTTTTACTGTGAACAAATTTTAATAAACAAGGTAATATTTTATCTCTTATATATGAATAATAATGCTATACTTTATCTCTTATATATGAATAATAATATATATAGTGATTTTGTTATACATAAACATTTTAAATAAAAGTTTATTTATACATGGTAAGAATAAACTATCGAATTTTCCTTACAACAGATAAGAAATATATTTAATATATTGTATTAATAATTATTTTAGCCTACACCAAAAGGTAAAAGGCAAATATATTATCTATTTGCCTTTTACCTTTCAGTGTATTCAGCTATTACATTTACATTACTTAACATTATAATTTACAATTACTGTTGTTTATACATTAGCAAAAGGCAAATAGAAAAAAAAAAAAATATATATATATATATATATATATATATATATATATATATATATATATACATATATTATAAATTAATATCACTTGTTTTGGGTTTTTAATTGGTTTTCACTGAAGAATAACATTAGTTGAGAAGTTATGATTTTTTTTCTTCATAAGTTGGTTGCTTATACTTTAATCATTTAATACTTGCACACATTGTATATATTTGATTGCATTTAAGTTACAAGAAGAGGAAAGTGAATGCACCTCAGAGCTTTTTCATAGATTTTTGGAAAAGTACCCTGATGAAACATACCTGGCAGTTTCAAATAATTTGGTTGATCTGAAAAAATGCCATATAGGACTGCAGGAAAATTTAGTGAATTTAAGTAGTGATCACAAGCAAAAATTGCTTAGGTAAGCTCTATGACTCAAACATATATTCTCAGTATAAAATCAGTAGTTTGAAGAAGGGAACAAACATTAACATCAAATAATAATAATAAATTCTCAACAACTTGTAATATGTTTAATAATAATAATAATAGATTTATTGCTCTACAGATGGATGTAAATCTGTAGAGCAATAAATCTATTATTATTATTATTAAACATATTACAAGTTGTTGAGAATTTATTACAACATAAAAAAATATAATATGGTACATACAATACATCAGACATACATACATTGTACTTAAATTAACCTATTATTATATTAACTCTACATTGCTTACAATCTTTTTATATGAACAAAATGTTTGATAAAATATATCAATATCTATCCTATTACTATTTAGCCAATACAACAACAGGATAATGGTTACTGCATACCAAACCTAAATAATAATGTTGTTAATCCTTAAAATTAATGCATATAGAAATTCTAGCAATTTCCTTTCCAATTTTATATTTGTTTTCTTTTTTATTTGTTATACAATTCTAATTTATCAAGAATTGTATTCTTTAATGAATTGCATGCTACTACATTTTTTCTACATGCTTCCTTTATGTTTGTTAATTAAAATATTAACCATAATAGATAGTACAATAAAACAATAGTGCTATGATAGTTTTAACAATATTATTTTGTAGTGACTTTGTGTTGAAATGTACGAAAATTCAAGAAGCCCATTTCCGCATAATTGAATGCCTGATTGGGACGCATACAGATTTAGGCATATTGAAAAAGCTCACCAGTTTAATATTAAATGTTTCAAACGAGTATAGTACAGATAAAAAGTTTGGAAAGTTTCTGCTAACACTGGTGCAAAAAGCTGAAAGCAATGTAAACTATTTTGAGCAGGACATGCGAAATATTATAGGCAATCATAAAAGCCCGTGGAGGATTGAGTTGATGAAAACTTTTGAGACGAATTTGGAAAAGACTACTATGATGTCACAAACTATGCATTTTTGATATGAACAAAGGATGTTATATTTAGATGTGCATGGTAAACAATGTGCAAGGTTTCTATCAAATCTATTATTTTTTTAGTGTCTAAAATAAGATATATTTTAAAAAGAAAATGAGTAAACTATTATTTTATATGCCTGTTTCCTAAAATTTAAGTAGATGCTTAAAAAACTTAAATATAGCTACTTAGCAGACATTTGTATCCAAAAAGTGCTAAAATTTCCTTCTCTAGAGTAGTGTCTAAACTGTGTTTTAGCATAGTCCTCGTTTTCCTTTTATATGTCGAGTAATTTTAGGGGTATAGTTTAAACCCTATCAGGTGCTGAATTTTGCGATCCGCCTTTCACAATTTGTCTGTAAAAAATGGTGATTACACTTCTCAGATAGCATTATAAAGATACAAGTTTTTGTGTGATTCACTTTTCACAATTTGTCTGCAAAAAATGGTGATTACACTTCTCGGATAGCATTGCACAGATAGAAGTTTTTTGTGTGATTCGCCTTTCACAATTTGTCTGCAAAAAATGGTGATTACACTTCTCGGATAGCATTCCACAGATAGAAGTTTTTTGTGTGATTCGCCTTTCACAATTTGTCTGCAAAAAATGGTGATTACACTTCTTGCATAGCATTATAAAGATAGAAGTTTTTTGTGTGATTCGCCTTTCACAATTTGTCTTCTTTTGACTTCTCAGATAGCATTATAAAGATAGAAGTTTTTTGTGCAATTTGCCTTTCACAATTTGTCTGTAAAAAGTGGTGATTACACTTCTCCGATGGCATTTTAAAGATAGTTTTTTTTGTGTGTGATTCGCCTTTCACAATTTGTCTGTAAAAAAATGGATATTACACTTCTCCAATAGCATTATAAAAATAGAAGTTTTTTGTGCTATTCACCTATCACAATTTGTCTGTAAAAATGGTGATTACACTTCTCGGATAGCATTGCACAGATAGAAGTTTTTTGTGTGATTCGCCTTTCACAATTTGTCTGCAAAAAATGGTGATTACACTTCTCGGATAGCATTCCACAGATAGAAGTTTTTTGTGTGATTCGCCTTTCACAATTTGTCTGCAAAAAATGGTGATTACACTTCTTGCATAGCATTATAAAGATAGAAGTTTTTTGTGTGATTCGCCTTTCACAATTTGTCTTCTTTTGACTTCTCAGATAGCATTATAAAGATAGAAGTTTTTTGTGCAATTTGCCTTTCACAATTTGTCTGTAAAAAGGTGTGATTACACTTCTCCGATGGCATTTTAAAGATAGATTTTTTTGTGTGTGATTTGCCTTTCACAATTTGTCTGTAAAAAAATGGATATTACACTTCTCCAATAGCATTATAAAAATAGAAGTTTTTTGTGCTATTCACCTTTCACAATTTGTCTGTAAAAATGGTGATTACACTTTTTGGATAGCATTATATAGATAGAAGTTTTTGGTGCGATTCACCTTTTACAATTTGTCTTCTTTTGACTTCTCAGATAGCATTATAAAGATAGAAGTTTTTTGTGCAATTTGCCTTTCACAATTTGTCTGCAAAAAATGGTGATTACACTTCTTGCATAGCATTATATAGATAGAAGTTTTTTGTGCTATTCACCTATCACAATTTGTCTGTAAAAATAGTGATAACACTTCTTCAATAGCATTATAAAGATATAAGTTTTTTTGTGTGATTCGCCTTTCACAATTTGTCTGTAAAAAATGGTGGTTACACTTCTCCCATAGCATTATAAACATAGAAGTTTTTTGTGCGCTATTCATGCATTTCACATAAAGATAGATGTTTTTTGTCGATGGTTATTCTTGGATGGAATAGGTTAATCTAATAAGAATCAGCAGGTACTACAATATAAATATATTTAATATTAAATCATTTATTTAGATGTAATAAACAAATAAAATATAAACTAACGCTTACTCCTTAGACGGCCCAAATTTAATGATTTTTATTGACCGTCCGCGATACGGCTGACATACCATCAATAAATTTCGTGCGGAACAGCACGTTGGCGTTGGTGAACATGCCGTCTTTTAAAGACACAATGATGAACTGAAAACAGAAATTTTGATTATATACAGGAGAGACATTGTTTGTAATTGCTAAGTGGTTCGAACAATTAAGGTATGTGCACTATTGATAGTCGCAAAACTATCTATATAATGCCAAATTCAAACAAGAGCGACGTCGGGCGCAGGCTCGGTGTAGGCGAGGCGCAGGCACGGTGTAGGCAAGGCGCAGGCACGGTGTAGGCGAGGCGCAGGCGCGGTGTAGGCGAGGCGCAGGCGCGGTGTAGGCGAGGCGCAGGCGCGACGTCGCACAGGCGATTGTGATGTCCATATGCAGTGAAGGGGTAGACATTGCACCTTATGTTTACATAGAGGCGAAACATAAGGTGCAATGTCCACCCCTTCACTGCATATAGACATCACAACCGCCTGTGCGACGTCGCGCCTTCACCGCGCCTGCGCCCGATGCCACTTATGTGTGAATTGGGCCTTAGGCACCTTACACGGTCAATAATACTGTCATTCCTAGTACTGTCAGTAATTGATTCAATCCTACAATATTTACCAAGTAATCAATTATTGGGATAAATACCAATATTCTCTTCATTCCATTATTACTATATCTTGCACGATCAGTAATTCTGTCAATATTTTAGAATAAAGAAAATTTTAAACATGTTTACGTATATCATACTGTCATTATTACTTAAATATTGACAGTATTATTGACCGTGTAAAAGGCACCTTACACGATCAATAATGCTGTCAATATTTTAGAATAATGACAGTATTATTGTACGATAACATGTTTAAAATGTTCATTATTTTAAAATATTTACAGTATTATTGAACGTGAAGGTATAGTAATGATGGAATGAAGAGAATACTGATGTTTATCCTTATAATTGATTACTTGATAAATATTGAAGGAGGATTCAATCCAATACTGTACTAGGATTGAAAGTAATATTGACCGTGTAAGGTGCCTTTATAGGTAAACAAAATTCGTAACTATGAAAGTGGGTACAAATGTGAAATCGTTAAATCCACACTGCTTGTTGGACACACTTTACAGCTATTTTTATTTCACTCAATTTTTGTTACAAGTAAGCTTTCGAATCAAGAATATGGTAACTCACAAGAACGAGTTTATTGATTTTCATGCGTGGTAACAAATTTGTTATAAAAAAATCAATTTCTTGTGTCCCATAACAAATCCATTTCTTGTGTGCCCTGACAATAGCAGAATATGATTTTTTTTAGTCTGGTAGTCAATAAGTGCT
Organism: Lordithon lunulatus; assembly: GCA_963942505.1. Taxonomy (NCBI): domain Eukaryota; kingdom Metazoa; phylum Arthropoda; class Insecta; order Coleoptera; family Staphylinidae; genus Lordithon; species Lordithon lunulatus. The sequence goes on along the minus strand of OZ012668.1, from coordinate 55,902,076 downwards.
ATATCCATTTTTATGGATCTTAGTTCAATTGTATTATATTATTATCATTATTATATCCATTAAAACAATCTACTTATGATTATAATTCATTTGAAACAAATTTGTTCTGATTCAATAGTTTATAGTCGATAGTAATTGATAGTTTGAAAACTATTGATAATATGATTTAATGGTTAGTGCCAATCACTACAAAAATCCTAGAATCTAGGTATTATTTGTACTATTAACAGAAATTACTCACTTGAGATTGCTTAAAGTGTGCCTTTAACATGTTACCAATGTTTTGCGTGTGAGAAAGATCTAATGCGGCGTCGACTTCATCCAAAATGTACAGAGGGGCTGGCTTGAACAGCAGCATTGCTAATATAAGGGAGAGTGCGACCAGAGACCGTTGACCTCCGCTTAGTTCACTTAAACTGTCTTTCCAGACACCGCCAAGACTAACTTTCACCTAAAATCAAAGACAGCATATTATTATATTAAGCTAATTACAATAACAATATTTCAATCACCAAGCTTTAAGATATAAATAGTAAAACCTTGGTTATATAGTCATGAATATAATGAAAAGCAAATTGTATGCTATATCTCTTCAGCTAAAATGCGAGAATCATATTTTAGAAAGTTTCATAGTGTATAATATTCAAAATGACTTAGTAGAGCCCCCTGGATTTAACCTTGAACACTAAAAAGGTTATTAGAGTAATGCCCGTATTCTCCAACATCCCATAAACTTTATAGGTCCCATAAGCTATTGAATGGATAAATTGACAACGTCATTGTGACAGAATATGCCAAAACAAATGTCAAACACCTTAAATAGCACTTGCGATTGGAGCTTTGATGACACCTTTTGTTTAATTATTCAGTGTTTCCAATAGAGAGAATCTAAAGTAACTACATTATCTAGATAATGTATTTATTGTTGCTATAACAACAAATACTTATGGGTTCAATAGCTATTGATAGATTTATGGAACGTCGGTGAATACGGGGGTAAATTAATAAATGATAATTACTATATAACCAACTCAATTACTAGTTTCCAAACAAAAAAACATCTTATATCCATCAATAACCCACCTCTAATCCTTCCAATATAGTTTTTCCATGCGGTGGCTTCAAGGTGGCATTCGCCCCGGGCAACAACGTCCCGAAGATCGACCCAAAGTCCTTCCTAATCTGATCATACGCCAACTGCAACGCCTCACGCTTTTGCTTATCCAAATCCACAATAATCGCCAGCAATTTCTTTTTGTCGCCCTCCACAATAGCGCGCTTCTTCATCAACGCATTATATTGCTTCTCCTCGTGCTCGAACATACTCTGCGCTTTGGCGTTGACGGTGCGACTCAGCTTGTTTCGCCTCTCCTGCGACTTGGCGATTTTGTTCTGCAAATCCATACCCTCCTTATCGTTTAGAGCCTCCGCGTCCTTCATCAACTTCTCGTCGGTGTTGCGCATCTTACGAGCTACTTCAGCTTCCTATAAATTGAAAATTCATTTGTATTCTATATAATGCAATCAAGACACTATAGAATGATTAAAAGTTAGATGATATAATACCGGATGATTATTTTAAACTGAAATTTTAAATTATCTCGAAAAATACGCCCTCTACAAAAAAATATTAGTAATAAAAATATAATCATTCCGAGTAGGAATTACATTAGCTTCCCACCCCCACGGGTTGGGGTGGCGAGGGAGTAACTTTAAAATCTTTTATTTACAAAAAAATATTAGTAATAAAAATATAATCATTCCGAGTAGGTTCCCACCCCCACGGGTTGGGGTGGCGAGGGAGTAACTTTAAAATCTTTTATCTTTTAGCCATAGAATCCGAATTCGCAATTTCCATTTAAATTGCGAATTCGGATTCTATGGCTAAAAGTACGAAGAGTTGTCTAATTTTTTTTTTCGATTCATAGATGACGATATAGTCAACAAAATTAATTTTGAAAAATGATGGCCTTCGACTTCAATAAACTTATTAATCCGCAATTCATATGACTGTACACAATTGAGAAACCCTTCATGTCATCGGTCATTTAATTCTAGTCTATTAAAGTTATTATCACTGCCGGAGGTCGTATAATTCGTTAAAAAATCTTAAGTGATGTCCGACAATGTAAAATGCTCTTAAATAACAAGTAAATACACCAAGACTATCACTTGATTAATTATTTCATCTCACCTTTGCTTTAGCATTCGTAAAGTCATCCCTAAGTTTCTTAACCTCATGGTCCTGCTTTTTAATCTCCAATTCCAATTCGGAATTTATCGACGTTAAGGACTCCTTTTTCTGTACTTTTTTCTGTATGTGCTTGTTTTTGGCGACAACTGCTGCTTTCTCCACCTTGAGCTCAGCATGTAATACAGCCAATACTTCCTGAAAAAAAAACAAGAAATTGTAATTCAAATTTTTCTTCTAAATTTGTGTATCATAATAATACAATACCAAGGACTATTAAACTTAAATTATAAAATAAAATGTTAATATATATATATATATATATATATATATATATATATATATATATATATATATATACTTTTTAAATTGATGTCATCACATTTTCAAAAATAGATTATTATCTGAATACAAAATATAAAATAGGATGTTCATATATTTTTATTTACATTGATGTCATCACTTTTTCAAAAACAGATTATTATCTGAATGCAAAATATAAAATAGGATGTTCATATATTTTTTTAAATTGATGTCATCGCTTTTTCAAAAATAAATTATAATTTGAAGATTACTTCAATAATCTGTAATTTAGATTATTGAAGTAATTTCAGATTATAATCTATTTTTGAAAAAGTGATGACATCAATTTAAAAAAAAATATATGAACATTCTAAATAAAAAACTTGATAAGTTCTCAGGAAAGAATAGTCAAATTCAATAATCTGTATTTTAGATTTTTGAAGTAATTTCAGATTATTATCTATTTTTGAAAAAGTGATGACATCAATTTAAAAAAAATATATGAACATTCTAAATAAAAAACTTGATGAGTTCTCAGGAAAGAATAGACAAATTCAATAATCTGTAATTTAGATTATTGAAGTAATTTCAGATTATAATCTATTTTTGAAAAAGTGATGACATCAATTTAAAAAAAAATATATGAAGATTCTATTTTATATTTTGCATTTAATAGTTCATGATATTATGTGGAGCCCAAAACTGAATATAAATCGAGAATGATTCAACAATTTAATTTTCAGTTTAAAAATCGTTCTCAGTCAGTCACAGACATATGGGGAATAAAGCAGAATCTCTTTATTCCCCATATGTCTGTGAATAAAGCGAAATCTACTGAAAACGATTTTTAAACTAAAAAATAAATTAAGCTTCACCCTTTGCCGGCCGAAAAGGCTCACGATTGACAGCCCTATAACGATAGAAGTTTTTTTTTTATAAATTTTGTGCAAATTTTCTTAAATTCTAAAGATTTTAATTATGTTTTATTTTGTGATTTGAATTTAAAAATTTAATATAGTTAGTATTTAATGTAATTGGTAGTATTGACATGATTTTTGTAACATATTTTCTGTAGAAACAAGAATAAATGTGTATCAATCTAGAGACCAACCTTAAATTCACTCAACTCAGTCTTCTTCAGCTCACTCTCCTCAATCAACTTCTGTAAAGCCTCTTTAGACTTTTCAATCTCCTCGCCTGTCTTCTCGACACTCTTTTTGAGTTCAGAAATCTCCAAATTAAGCGTTTCATAATCCTGCTCGCGCTTCTCCCACTCTTTCCGACTCTTGTCCGCTTGCGCTTTGAGCTGCTTCATTTCGGTCTGCGCTGCCTTCAGCATGTTCTCGCGGTTGCCCTTGGCGTCCTTCATTTTGCTCTCCAAATCGATGGCCTTCTTCGACGCCTTCTTCTCGATTTGCTTGCACTCCTCATGCCGCTCAGTCAAATGTACTAATCAACAACAACAAAAAAAGTCAATTATGGAAGTTTAGTGATCATGAAATTTAATATCTACAGATTCAAACGAGTTCAAACAAAATTATTAATTCTTATAATGTTTCTAGGTCTATTCCAATAGTATACATGGCATTGGGAGCAAAAGTAAACTACCCCTCGAATTTTAAAAATCTAGTTTTTGTTATATTATCTATTACAATAGTATATGTGGCATTGGGAGCAAAAATAATCTACCCCTAGAATTTTAAAAATCTAGTTTTTGTTAGATTATCTATTTCAATAGTATACGTGGCATTGGCAGCAAAAGTAAACTACCCCACGAATTTTAAAAATCTAGTTTTTGTTATATTATCTATTCCAATAGTATACGTGGCATTGGGAGCAAAAGTAATCTACCCCTCGAATTTTAAAAATCTAGTTTTTGTTATATTATCTATGTTAATAGTATACGTGGCATTGGAAGCAAAAGTAAACTACCCCTCGAATTTTAAAAATCTAGTTTTTGTTATATTATCTATTCCAATAGTATATGTGGCATTGGGAGCAAAAGTAATCTACCCCTCGAATTTTAAAAATCTAGTTTTTGTTATATTATCTATGTTAATAGTATACGTGGCATTGGAAGCAAAAGTAAACTACCCCTCGAATTTTAAAAATCTAGTTTTTGTTATATTATCTATTCCAATAGTATATGTGGCATTGGCAGCAAAAGTAAACTATCCCACGAATTTTAAAAATCTAGTTTTTGTTATATTATCTATCCCAATAGTATACGTGGCATTGGCAGCAAAAGTAAACTACCCCACGAATTTTAAAAATCTAGTTTTTGTTATATTATCTATGTTAATAGTATACGTGGCATTGGAAGCAAACGTAATCTACCCCTTGAATTTTAAAAATCTAGTTTTTCTTATATATTATCATTATTATTACTAGTAATAACATGAAAAGATATATTTTTTTAATTTAAGGCTTAGTTTACTTTTAACCTCAATACCTCACACTATAATTATCAAATAGATTTTAATTATATTATATACACACAAAAGTTTGATAAGTAAATATTATAAGCGACGATATTTCACTCATGCTATCTTTAAAATATACAATGATATGATTTAAGTTTGAAATAACTATAACTATAACTTTTGTATACAATTAAAATTATTTGATTGTTAATATACCTATATTTTCTTTCAGTTGTGCAACTTCTTGTTGTTGCTGATGGTGTGTAGTCTGCTCTAGACGCCGCCTGACTGTTTCCAGTTCATGTTGTTTTAAGTCAAAACGTTGTTTGTAATTTTCATACTGGTCTTGTAGGGTTTGCATTTTTCGGATTTCAGTTTCTATGGTGTGCAGCTCTTTGTCCTTTTCTTGTAATACTGCCTATAATAGCACAAATATAATTAATAGTCTCTTATGAGGATGCTAATTGCCAATGAAAGAAGAAAATAAATCTGGTAATCATAATGAAAGTTATGAATAATTATATTTCCATTATGTGGTAAATGTAGTTCATTTTCTACCACCAGATATCCAATCTAACTTTACTTGGAATGAGGGAAAAAATTTAACTATTAAAGTTAATATCAGTAATTGTAATTTGTTACATTCCATTTAAATTTACCTCGTCTTCAATTATTTGGCCGAGTTGCAATAATACCGACTGTCCTTTTAGGTTGGCACCACCACTCAAGGTACCAGCAGGGTCAGTGGTGTCTCCCTCTAGCGTCACGCACTTTTTTCGAATGCGCTCATTAAAGGTGACTTGCTTTGCCACGTTCATGTCTTTACAGATAAAAACATTACCAAAAAGGAACTCCATCGCGGGCTGCAGCCGCTGGTCGTAGTCTATTAAAGAAATTGCAGGTTGGACATTTTCTTTACCAACCTGTAAAAACAAGCAATTAATTATCCCGTTCTATAAAAGTACTATTTTCTGTTACTATGTAACTTACCAATTCTTGTGCCAATTTAACAGTTTTCTGATCCATGTTAGTCCCTTTAATTTTATTCAATGGAATGAAAGTGGTGCGCGTTTGTAGTTGACCATGCTTGAGCAGCTGTTTGCTCGTGTTGTCATCTTGCACGACGACATTGTAGAGCTAAAAGTGCATCATCAAACAAATGTTTGTAATCGCCTATTATTTTATATTACCCTTCCACCAGCTGCAGTCTCCAATGCTGTTGCTGTTTTAGGATCTTTGACCTTGAATAACTTGCACATCGTGCCAAACACTTTTGATCGATTGAAGTTCGGCTCAGGATCTCTGTAGCTGAATTTTGTATGGGGTCTGTATGATTCGAATTGTTCAATTCTTTCCCTGTAATGTTGTGTGTCTTTTCGTAATATTCTTTGGCACTCTTGCAGCTCGGACATCCGTTTCTCCGAGTAGTTGATATTTGATAGATTATTCTAAAAAATATATTTTGCATATAACAGTAAATTACATTAAAATTATTTAATTAGAATTTACCTCTAAAGTTTTTAGCTCTTTCTCGACTTTCTGCATATCCGAAAAATCCCTGTTGTAGTCAGCTGTGTTACTTCCCATTTCTCTCTCCTTCTGTTTCAGCGTTGTCTGGCAATGCGTGAGCTCCATTGTGGCCGTCTGCATTTCAGTGCTTGCCTGTGCGGCTGCCTGTTTGGCGTCTGAAATAAAAAAACTTGATGAGTTCTCAGGAAAGAATAGACAAATTGTTTAATGATGAGTTTTATTAATTGATTGTCTTAGTTAGATTGATGCCTCATTTTAAAGTTAAAACAGCTGACTGCACTTTGCATCAAGAAAATAAATTTCAAACATCAAATTAGAGCCAAAATACACACAAATATTTGTATTTCTCTTGAAATGTTTTAGGTCATGATATTCACTTTTTATTTTAAAATTGCCTTTTCTATAAAGCATTTAATTTGTACATGCACTTTATAGAACACCCTGTATAGTTTTAACATACTCATTAATTGCTCCTGCAAAGTTTCTGCTTCACCCTGCTCATTCACCTCCATACCGGCGCTTATGGCTTCAAACTTCTTTTGTGAAACCACAAACGCAGCGTTATCACGGTTATCATTCTCTTTCAGAGTTTGGAAGAGATTTTGCACTTTTGCCAGCTCCTCGTCCTTGGATATCAGCGCACTTTCATCATCTTTTCGGTTCTGAAATCATGTACGTTATGAAATTTCCGTTAATCATGAGCTATTCCGCGCACGAAACAGAACAGCCCGGAAAAGCACTCAAGTGACAAATGAAATTCAATAGTGAACAAGAAAAAGAGCATGATTAATTTTCTCATTGCCATTTTTCATAATAATTGTTATAATTTTACACGGTTTCCGAATAATAATGAAAAGTTATTTGATTATTTTTATTGGACATACAAAAAGCAGGAAAAAAAACTACATACCTTCTCCAATTGCATTCTTTTCTTCTCCTCAGCAGTGATATTATCTTTCGATAGCTTCACTGATGCAGTTGCATGAGCTTCTTCTTTTTCCTTCTCCTTCACTTTCTTTTCTAGTACATGTACTTTACCATCCACATGCTGCAATAATAATAATGTTTGATTTGTCTGTACCTTAAAAGATCTTAACAAACAGGTGCCCCTGGTTCAAATCCTATCCTGGGGAGTAAGTACCATTTGTCTATAGGATACAATTAATGACACTCACCCCTGTATTCACCACCATGTCCCACAAATCTATCAATAGCTCTTGAACACATAAGTATTTGTTGTTATAGCAACAATAAATAGATTATCTAGGGAATGTAGTTACTTTAGATTCTCTCTATTGCAAACACTGAATAATTAAACAAAAGCTCCAATTGCAAGCACTATTCAAGGTGTTTGACATTTGTTTTGGTATATTCTGTCACAATGACATAGTCAATTTATCCATACAATAGCTTATGGGACCTATAAAGTTTATGGGATGTTGGTGAATACAGGCATCAGGGACAATGATTTTCTAAAGTGGCTAGTCTTAACATTCTTATAAACATATACCAACACACAGCAGAAAGACCTGTGGGATGATGGCCAGTTACAGAATTGTAACAAATTCAGTAACAATAGTAGTTGTTACTGTATTTGTTACAATTAATATATAAATTAGCAGAAAGATTTAAAAATATTACCTCTTCAGCCTCCTTACTAATCAACATAACTTCACTAGTGATCTCATCAATATCCTTGGAATTCTGCTCGATACTATCCTGCATGTTTTTAACTTTATCCTCTGCAGCCTTCAATTTTTTTTCAGCCTTTTCAGAAGCATGCTGAGTGGCATAATACAGCCATGCCTGGTACAAAGCCATCATTCTCTCTAGCTCTCTTTCAATCCTCAAAAATTCCATATACGACTGCCTTTCCTGTCGCAATTTTTCAAGTTTTGGAGAAACCTCTTCACTTAATATCTACAAAAACAGAACAGAAATTGAAACAAATTTAGTTGAGTTATTTTTTTATGACTACAAATAATGCCAATATATATATATATATATATATATATATATATATATATATATATATAATTAGACTTTTTAACCCTGTATTCACCAAACATTCCATAAATCTATGAGACACCTTACATGGTCAATATTACTGTCAGTCCTAGAATTGTCAGTATTTGCTTTAATCTTCCTTTTATATTTATCAAGTAATGAATTATCCAGATAAACATCAGTATTCTCTTCATTCCATCATTACTAATACCTTACAAGATAAGTAATACTCTCAATATTTTAGAATAATGAACATTTTAAACATTATCATATAGTAATACTGTCATTATTCTAAAATATTAACAGTATTACTTATCATGTAAGGTATAGTAATGATGGAATGAAGAGAATACTGACAATATAACTGTCAATATTTTAGAATAATGACAGTATTACTGTACATTAATATGATTAAAATAAACATTATTCTAAAATATTGCCAGTATTGCTGATCGTGTAAGGTATAGTAATGATGGAATTAAAAGAATACTGATGTTTAACCAGATAATTGATTACTTGACAAATATAGAAGGAAGATTAACGCAAATACTGACAGTACTAGGAGTGACAGTATTATTGAATGTGTAAGGTGCCTTTATAGCTATTGAACCCATAGGCATTTGTTATTATAGCAACAATAAATACATTATCTGGGCAATGTAGTTACTTTAGATTCTCTCTATTGGAAACACTGAATAATTAAACAAAAGGTGTCATCAAAGCTCCAATTGCAAGAGCTATTCAAGGTGGTGACATTTGTTTTGGCATTGTCTGTCATAATGACGTTGTCAATTTATCCATTCAATAGCTTATGGAACCTATAAAGTTTATGGGATGTTTTTATGGGTGATTATGGGCATAAAAGTTCTAGTGAATCTAACAAATTAAACTTGAAGTACATACAAATATTGCCATTTTTCGAATAAATAGATTGTTGTACTATCAAAATTCATAGTCACTACTAGTAAGCTATTGGATATGGCTCTTGTCTTTAAATATAGGGTTGTATATATTTAGTATTGATAGCACTTACAGCATTTAACTCAGATAATTTAGACTCCTTCTTTTCAATAATCTTCTGTGAAGCCTGTCTTTTCATCTCATACATCCTAGTGCCAGCAGCCTCCTCAATCATAGCTAAAATCTACAAATAACAAATTTAAACATAACACCAGCTGAAGACAACATTATTACCTCATGTGGCTTCATGTTTAAAACCTTGGTAATCCTCCCTTGCATGATCAAAAAATGTGGATTATTAACATTCAACTGAACCGAGCAAAACAAATCCTGCACCTTCTTATTAGGCACAACGATTCCATTAATCCAATATTTATTTTTGCCACCCATCACAATTTGTCTCGATATAACCAATTCATTAAACTCCTCAAACCCTGGTGGGCTGTTATCAGGGTTTGAGTTATCAAATGTAATCGAAACTGTAGCCTTACTGACACCTGCCTGACCACTCTTGTATATAAGCTCCTGCAGACTGCCAGCACGTACCTACAAAAGCCCAATTAGTTGCCTAATTACTGTACCAGAACTGTAGCAGCTTACATGTCCCAAATTTGTGATGCCCAGCACGAAACAAATCGAGTCCAGAATATTGGACTTGCCGGTGCCATTTAGCCCGGTGATTGCGTTAAATTCCGTGTCGAAGCCGTTGACCTCAACACGCTTGCCGTACGACTTGAAGCCATCGATCACTATCGACTTTATATACATTCCGTTTGTGATAAAAACATATAATGTTAGGTAAATATTTGGGATTTATTAACGGTTATGATCAAAAACAGACAGAAGTATTTTTCATTATGCCAACATAACGCAAATAATTGGAGGGAGATTAAGAGTTCGGTATATCGAAACGTTTACACCGTTGCCAATTTAATTGATAGAGGGATATTTATATTTATTTACATGAATACACATCAAAAACATATTATTTTGAGTTTGTGTCGCTTTAGATATACTAGTGTGATATATTAGAGCGCTATATATTATATAGCAAATATGGACTGGCCTCAACAGGTTACATTTCAAATTTGGCGGTTTTAATGAACTGTCAAATATAATTCAGCTGGGGTGCGTTCAAATTCGTAGTCCGGTTCGGTTTGGTATGGTTCGGTCTGGTCTAGTCAGTGCAATTAATCCAAAACCCGTTTAGATTTGAGGGGCAAATCGCAAAAATCCTGACGGAAAGTCGAAGAGATGGAATGTGAGATATACATCGTGAATGGTATGCATTATTTACCTAAATATTAGGTGGTTAAAATATAATTTTTATTTTCGAGTCACCGCGGATAAATATGACTTTATTATATAATCTTAATGCAAGATACAATGTTGTCTGTTATATTGTCACGACACTAGTAGCACTTATACAGAAAAGGAAATATAATCATATGAAATTTTCGAAATGACCTTGAAAAAAAATCCGGCGAATTCGCCATTTTGAACAATAAAATATAAACAAGCTTTATTTGTAAGCAAGCCGAGTTGAGTGTTGTTTATCATTGTTTCCTTTTCTCCTGTCTTCAATTTATAGATAATAAACTAAAAGCAACCTGTATTAGGCCCAATTCACACATAGGAGGCGAAGAGGCGAAGGCACCGCGAGAGGCACGACCTTTTGCTTTCACGCCCCCTCTATATAAACATGTGGTGCAATGCCTATTTAGGTGAGGCCATAGACAATGTATATGGGTGAGGCCTTGTGCCTCTCGCCGCGCCGCACCGTGTCTTCGCCTCTTCGACTGAGACACGGTGCCTGCGAGGCGAGAGGCACAACTCTTCCACGCCGCCTGTATGTAAAAATATGGTGCAATGTCCACCTTTTCATTGCATATAGACATCACAATCGCATGTGCGATGTCGAGCCTGCACCTGACGCCGCGTATGTGTGAATTGCGCCTTAGGCATACCCATCACAAGAAACACCACATCAACATTCTTTCTTGGTCTTTATTCTCTTGTACCTGTGTTGGGTGTCGAGGTTGGATTCGATTGGCTTCTATTGTTTGTAAAATTGTATCCATTCTTTCATGTCTTCCGCATCTAGCTTTGCTTGACTCCAGATTTTGCCTTTGAGTTGAAGCGTTTTACCAATTGTGTCGTGTCGTGGCCTTCCTTTTGATGTCTTTCCTATGGCTCTTACTTCCCAAGCTTGCTTTATTTGTTTACCATTGCTCATTTTTAGTTGCCCTTCTTCTCTGTTTTTTTGAGTATTGCTGTTACTTCTAGCCTTTCCCTTATGTCCGTATTTATAACTTTCTGCCCCGTATTCACCGACGTTCCATAAATCTATCAATAACTATTGAACCCATAAGTATTCGTTGTTATAGCAGCAATAAATAAATTATCTAGGGAATCTAGTTACTTTAGATTCTCTCTATTGGAAACACTGAATATTTAAACAAAAGGTATCTTTAAAGCTCCAATCCCAGACGCTATTTAAGGTGTTTGACATTTGTTTTGGCATATTCTGTCACAATGGCATTGCCAATTTATCTATTCAATAGCTTATGGGACCTATACAGTTTATGGGATATTGGTGAATACGGGCATGTCTCTCTTTATTATTCCTTCCATTCTTCCGAGAAACTTCATTTTAGTTTGTTTCGAAATGTCTCTTTTGTTTATGAACTTCATAATGTTGGGTTCTAGTTCTTTCCCGGATTCTGCCGTGCACATGCTGATGGTTGTTGTAGCCTTGCTTGTTTGAAGGATCTGAGGTGTGATTCTTGGAACCACTTGTTTTGAACATATTCGTTTAACTCTCAAAATTGCTAGGAAAAATATGGACAATTCATGGTGTGAGCTCCTAAAATAATGGAATCTTGGTTTAAAGTCTTAAAAAACCCTAATAAACCAAAATTCCATCATTAATCTAATTGTAAATTGTTCGTTTTTGTTGAGTTAAACGAATACGCTCGTATGGTTTCAATAATCGCACCCCTGGTGCATTCAGGGCATACTAGGTTCTCGTCCTTGTATAAGTATATAGTAACCCTCGCTTGTTGATGCTTGATCTATTTACGCAGCAACAAGCGTAACAGAGGGTTACTATATATTTATATTTTTGGCATCAAGATCCTTCAGATGTCCTTTTCAATTAATGTTTGAATAACTTTTTAAAGTGAGAGCTACCTCATATAGCTTGGTGATGTTGATTGGTTGTGTTCAAGGGCTGTATAGTGAAAGGAAAACATTTGTCACTATATATTTATATTTTTGGCATCAAAGTCCTCCAGATGTCCTTTTCAAATAATGTTTGTACAACTATTTAAAATGAAACCTAACCCATATAGCTTGGTGATGTTTGATTGTGTTCAAGAACTGTATAGTAAAAGGGAATCATTTGTCCTCATCTAACTGTGATCTGGCAAGGATATTTGGCGGTAAATATCACTAATAGTTCACAAATATATTTATTAGATATAATTCTATATCAGCAGGTACATTTATATTATATATGCTTGAGATAAGGTACACAGTTTACTTGAGGATAACTCTAGTTGCCCATAAATATTAATGGATAAGGGTTAACATCTGGCACCTCTACCACCATGTTGTGAATAGGGGTGGGTGGTCTCGGATCAGGATCTGAGCTGCACAGTAACCAATATGTTGTAAAAAACCCTTTGCCTTTTAGCTCTACTTCCCCACGTAGCTCCAACTTGAATGTCCCAAATTTCTCCAGTATTTGTTTTGTGGTCTCACTGACATGAATTTTCAATGCTGAAAATGTGAGTTAAGTATTAAATTATAGCAGTAGTAGTAGTTTCTGTTAAAAATAAGAACCTTTATTAGGCAAAAATTCAAATAGACATCTAACATTCTACAATACCCTTCCAAGTACATTATCATAAAGTAAACCTACCACTGGCAGATTTAGAAATGTGTTTTATATGGGTGGAGGCGGTGTGATATCAGGCCTAATTTTGAGATTATGTTGAGGTGATAATACTGATAGGCCTCAACAAATTCCTTTTGAATATTGAATGAATTTTGGGGTTTAGACCCAGTTTTGAGATTGTGTTGAGGTGACAATACTGATAAGCCTCAACAAATTCCTTTTGAATGTTCAATGAATTTTGGGGCTTAGGCCCAGTTTTTCCACTACATTCTGCCAACTCAGGGGCATTATAACTTTCTGTGTGACTGACATGGAGTTCTGACAAACACAAAAGTGTATGTGTGTATTTGTGTAACTGGCTATCTATTTTCGGGTCATTCTGCTTTAAACACACAGTGTGAGTAATAATTTATTATACATAATCTATGTGTAATAGATGTTATTATCTAATTAAATACAACATAAATACTATGCTTGTAGTTACTGTATTTGTGTAACTGGGTCTCTATTTTCGAGTCCTTCTGTTTTAAACACACAGTGTGAGTAATAAGTTATTACACATAATCTGTGTGTAATAGATGTTATTAGCTATTTAAATAAAACATACATACTATGTTTGTACTAGTTACTGTATTTGTATAACTGACTATTTTCGGGTCCTTCTGCTTTATAACACACAGTGTGAGTAATAAGTTATTACACATAATCTGTGTTTAATACATGTTATTATCTATTTAAATAAAACATAAATACTATGCTTGTAGTAGTTACTGTATTTGTGTAACTGGCTATCTATTTTCGACTCCTTCTGCTTTTAACACACAGTGTGAGTAATAAGTTTATATATATATAATCTGTGTGTAATAGATGTTATTATCTATTTATATAAAACATAAATACTATGCTTGTAGTAGTTACTGAATTTGTAAAACTGGCAATCTATTTTCGGGTACTTCTGCTTTAACCACACAGTGTGAGTAATACGTTATTATACATAATCTGTGTGTAATAGATGTTATTATCTATTTAAAAAAACATAAATACTATGCTTGTAGTAGTTTCTGTATTTGTGTAACTGGCTATCTATTTTCGGGTCTTTCTGCTTTAAACATACAGTGTGAGTAATAAGTTATTACACATAATCTTTGTGTAATAGATGTTATTATCTATTTAAATAAAACATAAATACTATGCTTGTAGTAGTTACTGTATTTGTGTAACTGGCTATCTATTTTCGAGTCCTTCTGCTGTATGTTAATGTATATGAGTATGTATCGCTTATATTAATATGATAAGAAATATGTGATTGCTTACGTTGTCCAGTGCTTTCCATTCTGCTTGCTGTATTTACTGTATCACCAAAAAGACAGTAATGCGGCATTTTTTGGCCAACAACCCCCGCGCAAACAGGTCCTGTATGAATGCCAATCCGTAGCTTCATTTGGTAATCCGGTTTGTGTTGAATTGTGAATGATTGGATGGCGTCAAGAATAGCCAATGACATTAGGCATATTTCCCTGGCGTGATTATCCCCGTTACGTTCAGGCAGACCCGAAACTACCATGTAAGCATCTCCAATTGTTTCTACCTGAACATGCAAATATATAGTGAAATAATCTATCTGAGTGAAGAATCAATCACCAGATATATCAATGCTAAATTTTTTATTTTAATGTCCGTGAAAAACCATTCCCTATTTGGCTTCTGACATAAATAGAATGTCTACACATCCCAATTAGCACCGGAAAGTGAAAATTTGACCAATAATTAATCAATCAAATATATTTATCTTTAATGTATATTGTTCAGGAGTACACTATCATTTCAGAAATCCCTATAACTAATTATTTAGTTTATTTCTGAGAATTATATGAGCTAAGAGCTATAAAATGCTTGAAACTAAATCTATAGGTGCTTTCGTTTAGCATAATTTAGCATTACTAGTCGCCCCGTGGCGTGCAGCATGGCCGCCGGTTCAAAGGGCCTAGGTAGAATTATGCACATCGGAAGCGGCAAATAGAACAAGAAACAATAAGACCGTACCAGCCGAGAGTGATAAACGAAAGGCACTTATATGAAGACATATGCCTAAGAAGATGAACTATGTTTTTTAATTATGAACTTTAAATACCAATTACCTTATATACATCATAGAAGCCGATAATCCTGTCGAAGGTGCTGTACAGATCGTTGAGAAAATCAACTACCTGCAATGATTTTGTTTAATAAACATTATTTCTGTCTTTATAGGGCTAATAGCCATGAAGCTTTTCCGTCCGTAAAGGGCGAAGCTCAGAGCACTTTAATGCTATTTACCATAACTTCACCAAAAATGATTTCCGAACGTTCGCCCTGTTAGGGTTTGAACTCACACTCCCCAATGCTCAGTTTGAGACGGACTAACCACTAGGGCACTGAGCTGGGTTTTGTTTAGTAATATTATTTAAATTTTACAAATTAGAAAATACCTGCATGGGTGTACTTTGAGCGCAAAGTGCTGTAAATCCTACGATGTCGCTAAAATAAATAGTAACACTCTCAAACTGCTCGGGTTGCACAATTTCACCTGCCATCAATTGATGCGCCACTGGTCTCGGTAAGACCTAAATGTACAAAACTATGTATTAAACACTCAGTTTTTCTAATCACATGCGGTAGAAAGAGTTTCCATATATGTATTGTTCTTTAATACCCTATATTTTGAGAGTAATAAGAAGGCTTGATGCCAAAACCAAATTATTTTGTCTGGACATAGCACATGAATGATTGAAACTTATTCAGGTTTCTTGATGAATATAGTACAATGTAGTGCATAGTTCAAGTCATTATAAATAGTGGACGGGCATAGTCAGGTTGGTGGGGGACGCCCGCCCACCCCACCTTTGCTCGCATAGTTTTTTCCATTGGATAACACTCTTCTTGGAATTATTTAAACAATATAAAACGTCTGTATCCATTGAAAAAACTATGTGGGCAAAGGTCGGGTGGGCGGGTGGTCCCTACCAACCAAACTATGCCCGTCCACTATTTCAAACGACTTGAAGTCTGCAGTAAACTCTTATCCATTACTTTCTATAATTTAATTAATTTCTTTTATTAATTTGTGTTTAATTCGAAAAATAAATGTAAAATATAATGTAGTGTATAGTTCAAGTCATTATAAATAGTGGACGGGCATAGTCAGAATATGGACACTGTTGGTATCCTGATTCTTCTTCTACTGTTATTTGAAATAATTAAACATTATTTGATTGGTGACACAAAAAAAGCCAAGAAATCAAGATCTATGTATCAGAAATGCGAATTGGTATAATAATGAACTGAAGCATGAATTAAATATTGATTCTTAACTAGTTACACATTCTTATAATTACCTGATACAATAATTCTTCAGATCGCCTCTTCTCTTGGCTGAGTTGCTCTGTCTTCTCCCCTACAAGCGACTCAAGGTTGTTCGCGTACTGCTCCATACGTCTCAACAAATCGTCCATTAAATTTTCACAGTATCCTCTAAGAGAAAACATTTCTTTATTATCCCTGTATTAGAGCCATAATCAATTTTCTAGTATAATTTATATTGGATTGTTAAAGCGTCCGTAGATACACGCGTTCTGTCAGGAAGACAGTTAGAGAACATCGCGTGTCTAGTGCGGCTGATGCACAGTGGTGCAAACTAGGGAATTTCTCTCTATATTTTGGTAATTATTTGAAAATATTTGCGACAATGTAAGGAAACTATGTAAACTCATTCTATTTTATACTTTACATAACATTTCGGGGGGTGTTGAAACCTTTAAGACCCCCGACAGATACGGCCCTGATTACACGTACCAATGTAAAGGTCGTTTTAGACAAGACAATTTCTTAGCTGAAAAGTTGTTCATGAAATGAATTCATATATCCTCCTCCCATAGAACGCGTTATATTTCCTACCATGCAATTCAATATTTCAAATAATTTTCTGTATGGTACGAGACAATTTAGATTGTTTCGCATCTTTTGAGTCAAGAAATTGTCTTGTCTAAAACGACCTTAATATCAAAATTAGTGAAATGCATAACGCCATTGGATGTGTGGCAACGGGAGCGGCGTCAGGATCCCCTCCAAAAAAGCCCGTTAGCAAAAGGAGGAATATTCGATACACCAAAGGTCGTTTTAGACAAGACAATTTCTTAGCTCAAAAGTTGTTCAAGAAATGAATTCATATATCCTCCTCCCATATAATTTGTCCTTGACAAATGGAACGCGTTATATTTATCCATTCGATCTACCATCCAATTCAATATTTCAAATAATTTGCAGTATGTTACGAGACAATTTAGATTGTCTCGCATCTTGACTAACTTTTGAGTCAAGAAATTGTCTTGCCTAAAACGACTTTAACGCGTACACTAAACTCTACCGTACTCTAGCCATTTTCAAGCTCCTCCAATTTGTTATCGCTTATTTATTATTTAGAATCGTTTGATATTTTGAGTACTTAGTAATTAATGGATTAGTTGAATTTTGATACTTAACACTAACTTCATAATGCACTTCACTGTGCCACGAATTGCCTCAAAGCTAGGCCGGTCTTCAGGGTTGTCTTGCCAACAGCGATCCATTAGATCTAGTAAATCCTCGGGGCAATCCCTTCGACTTACTGCTGGGCGAAATGGTGGAGATTCCCTAGCTGCCACTCTTGCTATTATTTCTACAATTAAAAGGGATGCTATATAAATCCATTTAAATAAATTGCAATTGAATTTACTTGGCTGGCTTGATTTTTCCATGTATTGACTTTAATACTAATTTACAAATTGTAGAGCCATATTTCGAGTAATTAAAGTAGCTTACTATTAACTACAATGATACGGGAATTGATTAGTATATATTTTGAAAATATTACCTTGCTGTAACTTAAGATCTGTACAAAATAATTCATGGTTGTCGCCCCATAAAAGGGCGACATACACGATTTATAATACTGTCAATATTTTAAAATAATGATAGTATTACTGTACGATAATATGTTTTAAATGTTCATTATTCTAAAATATTGCCAGTATTACTCATCATACGTGTAATGTATATTAATGATGTAATGAAGAGAATACTGATCTTTATCCGAATAATTGATTACTTAATAAATATAAAAGGAGGATTGAAGCAAATGTTGACAGTACTAGGATTGACAGTATTATTGGCCGTGTAAGGCCCAATTCACACATAAGCGGTGTAGACGAGGCACAGGCGCGACTTCGCACAGGCGATTGTGATGTCCATATGCAGTGAAGGGGTGGACATTGCATCTTATGTTTACATAGAGGCGGCGAGGAAGAGTTATGTCTCTCGCCTCTTCGCCTACCATGTCTTAGGCGAAGAGGGGGTGCCGGCACTGCGAGAAGCACGACGCTTCAAGCCCCCTCTATATAAACATGTGGTGCAATGCCCACGAAGGTGACGAGGCGCGGGCATTTGCCTCGTGTCTCTCGCCGAGCCGGCACCGCGTCTTCGCCTCTTCGCCTAAGACACGGTAGGCGAAGAGGCGAAACTCTTCTACACCGCCTCTATGTAAACATAAGGTGCAATGTCCACCCCTTCACTGCATATGGACATCATAATCGCCTGTGCGACGTCGCGCCTGCACCTTGCCTACACCGCGCCTGCGCGAAGAGGAGAAACTCTTCTACACCGCCTCTATGTAAACATAAGGTGCAATGTCTACCCTTTCACTGCATATGGACATCACAATCGCCTGTGCGAGGTCGCGCCTGCGCCTCGCTTACACCGCGCCTGCGCCCGACGCCGCTTATGTGTGAATTGGGCCTAAGGTGCCTTATAAGCAACACATTGTAACATATAATTGTGGTGGGGGTATACCGCCTTCTTAACACATATTTTTTAGGTAAAAATACCAATATCTAGTTGTCATAACTACTTTTTGTGCATGTATTGTATTCATTCATCATTAAGTTTTACAAAATAGAATCTAGTTACCATACCTTGCACATCTAAAAACTGGCGTGCAGCTTGAAAAGGTCCTGCCCTCAATATAATCTCCTCCAAAATAATTGCAAAGCTGAAAACATCGCCCTTTTGGGTTGCCGGTGTTCCTGGAACAATTGTCAGCGGCAACAGTTCTGGGGCCACCCACAATAGCTCTACGAACATTACAAAAATAATTAGAATTGCAGAAAATTCACATAAATACTAGTCCGGAAGTGTTGTAGTTAGTATACCTTCCATATTATTTACATTCGTATGATAATTAAATATAAATAACATTTTGGGAACAAAAAACTAGATATTTTATGTCAATATGTGTACTTACTACATAGTTTTAATAAATTGCATAGCAATTATTAACCTATAATAAGCAAAAACGATATAAATGTGATATGACCTTGGCGCTATTTTTCAAATATAAAATGGCGTAGCGTAGCAAAAATCACATCTCAAAAAACATCGTAGCAAAATTTAAAAAAATCAGATTTTGAAGATTCATCAGAATCAGATTCATTCAATTCATCAGATTATTTTTTCTTCTCAAAATGAAATCTAGTAGTAGTAGTTATTAGTTTATTTGTAACTGGCTATCGATCTTCGGGTCCTTCTGTCACGTGTTAGTGCATGTGTAATGTAAGTGTTATGACTTACTACTAATAATCGTCCCAGAGTTTTCTATAGTGTCGTTAGTTGTATCCTAACTACAATTGGTACCGACTACCCAGGTCTCCGTTCTTCAAGCGCGCTTTCACTACATTGGCGTGAAATAAATCCAATTTCTGCTATTTATCAATAACAAATTATAAGTTAAAGTAAGTCTTATGAAGTTAATTGCAGTGGATTTCGGTTAATTGGGAGTTCGGTTTATTGGGGCCGCCGCCTATTTGAGTCAAACTTA
Organism: Lordithon lunulatus; assembly: GCA_963942505.1. Lineage (NCBI taxonomy): Eukaryota > Metazoa > Arthropoda > Insecta > Coleoptera > Staphylinidae > Lordithon > Lordithon lunulatus. The sequence continues at coordinate 55,881,875 of OZ012668.1, read as the reverse complement.
TCCCTCACCCAATTCTAGAATTTAACTCACAAATTCGGTATAAAAAGCTTAATAGAGACAATATGGGACTATTGTCCCCTATTATCATTGTAATACCACCATATAAATATTCATGACCTGAAAACTAAAAACAGAGCCAAAATCAAAAATTGTGACACTGCTCCTGGACTAGTATTTATAAGCACATAATTTGTGTCCTGCAATGCACAATTCCTATGTATAACCATTGATTGAAATATTTCATTCAACGGTATAACGAAAATATAACTTACTTAAATTGTAATTCGCGTCCTTCAATACTTCCGCCGGCATTGTAAGAGTAGTCAAGCCAAAATCAGATATTTTAAGCACAAATCGCCCGTCTATTAGGCAATTGCATGATCTTAGTTTACCATGCACGGAGACCTCACAACTATGCAAGTAGCTCATACCCTACAAAAAGTTCATAAATGTTAAGTTTTAAATTTAACACGGTGTTACTTTTGTAATTTCGTTTTCACCCATCAGAATAAAAATTACCGATAACAATTATCGATAATTGATCAGATCACCATCGGCATATATCGATAATTGATCACCATCGGCATAACAACTATCGAAATTTGTGTGTCATGGTGTGCAACTATGTATAGTTCGATAGTGCGTTTATTATGTACAGAACATTCTTCTAATATCTATTTAGCTAAAAAAAAAATACCTTAACTACATCATGTATTAAAGACATCCTAAAGTTCCAATCCAATTGTATCGCTTCATTCTGTAGTACATCCCGTAGACTTCCCTTGGGACAGTACTCGGTCAAGATAAGCACGGTGGGACACTCGATGCACGCGCCTAAAAAACGGACCGTGTTTTCGTGCGTGACATCCCTTACCTGTAAAAAACAATAGCATGGATCGTGCTCAATTTGCCCCAGCACGCAAGTATTTTTTTTTTAATTAAACCACCGGCATTTATTTGCTCATCAACACAGATGAGATTTGTGGTAATAAATACGCTGAATGGTAACGAACGGCAACACGCAACTGTAATTTTGTTCGCAAAAAAAAGACCTTGTTACGAATGCAAATCAATAAATTTTCATGGGTTTTAACATATAGTAGTGATATTTAATACATTTAAGACTTATTAAAAAAAAACTATAATAGGGTGGTGTAGATCTCAGAACAATACATTTGGTTTTCGAAAAATATTATTTCTAAACCTTGTTCATTTAAAACGTTTTAAAGTAAATAACGGTTTTTAACGGTCTACCAACATCGTGCGTATTAAGTGATCATAAGAAAATGAGTAATGCTATTGAAGGTTATACCCCCGTATTCACCGACGTTCCATAAATCTATCAATAGCTATTGAACCATAAATGTTCGTTGTTGTTGCAAAAATAAATACATTATCTAGGGAATGTAGTAACTTTAAATTCTCTCTATTGGAAACACTGAATAATTAAACAAAATGTGTCATCAAAGCACTAATAATCGCAAGCGCTATTCAAAGTGTTTGACATTTGTTTTGGCATATTCTGTCACACTGACGTTGTCAATTTATCCATTCAATAGCTTATGGGACATATAAAGTTTATGGGATGTTGGTGAATACGGGCAATAGTGTTATAAAATAGTATAAAAAAACTTACATATAAGACAGATACCCAGTATATATATTCATATTCCATTATTTCTGATCCACTCTACACATATCATATCATATAAGTTAAGTTAGTTCCTGCACTATTATTGGTTTTTACTGTTGTGCTTATATAGAATAAATATCGCACTATTATATCGCAATTATTCATCACTTACATAAATTTATAACACATTTATGAGTTACAAGTGTAAATGCATGCATCGAAAGCCATTTTGTATAATAAATGTGTTTGAAACAAAAATTAGCCTTTTTCCGCAAACGTACGCTTCATTACCGACATTTTGTTTTCGCATCGTCGTCGGCCATTATGAAATATTTGAGAAAGAAATAGCGTGTTCTTAATGTACGACAAAGATAGCAATATCATTTGATATTCCTATAAACATCTCTAGCAACAATAATAGCGAAATGTTCATTAGAGGGTACCCCCATTACAAACGAAAATCTATAAAATGGCTTCCAATGTAAAGTGATGAAAATAGCGAGGAAAAATAGTAATTTAAAACCAAAAGTAAGTTTAGATTTAAAATAAACATAGATAATCGTAATAAATATTCAATATCTAATTATTTAAATGAGAGAATATATTGATATCTTCTCACAAACTAATTAGTTAATTAATAAAGCAATATGTATACTTAAATCACTACTAAAATCTCTATAAACTTATATTATTATCTTTCGGAATTATCCTCCGGAATTATCCTTCGGAATTATCCTTCGGCATTATCTTCCGGAATTATCCTTATATATATATATATATATATATATATATATATATATATATATATATATATATATATAATTAAATAAATAAATAAAATCATCGTCAGTGAATCTCTGGTGGTGAGGGTGAATTATATATATATATATATATATATATATATATAATTAAATAAAAAAAATCATCGTCAGTGAATCTCTGGTGGTGAGGGTGAATTCATATAATTTTAAGCGCTTTATTAACATAAATTTCTTCAATGAATTATTTATGGATAATAATTGTAGAATCTCAAACCATTTTTCGATTTTGCCTGTTGCTAAAATCCGTAAAACCGTACTAATTCGTATAATAAAATACAATATGTGACAAATGCTCTGCTTCCCTTAAAAACAACAGAAATTAAATAAACTATATTATTGCTCGAATCTCGTAGTGTTGTCTTTTAATTTGGAATATCGTTCATATGTATATCAGAGAATAAAAACCGTCCTAGAAAACTTTAAACTGTAAACATTTCCGATCTTACTTGTTTGATTTCCCACAGCAGTTTCTTGTTGATGTCGACCTTTTTCTTTGTGATTTTCTTGATGGCGACACGACTGCCCTTGTATATACCAACGGTGGTGAATATTTGCGTCGATTGAAGGGAGTTGCTGGAGGTGATTGAAGTTCGGCCACTACGTAAACCGAACGACTGCAAATATTTATATATTATTCTATGTGAATTAGTATTATCAGGGCCGGATAATGCTTGTCTATTAGTCCCAACGGAGAAAACTTTTTCTATTGATGAGAATTTGCAACATCATTAACACAAATTTCAATTTAAAATTTAATTTGGGCCAACTACAAAATATTACATAAGATAATCTCATACTTTTGATTTTATGATTATTTTGAATAATATTCCCTACACAATTTTTTTCGTATAGCTCTCGGAAATGTCCGGATTATTGTGCTTTAATATCCTTGTTTTCGGGACTTGTGAATCTTAAATCTGAGTATTACCATTAAATAACGGTTTTATAATTTCGGTATTTTCAAAATTCTGTTATAAAGGATTTCGATTTTCGTACATTAAGAAATAAAGTAGAAATAATAACAAAACGTACATTTATTTAAAATCCGACTTATCCAGAGCCTTACTATTATATTATTATTACTATTATTACGCACCTCCGACATCTTTTGTAGTCCTAATTTCGATCCGAACGGTTTACCTACTTCCACAATAACTTCTTCCGGTCGAATACGCCAGGACATGTTGTTCAAATCGGCTGCTAAACGCATGTGTCTAAGAAAGAAATATTGATGACTTAAGGCTGGGTAGTATAAAGACGAGTAAACTATAACACGTGATTATATTGTTAGATGTTGTTTAAATGTTTGCTAACTCTCCATTTCATAGCCACATGTACATCTGTTTATATATGGCAACGTCGCATTATGTGTCAAAGTTGACAAAAGTGAGGTTGTATAAAGCTAACTATGGAATTTATAATCGTTGATTCCTCAACTTCTGGCAACTTTGAGACATAATGCGATGTTGCCATATATAAACAGTAGTAAATGAAGCTATGAAATAGAAAGTTAAAAAGAATTTCTGCAACATCTAACAATATAATCATGGATTATGATTACGCCTCGTTTATACAAAGGAACCTTAACGTTTTAATTTGAAAAGCATTAATCTCTAAAAAGTTACTAGTAATTAGGTACTAACTAACTAGGAACCTTAACGTTTTAATTTGAAAAGCGTCAATCTCTAAAAAGTTACTAGTAATTCTAACAATACCACGCATTTCAGAACTAGATTCAATGCGACTATTGATGGATCAAATAGATAATTTGGGAATACCTAATCCTAAATTAATTTACTCTTCATATTTTTTGTAATACTTACTTGTAAGTTACACATGCCAAAGTCGCTGTGAAAGCTAAAAATAGCCCAAAAGCGACTAATCCGTACAGAACCATAACGTAGGTCTCTGTCCGTTAAAGAGTGCATACAAGGGAAAAGAAGTAAGTGTACTAAACTACCCTACCAAAAAAAAAAACAATTTACTTACCATCATTTCTGCAATCCGGGTTATTCCCGAGAAAACCGCATTTGGGTATATCGGGCGGAGGTCCTTCGCGTCCTCCAGGCCAGTGTATCTTTTGTCCTGGCACTGGCGAGTAGCGCTTGTCCAAACCGTAGTAATGTGCGACCACTTCGAATCTTCCTGTTATTGGATCCAAGTCCAAAATTGAGTAATCAGCGTCTCTGTCGCCGTTGTCGTCTATTCGCACATGGCCTGTAATTCCTAAAACAAAATATTGTAGAATGAATAGGGGAAAAAATTCGAGAATGCATTTTGTATAAAAAAAGAGTATTTGGGATGTATATGTAAGAAACTCAAACTAATAAACTCTAAAAAAATTATTTATTAGTCTGATGCCCGTATTCACCAACATTCCATAAACTTTATAGGTCTCATAAGCTATTGAAAAGATAAATTTAAAATGTAATTGTGACAGAATATGCCAAAACAACATCAAAATAATTGCGCTTTTGATTGGAGCCTTGATGACACCTTTTGTTTAATTATTCAGTGTTTGCAATAGAGAAAATCTAAAGTAACTAAATTCCCTAGATAATTTAGTTATTGTTGCTATAACAACGAATACTTATGGGTTCAATATCCTTTAAGGCACCTTACACGGTCAATAATACTGTACTGTACTCTTAGTACTGTCAGAATTTGCTTTAATCCTCCTTATCTCCTTATTCCGCTTATCTAGGTGTTTGACATTTGTTTTGGCATATGCTGTCACAATGACATTGTTAATTTATGCATTCAATAGATTAAGGGACCTATAAAGTTTATAGGATGTTGGTGAATACATGCATGAGGTAAAGAATATATTTATGTATGGTAATAAATACATATACTTATTATCAGTAACTCTTAATAAGTATATGTATTTATTTTCTTTCTTAACTTAGTAATAAGACTGTCTTTCGATATATAAAACATGGTTATTGTTAGTAGTGTCAATACATGCTGTATAGTCGTCTATTTCGGACATAAGTCGCCATGAACGCGACAAAAATATTTAAAAAAAATATCATACATTCCCCCTTAAGAATGTATGATATTTTTTGTCGCGCTCATAGCCATTTCTGTCTGAAATGGACTATACAGTATGTACACTATTTTTAAACACACTGTATAAAGTTTATAATTAATCTTACAAATATTACCATGAAAATCTCTATCCCACATCCTCTTCGTAATAGCGAGTCCATCCCTGATATCACCCCCCTCGGTCAGTGTCTCATTCAGTGCCATTCCCAGCAGATAAACGCCATCATAAAAGGCCCCGATTACGAAGTTCACCTTGAGGGACCGTAAAAAAATCACAATATGTTTAAAAAAAAAACCTAGAATCTAGTTCAAGTTCGCATCGCGTGTGTGGATCAATTCGCGCGCTCTGTAATTTTACCTCCTCCTTATCGGTGATGGTGTTATTATAATCAGACTGCGCCCTTTCTTTGACCCGGTCGGCAAACTCTTGGAACTTGTCGCTGGTCGGCTGGAGCAGGGAGACGCGCAGAAGGGCTTCGTAGGCTTTGCGAGCGGTCGCGTCGAAGGCGTCGCCCATGTCCCAGTCGTGATCACCCCAGTAATGACCCTTAAATATATCCATTGAATTCATATTTAAATTAAAACTATTTATAATTATATTAAAAGAATAATAGATTAAATTTCAGCAGAAAATGTCTGTAGTAAAAGTTTTGATCGTCAGAAGATAATTTGAGAAACTGATAGAAACTTATACTGCATCTGGTGGCAGGAAATGAAGTACATTTAGTAGGGAATTTGTTTTGCATAACATTTGTTTTTTCATCTTATACATGACTATAGACCCAGGGTTTTATACTATTTATACCTTAAAAGTACATTAACAATCGCGCTTTATTGTAGAAGTGACTGAAATCATATGATTTTAATGCAATCAGCTGATCAAACAATAACAAAGATCAGCTGTTTACCTACTACCTCGAAGAAAATCGTTCACGTTTGAATCGCGAATACGTTTTATCTTCAGCAATCCTAGTTTGCTGCATAAGTCTAGCTTTAATTCTTTTTTTTTTCAATTAGTATTATAGAAATATATAGGTGATATACCCATGATTATTTATAAGCAACACAATATAAATTATGTATAAGCTACAAGTGCTATACGAGGGTTGCTATTTATGTATTCAGAATAAATAACAAAAAGAATGATTGGGGTGTAGAAACTTCTTGTGTTTTGGGTGATAATAATACTTTTAGCCATTTTCTCCGTTTATTTGAATGTGTACCCACTTGAGATGGCGAGGGTGGAGATAATAAATATGTGGGGTGAAAATCACTTCCAACTATATGCAACCTTAATTGCCCTACGTTGGCGGCAACATCTTGATTGTTTTGTATTTTGTATCTCGATAACAAAACATGATAACAGGGTTGCAGTTTGTTCCATTCGCTTCAGCTCTGTAGTTTCTATACAGGCAGCAATAGTAGTTGAGGAAAACCTTGCTAGATTTTGCTTGGTTGAAGTTCACTAAATAGGTGTCAGGGCATAGGTCCTAGGCCATGACGAGAGTGTACCGCGAGGTGATCCAGTCATGGCCTGGTGTCAGAGGGGCCACTGGTCCTTGCACTTGCGCTGGCCACGCCCCGATAAAAAGGGGCATAGCTCCTGACATCTATTTAGTCCTGTATATTGATAACTCGTTTTGAAAACGCCTATTTCGCATTGTATCTCGATAACAAAACGAGATAGAGGATTGCGGTTTATTGCATTCGCTTCAGCTCGGTTGTTTCTATTCAAGGAGTAATAGTAATTGAGCTAGATTTTGCTTGGTTGTAGGTGAAAATTATTTTTACCACCTATGCCCTGGCCCATTTTTTGCTCTGTATCTTGATAACGTTTTCTAATACTTGTTGTGTTTACACATAACAATATCATTTTATATCTCAAAATTGTGAACAGTAACGTCGAATGGTAGAACAAATTTTAATGCAGAGTTATGAAAATAATCTGATTTTATACACCCCAGCCTTTATAAATTCAAAAGTCTTACCTTAAATATTTCGACGTCTAAAAAAGCCCAATCTCCTCTAGTCATACCCAGCCGATGCGCAGCCAACATGAATTTACGAACAAGAACACCTCGAACGCTAAGAATAACAACTAAAAATATAAAGTTATAAATATTACAGCTTTGTCAGCTATTAGTTATTAACTACCTCTTGCATACATACTAGCATCTCTCAAATAGTTATCATAAGATTCATCATCGTTGCCATCTAACTCTCTTATAAAAGCTAATAGGCCTTCTTTCTTTAAACCATGCTCCAAATTTTTGCCTAAAAGATTAAGAAATATCGAAATAAAATTAAAAAGTTTTGTCAGAAGTGGGATTCGAACCCACGCCCTCAGAGAGGACCAGAATGCTCGAACCTGCATGGCAGGCAAGGGTAACCTTGAGTCTGGCGCCTTAGACCGCTCGGCCATCCTGACACATGGCTGTTGAAATCGTTTCGACACTTATTAATAACAACTGAACTAAATATAACTTTATAATTATTATCTCACATTCATTATAGATATCAACATATATAACATAATAATTATTTTCTGAAATTCATTATAGATATCAAAACCGCGTTTAGTTGAATTTGAATTAACAAGTTTTAAAAACAAATAGTAAACTACTATTAAAGACAGGCAAAATATTGTATAACTTGTAAATAACAACTGAACTAAATATAACATGATAATTATTATCTCACATTCATTATAGATATCAACATATATAACATAATAATTATTATCTGAAATTCACTATAGATATAAAAACCGCGTTTAGTTGAATTTGAATTAACAAGTTTTAAAAACAAATAGAAAACTACTATTAAAGACAGGCAGAATATTGTATACACTTATAAATAACAACTGAACTAAATATAACATGATAATTATTATCTCACATTCACTATAAATATCAACATATATAACATGATAATTATTATCTCAAATTCACTATAGATATCAGAACTGCGTTTAGTTGAAATTGAATTAACAAATTTTAAAAACAAATAGAAAACTACTATTTGTTTTTAAAATTTGTTAATTCAAATACAACCAAATGCGGTTGTGATATCTATAGTGAATTTGAGATAATAATTATTATGTTATATATGTTGTTATCTATAGTGAATGTGAGATAATAATTATTATGTTATATTTAGTTCAGTTGTTATTTATAAGTGTATACAATATTTTGCCGGTCTTTATATTTACTTTATAAATATAAATCATTCTTATTTATTATTTATGAAAGTAAAATGAACTAGTATTATTTTATGAACTAGTAAAATAAATAATATCTTTTCGGTCTTATGGTTAAGATATATAACAAATCAACATGTAGTTAATATAAATATATTTTAAGTTTTTTTTAAATATTTTTTTATTATAATTAAAAATGTATTTCTATGTTTGTCAAAATAAATGGGGGAATAAACTTATTATTATTATTATTATTAAGATCAAAGTGTAGTTAGATAAAAATAATAAATCTCAAATGATTTTTCGGAATTATTGACATTAAATATTTAATTATTTGTAATCATGTCAAAAGTAATATTAAATATAAATATATATTCATTAAAAATAAACATAAGGGTGAATTTGAGATAATAATTATCATGTTATATATGTTGATATCTATAGTGAATGTGAGATAATAATTATCATGTTATATTTAGTTCAGTTGTTATTTATAAGTGTATATAATATTTTGCTTGTCTTTATATTTACTTTATAAATATAAATCATTCTTATTTATTATTTATGAAAGTAAATTAGTAAAATAAATAATATCTTCTCGGCCTTATGGTTAAGATCAAAGTGTAGTTACATAAAAATAATAAATTTCAACTGATTTTTCAGAATGATTGACATTAAATATTTAATTATTATTATTCATGTCAAAAGTAATATTAAATATAAATATATATTCATTGAAAATAAACATTAAGGGTTCATAAAACTAGAAAAAAAGTTAAAAATATTCGACGAGGATGGGATTCGAACCCACGCGGGCAGAGCCCATTGGATTAGCAGTCCAACGCCTTAACCACTCGGCCACCTCGTCTGATGGCGAAATCGGCATTTATGTGCACATTAAAACTATATTTTTTTATTATTATTAATTTATTATCATTTTTTATTATTATTAATTTATTATCATTTTTTATTATTATTAATTTATTATCATTTTTTATTATTATTAATTTATTATCATTTTTTATTATTATTAATTTATTATCATTTTTTAATATTATTAATTTATTTATCATTTTTTATTATTATTAATTTATTATCATCTTTTATTAATATTATTAATTTATTACCATTTTTTATTATTATTACTTTATTATCATTTTTTATTATTATTAATTTATTATCATTTATTATTATTATTATTAATTTATTATCAATTTTTATTATTATTAATTTATTATCATTTTTTATTATTATTAATTTATTATTATTTTTTATTATTATTAATTTATTTTCATCTTTTATTAATATTATTAATTTATTACCATTTTTTATTATTATTACTATATTATCATTTTTTATTATTATTAATTTATTATCATTTTTTATTATTATTAATTTATTATCATTTATTATTATTATTAATTTATTATTATTTTTTATTATTATTAATTTATTATCATCTTTTATTAATATTATTAATTTATTATCATGTTTTATTATTATTATTAATTTATTATCATTTTTTATTATTATCACTTTATTATCATTTTTTATTATTATTAATTTATTATCATTTTTTATTATTATAAGTTTATTATACTATACTAATAATTAAATATTTAATGTCAATCATTCCGAAAAATCAGTTGATATTTATTATTTTTATTTAACTACACTTTGATCTTAACCATAACGCCGAGAAGATATTATTTATTTTACTAATTTACTTTCATAAATCATAAATAAGAATGATTTATATTTATAAAGTTAATATAAAGTCCGGCAAAATATTGTATACACTTATAAATTACAACTAAACTAAATATAACATGATAATTGTTATCTCAAATTCACCCTTATGTTTATTTTTAATGAATATATATTTATATTTAATATTACGTTTGACATGAATACTAATAATTAAATATTGAATGTCAATAATTCCGAAAAATCATTTGATATTTATTATTACTTTATTATCATTTTTTATTATTATTAATTTATTATCATTTATTATTATTATTATTAATTTATTATCATTTTTTATTATTATTAATTTATTATTATTTTTTATTATTATTAATTTATTATCATCTTTTATTAATATTATTAATTTATTACCATTTTTTATTATTATTACTTTATTATCATTTTTTATTATTATTAATTTATTATCATTTTTTATTATTATTAATTTATCATCATTTATTATTATTATTAATTTATTATCATTTTTTATTATTATTAATTTATTATCATTTTTTATTATTATTAATTTATTATTATTTTTTATTATTATTAATTTATTATCATCTTTTATTAATATTATTAATTTATTATCATGTTTTATTATTATTATTAATTTATTATCATTTTTATTATTATCACTTTATTATCATTTTTTATTATTATTAATTTATCATCATTTATTATTATTATTAATTTATTATCATTTTTTATTATTATTAATTTATTATCATTTTTTATTATTATTAATTTATTATTATTTTTTATTATTATTAATTTATTATCATCTTTAATAATATTATTAATTTATTATCATGTTTTATTATTATTATTAATTTATTATCATTTTTATTATTATCACTTTATTATCATTTTTTATTATTATTAATTTATTATCATTTTTTATTATTATTAGTTTATTATCATTTATTATTATTATTAATTTATTATCATTTTTTATTATTATTAATTTATTATTATTATTAATTTATTATCATCTTTTATTAATATTATTAATTTATTACCATCTTTTATTAATATTATTAATTTATTATCATTTATTATTATTATTAATTTATTATCATTTTTTATTTTATTAATTTATTATCATTTTTTATTATTATTAATTTTTTATTATTTTTTATTATTATTAATTTATTATTATCTTTTATTAATATTATTAATTTATTACCATCTTTTATTAATATTATTAATTTATTACCATTTTTTATTATTATTACTTTATTATCATTTTTTATTATTATTAATTTATTATCATTTTTTATTATTATTAATTTATAATCATTTATTATTATTATTAATTTATTATCATTTTTTATTATTATTAATTTATTATCATTTTTTATTATTATTAATTTATTATCATGTTTTATTATTATTATTAATTTATTATCATTTTTATTATTATTACTTTATTATCATTTTTTATTATTATTAATTTATTATCATTTTTTATTATTATTAATTTATTATCATTTTTTAATATTATTAATTTATTATCATTTTTTATTATTATTAATTTATTATCATCTTTTATTAATATTATTAATTTATTACCATTTTTTATTATTATTACTTTATTATCATTTTTTATTATTATTAATTTATTATCATTTTTTATAATTATTAATTTATTATCATTTATTATTATTATTAATTTATTATAATTTTTTATTATTATTAATTTATTATCATTTTTTATTATTATTAATTTATTATTATTTTTTATTACTATGAATTTATTATCATCTTTTATTAATATTATTAATTTATTATCATGTTTTATTATTATTATTAATTTATTATCATTTCCCACAAATTTTCTAAAAGAATATTTTTGCTGTTATTGTATTGAACAATGATTAATTTTACCCGAATTAATAAACATAATGCAGTGTGCACTACGGCATAAAAATAAATTATGTTTTAACGAATTAAATAATTAGTAATAAATAAACTAATTGATAATAACTTTTTTGGAGATAATAAAATATTTTAAAAAGAATGCCCCGGGTGAGGATCGAACTCACGACCTTAAGATTATGAGACTTACGCGCTGCCTACTGCGCTACCGAGGCAGGTGTTCTACATAATATATGATACAGGATTTCAACATGAAATCGGGAGGAGCCAATAATTCTGTACCTCAGAAGTAAACTGTTGTAACTACCAAATTCTGCGATTTCATTTATTTTATTATTTAGGTTCTTAAACCCTTTGTCATAGTCTCCTACGACAAAGGGTGCAAGAACCTAAAAAATAATTTAGTTGCATGTTGGACGAGTGTTAATCACCAGAGGTCGCCATGCTTTATTTTTATTGAGATGAATATCCTTTTATAATTTTAATCCACGTGGTAATGTTCTCTGATGTCGGAGGTTTTAGCCTGTTTCCAATACTCCATTTTTAAATCCTGATAAAGTTCTGAACCAAGAGTGAAATATCGATATTAAAAATGAGTTTCTTTGGCGAAAAACTACCTCTTGTAGACTATATATGTATATATATATATATATATATGTATATATGTATATATGTATATATGTATATATGTATATATGTATATATGTATATATGTATATATGTATATATGTATATATGTATATATGTATATATGTATATATGTATATATGTATATATGTATATATGTATATATGTATATATGTATATATGTATATATGTATACCAAATACCAATACCAAACTCTAAATTTCATTTCTCTGAATTAAGACTTCTATTACATGATGAGCTGATTATAGAATTATTTTCAATTTTTTTTTATTCTTTTGTTTTGGTTTAGAATTTGATTTTACATTTTGGCAATCCAGTTATCAAACACCCTGTATATGATTTGCTTTGGCACGCCCAAAAAAAAATCCCTTAGAAAAAATGCCTCCAAATTGGCTGCTACTTACCTACAGTCAATGAAAACAAATCAGATCGGTCCAAAATCAGTGCAATGTGTCGCCATCCGAACTGCTTGAAGATGCTCCCAAACACAAGCTTGAGCCGACACTGGCAATAGGACATTCGAGTCAGCGTCGGGTAGAATTTGCTCTTATTCTTGAAAATCCCTTGCGACTACAAAAAAAAAAATGTTATACAGATCAAACAAACGGGCGTTAATTATAATTCTTACAGTCGTGTCGTTTTTATTCCACCGCTGCAGCCTCCCCAGGATGCCTGACGTGACGGACAGCTCCCCCTCGGACGGGGGCTGAGCGAAATGCATTCGGATAGAAATAAAGGAAATTAAAAACTGAGTTATCTGGCTGGGAACAGTTGTTGCGATTAATCGCAAGTTAAGTTCATGCCAGGATAAGTTGAAATCGCAGAATTTTTATATTATAAGTATAAGAACAATAAATAATAATTTATTATAATCAAAATGTGTACATATGTACATATTTTGTAGATTAAAAGTATAGGAACAATAAATAATACTTTTAGGGCCGGTTCTACAATTGACATTTATCTGGAGAATAAGGCTATCCGTGGAATAAGTTGAGATATTCGCGTCAAAATCTCATAAAGGCACCTTACACGATCAATATTACTGTCAACATTTTAAAATATTCTTTATTCTAAAATATCGAGAGAATTACTGATCATATAAGATATAGTAATAATGGAATGAAGATAATACTAATGTTTGTCCAGTTAATTGATAACTTCATAAATATAAAAGGAGGATTGAAGTAAATACTGACAGTACTAGGACTGGCAGTATTATTGACCGTGTAAGGTGCCTTATACTTATGCCTTGGGTTCCTAGGAAGCGGTGTCGACAAAAACGGCCGTATTTCACCGTCATTTTGACGTCACACATTTCTTTTATGTATATTTAAATAAATCTGGTAATCCAGAGAGCGATATACTTCAAAGTATTGAGAAAATGTCATCAATTACACTGGAATCTGGTGAGTTATTCAATTACATGTACTTAAAACGTATCTTGTATTGTGTGAATGACGTCAAAAACGGCCGTATTTATCGACACCGCATACTAGGGCTTTAGGGCCGGTTCTACAATTGACATTTAACTGGAGAATAAGGCTATTCGTGGATTAAGTTTGAGATATTGGCATTAATATCTCTAACTTATTCCACGAATAGCCTTATTCTCCGGTTAAATATCAATTGTAGAATTGGCCCTTATTCCACAAATAGCCTTATTCTCCAGTTAAATGTCAGTTGTAGAACCGGCCCTTGATCTATAAAATATGTACACTCTTAATTTTGATTATACTAAATCCGGCAGTTTCTATAACGAAATTCTGTGTCATATATAAATTTTTCAAATCTAAACTAATCATCCCTATATTCCTGATGTTATTCATATAAAAGACTAAAATCGACCCTGCGCGCCTCATAGAGATCACTCACAATGTCACACGCAAACGAACAAATGTAATTTCATCTCGCGCTATTAACTTTTATATAGCAATCCCCCATTTGATGGCCCCTTTCATCCATCCTCCCTCGTTACATGCAAATCCCATGCGACAATTATCAACACGCGCGGAACTCTTGTTCTGACACACAAACCCCAGCAAACCCACCTGATCGCCCATTCCGGTGATGATGGGGCTGTTCCAGTAGGCGGCGAGGCTGGCGACCGGCTCCAGGGCGAACATGCACGCGGGCCCTATGAACGCGATCACGTCATCCCTGAAGTGCATGTCCGCCGCGAGGCCCGGCGCCTTCGTCCCGCTGCAAGAGGGGTAGCTGTGGACACAATAGGGAATAATCAATCGACTGCATTGCGAGGCAATTAAGTGATTAGATATTCGATACAAATGCACCGTGGATGCGGTTTTTTGTTCTAGTAAAAAAAGCCCGCCTGACAACGGTTGATGGTTGGAAATGGAATGGGCTTGAGCGGCGGTAAAATATAATTACGTTTTGGGGGGATTGCAGGGGTTTTATACGGGCCATTTACACGATTTGTAATGGGGTGTTAAGATATAATTGCTGCGCGGAATTCATGGCTGCTTTATGACATCTAACTACAAAAAAAATGCAAGAAGAAATCATTTTTGTGTAGTAGTGTAACCAAATGTAGTTCGTTTTCATTTAAGTTGACAGTATATTGAAGCGTGAATTATATTATACTAAATTCGTCAAGATACTAGAATTTCATTCAAGACCCTGATGTGAACATGTTGAAAATCCTTGCCGATGATGCCAATGCTGAGGTATAGTTGCAAAGTCGATGCCGCCAATGTTGATTACAGGTCGTTTTAGACAAGACAATTTCTTAGCTCAAAAGTTGTTCAAGAAATGAATTCATATATCTTCCTCCCATACGATTTGTTCTAACAAATAGAACGCGTTATATTTTTCCATTTGATCTACCATCCAATTCAATATTTTAAATAATTTGCTGTATGATACGAGACAATGTAGATTGTGTGGCATCTTGACTAACTTTTGAGTCAAGAAATTGTTTTGTCTAAAACGACCGTAAGTATAACACAACAACCTTTCAGCTGAAACTTGAAGCGTGTAAATCACAATTATAATCAGAAAAGGTTTCGTAGAAGAAATAATAGGTTCTACCTCAGACTAATAAAAGTTTTGTTTTGAAAGGTGCATCTCGACAAAAATATTGCACTGAGGCTAATATAATTTCCCTTAACATTAACTCTTTCGGCCCTGCCAATGGCATTTGCCACCATAAGGCCTCTACTTCCATATGTTTGCTCTTAATCAGTAGATTTTATTCCAACAAGTTATTTTAAAGAAAATCTAGTCGCAGTTGTGTCTGTGAACAAATATGCGGGAAAACGGCTGTATAGATCGCACTCAAATTTGGAAATCTGGTTTGTTATGGATAGTGATAATGAATAATGAATCCGCGGGAAATTTTAGCAAAATCTACATAAACATTTTTTTTTGTGTATAACTTTGTAACGGTCCATTTGTAGACAACTTTATAGATAATATCCAATATATTTATACTGGCATTACACAATATATTTAGATCCTGAACAATATTATATTAAAATCATTTTTGCAAAATATCAAAAAATCAAAATTTTGACTTTCAGCTGCGCGGTTAGTGAGCGTATCAGGCATGAACCGCGCGGGCCCCGAAAATAAGTCAGAAATTTGATAAAATGTTTATATAATTTTTATAATTAATTATTCGCAAATTTTACTTAAAATTGATGATTTTTGAGAAATATCTTATATTTTGTTTTTTTTTTCTTCTAGTGTCCACACCAGATATTTTCCAAATGACATCAATAGCGTAAGTAAAACTTTATTTGATATATTTAAATTATTATGGCCCGTATTCACCAATATCCCATAACTTTATAGGTCCCATAAACTATTGAATGAAAAAATTGAATACGTCATTGTGACAGAAATTGTCAAAACAAATCTCAAACACCTAGCGCTTGTGATTGAAGCTTTAATGACATCTTTTGTTTAATTTTTCAGTGTTTCCAATAGAGAGAATCTAAAGTAACTACATTCTCTAGATAATGTGTTTATTGTTGTGTAAAACTTATGACAATAACTGATAGCTGACTGACAAAAGCGAGATGAGAGTGATGACAATAAATGACAAAAGATGACAATAGATGATAATAGATGACAATAGATGACAATATATGACAATAGATGACAATAGATGACAATAGATGACAATAGATGACAATAGATGACAATAGATGACAATAGATGACAATAGATGACAATAGATGACAATAGATGACAAAAGATGACAATAGATGATAATAGATGACAATAGATGACAATAGATGACAACTGTAAATAAAACATATTCAGTTGTTATTAACATTATTTGATAATAATTAATAGTGATCTTCGAAATGACATAGTCACATAACAAAAAATTGAAAAAAAAACAAAAAATAAATAAATAAATAAATAAATAAAAATAAAAAAATAAATAAAAATAAAAATAAAAAAATAAATAAAATCATTGCTTACTACTAAATATTAATAGATAGACAATAACTGATAGCTGCCTGACAAATGGCAGATGACAGATGACAAAAGAGAGATGAGAGAGATGACAATAGATGACAATAAATGACAATAGATGACAATAGATGACAATAGATGACAATAGATGACAATAGATGACAATAGATGACAATAGATGACAATAGATGACAATAGATGACAATAGATGACAATAGATGACAATAGATGACAATAGATGACAATAGATGACAATAGATGACAATAGATGACAATAGATGACAATAGATGACAATAGATGACAATAGATGACAATAGATGACAATAGATGACAATAGATGACAATAGATGACAATAGATGACAATAGATGACAATAGATGACAATAGATGACAATAGATGACAATAGATGACAATAGATGACAATAGATGACAATAGATGACAATAAATGACAATAGATGACAACTGTAAATAAAACATATTCAGTTGTTATTAACATTATTTGATAATAATTAATAGTGATCTTCGAAATGACATAGTCACATAACAAAAAATTGAAAAAAAAACAAAAAAATAAATAAATAAATAAATAAAAATAAAAAAATAAATAAAAATAAAAAATAAATAAAAATAAAAATAAAAATAGGCGTAAATTAACCAATGAAATTCATGGAGTAATTAAAAGTACGAATAACAGTGTAGTGTAGAGTTCAAGTCATTTGAAAGAGTGAACGGGCATAGTTTAGTTGGCAGGGACCGCCCACCCACCCCACCTTCGTTCGTATAGTTTTTTCATTGGATATAGATATTTTATATTGTTTAAACTATTCCAAGAAGAGTGTCATCCTATGAAAAAACTATGCGAACAAAGGTGGGGTGGGCGGGCGTCCCCTACCAACCTGACTATGCCCGTCCACTATTTCAAACGACTTGAACTATGCACTACACTATTATCAGTTATCTTCTATGATTAAATTAATGTCATTTATTAATTTAAGACTAATTAAAAAAATATATGTGAAAAATAATGTAATGCATAGTTCAAGTCGTTTGAAATAGTGGACGGGCATAGTTTGGTTGGTAGGGGCCGCCCGCCCACCCCACCTTCGTTCGTATAGTTTTTTCATTGGATATAGATGTTTTATATTGTTTAAACTATTCCAAGAAGAGTGTCATCCTATGGAAAAACTATGCGAACAAAGGTGGGGTGGGCGGGCGGCCCTTACCAACCAAACTATGCCCGTCCACTATTTCAAACGACTTGAACTATGCACTACACTATTATCCATTATTTTCTATGATTAAATTAATGTCATTTATTAATTTAAGACTAATTAAAAAATATATGTGAAAATAATGTAATGCATAGTTCAAGCTGTTTGAAATAGTGGACGGGTATAGTCAGGTTGGTAGGGGCCGCCCGCCCACCCCACCTTTGTTCGCATAGTTTTTTCAATGGATATAGATGTTTTATATTGTATAAACTGTTCCAAGAAGAGTGTCATCCTATGGAAAAACTATGCGAACAAAGGTGGGGTGGGCGGGCGGCCCCTACCAACCTGACTATACCCGTCCATTATTTCAAACAGCTTGAACTATGCATTACATTATTTTCACATATATTTTTTAATTAGTCTTAAATTAATAAATGACATTAATTTAATCAAAAAAAAACAAATATTTGTTGGAGCCAATTGAACGAATCTAAAAACTTTCGCGTGGGGTTAAAGGCAAATGCTATTTTCTGAAAATTGACTAGAAAAATAGTACTTTGAATGTTGTCATCCGGTTACAATTTACTAGTACGCTGTTGAAATCCAGGGGCGTACTGACGAGGTGGCCGAGTGGTTAAGGCGTTGGACTGCTAATCCAATGGGCTCTGCCCGCGTGGGTTCGAATCCCATCCTCGTCGTTATTTTTTATTTGAAACTATAAGTATTTTGACTCATATTGAATAAAACAAACGAATTTATACGGTAAATAACTCTTGTCAATTAAATAGCACCTCCTTTTCTTTATCTCGCAGTTATCCTTGTCCATATCCAACTTATGCTTAATTTATTTTCAAAATCTTTCAAGCATGGATAAAATATCACTGTGGTGTCAAAATATAATTCAATTGCACTATTTGTCATTTGTTATCTATTATCATCTATTGTCACTTATTGTCACTTATTGTCATTTATTGTTATTAATGTTATTTATTGTTATTTATTGTTATTTATTGTCATTTATTGTCATTTATTGTCATTTATTGTCATTTATTGTCATTTATTATCATTTATTGTCATTTATTGTCATCTATAATCATTTATTGTCTTCTATTGTCATCTATTGTCATCTATTGTCATCTATTGTCATCTATTGTCATCTATTGTCTTCTATTGTCTTCTATTGTCATCTATTGTCATCTATTGTCATCTATTGTCATCTATTATCATCTGATGTTATCTATTGTCATCACTCTCATTGCTTACTACTAAATATTAATAGATAGACAATAACTGATAACTAACTGGCAAATGGCAGATGACAAAAGACAAATGAGAATCATCTGTCATCTGCCATTTGTCAGTCAGCTATCAGTTTTTGTTATTTATTGGCATCTATTGTCATCATCGTCATCAGGTGTCATCTATCGTCATCTATTGTCATCTATGGTTATCTATGGTCATCTATGGTCATCTATGGTCATCTATAGTCAACTATTGTCATCTATTTTCATCTATTGTTATCTATTATCTTCTATTGTCATCTATTGTCATGTATTATCATCTATTGTCATCTATTATCATCTATTGTCATCTGTTGTCATCTATTCTTATCTATTATCATCTATTGTTATCTATTGTCATCTGTTGCCATCTATTATCATCTATTGTCCTCTTTTGTTATCTATTGTCATCAGTCTCATCTCTCTTTAGTCATCTGTCATCTGCCACTTGTCATTCAGCTATCAGTTATTGTCATTTATTGGCATCTATTGTCATCTATTGTTATCAGGTATCATCTATTGTCATCTATTGTCATCTATTGTCATCTATTGTCATCTATGGTCATCTATGGTCAACTATTGTCATCTATTATCATCTTTTGTCATCTATTATCATCTATTGTCATCTATTATCATCTATTGTCATCTATTGTCATCTATTATCATCTGTTGTCATCTATTGTCATCTATAATCATCTATTGTCATCTATTGTCATCTGTTGCCATCTATTATCATCTATTGTCATCAGTCTCATCTCTCTTTTGTCATCTGTCATCTGCCACTTGTCATTCAGCTATCAGTTATTGTCATTTATTGGCATCTATTGCCATCAGGTGTCATCTATTGTCGTCTATTGTCATCTATGGTCATCTATGGTCAACTATTGTCGTCTACTATCATTTTTTGTCATCTATTATCATCTATTATCATCTGTGGTCATTTATTGTCATCTATTATCATCTATTGTCATCTATTGTCATTTATTGTCATCTATTGTTATCACTCTCATCTCTCTTTTGTCATCTGCCATTTGTCAGTGAGCTATCAGTTATTGTCTATCTATTAATATTTAGTAGTAAGCAATGAGAGTGATGACAATAGATAACAGCAGATGATAATAGATGACAATAGATGACAATAGATGACAATAGATGACAATAGATGACAATAGATGATAATAGATGATAATAGATGACAATAGATGACAATAGTTGACCATAGATGACCATAGATTCCCATAGATGATCATAGATGACAATAGAAGACAATAGATGACAATAGTTGACCATAGATGACCATAGTTGATCATAGATGATCATAGATGACTATAGATGACAATAGATGACAATAGATGACAATAGATGACAATAGATGACAATAGATGACAATAGATGACAATAGATGACAATAGATGACAATAGATGACAATAGATGACAATAGATGACAATAGATAACACCTGATAACAATAGATGCCAATAAATATGCAAATGGCAGATGACAGAAAAGTGAGTCATCTGATATTTGCCAGTCAGATATCAGTTATTGTCTATTAATATTCAGTAGTAAGCAAAAGCAAAATTATACAAATGTATAAAAATTTATGGCAAAGTAAAAAAATGCTTCTTCTTCCACTAATGATTAAAAAGGTAGGGGACACCCGGGTTTGAACCGGGGACCTCTCGATCTGCAGTCGAATGCTCTACCACTGAGCTATATCCCCAGTTGAGAAACTTTACAAAATTCAACAGGCTTCAACATAAAAGTAGATTAATTAGAATAGTTATCTCTCCAGGCAGAATATTTGTAAATGATAAACGCGTCGCAACAGTGATGCATTAATTAAAACGTTAGGTGTATGTATATGCGACGCTGCATACTCACACACACACACATACATACGCGCCGGGGGTGTAATTTAATAATTCAGATTTCCAAGGGCATCGGTAACGAACGTGTATTCACTGAAACCGCGCAATGTGCACATGAACTTGAATATGGATTTTAACGTGCTAATTAGTTCGATATTCAATCCGACGGCATATGCAAATGGTTAATTTTGTTAATTAAAGCTGTGCTAGTAAGAATTAAAAGTGACCGATGTGCGTGTTTATTTGCATCACCAAACCCTAATCATACAAAAGTCAACTGTTGATTAGAATCATCTTAATATTCAAAATTAATTGTATATGTATATTTTGAAGCTTCTTTAATCTTTTTTTGGGTTTAGATTAAACCAAATTATTGTTTTAAAAAAATAGATAACATTATACTCAATAGTAAAACTGATGATAGCTGACTGACAAATGGCAGATGACAGATGACAAAAGAGAGATGAGAGTGATGACAATAGATGACAAAAGATGACAATAGATGATAATAGATGACAACAGATGACAATAGATGACAATAGATGATAATAGATGACAATAGATGACAATAGATGACAATAGATGACAATAGATGATAATAGATGACAATAGATGATAATAGATGACAACATATGACAATAGATGACAATAGATGACAATTTATGACAATAGATGATAATAGATGACAATATAATATAAATATTAATATCTAATACAAATATAATAATATAATATATAAATAATAGATGATATAGATGACAACAGATGACAATAGATGACAATAGATGACAATAGATGATAATAGATGACAATAGATGATAATAGATGACAACATATGACAATAGATGACAATAGATGACAATTTATGACAATAGATGATAATAGATGACAATATAATATAAATATTAATATCTAATAAAAATATAATAATATAATATATAAATAATAGATGATAATAGATGACAACAGATGACAATAGATGACAATAGATGACAATAGATGATAATAGATGACAATAGATGATAATAGATGACAACATATGACAATAGATGACAATTTATGACAATAGATGATAATAGATGACAATATAATATAAATATTAATATCTAATAAAAATATAATAATATAATATATAAATAATAGATGATAATAGATGACAACAGATGACAATAGATGACAATAGATGACAACAGATGACAATAGATGACAATAGATGACAATAGATGACAATAGATGATAATAGATGATAATTGTCAATTTTTTGTATTGTAAATACATGTATTTTTAATATATACAAATGTAATAAACAATAATGTAAATACCATGTATTGTTTGTATTGTATTGTAAATACAATACAAAAAATACATTAATTCAGTATACTCGCCATATTTAATTGTATTTTTCTTAGAGTATCTATAACACTCTATTGAACAACCGGCCCTAAATACAATTAAATATGGCGAGTATACAGAATTAATGTATTTTTTGTATTGTATTTACAATACAATACAAACAATACATGGTATTTACATTATTGTTTATTGTAATTATTAATATGCCAGTATTACGATTTGAGTGGCAAACAAAAACTTTTATTTGAAAAACTATGTACTGACATCCGTAATAGTTCTAGAGACTTTCATATGAAAGCTTACTAGTATAGAATAGAATAGAAATTTATTTATTTCAGATGCATACAATACATATACAATAGTATATTACATATCATACATTGAAATATTGTCAACAAAAAAATGGTGGTTAAATTCAAAATATGATGTAGTCATATTTTTAACTTCATTAAAGTATTCTTCTAGTGAATATGGTTCACATTCTATAAGTATCTTGAATATTGCATGTTTGAATCTCTTCTATGCTCGTATATTCTTACCTGGCTTGTACTTTCTTGAGTTCGATGCCGTGGTGTGCCAGAAAATGCTCGTTGACGTGCTCAAGTGCCAAGTCCACGGCCGGACCACACCTCTCCAAATCAAATGGTGAGTTTAGGCGAGATGCCATGAGCACACCCACATTGAAATACTGATAGGGCGATGTAAACTCGTGGGAGAGTATTCGCTGGCATAATCCTGTGAGGTGCAGCATTAGAATTAGAGCTGTTTGACTCCTCATTTCGAAACTGTAGAGAAATATATTTTTTTTAAATTGAAAACTTTACAGATGTCATGAAAGTGGCGATATTTTTGAATATTTGAAATATTTATGCATATTATAAGATGAAGAGATTTTAGTTGATTTTAGTTGATATTAGAAGAATTAGTAGGTTTTATCCCAGTTTAGTGGCCTAGTGGTTAGGCGTGTCTGTCTCGTATTGAGCACTGGAGGCGAGAGTCCCCGTTGTGGATGAATTTTCGCGAATCACCTTCACAGTTTTTCACAGGTTTTTTTTTTATAAAGTTAAGGTAAATACTCGCTCATTACACTCCTCTGAGTTTCTCTCTTTAACGCTTGGTCTGATAACGATAAACATAGAATTTCTTATATATATATATATATATATATATATATATATATATATATATATTATATTTTTATATAAAGTAGCCTTCGTACTCCCCGGCGAATGTCTATGTCTTCCGAAAGCTCATCATATTTTGGATGCCGGTAGAGGTTGCTCATAATTTCAATATCCCGAGTATCGATGTTTTTCTTCTTCAATATGTCTACTACTTTTTCAAAAACAAAAACCATATTGAACTCGTTAAAAATCTAAAATATAAAAAAAAAATTCCAACATAAGTGAAATTTATGATAAGATTGTCTGTGGATTTCTAACATCAGTGAAATTTCACTGATGTTAGAAATCCACAGACAATCTTATTATAAATTTCACTTATGATGGAATTAATTTTTGTTTCAGTTTGAATTTGTTTGAATTCATTGAGATGCAAGAGATTCTATGTTTTAAAATTTCACTCATGTTTTTTCTTTAATATTTTAGGTTTTTAACGAGTTTAAAAGGTGTTTGTGAAAATTGCATATACATTTATTAGTAAAAGTAAACATAGAATCTCTAGCATCTCAATGAATTCAAAGAAATTCAAACTGAAATAAAAATGAATTCCAGCATAAGTGAAATTTATGATGAGATTGTCTGTGGATCAAATCATTGTACGTCGCGTAAAACAGAATTATGTAAAACATTCAACCCCGTTATAGGCAATATGCGATATTAAAAGCTGACTGCACGATTCGAAACGTACAATCCATCACTGTCACCCGTCCCGCAGCGACAAAGAAGATGCTAAAGAACATACCAAAGATGCACTTTCATTAATATTTGTCTGCATATTGGGATGAATTTCAAATAGTTAAATAATAGTGTTTTAGTAAAATTTTACATGCAGTTACAAAAATTCAATAATTACAACATGTTATTCGCAATTCAGCCTTACACCAATAATACGGTAGATAGGCATTCGATTAAATAAATAAATTCGCAAAAATCAGGATGTGGCCGGTTAAAAATTAGGAATGTATACAGATTTTCATACTATCGCTGCTATCGCGTGAAAATTATAAAATTATGTAAAATTGAGAAAATATGTTTAATTGGTAAATAAAAAAAATAAAAATAAAGGCACGAATCAAAAAATCAAATTTGTGTGAAATTGAAGAAAACTTGTTAAAATTTCTACATAACTCGATGATGTATGTTTTTTGTTGTTGAAGATATCGAGAATAAGTAAAAAACTTACGATTAAAAATTAGGAATGTACAATATACGACAAAATAATCGGTAGTTTGAAGAAGGGAACGAATCCAAAAATCAAATTTGTGAGAAATATATATATATATATATATATATATATATATATATATATATTGTACATGTAAAGGTGTAAAAGTGAGTGTAAATAAATATTTATAATAATAAAAAAAAATTAATCGGTAGTTTGAAGAAGGGAACGAATCCAAAAATCAAATTTCAGAGAAATTGAAGAAAACTTGTTAGAATTTCTACATAAATCGATTATGTATGTTCTTTGTTGTCGAAGATATCGAGAATAAGTAAAAAACGATTAAAAATTAGGAATGTATACAGATTTTCATACAATCGCGTGAAAATTATAATAAAATTATGTAAAATTGAGAAACAATGTTTAATTGTTATGATCTGTATGATAAAGTGCACAATAACTTTATCATACAGATCATAACAATTAAACATAGTTATTATGTTATTATTATTCCAATATGTTATTTTGTTGACAATAGCTGTATATATTGAACTGAAATAAAAAATTACATTACATACATACAAACATGTAATTATGTTTAAAAGGGGGATTTTTTTCTTAAAAAAAAACATGGTATCCTTCCCCCTGTCTTCACCTCAGGATTTGTGGGTGTGTTAATGTCTACCACCCAATTACCTAATTTTCAACCGATAATCTTAACTATCGATAGTTCGATACATTTTATTTAATAATGCTAGATACATGAAATAAATTAACAATGAATAATTGTGAAGTTAAGTTTCATACTTACTAATATCTTCCTTCTCTCACATACACTCAAAAGTTTTTACTCTCGCGAATACTGCCGCTGGTAAGTTTGGCGCGTACGTACCGTGTTAGCGTCGCGACGCTTCTGTTTTCAGGACCACCTGCGGCGTCTGTCCGCGGCGCGGTCAAAGCTTTGTCGACATCGACGCCGAGTAATTCCGAATGTATCAAACAGATTTTTGTTTGGGAGTCCTCCTTCAATAAGACGTTTGAGGCGAGAGTTGGTTTTCCATATAGATGCGTGTCCTGAATTCGATCAAAAATATCTACACGACTTTCCGAACAAATGAATCTTAAATCATTTGTTCCGACTACTGCTCTTTTTCAGCTCATATTATGAAGCTACCCGCATTAAAAAGAGCAGTAGTCGGAACAAAACTACAGGACGTACATGTCGGCGCAATTCGCGATTCAAACTTCAACGGTTTTCTTCAAGGTAGTAGGTAAACAGCTGATCTTTGTTATTGTTTGATCAGATGATTATGCATTAAAATAATATCATTTCAGTCACTTCTACAATAATATGCGATTGTTAATGTACTTTTAAGGTATAAATAGTATAACCCTGGGTCTATAGTCATGTATAATATGAAAAACAAATGTTATGTAAACAAATTCCCTACTAAATGTAGTTCATTTTCTGCCACCAGATGGAATATCAGCCGGCTTGAATCGCCAATAGGTACGCGATCACTTTTTTTTTGTATTGCGCCGACATGTATTGTATTTTTTGATGTTTTATCTTTCAATTAATAACAATAATAATAATTAAAGTAAAATGCTATATCGACTAAAATAACTGAATTCATTATGCACACGATTTTTTATAAAATCCATTAATGCACATGTCATAAAGATTATCTGAACTAGAATAAAATTCCATATGGGTATCCCACATAACAAAATAAATAGTATTTCAAGCGATTTATAAACAGGAATACAACCTTATTGTACCAGCTGTATGATACCGAGACAAATTAGATTGTCTCGCATTTTGACTAAAGGTCGTTTAAAGGTCATTTTAGACAAGACAATTTCTTGACTCAAAAGTCAAGATGCGAGACAATCTAAATTATCTCGTATTATACAGCAAATTATTTCAAATATTGAATTGGATGGTAGATCAAATAGAAAAATATAATGCGTTCTATTTTTCAAGGACAAATTGTATGGGAGGAGGATATATGAATTCAAATCTTGAACAACTTTTGAGCTAAGAAATTGTCTTGTCTAAAACGACCTTTAGACAAGACAATTTCTTAGCTCAAAAGTTGTTCAACAAATGAATTCATTTATCCTCCTCCCATACAATTTGTCCTTGACAAATAAAACGCGTTATATTTTTCCATTCAATCTACCATCCAATTCAATATTTGAAATAATTTGCTGTATAATACGAGAGAATTTAGATTGTCTCGCATCTTGACTAACTTTTGAGTCAAGAAATTGTCTTGTCTAAAACGACTTTAACGCCCTTCACCAATCCAACATTTTCATTAAGAATTATCACACTTCTGTGATTGCTTGAAAAGTACAGTGGAACTTCATATAACGTCGTCCGTTTGATGACTACTAATGACTAGTAGTGACAAATACATACATCAGGTTTTTTTCTTTTTTTTTTCTTGTCTATGCAAGTTTGTATCATTTACGTTTAATTTCATCTATAAATGTACAACTGGCAACGCTGCGTTCGATACATTGAATGTAAATAATAATATTGTTAGGTTGGTACTGTTCTTGAAAATTAGTGACACTTGTTTTGGCGGTTGTGTTGTGTTGTGCCGGAAAGCAATAATCTTTTTCTTGATAAGGATAACGAAAGTAAGTCAACTTTAATAATGCAGTTTCTTTATTCATCTATTACATATCTACAACTTGTATATTCGCATTACTATATCGTGCAACAATCCCTGTAAGACATGTTGTAAATATAACCTTATATTGTCGTGACCTTGGAAAATTTTTGTTTATTGTTAAATGATGTGTGATAAATTAACATATCTATTTTTCTCTCAGGTTTCAGTAAAAACATCTATATATTTTATAACCAATCCTATTACATGTGGCTATTATCTGATCTAACTTTTGTTTTGATTTCAGTTTGAATCAATAATGAAATTCTGTATATCTACTACAATTTTGTGAATTCTAAATCCTAAACAATATTTATGCCTGTATTCACCAACATCCCATAAACTTTATAGCTCCCTTATGCCCATATTTACCAACATCCCATAAACTTTATAGGTCCCATAAGCTATTGAATGGATAAATTGACAATGCCATTGTGACAGAATATGCCAAAACAAATGTCAAACACCTTGAATGGCACTTGTGATTGGAGCTTTGATGACACCTTTTGTTTAATTATTCAGTGTTTCCAATAGAGAGAATCTAAAGTAATTACATTCCCTAAATAATGTATTTATTGTTGCTATAACAACAAATAATTATGGGTTCAATAGCTATTGATAGATTTATGGAATGTCAGTGAATACAGGGGTTAAGCTATTTAATGGATACATTGAAAATGTTATTGTGATAGAAATTGCCAAAACTAATGTCAAACACCTTGACTAGCACTTGTGATTGGGGCTTTGATGACACTGTTTTGTTTAATTATTCAGTGTTTCCAATAGAGAGAATCTAAAGTAATTACATTCCCTAAATAATGTATTTATTGTTTCTATAACAACAAATACTTATGGGTTCAATAGCTATTGATAGATTTATGGAACGTCAGTGAATACAGGGGTTAAGCTATTTAATGGATACATTGAAAATGTTATTGTGACAGAAATTGCCAAAACTAATGTCAAACACCTTGACTAGCACTTGTGATTGGAGCTTTGATGACACTGTTTTGTTTAATTATTCAGTGTTTCCAATAGAGAGAATCTAAAGTAACTACATTCACTAGATAATGTATTTATTGTTGCTATAACAATGAATACTCATGGGTTCAATTCATGATTCAAATGTCAACAGTTTTTGTTGAATTAGTGGGTAAACAGCTGATCTTTGTTATTGTGTAATCAGCTGACTAGATAATTACATGATTTTGATTACTCTGTCAGTAATGTATGGTTGTTAATAAACTTTTAATACATAACTAGACAAACTTTGTGCATATGGTCATATATATGATGAGAAAATACATTTTATGTGTAGAGATTACCCACTAGATTTTAGTTCATTTTCTGCCACCAGATAGAGTACTGATTAGCTTGAATTGACCATATCTATTGATACATTTATGGAATATTGGTGAATACATGGGTAAATGTCTTATTACCAAGCAATTGCAAAATTTTAAACAAACAAGTTATAACAGGAAGTTAATTTTGTTCAGGTGTTTATATTCTATTTATCTAAAGAACAGTGGAAAACACAAAGGTCTTGATATTATAGGTAAACTGTGTTGTAAAAGTGACTGCACCTTATAGAAGGTGCACTAAACACTAACACTAAATATTCTGGATATGAAGATAGGATAAGAATTAAAAATTAATTTCCTTACATGTGTTTATTTATTGTTCATTCAATTTTAATATTGTGGAATGGATAATTATCAATTTGTTCTATATTAGATATTAATATGAAAAAGTTTACAATCTAGTAATATTGTATTATTATTATTGTTACAGATTTAAAACAAGATGGGTGATATTGATGATGATGAGCCTATAGATGAGGAAAACACCTTCAAAATATTGGTAGCCACTGATATTCATTTAGGATACAATGAGAAACATCCTATAGCATGTATGTTGGTTTACATTTACTATTTGAGTAGTCCTTTTAGCTCCTTTGGAATGTGGCACACCCTAAAGGCACTTAAGCCCTATGTTTTTTCTTATTTTATATTACTTATTTCTTGCACTGTTTCCTTCCATTTAATTTTATCTTTTGCCTCTATTTTATGTCATATTTCCAATAATTCCTTATTTATATTTAATTGATAAAAACAAAATAGCAGCTATAAAATACTCTAGAACTAAAACAAGTTTACCACTGCACTTCCATAATACTGTAAAAAGATCTTTTCCCCTTTTATACCCAGAATATTTAGTGTTTTCGGTACCTTCTATAAGGTATAAGGTGCACAGTCACTTTTAAACAGTTTACCTATAAAATCAAGACCTTTTTGTTTTTATATATAGCCACTGTTCTCCATACTAGTGCTGTAATGTTTAAAATTTTAGCTGAAGACACTTTTGTTACCTTTGAAGAAATTTTAAAGATTGGTGTGAAGGAAGAAGTAGATTTCATACTATTGGGTGGAGACTTGTTCCATGATTCCAAGCCAAGCCCTTATTGCATTCAGAAATGTTCAGAACTAATAAGAAGGTAAATAATGAGTCATTAAATACTACAACAATTCGATAGTTTGTTATACCATTGAGTAATCATCACCTACCCCTATATTCACCAACGTTCCATAAATCTATCAATAGCTATTGACGCCATAAGTATTCATTATTATAGCAACAATAAATACATTATCTAAGGAATGTAGTTACTTTAGATTCTCTCTATTGGAAACACTGAATAATTAAACAAAAGGTGTCATTAAATGTCCAATTGCAAGCGCTATTCAAGATGTTTGACATTTGTTTTGGCATATTCTGTCACAATGACATTGTCAATTTATCCATCCAATAGTTTATGGGACCTATAAACATAGACAATTAAATTATGTATAAACATAGACAATTAGCTATAAAGTTTATGGGATGTTGGTGAATATGGGCACTAGATGTGTTATATTGGTAGGTTGATGACACAATCACCATGGTGTTGACAGACATCTAAGTGATGATACTCTGACTCTAATAGGCCATCAACAATAGATTTGTCTGCTTATACTTTTAATATTCAGACACATTATAAAAATAAATTCTTTACATAACATTCCTATTAATATACTAGGTATTGTTTCGGTGACAAACCAGTCAACGTCGAATTTCTCTCGGACCAATCATACCACTTCTCGCACCTGCAGAACCCAGTGGTAAACTACGAGGATCCGAACATAAACGTGTCCATTCCAATATTTTCAATTCACGGCAATCACGACGATCCGACTGGAAACAAATCGGTGTCCGCTCTAGACCTTTTGTCCACGAATGGTTTGCTTAATTATTTCGGAAAATGGACCGACTTGTCTTCAGTGGAAGTACATCCGATACTGCTACAGAAAGGGACGAGCGAAATTGCATTGTATGGTTTATCACACATCCATGATATTAGATTGGCCAGATTATATAGGGACAAAAAGGTATGGGCTAATAAAACATATATAAGTGTGAACCCACCTCTTTGCAATCTACATATCTAGATTTCGATCTTGTTAGATCTCGTCAGTGTAGCTCAGCTAGTGAGGATGAATTCACACAATATCTCGAGTGGTTGTATACAAAAATAGTACAACTACTAACCCCCTAGGAGGAAAGTTAAACGCCACCTGGCGGGACCACATCAGGAGTCTCACCTGCAATTCTAATTTTTACTCTTAAACATAATCCAAGCAAAATACCCATGATTTAAGTCAGATATCTGACACTATATAATAATAATAATAACTCCCTTTATATTTTTCTGAAAAAAACATGTACAACCAATCTACATTTAAAGAACAGGTGAAGTTCAGAATCTTTGATCTGCTCTACCACTTAACTCGCTATAGAAGAAACAAAACAAAACATTGATTCAGAGACAGTCTTGCATACAAGTAAAACATATAAACAATAGATCTATCAAAATATTTAAGGCATAACATCAAAACTCATTTTCAAGTAGTGCTTCTTCATTGCAATCTTAAATCTTTCGTTTATGAGTTTTGAGTTGTAGAGGAATTTTATTATACTACATCATATACTGTATGATTTGTTTAGGTTACAATTGTAAAACCACAAACTGGAAAGTACTTCAACCTGCTGGTTGTGCATCAAAACAGAGCCAATAGAGGACCTAACAATTTCCTGCCACCTAGCAGTATACCGGATTTCATGGACCTTGTCATCTGGGGACATGAGCATGATTGTAAGATTGAGCCTGAAAAACAACTAAATGGAGTTAAAATTAGTCAACCAGGTATTTGAAATATTCAAACAATTAAGATGTAATGTAGGCATAGTGATGTTGAGATTATTTCTTTCTTTGTGTTAAATTGTTGGTCATAACATGCTAATTGGTAGTTTATTAAAATGCCAATTTTCATGTGACTACACCAGCTAGTAAAAGAAGAACCTAAGCAAACAAATAGTAATATGATGTAATATTTGCATGTTGATTGAGAAGTCTAAACTCTTTAGTCAATGATATAACCTAGCTTAGTGGTCTAGAGCAGTGATTCTTAAAGTGGGGGGTCGCAGAAAAACTTGATTACAGATTATTCGGGATGTTTTTCTATAAACTATTCGCAAATCAAGGGTAGCCATTTTCCAAGAATCAAACCAACAAACCATAAAACCCGGAAATTCATTATTTCTAGGAAGTTCTGTTGCGACCTCTTTGAGTGAAGGCGAATCTTTACCGAAGCACGTTGGTGTTCTCTACGTGAAAAATAATACATTTGGTCTGCGACCCGTTCCGCTTCAAACGGTGCGTCCGTTCATTTTCAAAACGTTCACCTTACCCGATCCGGCCATTTTAAAGGATCAAGGGGTCATAGATCTATCGCAACATGCCATCGATCACGTTAGCGAGGTAATTGATGGCATCATTAAGCAAGTCAAAGAGGATAGAGCAAGTGAGTTTACTTTTAATTCTTAACCTAATCACTTTTACGGAAATGTTGTGATATAATACATTTCCTTAAAACGGATTAATTCATAAAACCTTATCAACTATTGTTGTCAAAAAACGTCTGAATCGCATCATGGTTCTTCAACAGAAATTCCCTGCCGGTCCAAGAAAAGTTTGGCCCGAGTCTTTTGTAAATGTGTACATATAGCATATTTTTAGACGACGCAAAGTTAATAATATTTTAAGGTGGGTCGAAATGGGCCAAGTTACAATACATCCTGTATAGCAACAATATCCATCGAAATATTAATTGCAGGAATTTTATTTAAATTAGAATAAGGTGACTCTCAATTTCGAATTGTAGGCAAAGGTCTTAAAGAAATGCTGCCTCTGGTCCGAGTCGTCGTGTTCTATCATGTTGAAAAGCAGCAGTTCAACGGGATACGTTTATCTCAGAAGTATATTGGGATGATTTGTAATCAGGATGATATTGTTTTGCAAAAACTGGTTTTAACGGGTGGGCGTAGTAGAAGGAATCGCTATTTGGGTGGAGCTGATGATACAGGAATGGATGATGATGTGAGTGTTTCATCTTTTTTGGTTTGTGTGCAGTGAGACTACAAGATAAATTAAATTAAAAATTAAAATTTTTATTTCACGTTTACTAAGTCTAGTTAGTACCCAGAAATGCGAGTTAAAAAAGCCGCTTTCGTTTATCGTTCGGGAGCGGTTCTGTGCTGGTCTTAGCTGGTTTATAACAGTCCCCGAGCGATAAACAAAAGCTGCTAAAGTAGCCATTACTGCTGAAAACAGTTTCACAAAGTAGTAGTAGTAGATATTGTAAACGCAAAATAGAAAATAAAATACTATCATGAAATTAGGAAGACAATCAGGTTAAAGAAGTAAACGATCTAATCGATTTGGAGTTTGACAAAGAGGATATGCGAGAGCAAATGAAGATATTGTCAGTGAGAGGAATGCATGAGGCTGTGTCAAGGTTTGTCAATCATCAGGACCAAGAGGCACTTGAAGATCTTATCAAGTAAGAAATAGTCATTCATGAATTACATTGGAACATAAAAGTAAATCAAGCTAGAATGCTACGTTCAGCTTGTACTATGACAAATCATAGTTTCTCAAAATAAGTCATTAATAATATGCTATTGCAGTTTCCAAATCAAATCAAGTATTGACCAACTTATAGAAATGGAAACAAATGAGAGAAACATTGATGACAAAATTGAGGAACTTTATAAAAAACGCATGGATCTTACTGAAGCTACAGAAATGTCAAATGTAAGTACAAAACGATAATTCTCGTTAATTTTTTACTGGGGTCCTTGACATGTGTTTCATTAATTAATTAATCCTATAAATATCCATTCATAGCCAGGAGGTGTGATATGACATAGGAAAAGTGGTCTGTATTAATGTACAATGCTGTAGTCACTATGGGCAATTCAAGCAGGCCGTTACTCTATCTGGTGGCAGAAAATGAACTAAAATCCAGTGGGAAATATCTACGCATAAAATGTATTTTCTCATCATATATGTGGGAATATGTGCAAGGAGTGTCTAATTATATATTAAAAGTTTATTAATAACCACGCATTACTGTCCAATTGATCAAAATCGTGTAATTTTTATCTAATCAGCCGATCAAACAATAACAAAGATCAGCTGTTTACCCACTAGTTCGACAAAAACCGTTGACATTTGAATCGCGAATAGTTAAATATTTATTACCATCTAGCAATGGGAGATTTTTCGAGAACAGCCGTTCTCGATTCTTTCTCGTTCTCGAGAACACTAAAGGTCGTGGATTGTTAAGGCATCTACTTTGTGATAATTCATTTTAAAGGATAAATAAAACGATTTTTTACTTTGTTTTTTATCACACTTCAGTTACACTTTGCAACTAGTTTCGGCTAAGCTCTAGCCATTTTCGAGTCATCGGAGGAGCTCGAAAATGGCTAGAGCTTAGCCGAAACTAGTTGCAAAGTGTAACTGAAGTGTGATAAAAAAACAAAGTAAAAAATCGTTTTATTTATCCACTAAAGGTCGTTTTAGACAAGACAATTTCTTGACTCAAAATTTAGTCAAGATCTAAATTGTCTCGTATCATACAGCAAATTATTTAAAATATTGAATTGGATGGTAGATCGAAAGGAAAAATATAACGCGTTCTATTTGTCAAGGACAAATTGTATGGGAGGAGGATATATGAATTCATTTCTTGAACAACTTTTGAGCTAAGAAATTGTCTAGTCTAAAACGACCTTAAATCGAGATTTAATGAACCGATATCAGACTTGGTAGTAGTAATTATGAAAACCAAGAACTTTTCAGAATTATATCATATTTATTACAACTACTGTTACCTTTTATCTAGTGGAGGTCTGGATTTACTGCTAAAGAATATGCTCTTTGGATAAACGCGAATGAATTTAAAAGAGTTCCAAGCCCAAGCCATTTGACTTCTGGAATTCATTGAAGACATAGAGGTAGAGATCTTCAATAAAGTCCAGAAGTCTCGTGAATTGAGCTCTTTTATATTATTCGCATTGGACCAAAGAGATTTTTTCTTGCATGCGTTGAATTAGCTAGTGATTACATGTGTCGGGGTTTCATCTATCCCACAACCTCTGCACGTTCGTGATTGGTCTATCTCCATATTAGATTCATGAGTTTTTAAAAGTAAATATTTATTTTAATATTGTAGATAAGTACGGTTTTGGACAAGCAAAGAAAACGTCCGGCATCCGCGAGTAGTCCCTCAACATCATCATCAAAAATCATCGATGTCAATGATGACGATGTTGAACTATTGCAAACTCTAAAGCCCGTTACGGGTAGAGGACGGGGAAGAGGTAGCCGTGGTGGTAGAGGCGGAAAAACTGCTGAGCCTAAAGAGGAGAAGCGCGGACGTGGCAGGGGTCGTGCCCGCGGCCGAGCCAAAGTAATCGATAGCCCGTAGATGGAAAAAGTGCGTTTATTGTCGAATACCATTACATTTATACATATTTTTCTTATAAATTATTCAGCCTGAAATACTTTTCTTATGTAGAGAATTCGTAGGATACCAACTACCTCCAATCTAGTGGCATTTAGCCGTTCAATCCGCTTGAATTATCCAAAGCATGTTCACACCAGCCCTACCCAAGTTCACCCTGCCTAGCATACCATGTTCCTTGTCGTTGATGTGATGCAGGAAGATGAGGATGCTGTGAAACAGATTGTTGTAACCCTGAAAAATTAATACATGTAATAACTACTATTGAGACTTTCTGGAGGATCAATGTAATATGAAGAAGTAATGGTAAGTTGATAATTAACAGCAACAGTGATGACTGGTAAAATAAAGTATTAAAATTCAACGCTTGAATATGTGTTGTATAATAATGATTATAACTGCTGAAATCCCACAATTTTATAGCAACAGTCATCACTGCAATATCATTAGGGCCGGTTCTACAATTGACATTTACCTGGAGAATAAAGGACCATACACAATAACCGTGGTAGGGGTAACGTAGCGGTAAGCGAAATTGCACACTTGTATAAAAATGCGGGCGTTTACAGAAGCGCAGTAAAACTATGACAGAGCATGGGTAATTATCTCTACCATAATTATCGCATAGCATTACTGCCCAATTCTAAACGTCTGAATTTTTATAGCCATGCAAAATATTGCTTGCCACTACCTTACCACTACCGCGCTTATTGTGAATGGCCCATAAGACTATTCGTGAAATAACTTTCAGGATTTTAACGCTAAATCTCAAATTTATTCCAAGAATAGCCATATTCTCAAGTTAAATGTATATTGTAGAATCGGTCCTTATTGTTCTTGTAATATACCTTGACTAGTTCGTAGGTCTCCAATCCAATTATTACGCGGTAATGCGGCGGGTTGACCGTCACCTCGTGAATTGCCAACGTGTTTGTTGTCACCTCTGGTAGCTTCTCATTTGATTTTATAAAATGATACCCACTAAACGATCTGAGATCGGGTTTGTTTGGGAGTGGAAGTAGTTGTGTGTCTAAATATGTTGCAACTAAATGCATAATAATCTAAAAGGCAAAAAACAAAATAAACTATGACACTATTTAGTGTCCTCTCAATTCCATCAGCAGCTATCGTCCCCCTAAAACGTTCTAACGACCCCTAGGGGGCTCAAATTGAGAAACACTCATGCTGTGTATGCACGTAATACAATTTTTTTTGTGACGTAATAATGACGTCAAAAGCGGTCGCTTCCTAGGAAACCG
The DNA here is from genome assembly GCA_963942505.1 of Lordithon lunulatus. Taxonomy (NCBI): domain Eukaryota; kingdom Metazoa; phylum Arthropoda; class Insecta; order Coleoptera; family Staphylinidae; genus Lordithon; species Lordithon lunulatus. The sequence continues at coordinate 55,844,527 of OZ012668.1, read as the reverse complement.
CTTATGCTTTGGTGTCGTAAAGCCTGACGATCTATTCGTAATGACTCGCTATTTTTTTAAAATATATTTGGTATAATGTAAAATTACAGCTTTAAATATTTACCGCAGCATCTGTAGGTAGTGAAATATCCCAATCCTTCCGATTATAGCTACTCCCACCATTCCATTTATATTCGCTCATACAGCCCCCCTTTGCCAGCTCCTGTATTCGTTTTACTAAGTACTCCTGATTGCCGTGCAGCTCCAAAAAAGGCACCACAAACGGTAAATTTGGAATACTCTGCAGTATAGGCCCCTGCGCCGTTTTGCGCAGCCTATCCAATCCAACGCTGCCTATCGTGACGTCGCTTATGCCATGACTGTGTAGACTTTTGTTGATGTTTTCGAATTCCTTAATGAGTCTACATAGAATTGTTTGTGACAGCCACTAAATTTGTTGAAAAACAGTTAAAACACGTCGGTTGGTAGGTGAGAATTACGTACCACTCTTAAGTTTTCATTCCATTGTGTTAGGTCTACGCCGTCGACGTTCAGACGACGCCACGTGTCCAAACCTTGGTTACTTGTGTTCATTGTAGTTTCATCTGCTTTAGGGCTTCCCGAATTTATTTCTGAAAACAAATACAATACATATAATTAATCAAAAACATAAAAAACTTTAGGTTTCAGAGTTTATAGCATAATTTTACTATCCCTCAACTACTTACTGCTTGGTGTTGATAGCTGATACTCGCATTTTGTGAAAAACGAGGATGCATCTTTATTCATCTTTGTTGAAGGGTGGTTCCAGAAGAAACTTAGTAAATCCGCCGGTTTTTCGCTGCTGTTTAAAGTTGGGGTTGTTTCCATAGCCTCGTATTGTCGTAAATAATGATTTAAACTATCCTCATCATTAAGTTTAAGGTTGGTCAAGTTGGATGCCATCACTGGTGATACTGTGCGGTTTGCCGGGGAGATGTTTTGTTGTGGTGTACCACGAAATGATACAGAGGGTGACCTTGCTGTACCTATAATGCAATTCATAATTACCTGAATTATTTATGCTACAGGGCAAGTTAAAATTCACAGACTATCATTGTTCAGTCCAATAAATAGGTGATACTTTTACCTTTTGGTATAGGCTATTCAGTGAGTTATCAAGATACAGGGCAAAATAGGTGTTAGCCCCTGTGTTGAGTGTCATTTTCCTTCAAACAAGCAACTGGGTTTTTCTCAACTACTATTACTCCCAGAATAAAAACTACTGAGCACACACACAACATACAAAGTTGGCAGAAGCTGATATGTGAATTTAACCATTTTTTTTTTTCATACATTTGCTTAAATTCACTCGTTAATAAATAAGATCTTTTGCCACAATTGCCTTATAAAGTATACTTACTATCATTGAAAGACTGTGATAACCAACTAGCTGCTGACAAGTCCATGGGTGTTTTTGAAAAGGAGCTTGTAACTATGTTGTTGTATGAAGTATTACAAATTTCTGTAAATCATTGTTCAATTATCATCTCTTATATATCTGCTGGCCCTTTCTACCACAGTGTGGTGTAAAGGTACTCGCTTCTCAGCCTTATGGCTAAGATAAAAGTGTAGTATCATCTCTTAATACCTTTTATTTTTGTTAATTAAAACACTTCACATAGGCTTACCATTAGGACTATGAGGTTTTTGAGTTCTGGTTGAAGTTTTATTTGGATATCCACTAAACATATTGATCCTGATATATTTTATTAGATAATGAAAGGCATTAAGTGCAAATACTGTAGCTAAGATATATTCTAGATACTCGTATATAGGAACATTCTTACTACAGGTTGAAGAGTACAGCATTCTGAAAATAAATTGTCTTGTTATAATTATCTATCCAGAACTTTGATAAGGTGTCATGAATTAATCGCCAAAGGGTGAAATGTTTATTGCATGACAGATAATGAATAATTATTGAATATGTAATAAACAAAAGCCTGATTAAAAGATGCTATTAATTTAACCTTCCAACACTTGTGCACAGTCTTATAGACCCAGAACATATATATGCTCTGGGTTTATGAGACTGGTGTGAGTGCTGGAATGTTAATATACTTTTGATATTATTTTCAATATAAAGAAGTATGTAGGATAGTGCATACTTACAAATGTGTTGTTAAGATACCAAGCAGAGCAGTATTATGAATGTTAATATACTTTTGATATTATTTTCAATATAAAGAAGTATGTAGGATAGTGCAAACTTACAAATGTGCTGTTAAGATACCAAGCAGAGCAGTATTAATAAATCCCCATGCCACACATTGCTTTGATTGGTTGGAGTTCTGCTCCAAGTCAATTTTTTTAAACAAAGGCGAGGAAGCTTTATCAAATATCCTCGGAGAAGTTCTAAAAACATCCAAACTTTGGTTATTACACCCAACTAATGATCACAGATAATATGCACTTAATCTAAATCATAAATAAATATATAAAATAAACTGAATCAATCAAAATTGTCATGGTAAACAAATATAATTTGCCAAACATAACCTACAAGAAAAATTATTACCTTGGCGTTTGAGGAGTGGACATTATGTGCAGATTATTTCTAGGGACTATAAAATAATGCTAATATCAACACCTAGCACATCGAGATTAATTATTATAATTATTCACAATTAATTAAGCTGTATTAAAGATGCCGCCAAAGTTAACCTATGCAAACTTTCGGCGCCATGAGAATTTTGAATTTGCTTAAGAAATCACAATGCGAAGTTGGCTACAGTTATGTTATACAAATTGGATTCAGATAAAAATAATAGCTTAAATATAATTCAACTCTTCAACAAATACTAACAGTTGTTATTTGTTATTGATTGATCAGTTGATAGATTACACGATTTAGGGCCGCTTCTACAATTGACATTTAACCCTAGAATAAGGCTATTCGTGGAATAAGTTTGATATATTAACACCAATATTTCAAACTTATTCCACGAATAGCCTTATTCTCCAGTTAAATGCTAATTGTAGAACCGGCCCTTACACTTCTAAATAAGTTGTAAAGCATGAATACATTCTACCAGATTCTTCAAGAAACTTGTTCAAGTTTCAATTATTCATGAGCTATGTTCAGCTCATACAATGACTAATCATGTTGGTCATGTTTTGAATAAAAGGCGCGCGTAAAATGTGATTGGTCATTGTATGAGCTGAACATAACACATGAATAATTGAAACTGGACTTGTTCAAGTTCCTAATAAATCTAGTACAAAGTAATTCACGCTCTAGATAGAAAAACTTGTATTATCATAAAAGTTTAGTTTATGTATATCAAAATAGAACTGAAATACACATATTGCCATGTTCAGCGTGTACTATGTTGTACTACATATGTCTTGAGTACTAAACAACTTATAGTGCTCTGTGGTACTAAATAAACTTGAATTAACAGTAGGGCTGGATATTACCACAGATAAGCGTATATAAACGTTAATTTGTGATATTACTGATGATATTTCTGATTTACATGGTTCAAGTTTAAGCTGGAACAATCTTAACTAAAATTATTCAATTATTTTGGCGAGTTCAGCATAAATTGTATAAAAAGTATGAACTAGTTTAATTGTAACCACAATTATATCAATAAACTTGTTTCACAACATCTATATAAATAAACTTGTTTCACAACAACTATATCAATAAACTTGTTTCACAACAACTATATCAATAAACTTGTTTCACAACATCTATTTCAATAAACTTGTTTCACAACATCTATATCAATAAGCTTGTTTCACAACATCTATATCAATAAACTTGTTTCACAACATCTATATCAATAAACTTGTTTCACAACATCTATATCAAAAACTTGTTTCACAACAACTATATCAATAAACTTGTTTCACAACAACTATATCAATAAACTTGTTTCACAATATCTATATCAATAAACTTGTTTCACAACATCTTTATCAATAAACTTGTTTCACAACATCTATATCAATAAACTTGTTTCACAACATCTATTTCAATAAACTTGTTTCACAACATCTATATCAATGAACTTGTTTCACAACATCTATATCAATAAACTTGTTTCACAACATCTATATCAATAAACTTGTTTCACAACATCTATATCAATAAACTTGTTTCACAACAACTATATCAATAAACTTGTTTCACAACAACTATATCAATAAACTTGTTTCACAATATCTATATCAATAAACTTGTTTCACAACATCTATATCAATAAACTTGTTTCACAACATCTATATCAATAAACTTGTTTCACAACATCTATATCAATAAACTTGTTTCACAACATCTATATCAATAAACTTGTTTCACAACATCTTTATCAATAAACTTGTTTCATAACAACTTGCTAGTTTCAATTATTCATGTGCTATATTCAGCCCATACTATGACCAATCATGTACTATTCATATCTTTTATTCAACACATGACTGGGTATGATTATTGGTCATAGTATGATATGGTAATCTGGATAGTTGGCTGGAGGGTAGCATAGTTACAGACACTTATGTCTCAAAATGGGCCCATTGTGAAACCATGATATGGCCATAGTTTGATTGATATAACCCAACATTTATCACTTACCAATATCGTTGATTGAAATATTCATATCAATACTTCAATCAACATTAATATAAAGTAGCTGTAAATTATTTAGATAATAATAATAGTAGCTACAGGCACTTATGCCTCAAAATGGGCCCATTATGAAACCATGATATGGTTTGTCATGGTATGATTGATACAATCCAACATTAATCACTTACCAATATCATTGATTGAAATATTCATACCAATATTCAATCAATACTTCAATCAACACCAATATAAAGTAGCTGTAAATTATTTAGATGAATAATAATACAACAAATTCTATAAATCACAATCAAAATTTTATTCAACATATTTCAGTCAGCTTATATACAAACCATGACTAAATTTAAACTTGTACATCAACACAATAAATTAGAGTGCATAAAACTGATTGAACCTAAAAATTCATGACTAAAATAAACCTACAATCACTGCCTCTTCTTAGCCTTAGCCGAAATCTTCTTATTGTGTGGCTGGTTAGCCTGTGGTGTTCCAGCAAAGAAAGTTGTCACCATATCGGACATTTCAGGCATTTCAAACTTGGTCATGTTGCCAATCTGCTCCAATTCTTTCTTGGTCTCAGGATCATTCATCATTTTGGGCAGCACCATGATGAGCAACAGGGGTAACACCATCATTAAGATCATTGGGTTGAATAGGAAATCGGTGAGCATCCATTGCTCGCGGAGTTGGAAATATTTGGTGAAACCTAATGGTTTGAGGCGTAGTGGGTAGGGCACTTGAATCACTTGTGAGGTTTGTATGTGGTTCACTTTACGGGCGCGGAACTTGCCTTTTGAGTTGATTTCAACACGAACTGGTTCGTATGTGAGTTGTGATGAGAGGACTTCTAGAACGTATGAACCGTGGGGGACGTTGTGGATTAAAAACGTGCCGTCCTCTTTAACGAAACCCAGAAATTCGCCTCCGTTTATATGGATTTTTGTGTTTGCTTGCCAGTTGGGTTGTTGGAATATTTGCTCCATTAGGACTTTGCCCTCGATTGTGTGGCGGCTGATGGGGCCGTCGTCTTCCGCTGAGTTATCACATTTGATGGATTTTATTGATATTAGCGCTACGAGGAGTAGCAAAAATTTGCTGGACGTCATGATTTTTGATGAAACGTCAATTTGTTTTTGGGGTTATGTTGCTTTTTGGTGGATTAAAAAAAAGCAGAGGAGGCGGTGGAAAAATAATTGAAGGCAGTGGTGTAACACTAATAAGATTTATTGTAAAATATATAACTTATATCGTACTGAGTCAAATTTAATTCATCAGCTAATTAGGGGGCCAGGGTTATTTGCGAATGATTGTTCTATCATATCTTGTGTAAATAGTTGATTCGGTAATTGAGGTCTCAGTAGATGGCGCTGTTATCATCGAAAGATAAGGGGGATAACGTGAAGTTGCTTGTGGTGGCTTATTTATTATAATATATGCGGCACTAAACAATATCGATTGGATAAATGTCTGCGCTCGAAAACTCATCTTCGTGTAGCTACTTCGATGTTAGAAACGACTAATTCAATGTTATCAATTATAGCCATTGCCAACTGCATCAATGACAGCTTCGCTCTCCACTGTTGGACATAGGCCCCCAAATGGTCTTCTATCTTTATTTTCCCAAGTCCAGTTACTCTACCAAGTACTGGCTACATACTTGTATTCACCAACATCCCATAAACTTTATAGGTCCCATAAGCTATTGAATGGATAAATTGACAACGTCATTGTGACAGAATATGCCAAAACAAATGTCAAACACCATAATTAGCACTTGTGATTGGAGCTTTGATGACACATTTTGTTTAATCATTCAGTGTTTCCAATAGAGAGAATCTAAAGTAACTACATTCCGTAGATAATGTATTTATTGTGGCTATAACAACGAATACTTATGGGTTCAATAGCTATTGATAAAGGCACCTTACACGATCAATATTACTGTCAATATTTTAGAATAATGACAGTATTACTCTACGATAATATGTTTAAAATGTTCCTTATTCTAAAATGTTGCCCTTGTTTACTCATCATGTAAGGTATAGTAATGATGTAATGAAAATAATACTGATCTTTATTCGGATAATTGATTATTTGATAAATATAAAAGGAGGATTGAAGCAAATATTAACAGTACTAGGATTGACAGTATTTCCTTCAATCCTCCTTTTATATTTATCAAGTAATCAATTATCCAGATAAACATCAGGATTCTCTTTATTTTTATCGTTACTATACCTTACACGTTACGTAATAATGTCTATATTTTAGAATAATGAACATTTTAAACATATCATTGCACAGTAATACCAGTAATACTGTCATTATTCTAAAATATTGACAGTAATATTGATCGTGTAAGGTGCCTTATAGATTTATGGAATGTCGGTGAATACAGGGGTAATTGTTTTTAAATTATTAGTTATTAAAAGTCAAGCAATATAAAAATTATCAGTTCGATTTTTTAGTAATAAATTCTATTTCATTTTGTGTGTGTTATAGCTTCACTCTATCTTTATATTGGTGTCTTGAATCACCAGTTATAGGTTTTCTATGTTATCACGTAAAAATTCGAAAAGTTTATTTCGTAAAAATAAAACAATTTAATTACAATTTGATACATATTTTTAAAGCGAATACAATTGAAATACAATTAAATTTACATTCAAATCGATTCAAATCTAAAAATATAATTGTATTTGCGAATATTAATATATAATATTGTTTGTTTTTCATCAATTCAATTTTAAACTACCGTGCAGGTGTCGAAAACTACCTGTTCATCCACCCGCGCTGCGTCGGCGCATATCTGGATTCAAAACGGCGCCCGCTTGTTTTCTTCAGTTGGTAGACGCAGTCCGAGCGGTGAAGGTGTGCCGATTGTTTACCGTTCGCAGCGTGTGTGTTGTGGTGCATTTTGCAAGCGCGGACTTTTTCTGCTATGTTTAGTTAGACTGTTATCAAACAAGTGTTGTGTGTTTTGGTGATATGAAGTGACGGATGCGCCGCGAGATAACCAAGGGACGCGCCGGAGCCGGCGGTAGGACAACAACAAATACTCAGGTATGCAACATTTCTAGTCCGCTCGCTGGGCGTTAACCATTAAAATTCTGATGGCCACGCGTAATACCTGTTATATGTATGGGCGAGACATTTAAGAGAGTGAAGAAGCGTGTATTGTTTTTGTTTAAACGTACACGAATTTGGCTGGAATTGCGCTGCAAACACGTCGATAAGAACATTTATGATTAACAGGTGCATGACTCACTTTTCCAGTGTTATTATTCATAGCTACCTGAAACGTCGGTCACTAGTATTACACTTGTTTACATCGTTCTCGGGCGACTCGGGCTGATTTCTAAATTGCAGCGCGACTGACAATATTTGCATCCTTTATTTATATTATTATTAATCATTTTATTTTTATTATTAATAATAAGGGGAACTTTAATTTTGTGGCTACTTTTGGGGGCATTTACTAAATGAATTGCCTAGGCAATACATGAACTATTTTAATGTATTTTTTTGTAATACATTTACCAGCATTATTATGAATAATGGTATATTACAACAACAAAAATGTCAACTAATTTTTGTTGTTGTCGTAATATACCATTATTCATAATAGTGCTAGTAAATGTATTACAAAAAAATACATTAAAATAGTTCATGTATTGCCTAGGCAATTCATTTAGCCCCCAAAAGTAGTCACAAAATTAAGGCCCCCTTATTATTAATAATAAAAATAAAATAATTCTAAATAATAATTTAAAAACACAAATAAATACATTCTTGATAATAAATATGTATTTAAAAAATATTAAATTATACATAATTATATTAGATGAAATTCCGATTGTTCGAAGGGGATAATTAATCAATTGCCAAAGGGTGAAATGCTTGCACGACGGATAATTAATCAATTAATTTTTAATATATGAAAAATCAAACTCTTAAAATATTGTTATTCATTCAAAACACTTCATACTGCAATTAAATATTAAATAAATACATAAGCAGCATTGTAGCTACTTCTTGCTGTTAATAATGTAATAAATACAGAAACTAGTACCTTTCTAGCTTAAAGCAAGACTGCATGATTTATAAACAAAAACTTGTAAACATAGTATGATGTTTGCAGCCTTTTAGTTGATAAAAACTTATAAACATAGTAAGATGTTTGCACCCTTTTAGTTGATAAAAACTTATAAACATAGTATGATGTTTATTATTTATACAACTAAATAAAAATCAATTTATCAAGAATAATACCATAATAATAAGAATAATATCATATATAATAAACTAGTACCTTTCTAGCTTATAGCAAGACTGCATAATTTATAAATAAAAACTTGTAAACATAGTATGATGTTTACAGCCTTTTAGTTGATAAAAACTTATAAACATAGTATGATGTTTATTATTTATACAACTAAATAAAAATCAATTTATCAAGAATAATACCATAATAATAAGAATAATATCATATATAATAAACTAGTACCTTTCTAGCTTATAGCAAGACTGCATAATTTATAAATAAAAACTTGTAAACATAGTATGATGTTTGCAGCCTTTTAGTTGATAAAAACTTATAAACATAGTATGATGTTTATTATTTATACAACTAAATAAAAATCAATTTATCAAGAATAATACCATAATAATAAGAATAATATCATATATAATAAACTAGTACCTTTCTAGCTTATAGCAAGACTGCATAATTTATAAACAAAAACTTGTAAACATAGTATGATGTTTGCAGCCTTTTAGTTGATAAAAACTTATAAACATAGTATGATGTTTATTATTTATACAACTAAATAAAAATCAATTTATCAAGAATAATATCATAATAATAATAATAATATCATATATAATAAACTAGTACCTTTCTAGCTTATAGCACTGCATAATTTATAAACAAAAACTTGTAAACATAGTATGATGTTTGCAGCCTTTTAGTTGATAAAAACTTATAAACATAGTATGATGTTTATTATTTATACAACTAAATAAAAATCAATTTATCTAGAATAATATCAAAAGTACCATTGACGAAACAATACAAAGACATAAACATCGACAGTAAAATGACTTATTTAATCGTGTTTTTCACACGAAAGCATCGTCATTCGGTAAAATGTAAAGACTGATATTTATTTTTGATTAAAAAAAAAAACGAGATGCAGCAGATGTATTTTGTTTTAAAAATAATGAAAATCAGCCATGACGAGTGGCCAACGCATTGTCGATGTTTGAGAGTAAAAAAAAAACTACTAAGCTTGAGTGATTTTCATGGAGTTAATTCCGAGCTGATTTACTAAAAACTTAATAATATATTTACAAAATATAATATTTTATGAATTACTAAAAAAATATTATAGTAATTATAAGTCGTTTTGGTACATTAATTCCTTAATATTAACCTTCCGGCGATAAAATATTTTTCGTTGGGTTTAATTGCCTACTTTTCCAATCAATAAGTCTCCCTATTTCGCAGAGACAAATTAGGAATGTTATACATGTCATACACTACACTAGATACACGATTACCACGTCCCACATATATATGTATCGACATGCATATTTGTGTGACACCTGCGGTTATGTATTGTTATTACTAGACAAATTGGATGTGTTAAAATAATTTTAAGCACGTAATACACGCAATGTCAATAATTAATATAATCAGTTTCCTGTTTCAAAAAGCCTGCATGCAATTGAAATTATGTATAGATGTATAGATGCATGATGTATAGATGTATAGATGTATGATGTATAGATGTATGATGTATAGATGTATAGATGCATGAGGTATTGATGTATGATGTATAGATGTATGATATATAGATGTATGATGTATGATGTATAGATGTATGATGTATAGATGTATGATGTCTAGATATATGATGTATAGATGTATGATGTATAGAAACTTTGGAGAAGCTACCTGTGAGGCTGAGAAGGAACCCTCAATTGGCATGAAGACTTAGGGAAATATATAGCCTATATAGTTATTCATGGTAAATATACATCATTGCAAAGCATCCTGGACTGCTATACATACGTATACAATCCTTAAAGATATAGATATTGTCCTTATTCAGAAACCTTGGATATTCAAAGCAGAAATCCAAGGACTCTGACTCTGGATTTC